>OY720675.1:227843200-229043200 GCA_963170755.1 Amphimallon solstitiale | reverse complement strand
TTCTTTCTAGGTTTTAGCGAACATTTGATAGAAGTGTTTACACTCTTTTAATGAATACCTTACCTATTAATTTTCAGTTTCGACGAAAAGCCTAATTTAGTACATATAAATAAATTAAATTCCAAAGCAAAAACCAATTTTTGAGTATAATAATAAAAAATTAGGTGTGGCCACCACAGGACTTTCTTATAACGCATGTGCGTTTTAAAAGTTGTAAATTAAGTTTTCAATATTTTTATCTTCTGTAAAAGATAAACCTGTGGAGAAATGTGTTACTTCAGGTCCGAATTTTATGATTTTTATATACAAAAATCATTTAAAATGCTATTCTATGCACTTCTATTCGCTTAATAAATTTCTGTAGAATGCATACTTTGCCAGATATTCAAAAAGAAAGTAATACTCGCTAAAAGTGTTACTTCCGGTTTGAATTTTGAAATTTCATTTATACAAAAATTTTCCAATTTTTTTTTTCATTTCTACATAGACGTCTGTTTCAAATGACTGTCACAACAAAACTATGTGACAGATCAGTCTGAAAATTAGGGTACATTCTTTAGAAAGATGCATCTTGACAGTGTTGGATTTGAAGTGGCAGCGCCATATGTGCTAATTTTCAGGTACTTCTTGACCCATCCTCGTATACATTTAAGTTTCTATTTTAACTTAACTTAAGTGTTTAGATGGACAAGTGTGGCACCTGTCCAGAGTGAGCCCCACGTTGGGCGCCAAATTGATACCCCGACGATTACGGGAAAAGTCACGCAACAAGAAAGAAAAATAAAATCTACACCTACCGTAATCGAAGGCTCAAGGCGATGGCTCACTTTGGACAGGTGCCACACTTATCCATCTAAACACTTTTCTTTATAACCCACATTTCAATCAAACAGATCTTCGAAATAAATTATACCGATCAAGATCAGGAATCACTAAACAAAACTGTGTCTTTTTTCTTTTTTTATGTGTCTGTCAAAAATGACAAAACTAGAAAAAAACATGAAAGTAATTTTAACACAAACTTCGAACACCTGCAAACGCGTCGTTTGTATTGGTAACAATATAATACATAATTTGAGAAATATTTGCAAATGCCGCTATTCGATGAGAGTAAACGTGTTACTCCGGTTCTAAGTTTGAAATTTTTTATGTACAAAAATTGTGTCAACACGATGTCTAAATACTTTTGTATTCTTAATAAATTTGTATAGACTGCAACATTTGCGAGATATTTACAGGAAACTGCTGTTTGATAAAATTTCTTAAATAAAATCTTTCTAGTGTTCACTGGTGCCAACACATATTTTTTTAAATGTTTGAACATTTTATTAAAGATCCCTTAATTGGTTTGACAATGTAGTTTTGAATATATAAGAAAACCAATTAATTAGTATTCAAAAAGGTAATAGAGATATAAACCCGTTTTGTAGACTCAATAAAGATGAATGCCTCCTTAAAATCCGGATCTATGATTGATACATATCAGAGCATCTACTCCTAACCGGCGGCACTAGTTTTCCCAAGCCATTATAGACGATAATGGATGTATACTTAGTAGGCAAACAACTCACGAACGCTATATTAATATCAATCAAGCCGATGACTATTTACGTTCTCATAAATAATTCTCCACCGGATGAAAAGGGGAATTACACTTTAAAGAGACTCCGGCGCGAAAATTAATGCACGTCTACTGCACATAATCCATCCATCCGTTCACGTTATATCTGTACTTAGCATGTTACACGTCTCCCGTCTTAGCAAGTATAGGTACATACGTAATATACTACACGAATTAAATTTTAATGACCTGCATAAGCAAAGGAACCGGTTTATTTTCTCCCTTATAATGTGTCACTCAGTCAGTCAAGATAGTGTATTGTCGTGTTGAATTTATCGGATGAATCATCCTCATCATCAACCTGTGGATTTTAATTTAAACTTTCATTCATTCAAGATTTACTGGACTGGTGTACGAGCACGACGACATCGGTGACAGCGACATTTATGGGTCACCTACGTTCGCATTGGGCTCCGTTCGGCGGCGCTGAGATCAATTGGGGTTAATTGGATCGACTTGTCGACAATATATTCATGAAGTATGTTAGGTATAGACTGTAGTATTATATCTGTACCTATGTATGTGTGTGTATATGTATCCATCTTGTAAGTGATGAATGTATAATAAATGAAGTTACACATCTTTGGGTATTCTGAATACGTTAAACTTCGGAAATGTCGAAAGTTTTGATCATAATAAGCGTTTCAGTTTTACGTTGTGCATATTGCTAATACACGTTTTGGAATATACAGGGTTAGTTTTAAATAGCGTCATTTAAAGAAGGGGGTGATAGAAAAATATTAGTAATTCCCGTACAAAAAAATCGCGGTCCAATGTGCACAAAGTGACGAGAAATTGTTTTTTCTTTCCTCGAGTCTGAGCCTGTTACAGTTAATATAGAAACATAATAATTTTCACGCAGAGGCATTTAAGTTTCAAAATAATATACTTCTATTTAACGGGACAAAAACATGGTAATACACCGAAGTTGTCGACCTTTTCTACATAAAGGCGTGTTATTCACACAAAAAAAACATCGCCATAGAAAATCTTTTCAATTGCCATTCACTCTCAAAGGTTGTTAACTATTTGCATTTTCTCGTTTTTTTTTTTGGAATAACTTTAAACTGGAATTACTAGTGGTATTTACGTAAATGCGTATAGGATAAACAAAGTTATGGACCGACTTTAACTACATATTGGCCCAAAAATTTAGAAATTTTTGATGAGTTACAAATAAATTTTCTTTTTTGATTTCCAGTTAGACATTTAAATGTATTCTTCAGATTCGCATAGCCTGGTACCTATTTAGCGGTAACCCTGTATATTAGCATTATTACCTAGCAGTGAAGGTTTCGCATTAGAGACTCAAGACACTGAGTCCTGTACAAAAGAAATTTTATTACCTACTACTGAATATTTTTATATACAGTATGCACTGGGTTCAGCTTCGACTACTTTAACAAACAAATGGCACCTTAATTAATATCGGGATGATGTTACCAGTAAATACTAAAAGAAAATGCAAAAGGAAAAATCCCTTACTACAAAAATTAAAAAGGTATAAAAAATCTATTTACGTATTTTTTCGGCAACTAAGTTGCCATCTTCAGTAGAAACCTGTAGAAAAACAAAAAAGAGTGTTAAACATAATGTTTTTGGCTAAGGTGTAACCTTAGAAGATATGCTCTTCACCAAATCAATCACTTTTTTTTATATCTTCTTAATTTTTGAGGTAAGGGATTTTTCTTTTTGCTTTTTGTTTCAGATTTTAAGCCACAGTCTCCAGCCATTATTAGAGTAATTACTCTAATGTTTACTTACTTCATTTTTAAATCTGCTATAAATTGGTATATTAACGCAACTGTACACTTGCTGTCTGTCTACAACTTTATTAGCCGCGATATTAGAAGACTTACGCCCTCTTATTCTATCTCGACAGAAGCTTCAGATTTTGTGGGGCAGCTGCGTCCCAAGCAACCCGTTTTCGTATGTTGTTGAAAAGAACGCCGGTCGCAATACCGGGTTTTGACGAGCCCCTTGATCAAGTTATTAACCCGCGTCTTTCATGTCAACGAATAAAGATTAGTACAGTCTTCAGTCAAAGCAATTACTAGATAATACCCCAAAGAGCAAGGACAGTTAATGTTAAATTATCAGATATGTATTATTGTGATACACTGCCGTATATATCGACTGCTGTCCATGTTAACGTTCCTAAATTTAGAAAATAAATTCATTGTATGGAATGACTGCTTGTAAATTAATATTCATGAGATATATATAGGCTTACTTACGTTTATGGCGAAAATAATTTAAGAAAACTTCTAACCTAACAAAATAAAAAGTCTTTTTATACTAATACACTATTTAAAACAAACTAAGAAGAAAAACTACTTCTGAACTAATAAATCAACAAAGAAAACTTATAAACTAACACAAAATAATAAGTCTTTAAATAATACACTATCTAAAACAAATTAGAAAACAAACTAAAAAAAACTTCAAACAACCACTTCTGAACAAATAAATCAAATAATTCCTATAAAGAGTCGTCTACAATGTTAGCTTACAATTAATCACGAATATTTCCCTTTTTCCTCGTCAGATGGCGCTCGAAATCGAAACCCAATTGCTCTATAAATGTGCCCCCCCCCAGGCAATTGCTGTCACATTAGTTTCATAAAACTATATCATTAGTTATTCTTCAAATACCATTAATTTAGTAGCATTGTATTACTTGTATCATATAATGCCGGTGTCACACCTTTGATTTATTTAATACCGTGGCCTATTAGGCAGGTTAACTTCATTTCATTTGTAATTATTATATTAACTCGAACTTTGCAGGGTGTCTTTTAACATTTTTGTAGTTATCTAAATTATTACCATTATATCCTTTTTTGTAATAAATTGGCACCAAATGTGTTTGTTACAATGTGTATTTAAAAACAGAACTGTTAATTTTTATTGGGTTGGATCAAATATAACGATAAAATTTTATTAGCATTGAATCGAAGATCATAGTTCTTAAAATAGTTAATACTATTGATTTTATGTTTCAATTTGTTGTAATTGTGGATACCTTTAAAAGATACTGTATACTGTCATCCTAAGCTGCAAAAGAAATGGTGTCATTTTGATGATTTTTAGATTTACTCGCGTGTGCATTTTAATGCTGTGTTCCTAGATTGAAAGAATTCCGATTTTAATTGACCCTATAAATTTTAACATTCGTGTTTAGTGTTACAGAGATATTTAAATATCGTATTGTATGTATTATGATCTTAAAATATACGCGAAATTAGCTATTATTATGGAAAACGTATATGAATTTGATCATTTTGCGTAGTTATAAGTTAATGTTAAGTGCTGCTCTAGGGCTTTGAAAATTCAGCCGATAGTTTGGAAGCGTCGGAGTAAGAAAATATGATTGATTGATTTAATTTATTGTATTTTTTTATTATTGTAAACTTACATATTTGTTTTATAATGAAAATGCAGGAGAGTATGATAATATTATCGAAATTAATTTTAAAACAATCAACAAAATCTTAATCTGCAACGTGTGTGGATAAAACTTATTTTTAATAAACCAAAGTTTGGCATTTATAATATTTTATTTATTTATTATTGGATGCCCTGAATAAAATTCGATCATCGTGTATTTATATGACAAAATGTTTTTCGGTTGTATTTCTGTCGAGTTCGATTGTTTTAGATACATTGTAGTAATACAGAACAAGCCTAGAACAATCTGGAACACCTGTCAGAATTTAGATGTTCGGAAGCAGGAGCTAACTTCACATAGGAGTTGACACTGTTGTTCGCTAATTTACCTGCCTTTGAATAATCAATAAAGAAATAGTAATACGCTTTCATTTAGATCACTCTGTATATAAGCATATAAATCACTCCGGTTTCTTATGTCCGCTCTGACTTGTTTAATCCGTTTCCTTGCTAGACCCCTACTTTCTCCTTCATGGTTAATCCTGCCGTTCCGTGTTTTTCTGGGCCTTCTTGTATAGTTCTTCCTCAGCACTCGTGTTTCATATCCTCTTTTTGTCACTACCTCTTTGTCATAGTGTACTAATGCCTGAATTACAGTAAACGTCCCTCTTTATTTTCAACCAATGGATTTATATGTTTAGTGTTTAATTTTTAGTTAATCGATTTTGTATTTCTTTAAATTTGCTCATATATAATTGTTCAATTAATTAATATACACCCTCTCACAGAATAACTATTCCTAATTTTCATAAATTATAGAGGGCTCTTAAATAAACATTTTTTTATTAATAAACTAATGTCCGGAAATTATTCAGTATTGAAATGAAAAAAATTGAATCATAACAACCTTCGAAAAACAACAACCATTTTCGTAGTTGTTGTTTTACGTCTACCACAATTTATTCCTTATGAAAGAAGTGTGTTTGTCATCTTAAATGGCACAAATTAATCTTTATTATATAAATTAGTGTTTGATTGAAAATGCATCATTTTTCAAATATTGAATTAGCATACATGCATCTTGTCCACCGAGCAGCTTACGGTAATGCTAAGGAAGGGCGGCGAAGTTATGCGGAGCGGCATTCTCAACATCACATTCCCTGTCATGCATGATTTTCAAGACTGGATCAGCGTATTCGAGATACTGGTGAAATCCAAGCACATAAAAGACATTCGGGAGCCAATGGTACTGTCCGAAATGTTGACTTTGAGGATCAAGTTCTGCAACAATTTGAGAATAACCCCAAAACAAGCATAATCCCAGGCGATGCATACAAGTCAGGGTCAAGGAATACCAGAAACATCTGTTTCACTTTCAAAAAGTGCAGACGTTAATTCTAGCTGATTATCCCGACAGAGTTCAATTTGCCTAATGGTCCTTGAATAAAATTAACGACGAACCAAGGTTTCTTAGGAGTGTATTATGGACAGACGAGGCTTGTTTTACAAGAGATGGCTATTTCAATACTGGGCTGATAAGGTAAAACTGACCTGGGTGCCAGGGCATAGGGGGTTGAGGGCAATGAAAAGGCTGATGAACTCGCTAGAGAGGATCAGAAGCAAGATTCACAGGCCCAGAACCGGCTCTGGGGGTACCCAAAAGTATGACCCGAGGCCACGTTAAAGACTGGGTCTTTGAAAAACACAAGAATCACTGTGCAACAATTCCAGGACAAAATCATGGCAAGGAATTTATTGGCCAACCATGCAACAAAAGAGCCGCAGGACTACTACACATGAGCACGGACCGGCTGCGAACAACAACGGGCCTTTTGAATGGTCATGCACCTGTTAAAGTGCATCTCAACAAGATAGGCCTGTATGGTGGAGACCTTAGTTGTAGACTCTGCAATAAGACACCAGAAACAGTCGGGCATATTCTGGTAAACTGTGAGGCGCTAGATCACAAGAGGCAAAGCATCTTTGGGCAACCGAACGTAGATTCAGAGATGCTCAAGCGACACTGAGTAAAGGACATAACATAGATAACACAGGTTGAGCACAATAAGCCTTGTTGGCTGCGGTGCAAACTGGAGACGTTAGTCGGACAGGCCTGAGGAAAAAAAATACTGGAGTGGGATTGTTGACTATTTTGTAGTGGGACCAGCATTTTTCTATAACATACTCTACCAGAATTGCTTGAATATGTCACACTTAATATTCGAAAAAATATTATTTTCCATCATTATCTAAGTCAATGTTGTCAAAGAGATGAATCGGAAGAGGAGGACTGATTTTTTGGCCTGCACGTTTAACAGATATGACTCCAGTTGATTTTTGTATTTGGGATCATCTTAAATCACTGGTTTATGAAGTACCTGTTAATACAGAAGAAGAGTTAGCGGCTCGAATTATTCTAGCATTTGATGATATTCGTGAACGTGAACTCGTGAAGAATTGGGCATTCGACTGCAAATCGTTACAACTTGTATATTGAAAATGGTGGTTGTAACTTCGAACAGTGTTTATAAAGTTTAAGAGGGGCAAATAGAAACTTATGCAACTTATATTACTCGCGGGACGGGTAGACGCAAGGGGGTGTGAGTAGGTGGAGCTACACGATATTCGGTTTCGATCATAGCGCTTCGGTTTTATTCACAGATTCTGTCATAGATAAAGGAATACTATAGATGGGAAACATCATGTATAAAGAATGAGTACTTACGGAATTGTTGATGTTGTTGATGTTTTATAATAAGCTAATTTTCGCTTGCCCATAACTGTTATATTATTATACACTCAGATTTAAGTCTGGAATAGCCGACCAATTCCGATAGATTTGCGTCTTCGCTAGGACCGGTAGAGATACAGTAAAGTAGGGATAGACGACGCAATAACTTCGAAAAACACTCGTGTGAAATGTGTGTGATAATGTTTACTATTAAAGTTTTTTATCTTGAAAAATAATTACATAAAGTTTTTTTTATATCGTTCATCAAATGTGCAGCTGGCGCGTAGAGGTTGTTATTTTTTTCTTTTCGTACCAGCCTTAGTTAGTAGACATTAATCAAATTCATGCATTTTTGTGGTTATTTCTAAAGCACATAACTTTTTTAAGAAAATAAATTAGTACAAAAACTGGCCTTGACATTATAAATTTATGCCTTTTGCATCACTAACCCAAATTTGAGATTTTAAAATTACAAAATAAATTTAAAAAACGCAAAACGCCGATGCCTTAGTTTTCGATAGGTAATCGCTCCTCTTAATTGCAGTATTATTTCTAATAAAATGTTCCTTAACTTAACTTTTCCCTGTTGTAATTGAGACTGTTATTAAAGATTTCTAGTTTATCATGTCACCGAAAAATTTACAGACACTGGTTGATAATAAAAAACAATTATTTAAGTGCCCTCTATCATTAGGAAGGAAGTTATTCTGTGACAAATTTGAATGCCTCTTTTCCTATTTTTCAGAGATTTATACAAACTTTGCTGTTACCTTAAAACACCAGAGATATTTGATTACAAACCACTTTTAAATGATGTAAATTAATTTAATTTATTTTGCCCTTTTTGCAAACACGTAGAATAAATGATGTTAATGACATCTGCGATCTGAAAAATCCCTATATTCGATCATAATTAATATGAAATTATTTGTGATGTTTTTACTACTGCATAAGTAGTATACGGAAGTAGTGCGATGAGGAATATGTTCGACTTCAAAATGATTGCAGAAATTCTGGTTTGTATCTCTGTATGTCTTTCTGTATAACCATGATAGCGGCCAAACGACCAGCTTTTTATTATCTACAAAACCAGCAGTGCACAAAATGACATCTTCAATGAGAGACTGATGATTTTTTATATTTCTCGATAATTTTTAATACTTTAGTAGAGATATTATTGTGTTTGAGGAATGTGCATAATTCGTATTTATACAGACAGTATCAAACTGAAGTAATAAATTATTAATAATTTAAATGTTATTTTTATCAGAAATATTCACTGGGGAACGGGCACTTCCCCAGTATAATGTATTTAATAGCCTGAGATAGACGGTAGGAGTAGATTAAGAAAAAGAAACTTCATCGTTAATCTTCTTTCTTAAAGTATTCAATTTTCTCCACGAATGAATGAGGTGCTGTTTGTCAGGTTTTATTATTATTTATTTTGTTACTTGGCGTTTACTCTTCTACAAACGTGCTTTTGTTACTACTACAAAGCTTGTTTATTTGGTAAAAGAAAAGGAGAAATCTTTCTTATATAAACGCCGTAAATAGAATACAAAAGAGTTCCACAGATTAGCTTCTGAAATATATAACTAAGCGGGTTTCGGCAATTTCTAAAGAACTTTATTACGGGGAGGATATCCTTTGATGTTTTTCTTTTCACTTGATCGAGAGATTTGGTATAGGGCTTTAAAGTATATATGTATGTTATTACGGGAAGTTAATATAAAAACATAAATAAGTAAAAGTAAATAGCAACCAATAACTAAGATGGTAAAAACAACAACACAGAAAAAACGGTAGAAAGAACAAGTATGAAGTGTGTTTTTTAAAAATAAAAATAAATTTTTAATACATTGTATTAATTACATTTAGTCATACAATGTATTTCATATTTCAGGGGCACAATCATTCAAGTTATAAATCGAATATAAAAGAAATCTAATGTATGCCTTTTTACTTTCTTATACGTAGTATAAGGAAGTTTTGTGATGACGAAAATTTTCGACCTCGAGATTTTTGCAGATGCCCACGTTTTGAAGTCCCCTGATACCAAAAAAAGTGGGTTTTAAAAAATTTCTGTGTGTCTGTCTGTGTGTGACCACGATAGCGGTCAAACCACTGTAGGTATCTATTCCTAATTTTGTATTTACGTATATAATCTCCCTCTTGAGATCTGATTAGTTTTACAGTAAAATTGGTAAACCGGAAGTAGTAGTTTAATTCAGTGAAAAAATCGAATTTTGCAAATATTTCGTCAATTACTAAGTTTAAACAAATGTACTCAAAATTAAATTTGAGACAAACTGTCTTAAAAAAGTTTTTTGAAATTCCTACCGGAAGTAGGTCTTTTACTCTTATCGAAAATCAGTTTTTTGCAAATATCTCGCAAGTCATACTTTCTAGGCAGGTACATTACGAGTATAAAAGTATTTAAATGATTATTTTAAATATCTTTTGTATAAAAAGAATTTCAAAATTCGACCCGGAAGTACCACTTTTACTCTTACCGAATAGCGATTTTTTTTGCAAATATGTCGTAAAATATGCATTATATACAAAAGTATTTAGAGTTGTATTTGCAATAAGTTTTGTATACATGAAACTTCAAAATTCGGACCGAAAGTAGCACTTTTAGTCTTAGCGAGTAACACTTTTTGTCGAATATCTTGCAAAGTATGCATTATATAGCGATTTATTAAGAGAATGAAAGTACTTAGAATAAGATTTTGAATAATTTTTGCATAAAAAAAATCTTAAAATTGTATAGTTTGAAACGCTCATACGTATAAGAAGGTCGTGTGGTGGCCACACCTCATTTTTTTTAATTAAATGTAGATTCGATGTAGGTCTTAATCGAGACAGAAACGCCACAAGCTGGAAACAGCATATTTTCTTATTAAAGTCGGATTTCGTCGGCAAATATATGATCGGCTATCCTCCGAATTCGTTTAAGGAGGGGGGGGGGGTTAAAGACTTTTTAAAGTATTGTTCACATTTCCATTTGTGAAGGAATCATTATAATTCGTATTGAAATTGATAATTATTAATTAATGGTTGTGTAAAATATAAACAGACAAAACGAAAAGACATGCATGGAAAATGACATTCGATAGAATAATTTGTTTGGAAAGAGACACTTCATCGCCATAAAGCGTGGGTTGCAATTTTAGTAGCGTCCTCAAAAATTTAAATTAAGTAGTGGACAATTACCACGAGTCAATTATTAAGGTTTTATGAAAAAGTTCGCTATTTTTCTTCACGATGTTTTGACGTTATTTTGATGAGTATCCGTCCAAAATTACCAGTGAAATATGCGAATAAAGAAAATCTGCAATTGAAAGTGAAAACAAGCATTAGTGCAATATAACATTATCTACAAAATAAATACCTATGCAGTCAGCAACCTGTTAAATCAAGAAATCCAAAAGATTTTCCAAAAAAATTGAGTTATATATTATAAAATAAAAATTAGAAGTATTTAACTAGCAGCAACGATCATGGGAAGCAATCCACGTGTGCCGGCGTTATTACCCGAACATAGATGAAGAAACCATTTTGTCGGAGACAGGAAATATATCGGGATCACAGAGTTTACGATAATAAATCTAGTTTATTCTACTAAAGAGTTTAAGATTATAGTTTTTCCTATATTTTTCATTTATTTAACCAAGCATTTTCATCTATTTTTGAATTTATATTAAAGAAAGATATCGTAATAAATTACTTACGTATTTGTTTACATCTTCGTGTTTTGAAGATTCAACATGACTACTTTATTTACTATCACAATAATTATTGTATTAGTACCATATATACCGTAGTCAACATATTTTAATTTCTGATACGAAAGTAGAAAGAGGAAAAGAGCGCGACGAAATAAACTAAAGATAAACATAAGCGAGGCTGCCAAGACAGTACACTCGACAAACGTTTAAGGCGCGAGGATCCCCCGACACTGCCTTGCTCTCCCACCACTGTTAGCAAGCAGGCATCGCTGCATGTTATAAGTTCATCTTCTGGATGGGATAGAAGTGTAAACCGAAATTAAAATTTGACGACTACGGTATAAGAATTTGAAATACCGACGAAGCAGCTACACACCCAGAGTTAAAGAGCAGCCGAATAATCTGATTATAAGCATTATACCACATTCAGTACCATCTAACATAAGCGATTAGTAAGGTATTACGTATTAATAAAGAATAGGTACATATGCAAAAAAGCTAACGCGGGACTTTTAAAATCAATATATTCAGAATTTTAATCTTTCAATCATATAAACATATCATTAATTGATCATTAAATTATTATTATTTATAAGGCAACAAGGCATTCTATTATTTATTTACAGGTAAGTATATAGATATTTGTATGTGTGTATATATAACAAAATCTATAAATTAGCTAAAGCAAATATAAAAAAAGATTATTTAATAATGTTATTATGATATTAACGATAACAAGGTATGCAGACATTCTAAAAAACAAGTTTAATGTAGCTACCTTTACCAATATACACCTGTATTCGAATTTTTTCTCTAAATCGTAGTAAACATTCATAGTTGAATTCTTATGTAAATATACAACGGTTTAATTGTGTTTGCATTTGTTGTTATGTCGTTTCGCATTAAAAATAACAACATTCTAATACCGTTTTTTCCTCTTCTCGAAATATTTATAATTCCTTAGTAAACGCCTTCCAACCATAAAATCTCTCCTTGTACGAGTTTATCTCATTTCCATCACGATAGTAAGTATTGGAATGTAACTTTCATTAAGTATATATATATATATATATATATATATATATATGTATACGGTGGTGTTATATCACATCAAAGTGTTACCATGTGCGTTTAACGTGTTAAAAACATTAAGAGTACGGCTACAGAAAGGAAATCATCAATTCCATCTAAGCATTTGATACTCACGAGTCGTAAAATTAATGATTCATTGAGCCGTTGCTAAAAGCTAAAATAAAATTAACATGTCATTTTCGACACAATACCAATACATATACGTGCAGGCATAACTCTGTAAGTACCGAACAGTACTGAACGGTCTAATTATAAACCGTAAAATTCGTAGACATTTCTTAATGTTCTTCCTTCTTTTATTTCATACTAAATATTGTATATGAAGCATTTAAACTAACAGATCATAGGATGTTTTCGTAAATACATATTTCTGAAAAGATGGGCTGTGAAAGTTTGAATTTCCTGGCAAGAAATTAAACTCTATGCGCATCGAGATTGGTACTACTCCAGCTCCCTCTGAACGTTAGTGAATACAATTTACCAGTCTATATAGTCTTTGACGTCGTAGCGGTAAAATAACAAAGCCGTTGCATATAGACATACACAAATTACAAATTAAACTGAATGACTTCAGTAGTCTTTGCATCTGTGATCTTTGCGTTTAACTTTTAATTAAGCCATAGACACGGTGATAGGTGCCCTTAATCGATACTAAGTACCTAACGTATAATATCGTAGGTGCCCAGCAGTATTGAGTTTCTGTGTATGTGTTCTTGGTTATTTCGTGAGTCACCAATTTCGTAGATCTGGGTTTTCACCTGCTGCTCCGATAATTATTGGGAGCTACTGCTGCATATATGTGTATTTGTTTCTTTTCTCTTATCTTCAATGTTCGTAGCAGCTGTAATGAGAATTAGTAAAAATGTCGTAATAGTGACTAAATGCACCTCAAAGTCCGAATTTAAAAATTTATTCTAGAATTTTTTTTTTATTTAATGTTTTGTGTTAATTTGGGCAGTCGTTAGTTAATTTCAGTTTACGATGACACTTATGGGAAACGTCACAATTCACCGGCAGTATAGCGTCTAAGGTCTAGGCAAAATGCCAGCATTCAATATGGAGGTCGTTTGGCACAGTTGACAATTACACCTAAAATTTCAGGCTAGGTTGACGATAATGTTACAGGAAATGTCAGAATTGAAAGATGGAAGATCTATCTGATATTTGATTAACGTTTGCAGTCGCACTAAAATTCAATTGCAGGTTATAAAGTGTCAAAACTATCGGTTAATTTCAATTAGCGATGACACTTGCTGGGAAACATCAAAATTCGTCGTGCAATACATTTATTTTTCAACTGATAAATGCTCCGCAACATTAAATAATGAATATATCAAAGATGGACATTTATAATAATCGAGAAATATGTTATGGAATACTACAGGCTATCGAGAAAGAATATTCACTTGCATCGACCAATTGTCAAGTTTGAACATCAGAAAGCCGACAAATATTGAAGAGTTTACGAATGAAAAGTGGATTTTTGATTGAAATTTAATATATTTTAGATATGCATTATTGTTATTGTCGATTATTATTATTACTATTGTGTGGGTCATTTCTTTATGTATATTTTCAGTGCCGTCGGCACATCAATAAATATCTATCATCTTTCTTTCTATATTATCATAAATTGTAAGTAAACTTGAAATGTATTATACATAAAATATGTATAATAAGATTTTCTACATTCGTTAGAAATGTCCGAAACAGTCCGAAATGGAAAAAAATATTAAACAGAATTCCCATAAATATTTTGCCGTTTCATTTAATAATTTTGTTGTCAAAGCAAGCATATAAAGGGTGCGACTGCTGGTTACTGTAACTTCTGGTGTATTATTTTAGCTACAGCTACATTTTACTGTTTTTTGTGTGTGTATTTTTTACACTAAAATAGCTGATTATATAGTTTAGGTTTTCAGCTATGTTGTTACAAACTTTAGCCGTTCTTGATTGTCGAATCCTTAAACATATACAGTCAAACTTGGTTAATTCTAATTTTTGGAATTTTTGGATTTTATGTAGTAGAATGAAAATAAAATTGCATAATCTAACAAACAAATCTTTATACAGAAATATGTACAGTATTTAGAGTTTCTTGAAAAACTCTGTTAATTTCATTGTTTTCTAAATTTTAGTCTGTCTGATAAAATGTAAGCCTCTAAATGATTTAATGACTGAAGTATATAATCGCTTATTTCGGTTTTACTTTCAAAAAACCTCCTGAGTTCTTAAGTATGTTGTGCTACTTCAGACGTACTCGGAATAGGTTTTCCTGTTCCACTGTTGAACCGGTGTCTTCATCACCTTGTTTATCCTTGTCGAATACTTCAGCGATAATATTCGCATCAGTAACCTCACCACACACTGCAACATATTCGTCTGGTTTAACGAAGTGCTCGTAGGAGATGCCAGGGTCTGACATAACATCCTCCCACCTGTCAACTGACGGCACAGCCTCAATCTTAGTTTCGTCAGCACTTTCACACTGGGCTTCACACGGAAGCAGCTTTCGTGAAACAGTTTTAAATTGTTTCTTGTTACACCAAATCCCAAGCTTGCTTACACATGCGTGAGGCTTGAAGAACATCAAAATTGATTTTGAGGGCAGTGAAATCTCCGATGAGAATATTCTCGACCAATAAACGTCTGCAAAAATTTTTGATGTTTTTTTATTATCCCCTGATCCATAGGCTGAATAACTGATGTCATGTTAGCAGGGGGGGGGGGGAAATTACCTTCACATTTTCCACGTGCGGAATGCTATTGTGGGTAGTGCAGTTGTCAAGAAACAGTATGATCTTTCTCATTTCCTTTCCAAATTTTTTATCAATTTTCAAAGGCCACGTCCCAAAAAGAGCACTCATCAGAGAGTCATCCGAGCTCGTGCACTAGATACATATTCTACTGGTTTTGACTTTTCATTTTTGAAACAACGTGGATTAGCCAACTGTCCAATCACCATTAAAGGCAGTTTCTCAAAGCCATCCATGTTTGCTCCTACCAAAAGCGTAACTCTTTGCTAAGTTTGCCTTCATGGCATTTCTCGTCTTTAAAAGCAAGAGTTTTATCGGGCGTGCATTTGGGGGGAAAACAGTTTCCCCTGGATTATCTCTTCGAGGTCTTTCTTCCACTGGTCAGCTTCAAACTGATTAATAGCACCTCTTTCACCACAAATAGAAAGAAATCTTATTTTGCTCGTTGAAACCATCTAGTCATCCTGTGCTGGCTTTGAAATTATTTTTACCCAATTCAGCGACAAACTGCTCACCTTTTCCTCTTAAAAGAGGGCCACTCAGTGGAATTTTATTGTCTTGATGTGTTAATGAGAGAATGAGGTGTCGGCCGGAATGAAACTGACCTGAAAGACAGTGTAAACCACAGTGAATAAGGCCAGAAACAAAGTTAACAGCGGGGCGGGGTAATGGGACGACCTTGACAATTTACCTACTTTGCAACATTGTCTCGCCTGTTCACACAAAATAGAGTTTGCAATCCTGTACATACTATGGAAGCAAAAAGTTCGAATTATCCAAAAGAAAATTCGAATTACCCACGAATTTTTAACACTTGTAAGATATAAAATGCTAGGGTTCCAAGGGAAAAATTCGTATTAAAGACGATTCGAATTGTTTGTTATGTTTGGTCAATGATCGATAGGACTTTAATGTGACATACGTCACAATTATTACAAAGTAATGGATTTTTTTTATATCAATGTTTACAATTAACGCCGAAAAAAAATATTGAAAAGTGCAGTCAATATTTTTAGGATGGGCTGTATTGAATTATTGAATGAACTTGACCTAGCTATGCGTCTGTTTGTTTGGATTTCCACCGAGTATTGCATTTATCACATGCCATAATTTAGACATAACTACCTGTCTGGCGCTCTGGCGCCACAACATCTGGGTTTTTGCTTACATTTTTAGATATGTATTTGAAGTATTGTCACAATTGTAGGTTAGTCGCCTGTGCTGTGCTATGTGAATAATATTAAGTGAATAATTTAGTTTTCTGTTGATTATGCATAGTTGTTAATTAATGTTATGGCGTTTAATAACAATGAATTGGTGGACATGCTACTTTTTTATGGCGAAAGCCAGCAAAATAGTGCACTTTCTCGAAGGAGATATGCGGATATGTTTCAAACTTTGAACACTTCCTGTGATGTACATCCTACAAATGTCGCGCATATTTACAAAAAAACATAGATTTTTAAAAAAAAAAAATTCCAATGGATTTCGCAGTAATTAACGTAAGTGTACATATTTTTCTTATAACTTCTATCAATGACAAAACACACTGTATACAATAGTTATTTGTTTCAGGTAGTTGCAAGATGCTTTATGCGACCATGTGTTCTTTCTTTATGTTTGCTATGTATCTCCTATGGAGCTGCTACAACTTCAATTTTTCTACATTATCAGCGCCTGATTATATTTCAGACAGTGATTCGTATGACTCTTTGGACATATATAGCGGTGTCAATTACTTATCGGCTTCGTTATGGCACCCTGTAGAGGTTACTCTTTTTCTATTTCAGTAGAAAATATTTTCTAAAACTGTTTATTTGCTAGTAATAAACAGTACCCAAGCTCAACACTCTTCTGCCTCCTGCACATCTTGATAAATGAATCCTTTTAATCAAACTTTTATTGTGGTTTGCTCGATATTTGGTCTATTATTGTTATTATTATTATTATTATTATTATTATTATTATTATTATTATTATTATTATTAGTGGTCTGTTGAAAAGTTACTCTTCCGTTAAGTCAGATACTTCATATCATTTATTGATTGTTCCTTAATTTCTTCAACAACGAGATGGATGAATTAAGTATTCGCGATTACTCAATTTAATTGTAAATAATCGTCTTCATAATAAATTACCCCACTACAGTTTAGATTACCGATGTCCTGCAATGAACAGGGCGTGTCGGAAGAATTTAAATAAAACACTTGCAGTAAATGGCCACGACACGGACAAAATTATTCCCTCACGTGAACGCGAAAGGTTAACAATTGCACGAAATCAGTGCAAATCGAGGCTGCGTTTCACCACACGGCGAGGACCAAACCCATACATTTACCGAAGAATCTAGATTTACGTGTTTTTAGCGTGAAAATTAAACGGGCTGTAATGTCGTACGCTGATTACCGTGTAGTGTCGGGTAACTAACAAGGGTAAGCTTACTGTAAACTAATGGTTCAGGAATTTCGACTTGTATCCCCACAGATAAGGTAATTAACACGGTGTTAAATACCGCTCCCTTCCTTCTGCTGGTAATATTCTTGTATTATAAGAACACATGGAAATGAACCTTTAGTATAAATGAGCACGAAAATAGGGGTTATGGCCACCACACGACTTTCTTATACGTATGAGCGTTTAAAATTATACAAAATTGTTCGAAATTGTTTTAAATGGTTTTATCTTCTTTGAAAAATAAGCCTGTGGTGGGTATGTGTGTTACTTCAAGTTCAAATTTTAAGAATTTTCGTTTAAAAAATTATTCAAAATCCTATTATAAGTAATTCTATTCTCTTAGTAAATCTCTATAGAATGCATACTTTGCGAGATATTCGAAAGAAAGTACTACTCGCGAAGAGTAAATGCGTTACTTCCGGTCCGAATTTTGAAATTTCTTTAACACGAAATATTCCAAATCCAACTCTAAATACTTTTCTACTCTTGAGAAATATATATAGAATGCATAATCTGCAACTAATTTGCAAAAAATCTCTATTTGATAAGAGTAAAAGTGTTCCGGTCCGAATTTTGGTAATTTTTTTGTATGCAAAAGGTGTACAAACTTAAGTTCTAAATATTCGTAACGTACCTTTCTAAAAATCATGACTGATTTTCGATAATAGTAGAAGACCTACTTCCGGTATGAATTTCGAAAAATATTTTCAATAAAATTCTACACAAATTGTCTTTTGAGTACATATGAATTCTTTATAAATTTGTTTAAACTTAGTAGTTAACTAAATATTGACAAAATTCGATTTTTTCTCTGACGTAAACTACTACTTCCGGTCCGCCGATTTTACTGGAATTTAATCAGATCTCAAGGGAGAGATTATACTCCCAAATTAAGTTTTACATACTTTCATTCTATTAATAAGTATGTGCATCATTTGCGAGGTATTCGCAAATAACTACGCATTTAAAAACTGAAATTATTAGCTTCCAGATACTATGGGAAACGTTTTATCAATTTATTCCTCTATTTGAATTTATTGCTTCTCTAAAGTAATTCTAAGTAGAGTTTAAAATAATAATACTTAAATTTTATTTTCTAAGATAGTGATATACAGTGATATACCTACTAGAGTAATATAAAACTCTCGCAGGATACATTTTTTTGAGTTAGTTTTAGAGTAAAAAATGACACGACTTTCCTATACGTACATATGTTCCAAAATGTGTCTATAGAATATGTTACAAAGTAAGTTTTAAATTCTGTATCTTCTTAACATTTGTATTACTTCCTATCCGAATTTCGAAATTTTGACATTTCTTTTATACAGAAATTATCCCAAATTGATTTCAAAGTAGTTTTATTTTCTTCATAAACCTCTATAGAATATATAGACTTTTTTACTTTTCGATAAAAGTAAAAGATCCGAATTTTGAAAAAAAAAATTATTCAAAAATTATTTCAAATGCAGCTGTAGTAAATACTTTTGCATTCTAAATATATCTGTACAGAAAACAAAATTTGCGAGATATTTTAAAAAAAACTATGCTATTTGTTAAGACTAGAAGCATTATTTCTGGTCCGAATTTTAAAATTTCTTTTATACAAAACTTGTTCAAAATCTAGCTCTAAATACTTTTTTTTTCAGTTATAACTAGGTATTTATTAGAATAAATCTGTATATAATGCATAATTAGTGATATTTCCAAAAAGCTGCTTTTCGATAGCAGTAAAAGTGTTACTTCCTGCCCGAATTTTGAATTTTTTATATACAAAAATTGTTACATCTCGAACTCTGAATACTTTTGTATTCTAGATAAATCTGTATAGAATGGATAGTTTGCCAAATACTTGCAAAAACCCTGTTTTTTGATAAGACAAAAAGACCTATTTCCGGTACGAGTTTGGAAAAACTTTTTTTATAAAATATTTCTAAAATTAATTTTTTTCAGTATCCTCTATAAAAGGCAAATTTAGCAGTTGACGATATATTTGTAAATTTTGATTCTTTTTACCGCAATAAAGTACTACTTCCGGTCTACTTATTTTACTGAAAATCTAATCAGATCCCAAGAGGATGAAGTACGGTATTGGTAGTTATAGCCATTTGGACGCTATCGTGGTCACACAGAGAGAGACAAGCACACAGAGAGACTGACAGACATACAGAGAGAGAGGGGGAGAGAGAGACTTTTTAAACCATTTTTGTTCGGTATCAGGGGATATCAAAACGTAGATAACTGTAAAAATCACGAGGTCGAGGAACACACTTCCTTATATTACATATAAGAAAGTAAAAATGCCTGTATATCAAACTGTACTTAGGCTGTTACCTTTCTACGAATATGCTAATGGAAGGCAGCATCACGTTCGGATACCCCGACAAACGAACTATCCACGAAATTTACAGCGCGCGCGTGTTACAAAACAAGAACAATAACATTGAGAAAACCGCATTCGTATACATTCCTCCGCACAGATATACGGTATCCACAAACGGTAGTTATGTATCGATCGATAGTTCGAGTTACGTGCCGAGCGAACATTAGTTAGTTAGCGGTTATCTCTGTGTGAGTGCACCGTGTAAACGAAACTCCGCAGCCAAACCGATTACTTTCAGGATGTTGTTATACAAAGGACATTCACAAGGGCCATTTGAAACATTAAGCGACACATGTATACTGTATTGTCGTCACCAAAAAAAGCTGAACTGAAATTAGAGCATGCATTACATACATTCCTAATGATCTATTTCATAGTTTATCAAGACCACTGTCGACATTATAGTGAATAATTTATGCGAGTAAAGGGTTTCATGATCTTGGTACTTTACCTGTTTCATTTCAATAATCAATAACTAATTTGTATTTTGTATATATGTATTGCATAATAATTTTATGAAGTTAAAGTTTTAAATATGTATATTCTCGCCTACAACGCACGTTCGGTTAAAACTTTTCATGTTGCTAGCTATAATTCCAATATTTTATTAAAATATATACTTTCTGTAACGCTCATTTTTTTGTCTCGTATACGATTTTGGCTGTTAGGTATTACAAGCACTTTACATGATTTTTAAAACGTATCAAATTTGAGTAATATTTTTTGTTGTGTCAATACATAATATATCAATAAATTTAGATTCATCAGTTAGGTGCATATATACAAAGATTTTAATCATGTGATCAACATATGAAGGTACTTAAACTTATTGAATATTATATATATTTCATCAAAATCTAAAAAAATTCTTAAGTAATTTTTAATATACAGTGTGAAAACCAGTTATGGAATAAATTCACTAATTTCAAAACGTATAATATTTTTGTAAAACACTAAAGGAAGTCAAATTTTATTTTAAATTGCGCTGGTTCTAAATCTTCTTTAGAGCTGTGACGTCATACGCATTTTTTTTAATGGAATGCTATATTTTCTTATAAATTCGTAGATAGTACTATTAAATACCTTTTCAGTGAGGTTACACTATACCCTGTCTCAGAATAAGAAGGATTGATTCAATATTCCGCCAAAACATGAAACACATAGCTTAAAATTTAGTAGACAATTTGATATGACATCATGACAATTGAGGTTAGAAGAACTGTATTACTTCTTTCTAAGGATTTAGCTGTTTTGTGTTTCATTTACTACTTTGGTTAAAATAGATTGATGTGCAGCTTTGAATTCTACCAATCGAAGCAGCAAAATCGAACACATAATACGTAAATTCTGCTAATAAATCAATAAAATTCTAAACCGTAAAACACAAGGGATTGGCTCCAAGTAAATAAAGCCTAATGAATTTAACATATATTTTGCTGCTGTGTCCCGTATAATAGATATTATCTTGAAAAATCTAGCAACAAAGGTGAGAAAAAACAGAAATATTAAGCACATCGTCTGGATAGAACAAGTATATTGTACACAATATACTTGCTCTGTCTAGATGATGGGTCATAGCTATGCTAGGATTCGATAAGTGGTACTGTAGTCAAGTTATTAACAAATTCTATATTTATGGACCAAAATGACTCATATTCACGACATTTAGTGCCAAAAAAATGAAGTCACAAAATCTGGACCAGATAGATGGTGTGAGCAAATCAAACCCATCGCGTCATTTACCGGAAAGGGCAGAATATCTGTCGGGCCAGGTAGTTATATGATATTTGATTAAATTACAAATGTACAATTGTGTCTGTGTCTGTCTTGTGTCCCTATTGCCAACTGAAGTGTTCTGAACTTATTATTTAAGATCGATATGGGATCTTTCTATTTCAGAAAACAGAGATGGAGTCAGTTGCTGGTATTTTCAAAAGTGATAACATTTTGGATGTAATTTATCGACATACATAATGAATACTACTTGAGTAATACCTTATTTATCTGTTCATTTGCTGTAACATTTGTAGTATTATATGTATGATTAATAAATTTGAAATGCACAATGGTTTCCGAAACTTCTCACCTGTTGACGACTGGGGTGTTTTTAACTAACAATTCAATGTAGAATCCAAATATGAAATCGAAATGAGCTCTTTCTATTTGAAAAAACAAAGAAGGCATCAATTTTCAGTACTTCCAGAAGTGACAATATTATGCGGGTATTTTGTTTCATATTGATAATATTCCGGGAAATAGAATATTTCCTATGAATGACCTGTATACTATAAACATAGTTATGTGTATCTATTTTATGCAATATATTTAAGTTCTTCTTGAATACAAATATTTAAGTTCTTTTAATACTAGCTTTAACAAGAATAAATATGCAAAATGTATTTTATTAAACGCAATATTAAACATAATATTGAGTATATTCCGAATTATTTCAAATTAAAATTTAATTTTTCTTTTTACTTTCTTATACTTAGAATAAGGAAGTATTGTGATGATGAAAATTTTCGACCTCGAGATTTTTGCAGATGTCCACGTTTTGATGTCCCCTGATACCGAAAAAGTGAAAAAATCGAATTTTGCCAATTATTCGTCAACTACTAAGTTTAGACAAATTTGTAAAGAATTTATATATACTCAAAATTAAATTTCAGAAGAATTTTATTAAAAAAGTTTTACGAAATTCCTACCGGAAGTAGGTCTTTTACTCTTATCGAAAATCAGTTTTTTCATGCTTTTTAGACAGGTACGTTACGAGTATAAAAGAATTTAGAACTTAATTTTTAATATCTTTTGTATAAAAAAATTTTCAAAATTCGGACCGGAAGTAACACTTTTACTCTTATCGATTAGCGATTTTTGCAAATATTTCGTAAATTATGCATTCTATATATATTTGTCAAGAGTACAAAAGCATTTAGAGTTGGATTTGAAATATTTTTTGTATAAATAAAATTTCAAAATTCGGACTGGAAGTAACACTTTTACTCTTATGGAATAGCGATTTTTGCAAATATTTCATAAAATATGTATTCTATATATATTTGTCAAGAGTACAAAAGTATTTAGAACTGGATTTGCAATATTTTTTGAATATATGAAATTTCAAAATTCGGACCGGAAGTAGCACTTTTACTCTTAGCAAGTAGCACTTTTTTTCGAATATTTTGCAAAGTATGCATTCTATAGTGATTTATTAAGAGAATGAAAGTACTTAGAATAGGATTTTGAATAAGTTTTGTATAAAAAAATTCTTAAAATTGTATAGTTTGAAACGCTCATACTTATAAGAAAGTCGTGTGGTGGCCACACCTCATTTTTAATAAAATAAACCTGTGAGTAGAAGTGTTAGTTCCGGTTCGAATTCTGAAATTTTTTATACAAAATTTGTTTCAAATCCAAATCTAAATACTTTTGTACTCTGTCTAAAAAACATGACAAAAAATTTACTAAAAGACTTACTGCGTGTAGGAATTTCGAAAAACTTTTTATATAACATATTTCCATAATGTCATAATTTTTTGAGCAAGTTGGGCGTCTACCGCGCTCTTTCTGACTAACGTAAAGTAGATATAACATTTTAATTTTCAATTACAAGTTACCGCTTTATTTGTTAAGTTAGCGTTCAAATTTGAATGATCTTTGGAAACACATAAACGGGGTACGTAGTCCTTTACACATTTTTTGTGAACAAATTTTAACATCGAACAAATATCCTAAAACCACGAATTACCTTGTTAATTTTTAATTAATCGCTTACCTCCAGTTAAAAAGTTATGTGCCGCCCCTGTATCACTCCAACTTTACTACAGTACTACAACATAATTAAATTAACATTAAATTACTTTAGCTAATCTCAGAAATGCACGTTTGCTGTATATGATAGTACTTATAAAACACACCCGTGGTATTCATTCTAATGATACTCTGGCTTTAAAAGACCTAATCGTAGTTTCGATTAGCGATAAAGATGAACAAAATGCCGGTACCTATATAAATGCGAAAAACTAAGATTAAGAGATTACAGGAAGAACAGCACAGACCTGCGATGTTCTTCGTGCAATACTTTATGTTGCATGACCTTTGGTATGTCAGTTTTTATTTTTGTAGGAGTAAAAACAGAACTGTGACCGAGAAGATTACCAGGAAGTAATTTCAAAGTAATCAGAGTAGATTTCCCTTCTATCTTTTTCACTTTCATATGTATGTATTCAGGCATGTTAAATATGATGACAATTATTTCGTAATAAACTAATGACGATAAATGAAGTCTATTTTGTACATTCTTCGACGCTTTTACGGTGTTCGTCCGTTATTTCGTATGTCCGTGGAATTGCTGCTACATAAACTAATTGCAAGTGGCATGATGATTATTACGTGACAGTTTTTGCCAGAAATACCCTAAGGTAAACATGAGCATGTTCAAAGGTTATTCTTTTGCTTTTACTGTAACAGATCGAGAGCAAACGTCTCGTCGAAAAATGTACGTGTACTGTTCCATGTCATGCATGAGAATTGTATAAAAAGCAGATATACATTTATGTATGTATCGTGTTTGAAATCTCTTGGTCCCTGTAACTCAGAACGCACAACTTAATAAAAAAGACTTCAGAACCTATTAAAAAACAATGTTGATTGAAGTAATAATATTAAACATATATGTACTGTATAATTATTAAATTAAGAATGAAATAGGATCAGAAAAAGAAACCATTTAGATATTTATTTATCTGTCAATCATTTAGTGAAAATATAAAATTAATTACTCCATATAATTATTAAAATAAATAGACAAGGCGATATTTGTATATGGTTGAGTCGCTTTGGCAGCTGACATGCGCTATTAATTTAAAATGGCGTCAGATTTGAGATTTTATCTGTCAAGTAATATAACCTACAAAGGTAATTTCAGGACTGTCATAAATAATATTCATACGCCCTTTAACGTCTATCATAATTACTTTTTGATGTTTGATATAATTGTCATACAAATACAGTAGCCGCCCGATTATCCGAAATAATGTGGACCCAGGTCATTTCGGATAACTGAAATTTCGGATAATACGGAGGTTATATATTTTATTTCTGAGTTGATCATATTAAAGTAAATTAACGACAGAATTGTTAGAATTTCTTTATTAAGAACCTAGATATATGAGGAACATATTATTATTATGTATTAAGTATGTAGCTATTTGAAAAATGAATCAATACGCGTTTGTTTTATACTGCCTCTGTTTCTGGCCGCAATATCTCTCCATCTTTTAATCAGCAAAACATCACTTGCGGTTGCATTGGGCTGTTGTTCCACATATGCAAGAGATTTTTCAAGTGCCTTCATCCCTTCGCTGTGGGAAATTCTGGGAACTTCGTCTTCCATTTCCTCTAAATTTTCATCCAGTTCTTTTCTCTTTTCTTGCTGGCTATCTAGAATTTCAATAAGCTCATTGTTTGTTAATTCTTCTTCCAGCTCGTCACTAGTAACCCAGTTTTCAACTTCTTCTTCTGTCACATTTTCACACCCTTCAATTTTTCTAATGATTTCATATAAATTTTCTTCAGCGGGCTGATCTTCAACAGGTCTTTCGTTATTACTATTCTCGTCTTGTTCAATAATTTTTGACCAAGATTTTTAAAGCGTAATGCTTTTAACGTTGTTCCATGCATTCGCAATCCAGTATGCAACGTTTTTTAAATTAATTTTACTCAGACAACTTACAAGACTGTTATTGTCCTCTACTTGCTGTAATATTTCTTGCAGAAGACCTCGACGATAATTGCGCTTTAGATTTTCTAAAACTCCCTGGTCCATGGGTTGAAGAATCGCAGTGACATTTGGTGGCAGATACATAACTTTTATGTCCCCACTTTTCAACTCATTGACGTCCGGGTGAGAAGGTGCATTGTCAAGCAATAACAAAGCTTTTCTTGGAAGTCTGTTTTTCTTTAAAAAAAATTCAGTTTTTGGCACAAACTGCTCAAAAAACCAATTTTTAAATAAAACGGCATCCATCCAGGCACTTTTTTGGTTCTTATAGTAAACTGGTAGAGCATTAGGAGTTACATGTTTGAATGCTCTTGGTTTGGCAGATTTGCCGATCATCATTAAAGGAAGTTTATGTCTGCCTGAATAATTGGCACAAGCTAAAATTGTCACACGTTCCTTACTTTTTTTGTAACCAGGTGCAGCCGCTTCAGTTCTTGAAGCCAAAGTACTGCTGGGTAACATCTTGTAATTGAGGCCAGTTTCATCCCAATTGTAAATCTGATCTTCAACATAACCATTTTCTTCAACTATTTTTTTGAAATTTTCTTTAAAACTGTCTACAGCTGACATATCAGCTGATAGTTTTTCACCACAAATTTTCAAATTTCTTATACCATGCCTTTTCTTCCACCTTCCCAGCCAACCATCACTCGCAGTAAAAGTGTCTGGTGCTTCGAGCACTGGAAGATCTTCGCTAATACTCATTGCCTTTTCTTGCAAAATTGGACCTGACAGCGGAATTCCTTTTTCACGTTGCTGGGTGAACCAGAGATACAATACCTCATCAATTTTGTTGTATTCGCCAGATTTCATGCTTTTGCGTTTAACATTTGGAGACGCTAGAACACTACTCCATTGCTCTATTTTATCACGATTTTTCCGCCATTCTGCTACAGTGCTTACTCCTACGCCATAATCTGATGCAACATTCTTTAACAAGTCCCCTTTATCAAGACGCTTAATTGCTTCGAGTTTCTGGGCAATTGTGACTACTTTTCTTTTACGCTTTCCCACTTTATTCATTTTTAACTAACGTATAGCTCTATAGAATTATAAGTTGATACTGGCTACTGGCAAAATCTAGACTAGGCGACTCGAAGATCCAAACAAAACAAGTTTTTATTATTTCTAAGAAAGAATAAGAAAGAAACACGTGCAATTTCGGATAATGCGGCGGCAAGTTAAAATCTATTCCGGGTAATACGGCGAAAACGATTTTCAACTTCGTTTCGGATAATCCGAATTTCGGATAATGCGGTTCCGGATAATCGGGCGGCTACTGTAATATAAATTTGTCAACTATGATTGCCTACTATACAGAATAGCCTAGCAAAATAATACTTAATAATTAAGTATATTTTTTCTGTGACGGGAAAAAAGTTTGACATTTTATCTTTCTTAACAGTTGAAAAAATGTCATTTTTTATGAAATTACTTTTTTCCCCGGGAAAAAAGTACTCATTTTTTTCCCGGGGAAAAATGTGACATTTTGATATGTACACCTAAGTAAGAACACGGACATTTAATTTAATATATTTTATTATACAAAAAGTTGCATGTAGTAATGTAAACCAATAACACTGTCTCCGAGAAAGAACTTCTTTTTCACCTTGCATTCAAAATAACTAATAATCAATTTAAGTTCGCAAATTTTTAAATCCAAACACAAAATTAAATTGACAGATATTAGAATACTTTACAGGTTTCCTTAGCAACGCAGGCCTAATGTCGCTATAAGCAGGGGGGGAAATGTTAAATTGAGATTGCCTAGACATCGTTTTACTTCTGCCTGCAGTTGGTAGGTGGCGCATGTGTTGACGAAATTTTAGGATCACATGTGATACTTCAGGGCTTAGCTGCTTGTAGGCTGTTGACTGTGTTTGGTAACTATGGCAACTACATGTGGTATAGTTTTCAAATATTTCTGTTGACAGTTTTTCATTAATATTTATATATACCTATATGCTAATTATTAATCAGAGTTATAAAATATTAACTTATTTCTTAAAATTGCATGTACGTAAGTATTTATTCTGCATAATTCGAGTAATTTATTTATTTATTAGCACTTTTTTCTAGACTTCCTAGTAATTATGCCGACAAGAAAATGTTATGTGTCAAATTGTGACCAAAATGTAAAAGTATTCCATGCATTTCCACATCCAAAATCAATACGTTTTCATGAGTGGTAGGAAGCTACATGAGATCCTAATTTATTCAATTAGAAGATCGACGATTTCCATTTAAGGAATAAATAAGTTCAAATGTAAGAATAATTTAGAATGCCTTCTCCTTAATATTTTAAAATAGAAATAAATTTTCATATAAAAATAAGGCGTTACTAAAAAGATATGTTTCTAATTTATTACTAAGTTATTATAGCAATAAGTGTAGTTTATTTTTCTTTAAAATACATCTACTATTTTACTTCCGAACATTTAAAGTGAAGAATAAAAACTATTAAGGTAAATACAAAATAGAACAGAAATATATAATATTTAAATTTCCCGGTTCATCGGTTTGACCCATTTTAGTACTGCCTGCAGTTGGCAGGCGGCGCTAAACATTGTCTAAACTTTTTACTATTAAGTTATACTATCTTCTAGTATAGTGATCTGTGGCTATAAGTACAACAGCCTACCAATTTAAAACTTCAAATGTCACATCGATTGATTTTCTGCCTTTAATATTTACTTTTTTTCAATATTAAATCGTCGTTTTTCCCATCACAGAAAAAAATAGTGTATTATACACGGGTAAAAACATTAGATTTTACCTCGAGCAAAAATGTAATACTTTTTTCCCTTGTATAATAAATAACTATTACTGCCGCTAATATCTGTCAACACAGACACGATTGTATGACATTAAACATAAATCGTTTGTCGCTGTCATGAAATGTCATAACTCATTATACCTTTATTTTTTAAATTACGAATTTTTGCGGTTGGCGATAAAATTTTGTATGCACCACGTCAATAAAGTGCCATTATCGAACTCGTCTTTTATTCGCCGATAAATAACTATTATCGCCAACCGTCAGTAAAGCGATGCGTTACCATAGCGTTTTACGGAGGTAAACAAACACTTTATCGTACTGTACAATAATAGTATATTAAAATACAAGTTTCATAAGACACGATTTTTGCGCACGCGTTCAAGTTTAGAAAACGAGCCGCTAGGCGAGTTTTCTAAAGAACAAGTGCGCAAAATGTCTTATGAAACGTGTCTTTTATACTATTTTTTCTATTTCGGTTATTAAAAGTTCAAAAAAGTTTAAAATAAGAGACATGTTTTGTTCGAATATTTTAGAAATTTTGCTTTTTTTGAAGTTGGTTACTCTGATTTTTAAGTAGAACGTTTTAAATATTTGAATATCGGTGGTGCTATATGTAATTGTGTTTAAAATTCAGACTGATTTATACAATAAATTATTTCAAATTATCAACAAAAAGGACGAAATAAATAACTGTACGCCCCCAGAGATTCGCAAAATAGCAGAAGACAATTTACAAAATCTTTCGTCGACAAACTCTCTACATATTTATCAAAACAAACTTTTATAACAGTTGTACTATTCAACATGGTAAGTAAATGTCAATAGTAGCATCCGAAAACTTATCATCCAACTCTGCTTAACAATTTATATTACTAATTAGTAAGTGAAATGTTAGCATGTGTGCTTTTTATTCTTTGTACAATTTTATTGCACATTTTTGTTACTTTAAAGGCTTATATTTTGACATTTAAATACGATTTGGTTCCATTTTTTTTGTTACCAACTTAAAAAAAATAAAATTAGCGTGCGATAAAGTAATACTTTATGCAACCAAAACGGGTGTCGTAAAGTGAACTTTATAGCACCGGAATAGAAAAAGTACTTTACCTGCCGCTAATATCTGTCAGCGTAGCCATGACTGATGACTTTAAACATAAGTCGTATGACGATAAAATGTGATAAGGCATTATATCTTCATTTTTTAAATTACAAATTTTTGCGGTTAGCGATATAATTCTTTATACACCACGTCAATAAAGTGCCTTTATTGAACTCGCCTGTTACTCGGCTCGCTCGCTTGCCTCATAATCTCAAACTCGTTCGATAAAGAATCACCTTACTGACTTGGACCATATATAACTATTATAATATAGTGAATTTGTAACTGGCTTTCGTATAATAGTATTTTACTAGCGGATGTTGTATATTCTGAAGTATTAATTAAATAATTTAATTTTAATGTCTTCAATAACACGAAATAGTATGATGTTATTATTAAATATAGGAAAATTAAATTATGTGTAATCTATTAAATATGATAATTTGCTGCAAAATACGTTTTACTTGATTATACATATTTTTAACCATAAATAAAAGTCGTGTACACATTCCGAAATCTAATATTTATTCTTTCTACTTTAAATAACAAATAGATTTGCATGTTGATATGATTACATAATTAATAAGAACGCCATTAAATGTCATAGCAGTAATTGTAAAATGTGTCAACGATATGAGCGACGTTTGCAATGCTGTCAATATGAAAACAGTATATAGCGTTTAGTATTTATACATGCCAATAGGTTTTCTTTGTATTCTTTTTTTCTTCCTTGCCCTACTTTCTCTGCATTGGCTGTAAATATGTATATATATTTAATCGAACCTAAAAATATACCTAGAACATTAGTACAACAAATACAAAATGTCTTTTTAACCCATACTATAACAAAAACAACGTAATACCTTTCTTTATTGAAATACCATTAATAAGTTTGTTTTTGTTCCATTTCCTCAAATGGAATTTATATAACGGCACTGGACAAACACATATTCATCATTTGATTAGAAGGTATTAGGGCGAAGAAACGCAATATTGGAGCAAAGCAAAGTCTACTCACAGTCCATTAGTACTACCAATATTTGTTTTTGTATCGATTACGTTGAGTTTTTAATCGAAAGTATGCAAATTTTGTTTGTTTAGGTTTGTGAAAAGTGTTAGACATTGCGTACCTATTGGTGTATGGAATGTGTTTGTGAGTATTCAAAATAATGGGAGTACGTAATTGGAAACAAAACATAAGTAGAATATGCAGCTTTGTTGACTTTTGTTCGCACATTTAACGAGGTATGTTTTAATAAATGAGGAGCTAAATTATATGATTGTATGATGAACGCACTACGAAAGACATAATTAATCAGAGATAGTAATTTATTTTAAAGCAAATGAAGATTTCTTTTTTGTGTTTTCTCTCTTTCATATCACTCTTTCCTCTGTAACTACTATATTCCGGCGGTACAATTATCCTCTTTTGACACTCATCAGATATTTGCTCTGCTGTTCATGTTTTTATTATCATACTAAATAATTTTTCATGCAATTGATCCTCGCAATATTTTTTTCATTTTTATCAATTCCTGCGGTTTTGTTATCTTTTACGTTTTGATTCATTGTTCAAAGGACAGTTCTTATATATTTGCATTCTATATAGTCTTCTCTTTTTTCTCATCTTCCTCTCTTTAAAATCAATGTCCCCTCTATAATTACTACTTTCCGATGGATTTCCTTTTTTATCACTGGTACGGTTTTCATCTCCTTTATTCATCGGGTATTTATTCCACTATTCATGTTTTTTTATCAAACTAAATAATTCTTTTATGCAATTACTCCCATGGCCTACATAACATTGAGCGTGTTTCGGTATCGTAACGTACGTATTCAAAGTGTGCATTAGCACAAAATGTTCACGTGGTAAAAGCATGTTTTATTGTCAAAAACACGATTTTATATTTTTTTATGTCGTTCGGGTTCCTATGAAAGTCGAAGCGTTTTCAATGCAAAATAACTTGCTGAGCTGTCCATCTACTTGTTTACATGTTGAACTATTTACTTCTTCCATTGTGCATTCACAAACTGAGAAGTAATTATATCTCCGAGTTCCTGACTACTGCTTTGGTTGTGCATACACTAACAAAGTAGTAATTAATACCTCAATTCTCGATGCTGGTTTGGTTATGCATACATTAACCAAGTAGTTATTAATTCAATAATTCCCGATGCTGCTCTTATTGTGCATAGACTAACCTAGCAATAATTAGTTATCCTGTAGATAACCGATCCGTTAAATCAATTTTAATGACACATATTTTAATGTAACATTCATATATGCACAGACGACATCAGAGTCGCAGAGAACGCCGTGAAAATATTTTGCTAAGCAGCCGATCAAAAATCATCGCATGTCAGTATGAAATAAGTCAAGGCTTCCGTAAACCACAAATACATAATAAATACATGTAATAAGATTATAAACGTGATTTATGGGACTTAGCTCTTGAGTTTATTTACCTGAAACATATTTTATGTATTAATTATACATTCGATAGATATAATTAAATTGTCCCTGTTTGTATATAGAATATTTGGTGTAAATAAACTAAATATCATAGACCTTTATTGATTTTATTCTGTCAAAGAAAGAAATTCCGGATAATAAATAATATGTTAATGAAAATCTAACGACTCGCTGTTAAAAAGAACTGATTGAGTAACACTCATGAGCAATAGACACCGTTTTCTCTTTTCCTTTTCGTATTTTTACTAAGCACTAATTAAAATAATAGCTATTAGTTCGCACATTATTCTATTCTCTCGGAGTAAGGGATATTAAACGTATCCTACTTGTGTACTCTGTTATTTATGGAGTGCATGTAAAGCTGCGTAACTTTCAGGCGAAGTGGGCATCCAACTAAGTAGGTCGTTGAACAGACTGACGCGCTATTAGAAGGACAGACACGACTTGAAGCGTCATGACCCCGGCAAGTTCTGTTGTATTTTGCTTCTTTGAGAGTTTTCACAAATTTTTCGTAATACGGTTTTTACATGTTTTCATTTTTTATGGTGTCTTTATCTCATCTATCTTTCTTTACTATATGCTGGACCATCTGTTATAATTCTTTAATAATTTCTGAAAGTATCGTTACTATTTAGCTTTACCAATTCATTCCTTTGTTTTGTTGTTAGACGTAATTTTTAGACAATAGTACAGGACTTTTGAGTTGCTTAGTTATTCTCTTCAATTTTGTTAATAGTATTATTCTTTCCTTATGCCTATATTTTAACAGTTTGCTGTCTTGTTTGGTTGACAACTCTTGTATGTTGTCTTTTCTTTTTCATTGCATGAATTCTTCGCATTTATCATTACCTACACCAATCTTGCTGATTTTTTCATTTTTCTTTTCTCAATAACTATATCTGTGGATTATATAGAATTTTAGTCATTTCCAATTGCAGTTTATCTCTTTTTCTATATATTTATTATTTCTGTATTAAAAATAAAATAAATCAATTTTCGCAATCCCAATAACAACTTTTTTGTTGATGACTATATAAATTTTAATCAAGTTTTCTTTGAAAATATCAAACAAAACACGAAGTATAGGACCGTAATTGAACTAAATTATAATATAGAGAAATACAATAGGCACATGCATGCGCAGTGTTGGGTTGTTATGGTCACCTGCAAGACAACGTTTTAGAAATGAACACGTTATCGAGGAAATCGTTTATGGGTTCGGGTCGTCGTTGTTGTTGTGCATTAGTTAATTATTCCAGGTAATTGCATATTATTATTAATTGTTCCACTAACTTGTCTTCAAGATTGACTGCAAACCGTGATCATCATTACCCTTGTATGTTGTTGCTGCTCGTTGATAATGTCCATGTTAACTTAGATATTGCTGATGAGGAGGACGTTATTTATTAACTGTAACTCGTGATTGTCTTGATTAGAATCACTGTATTCTGTAGTTCGAGCTTATTTATTAATATGCTCGCAGATAGTTCTTATTAATGCGATAATAATCGCGCATTAATTTATTGGATATTACCAACTTTGTTGTTTCAATATTACTGAATCTGCATATCTGTTTGTATATTATACATTTATCATACAATGTATTAAAATTTGTCCATTATTTATAATCATATTTACCTATCAGACAAGAATCTACATAAGAGAAAATGCCACTAGTTATACACACAGACAAAGATTAAAGTATGCTGGTTATGAATACCACAGGCAATATTCTCCATCACGTCTTGATTTTGTGTTATAGAAGAGTTTACCTAAAGATGATTCACGTATACAGTCGAATTTTTATTTACCGCTGTAGCTTGATCCTGAAAATAATATGTTAAATCTAAATTTCGTTGTATCAAATACACAAACCTTATATGATACATAAAACTTGAAATTAAAATGCAATTTGACATTTATTTGGATAAACATTATAAAAAAAATAATACTAAAAGTATATGGAGGAACGGTGACACAGTGAAACAAAAAATACCTTACTGTCAAAATCTCCAAAAGTAGAAAAGTAATCAAAATGAACATCATGGCTCTATAATAGTTGGAGTTTTTCCTACACTACAGTTTTTTTCTTTTGTATATTTGCAAGTAATAGGTAATATTTAATTGTTGAAAAAAAAGTTAAAATGTTCCACAATACCCCCATGGCTGGGGTAAAGTAAAACACAAGTAAGGGGCACAATAAAGCATTTACTAAACTACACAAAAACACAAAAAAAAATGTGTCTAACAGGCACATTATATATGATTAAAGTAAAACAAAATAAACATTAAATTTCTTCAAACAAATCAGCAACACTATCAAATTACATCTCGACGCAATGTTGGCATTTCTAAAAAGGCTCATAGCTGCCACAAATCCAGCATTTACAGAGTGTGTAGTGAATCTATTCTGAACTCGTTCAATTTTTCCAAGCAACATTACACACTGTTCATAATTCATTTGGCTTTTTTGCTCTTCTACATTTTTGCGTCCTAATGCTAAAGGACCTGGCAGGGTAACTGCTTTCCTGGAGCCTTTTCCGCTTTTGGATAGTCTTTAAATATTCAGGGTTCTTGACATTAAGTTGGCTTCGGAAAAACATTATTGCGACCATGGATCTTTGATGGGGTTCACTTTCACAAGCGGCGATTTCATAAAGTGACACGGTTTTTCCTGGATTATGCTTTAACCAGTTATATCAACGTTGTAATGTTTTAAAAGGCTTGAAGATTCCACAAACAAGAAGTTGCAGTTTATTAGTCGAGTGTGGTGCAAAGTTCAAAATTGTAATCTGACTTGTTTTTTCTCCTGACCTTGTACTTATTTAACTACATCCCACATTACTTTGAATTTATTACTAGAACTTAATATTTGAATTTTGAATTATCTCCCTTCTTCTGTACTACTACTACTACTACCACTCAAAGATAGTTGTAGCACTTGCCGTGACCAAATACCAGCCTTTCTTATTAAAGACTGTGCTCCTGCTCTTCTATATCCTTTGATCAATATTTTCATTTGGCGCTAAAAAGTTCAACTTTTCCCGAAATTTGGAAGTTTCCTCGCATTGTGCCAATATTTAAATCTAACGATTGTTCTGACATAAGCAACTACCGTCCAGTGGCAATCTTGTCGAACTTCTCCAAACTCTTTCAACAATGTCTCTATTCCGCTATTTCTCCGTGTATAATATTAACACATATCTCTCAACTAATCAGCCGGCTTTATCGCAAGGTCTAAATTCACGCAAGCAAGTCGACGTATTGTACACCGACTTTTCTAAAGCGTTTGATCGCATCGATCACTCTATCATTCCGTCTAAACTCAGTTCGTTTGGATTCTGAGCGCCGCTAGTTTCTTTTTTCATGTCATACCTATCGCGATATTATATAGGTAGTTTTTTTTGCTAGAGAGGTTAGTAAGCATGGTGGCTCATTAATTTTAATAAAACGAGGTTTATCGATATCTAGCGTATCTTTGCCAGATGTGCCTTGCGAATATCATTTCGAATAGTGCGCCATTCAGACAGAGAAGCCTTCCCTGACACTATTATCATTTTATAGATCTCCAACTTCAGATATTAGCCTTTTTTTTTGAAAAATTAGAATATGTTCTTAATTACCACAAAAAGTGTCAGAATTTGGTATTGTGTGGGGATTTTAATATAAATGTTTTGGAGTCAACCAATGTCGCCAAAACTTTTACCGTTTCCTCTCCTACGCGAGTTACAGACATGTCAAAAACATGCATAGATAACATACTCATACGAAGTAATTATAGATATACAGTTGAAAATGAAGGTATACATTTATCAGATCACAAGTATAATAATAATAATAATAATAATAATAATAATAATAATAATAATAATAATAATAATAATAATAATAATAATAATAATAATAATATTTATTGCCCAACATCCAGCTATATCTAACTATTTCAATTGATTGCAACTTTCAAAGGAAGAATAATTTTGAAATGAAACGTTCTTACACTCGGGAGAGTTTTGGCAATTTCGTTGAGACTATGAGTGAGGTGAATTGGGGGGATTTACTAACGGAATCGAGTCCAGAAACTAAGCTTAATATATTTTATGACATTATTCAGAGGCACGTAAATGAGTGTTTTCCATATAAGAAACACAAACTTGATGGAGGGAAGTTCTGGATGACTCGTGGTTTACGGAAATCGTGCCGTAGGAAGCGGGAGCTTTACGCGCTTGTACGGGGTTTTCCCAATGATATTCTAATTGCTTACTACAAAAGATATTGTTTTATATTAAAAAAAGCTATTAAAGCTGCAAAAAACATATATATTCGTGCAACAGTAGCAAGTTCCAATAATGTGGTTAGGTCAACATGGAATATTGTTAATCGCGAGATTAAACAACGTTTACCTTTTACCAATCTACAAATAATGAATGCGAAAAGTGGGATTTTATCAACGGATCCTGAGGACATTTACGAAATTTTTAATGATTAGTTCGAGAACTCAGCGAAACGGCCAGATATTAAAGCCCCAGATGCGCAAAACTTTGAGGCGCGGTCTGCAGCGGTAGCAAGTTCTATGTTTATAAATCCAGTAACTACCGAGGAAGTAATTGGGGCAATCAAAAAATTAAATAATACACCAGCCACTGGAAACGATGATGTCCCAGTGAGCGTTCTAAAATGTGTCGCAAATGTTATTGCTTTGCCTCTTCAAGATGTTATTAATGCATTCATTACAGGGGGTACGTTTCCTAATGCTTTTAAAACTTCAAAAATCATTCCAATATACAAAAGGGAAGAAAAGCATCAACCGAATAATTATAGACCCATTTCGATATTACCTGCATTGTCCAAGGTTTTTGAAACTGTTCTAAAAAGGCAACTTACTGCGTACCTGACAAACAGTAACATTATTACCTCACACCAACATGGGTACGTAAATAATAAATCTACTAGCAAATATTGTCGACGAAATTCTACGCAATTTGAATCAAAAGCAACATGTTGCCTGCATTGCGTGTGACCTAACAAAAGTATTTGATCTAGTTGATCACAGTATTCTAATGGACACGCTTTATAGATTTTGAGTAAGAGGAATAGCTTATGGGCTGCTGAGGTCATATTTGGACCGGCGAACACAATTTATTTAAATAAAACATCTACACAATGATCAATTCATACGGTCACATCAGTCCGAGATTGTTGAAACAAGTGTAGGAGTGCCCCAGGGCTCGATTCTGGGGCCCCTACTTTTTCTTACGTATATTAGTGACCTTCCATCGTACGTATCTGGGAATATAACACTTTATGCAGACGACACAACACTCGTTGTTACCGGGGATAATCATGATAATCTTGTTCATAATATCAAAAAAACTTTGAAAGAACTATTATATTGGCTGTCTCTAAACAAATTAGTACTTAACATTGAAAAGACCAAAATACTAATTTTTGAGGGGGATAATACGGGTGAGGCACTAGAGGTGGAGGGCGTAGCCTTCGATTCTGCATCGGAATGTAAATTGCTGGGATTAACAATTAACAATAAATTAAACTGGAATTTGCATATTGATGGTGTTACGTCCAAACTAAATAAAGCTCTATACATATTAAGAAGAATGAAGAAGTCTTGTGACATTACGACCCTCAGTAGAATGATATATTTTGCCCATTTTAATTCACATCTAAACCATGGTCTAATTCTGTGGGGTTCAAATAGACACCTACAATCAATGTTATTGTTGCAAAAGAAGGCAATTCGGATTATTAAAGATTTATTACCAATGCAGACATGTAGAGCTTCCTTTCTAGAGCTAGGTATACCAACAGCCTATAATCTGTATATTTTAGAAGCAGACTTGTATGTATTTATCAATTACAATAAGTTCTAAACCAATGCCGATGCTCATAATTACTCGACGAGAAATTCTAATTATGTACGTTGCGAATTTGCAAGATCCAGTAAATATTATAATTCGCATATACCGATAAGTGTTAAAATATATAACTCTCTTCCGATTGTGGGAAAGTACGATTCGCTTGCCAGTTTCAGAATAGCCATAAAAAAATATTTGGCGAAACAGGTCTTTTACTCACTTGATGAGTTTTTTGACGAAGGCACACGTTCCGGGCGTTGAGACTGGGTAACTGTCTGTTTGTTTGTTTGTTGTTCTTTATTTTGCCATTTATGTGTGTATACACCTGGTTTGGAAACTGACTATACGTTAAGTGCTATGTATTATTGTATTTCTGTGTGAATGTTTGTATTTCTAACTATTTGTACGCCACTGGTATTTTCAAATATATCTATATCTATCTATATCTATATTTACATCTATCTATATCTATCTATCTATCCAATAGGCGTCAACATGTGGTCTACAGCGGTTACGCTTCGAACGAATATGTTGCTGCCTCGGGGGTCTAATCTTGGTCCATTGATTTTCATCGTGTTTATAAACGACATCGCCTTGAACTAAGTGTCACATAACTTGCTCTATGCTGATGATCTTAAATTATTTCGCGAGATAACTACTGTAGAGGACTGCACTCTACTTTAGCACGACTTTGGAGATATTGCATTGATATTTACTTTGGATTTGTTAATATTTTTTAATTTCTTATACTTAGTATAAGGAAGTATTGTGTTGATGAAAATTTTCGACCTCGAGATTTTTGTAGATGTCCACGTTTTGAAGTCCCCTGATACCGAAGAAGTGGTTTTTAAACAATTTCTCTCTGTGTGTCTTTCTGTGTGTATGTTAAATTTGAGAAGAATTTTATTAAAAAAGTTTTTCGAAATTCCTACCGGAAGTAGGTCTTTTACTCTTATCCAAAATCAGTTTTTTGCGAATATTTCGCAAGTCATGCTTTTTAGACAGGTACGTTACGAGTATAAAAGTATTTAGAACTTAATTTTCAATACCTTTTGTATAAAAAAAAAATTCAAATTCGGACCGGAAGTAACACTTTTAGCGATTTTTGCAAATATTTCGTAAATTATGCATTCCATACATATTTGTCAAGAGTACAAAAACATTTAGAGTTGGATTTGAAATATTTTTTTTATAAATGAAATTTCAAAATTCGGACCGGAAGTAACACTTTTACTCTTATGGAATAGCGATTTTTGCAAATATTTCGGAAATTATGCATTCTATATATATTTGTCAAGAGTACAAAAGCATTTAGAGTTGGATTTGAAATATTTTTTGTATAAGTGAAATTTCAAAATTCGGACCGGAAGTAACACTTTTACTCTTATCGAATAGCGATTTTTGCAAATATTTCGTAAATTATGCATTCTATAAATATTTGTCAAGAGTATAAAAGTATTTAGAGTTGGATTTGGAATATTTTTTATATAAATGAAAATTCAAAATTCGAACCGGAAGTAACAATTTTTAAAATTGTATGATATAAAACGCTCATACGTATAAGAAAGTCGTGTGATGGCCACACCTCATTTTTTGTACATGTACTCATTACTAGTCATTACATTATATTGTTTTAAAAAATTCTAGTAATTGAAATTTGTAATATTCTGTTGGACAATAAAGAGTATTATTATTATTATTATTACTCTATATTATTTTTCAATTTCTTTTTCTTTTCTTTCGCAAAATATTTGACAATCGTCTCTCTAAATTCTATCATTAATTATTCTCTCATATAACTGACGTTTGATGGCAGACATGATTTTTATTTCTTCATATTTTTATATTTGTCTATGACTTTCATTAACATATCAATAAACCGCTGACAGTACGAATTTATTTCATGTGAAATATACAATATTGACACACATACTAGAGGTAAACCAAATGCGACTAATTTTCTAATAGGTTCCAGAAATTGTTTCATGAAAAATAATACGAAACTATCATAGTTTGAGTAAAGCTGTGAAAAGGGTCTGAATATAACATAGAAATGCTAACAAACTTCTTGTGGTAAAGCGACTGTCACAAAAGACCTGATATTCCTTTTCGCCATAAATCACTGATGATAGTTACAGAAACTCTAATAGAAATTGTGGGTTACTTTCGAGCAAATTATGATTACCCTAGATGAAAGCATTTTGTTAGGCCGACTAAGGAACTGATATATTGACAAATAGAATTTCTTTATCGTCAAGCATATTTAGTATATACCTGACGGCAACAATTAATGAATGGGATCGTTAATGCATTTTTACAATACGTAAAGTAATATTGTGCTCACCGCTTTCCCTGGAATTTTAAAACCTGAAAAGAATAAAGACGTTAATCGTAAATAGCATTTCGCACAGATTATTTTTATCCCTAAGCATAGCGAACCAATTTTATGGTAGAGATAGAAAAATGTTGAAAAGTAAGGCCTCTTCTATAATAACCAAGATACAGATATACAAGACATTAACAAGACCAACAATGACATACGCTCTAGAAACCGCAACAATAAATAAAAAAGATGAACGTGACCTAAAAGTAGCAGAAAGGAAAATACTAAGGCCAAGAATAACTAGCAATAGAGAAGGGACACTAATAATGAAATTGAACACGAATTAGCAGCTGAAACTATAATAAGACACACAAAAGCACAACGCTTAAAATGGGCAGGACCTGTTTTGAAAAGAAACCCGACTGATATGCTGAAAAGAATAACGCAATGAACATTATGGACAAGAAGGAAGGGATGACCGAGCAAAAGATGACATGACGAAATAGAAAAGGACGCAAGCACCTTGGGAGTACGAAATTGTTGTGTAAGGATAAGGAAGAGAAGAATATCATATGAAGGAAGGACCCATATAAATTTATGAAAATTCGGAGGAGGAATAATCCCACTCATTAAAAGGAGCCCAAAACGCTATGACATTTACCACACTCTTAAGATTGCACGGTTTGACGATAATGAAGCATAGCAAGTCGTTGGAGGAAGTTATCACTTATAGGCCACCTCCACTTATTTTAGAACTATTTTAAAGTTTACTTAGCAGCAAACTAGAAATAATGTTGGAAAGCTACAAAATCATATCGAGTTATCAATATGGTTTTAAAATGGAACACTTATCCATAGAATATCCATAGAATATCCATCGTATTACAGCAGAATTTCAAAAGATCTCGAAAAAATAAATACTATTCTGACTGCAGAATAGTAAGAACACTGGTTCTTAGACGTGGGACTTTTGACATCTCCTGACATGTTTAATTTCTGTAAAAACTAAGATATCTCATACATCTCAATTATTTTCGAATAATTTTATCTGCAAAATTGCGACGAAATTATTAAATACCAACATTAGCAACGTTTCTTTTTCAATAAATGCTGGCGTTCCTCAAGGACAACTTCCAGTCCCTTATTATACTTGACGTAAATTATCTATTACCAATAATGCCATCACAGTAACTTTTTCCTGCGCCATTGGCGTTGTAACTTCTCACAAGGATTCATATATGTATTTGAAAAGCTACAGTCAAATCTTAACAAAATATAAACTTGATTGGAAATATGGCGAATTAAAGCAAATAAAGAAAAATAATAATAAATAATATATAATTTAATATAAGTATATCTTCTTGACGAGAATTACTTGGAATGAAGGTTTAGATAATCTGTCGACTTAATGGCAGCAGATCTGAACGATTTAAACTTACTGGTGTGATAAATCAGTACACAAATAAGTTTGGACATATGTCCACGTCTTTTCGCCAAATTTAAAGAATAGTTTGGGTAAATGTAATGCGACAAATTAACAAGCTGAGGATGAATATATAACTTGCGAAATTGAAACGTAAAAAAGATTTTTATTAATACCAGCACGTGCTAAAAGTACCTCGTAGCTTGTTTAACAATAATTATGAAAGTAAAATAGTTATAGGAGAAAGTTTAATTTTGAATCTTATAAACAATATCTTCAATGTTATTAACTATTTTCAATGAATCATAGCTTAACTTGAGATGTAGACATCAACGATCTTCAAGTTCGCAATTCCGACCTTTCCTCTACTTTTGCAAAGGACAACTTCAGAGCTGCACATATGTTTAACGAGATGCTGTGGATTGAAAAATTGCTGGGATTCTCTTCGACTTCGACTTCTTTATTGTTTTTGCGAGTTAGACTCTTAGTATTTTACTATTCTTCTGATTCGGTTAATCATGAATGTGGTGTTTGTGGTGTTGATTCTATTTGAGGGTTTATTGGTATGCGGCTAGGATTCCACTTCGACTCTCCTTTATCAATGCTGCGAGTTCCACTGATAATCTCTTTTTAATGGTGTGTATTCAGTTTGAGGGTATACGTATCTTGTAATGGTTAGAAAGTTACCATTTTTGGTTATCTGACTCGTTCCTTTGGATATTCTATATGATCGTTTGGTTCTTTGTTTCTTGCATTATTCGGTTATGGTGCCTTCGTTTCTGACCAACTCAGGTGAGACCATCACCACGAGTTATTTGGATTCCAGCTTTTTTTTTATGATTTGTGTTCTGGGACTCTCGGTGGCCGAATTCTCTTCAACTATTTTAACCCTTCATTAGGCGCGCATGGGTCTGTCAGACCCATAGCTGTTTATTTTGTTTATTCTTTAAAAACTATAAGAGTTAAAAATTTTTCGTTCCATGACATCTTCAACTGATATTTTAAGAATCGTTTGCCTAAATATTACGAAGGTCATTAATTTTATTATAGGGTAAATACTAAGAATAATGCGACAGGTACCTGGCAAGGGTCCACTGGACCCGGGCGACCAACGACGTCTCAGTTATTTGAAATACTTTGCTCGAACATTTCGGTGTGTCATTCGTGCGCTTCACTGTATTCTGGTTTATTGTTCGTGTCGTTGAGTGAATTTTATAATTGAATTTTTAAAAATGAGCAAAAAGTGTTACAACCTTGATAACGCCGCAGACGTAGAAGAGCTAAACCGTTTAGTTTTTGAAGAAATCGATGAAAGTAGAACTACACCGATTGAAAATTTCGACGAATCAGATGAATCGGAAACTGAAGATCACGTTGACACAAGAGATACTGATTCTGACACGGATCACGAAATCGACGATCAAGATGAAAATGAAGGCGATGAAAATCAAGAAGCCACTTATTACATTGGTAAGTAAACGTAATAAATTTTTTGAGAACGGTCTGCTTCTGCATGTTATTTTTTTTGTAGCTAAAGATGGTACACAGTGGAAAAAAACACCTTGGAAATTGACGCAGACACGGCCACACAATATTTTGATAAAATTGCCTGGAGTTGTAAGTGAGAACGCGAAAAATGCAAAAACAGAATTGGACTGCTGGAAACTATTTTTTGACAACAACATACTTAATATTATCGTTGAAAATACAAATAGGTATATAGATGGCATCAGAGAAAAGTTCGATCGAGAGAGAAATTGTCGACAAACAGATATTGTGGAAATTCAAGCGTTTATAGGACTGCTCTACTTGGCGGGAGTTTTTCGAGGTGGCCATCAAAATATTGGTGATTTTTGGGCCACTGATGGGCTAGGAATCGATATATTCAGGATGGCTATGTCGGAAAAAAGATTTCGATTTCTTATAAGAAGCATAAGACTGGACGATAGGTCTACAAGACTAGAGAGGATCAAGACGGACAAATTAGCAGCGGTGCGCGAAATATTTACATTGTTTTTACAAAACTGTAAAGCACATTATTACTTAGGGCAAAATGTAACAATTGATGAAATGTTGCCAGCATTTCGTGGGCGCTGTAGTTTTCGGCAATATATTCCTTCAAAACCTACTAAATATGGAATAAAAATTTTTTGCCTTTGTGATGCAAAACTTTTTTATACAGCAAATATGGAAATATATTGCGGGCAACAACCGGAAGGACCTTATAGGAAGGAAAATACTTCAGAAGCAATTGTAATGAGACTTTCTGAGCCAATTTACGAAAGTGGACGACATATTACAGCAGACAATTGGTTTACAAGTCTGAGGCTTGTGAAAGCTCTTGAGAAAAAGAAAATATCCTATGTCGGAACTATTCGGAAGAATAGAAGAGAATTACCACACAATTTTATTTCAGCGAAAAACAGGACCCAATATGATAGTTTGTTTGGATATTCAAAAAATGAGACACTGGTATCATATGTGCCAAAAAAAAAAACAGTCGTTTTATTGTCAAGCTTGCATACATCAAGCAGTGACGTGGCAGATGATACAGAAAAAAACCGGAAATTATTAGCTTTTATAATGATACCAAATCGGGAGTCGATGTAGTGGATAAACTTTGTGCAACATACAATGTGGCTCGCTCTACCAGAAGATGGCCTATGGTTATTTTTTATCATTTGCTAAATGTGGCCGGAATAAACGCAAGAATAATTCTTTTAGGAAATGGGCATGAACATGTTTCTCGACGCGAGTATCTAAAGACGTTGGCTTTAGGCTTACTCAACGGACAGTTGAGAAGGAGGTCACAACTGCGAAATTTGCCCAATGAGTTAAAAATCCAATTGTCAAGTTATAAACCAACTTCACAAGTTGAAGAAATGCCAGGACCAAGTCGTGGTACAAGTAAAAGAAAACGATGTGAACCTTGCTACAAGCAAACCAGAAAAGATGCGAAAACACAGTATAAGTGCCAAAAGTGTAATGTTTTTATATGTTTGGGTCGACATGCAAAAACAGTCTGTCAGAAGTGCCTTGAAGATAAACCTTCCGAAGAAACAGCAAGTGAGTCGGAATAGAGGTGTAAAAATTGTCCTATGCCAATTTATTTTCAAAAATAAATAAAAAGTATAAAGTCTTCTGATTGTTTTTTATTTGTTTCAGAACTAAGCGACATACATCAAGATTTCACAAAAAAAATTAAACTTTGTTTTTGAAGAATTTTATAAAGTAAACACTCTAAAGTAAAATTGACACATTAAAATATCAGGTAACCAAATAAGTTCATGCGGTTTTTTATGGTAAAATATAAATATTTATTAAGAAACAATAGTACAATATTATTCATCAAAGTAATTACCATCACACTCAATGACCTTTTGCCAACGTGACACCAATTTTTTTATGCCGGTATTGTAGACACGGATTTTGAGTCAAAAAATTGACGGACTGCGTCTATTACATTAACTCGAGTTTCAAACTGCCTATGTCTCATACAGTTGTCAAGAGACAAAAAAAGATGGTAATCACTTGGCGAAATCTCAGGGGAATATGGAGGGTGTGGCTATATTTCCCAGCCAAGTTCACAAATTTTTTCCCGGGTCACTTTTGCAGTATGCGGTTTGGCGTTATCTTGTAAGAATATCACTTTCTTTCGATTGATTAAAGAAGGCTGTTTTTGGATGAGTGCTGCTTGTACTCGCTGAAGTTGTTCACAATACAAGTTCGCAGTGATGGTTTGGCCCTTTTCCAAAAACTCATAATGGACTATTCCATTTGCTGTCCACCAAACACACAATAAAATCTTGTTTGGGTTGGGTTGGGTTTGCTCAACTTCCACGTCTTTCCTAGCTGATGAAGATGCAAACGAATGGTTTCGTCACTCACATTGAACCTTTCTGCAAGCTCTAGGCACGTCGTACTGGAATTTGCCTCCACAACCTGTTGAAGATCCTCGTTGTTAATGATCTTCGGTCTTCCAGAGCGTGCTTCATCGGTTAAGTTGAAATCTCCCGAAGAAAATTTCTTGAACCACTTCTGTGCTGTTCGATCACTTACGACATCATCTCCGAATGCGGTACATATTTTTCGCGCCGCCACTGCAGCTTTAGTACCAAGTTTGTACTCATAGAGTAAACAACCTCGAATTAAAGTTTTATTCGTTTCCATTTTCAACTATTCAAATTAATAATTAAATAATTGTCACGAAATGTGTATGTATTAAATGACAGAAGGATTGATACTAAAGTGGATGACAGATAACAGACAAGTGCTATCGATCAACAACTTAAAGAATATTCATGGCACTCTGCTGTATACAAAAACCGCATGAACTTATTTGATTACCTGATATTAACTGTAAAAGTTACATGCAGCATTTTATTAAAAAAACGAAAAAACAGCCCTTTCAATTGATATGGGTCTGATAGACCCAGCGCGACTAACGACGTCTCATAAATAGGCGCGCCTAATGAAGGGTTAAGGTGGTTGCGTCAAGCCCATTTCAAGTTTAATAGAGTTGTCAGGATGTAATGTATATCCATCGCGGATGTTTCTGAATTTTAATCTATTTATAGATTTTTCTAGGGAAAAAAATGGGATTCACTTAACCGAGGTTTGCTGGATATATGTATTACTTTCGGATTGTTCGAATTTAACGTTATATCTTGCCCAATTTGATTATTTGAAGATATATATGAAACTTGTAATATACCCTGTGTACAATATACAACTTACGACTATATTATTTTCTAACTGTATCTTTTTTTCTTTGTAAACAATAAAACATTATTCACTTTCTACTGTTCCTTTATATTTTTCAGTACTTCTCTTTTCGGACCCGGTCGCCCACACTTTTCCGAGAATCAGCAGTTAACGACCGTCTAATGGGCCTCCACGAAATGCCCGCCATGATAATTGAAATATGAAAAGGCAAAAGGAACTCAATAAGACATTCTTAAAGTTATAATTCGCCTCTGTTCGAAAATCATTCTTCGTTGACGATAATTTTAATTTTACAGATATCAATATCCTCCGCATATTGACGGCACTAAACTCGAAATAAATGTGACGTTCTCGGAATGTAATTTCATTTCAATAAATCGGTTGTACAATTCCCGTATCGGAAAATAAGAAAGAATAACTTGTACGTGTTCAGACAATGGCATTCTCTGGTTTGAGAAATCTTCCGATTTAAAACGACGAAAAGAATTGAAGACTATTTCATAACTAGTTTGGTTCAAGGGTTTTGTCATACTTATTTGGAAATAAACTGCATTGTGAGAGATAACGATTTTAGTTTTCAAAAAAAATAATATTTTTTATCGCAAACCAACATCATAAGAGATATGTAAAACAATATTTGGCACCAATTCTGTGGGGATCTGTGGAATAGTTGAAAAATTAGTAAAATACTGCCCTCCAGAACTAGCAGTAATTTCAGAAATTAAATATAATAAATATGATTCTACAAACTGGCATATAATTGAAGACCAATTATTAAAAAAATATTGTTGGCATTTTGTGAAAACAAACACGATTATGTGAACGGTGGAAATACAAAAATAGCTGTATACCAAGCACTGACAGAAATCTTAGAGGGTTTTAAGTAACAAGGAGACAAAATTGAAAATGTTTAAGAACTTCGACAGTGTTTCTATATTTAGCACTATCGAAGGGCTTGAAAATTTTTAGTCAAAGCAAGCGTTTGAATTTGGCAACAGTAAGAAAATTGCACAGTAGTTTACGATTGAAAGAGGTGTACCACAAGCCTCCCTCCTGGGTCCGTTGTTGTGTTTGGTATATGCTAATAATTTACAGATATTTACAGCTCATACTACAACATTATTTGCACACGATAGATCAGTTATAATTCGATTAAATAAAACCAAAATTGACAATCAAGTTGATATTACTTATTTTTTCGAAAACGCCACAGGCTAAACGACTACTGTGGACGGCGAGCGCTACAGAGCCATGTTCAACAACTTTCTCCTTCTTCAATTGGATGAATTAGGACTGGAGAACATGTGGTTCCAACAGGATGGAGAAACGTCGCATACTGCACGTGCCACAACCGATATTCTGAGTGCTGCATTTCCTAGTCGCCTTATCTCTCGTTTTGGCGGTTTGCACTGGCCGGCAAGATAGCCAGATTTATCCGTTTCAGACTTCTTTTTGTGGGTTTTTTTGAGTTACGAGTCTATGTCAACAAACCGCAGACTCTTGAAGACCTCAAAGAGAATATCCGTCAAGATTACGAGAAGCTACCGCCGGAAGTTCTGGCAAGAGTAATGGAAAATACCATAAATCGGGCCCGTATGGTCATCAATTCTGGCGGCGACCACTTGGCCGATATAATTTTCCACGAGTTAACGGAAAAAAAAATTAAGATATCAAATAAACATAATCCAAAAGCAGAATCAATGTTTTTCATTCATAAAAAAAATTACAGCCAAAGAACATCGGGTGACAACTTTGCGCCACGTTGTACGTGCCAATAATATTGAATGTATTTTTGAACATGACGGTGCCTCTTGCCATACGGCAGAAAAAGTGAAAAAGTGGATGTCAGAAAACAATATTTCACTTTTAAAGTGGGTGTCCAGCATTCCGGATCTTTCACCGATTGAAACCTTGTGGCACAACATCAAGAAGGAGCTCCGTCTGATCACAACCTGCAAGAACCATCCTAGCGTTGCGTGCTCGCCTTTAAGAAATTTGGAACAAATCTACTCCAGATGATTATCAAACATTAGTAGACACTATGTTGAAACGCATCAGGGCAGTAATTAGTCAAGAAGGAGATGTAACGCAGTGGTAATTTTTTATTTAATTTTCGTAAATTTTCAGTTGATTGACAATATTGGGAGCTTCTTAAAACTTTTCTTTTATTATTACTTAATTATTTATAGTGGAATTCTGAAACCCTCTCGGCAGCTTCGATTATCGTAGTCCCTAGTAACGAAGTGCGTTATATGACGATTTTTGAAAATGTTTCAGTTAGTGACGTAGAAGTGTCAATTTACGATCTTTTGTACATAACCTTTATGTTTAACATGTAAACAGAGATATCATCTCGTAAATATATACCAAAACATTTCAATTTAAAATTTTAACTAATAAGAAAATTGTTTTAAATATAATATAGCGATTGCTAACATTTTTTTTAAAGAAAATGTACGGAAAATTTTGTAGTTCCAAGACATATTATAAACATATGTTTATACTGTTGCCAAGATAGCACGAAGCACTTTGGAAAATTTCAGCAAGAACTGCTACAAGCTAAATGTTCGAAAAAGTCTATCATGGTATCGTGTTCACAATAAATTCACAATTTAAAGTTGACTTTTTCATAAGATTTTCTAATAATAAAACTACATCAAATTGAGAGGATGTTAAACTTTATATTATGGTGAAGAAGATAAGAGGAAATTTACCTGTTTAGTCAATGATTTTCTTTATTTGTAAGTCAAACCGCAAAGATTTTATCAATATGGAACTATATTGAACGATTAATGTTTTAGGCTCCAAAAAGGTAACATTAAGTTTTAACAGCATAGAGCAAAGTATTAAATTTTCTATTTAGAAAATGGACCAATCCTGTGATGTATTGTTGTACTTGGTACACCAAATCATTCGATATTATTGCAGGATTTTGTTGTTGAGCCTCTGAAATTATAGTAATTGAAAGTTCTCTTTATTTGCAGCTTTTACAGGAGAGTAATATTCATTAGGCTGAAATTTGCACTTTTTCAACTCAAAAGAAAGTAAGAATATGAAAATTTATTGTTTAATGGATTAATAAGTGTGCTAATATGTATTATAAAATAATGAAGACATTGGACTTGGATAATTATATTAATACTATATATGAATTATATGTTTACTTTTATATCTTAACAATATAACTCAAAAAGACAATTATTACTTAACTGGAATATGTGCACATTGAAGTTGATATTTGTATAAATATTGAAAAATAAAAGACATTTTATTAACACTATTATAAAAGCGTATTAGGTATAATGCTAAAATTAAAGAAAAGCAATTATAGTACCTGGAATATAAACAATACTTAGAAAAGAAATATATGTATATGCAAATGAATGAAAGGACTCCAAGCAAAAGTATTTACATAGTAAAGCAAATAAACTTATGAGATATATGTCAACTATAGTAAAGGCATATTTCATTTTAAAATATGCATCGACTGATGACTATAATAAACTATTTCTTCATTTTTTTATACCTATCTAAAGTGTGGCAAACTTCTTAAATATCTCATGAGTATGTTTTGTTACTACGTAAATGCTCTGAAGTTATTAAATTTATATGGTAAATTTAATATTTTACTAAATACTTTCAACGGATTTTCAAAATAGTTCAAGATTTTGCAATAAATCCTTTACACAACTTTCAATGCACATATCCTACTTCTAATATATTAAATATGTACATTATGTTCATGCTTAGGGTTTGGTTCATAAGACAACCCGTTTGTTTTAAATTAGTTTTAAACACTTGTATCCATATTAAAAATGAGGTGTGGCCACCACACGACTTTCTTATACGTATGAGCGTTTCAAATTATAGAATTTTAAGAATTTATTTTACAAAAATTATTCAAAATCCTATTCTAAGTACTTCTATTCTCTTAATAAATCTCTATAGAATGCATACTTTGCAAGATATTATCAAAAAAGTGCTACTCGCTAAGAGTAAAAGTGCTACTTCCGGTCCGAATTTTGAAATTTCATATATACAAAAAAAAATTGCAAATCCAGTTTTAAATACTTTTATACTCTTGATAAATATATATAGAATGCATAACTTACGACATATTTGCAAAAAAATCGCTATTCGATAAGAGTAAAAGTGATACTTCCGGTCCGAATTTTGAATTTTTGTTTATACAAAAGTTATTGAAAATTAGGTTCTAAATACTTTTATACCCATAACGTACTTGTCTAAAATGCATGACTTGCGAAATATTCGCAAATAACTGATTTTCGATAAAAGTAAAAGACCTACTTCCGGTAGGAATTTCGAAAAACTTTTTAAATAAAATTATTCTCAATTTTAATTTTAAGTATATATGAATTCTTTATAAATTTGTTTAAACTTAGTAGTTGACGAAATATTCGCAAAATTCGATTTTTTCGCTGAAGTAAACTGCAACTTCCAGTCTACCGATTTTACTGAAAAACTAATCAGATCTCAAGAGGGATATTATACACGTAAATACAAAATTTGGAATTGATATCTACAGCGGTTTGAACGCTATCGTGGTCACACACACAGAGAGAGAGAGAGACACACAGAGAGAGAGAGGGAGAGAGGGAGAGAGAGAGAGAGAGAGAGAGAGAGAGAGAGAGAGAGAGAGAGAGAGAGGGAGAGAGAGAGAGAGAGAGAGAGAGATTTTTTTAAAACCACTTTTTCGGTATCAGGGGACTTCAAAACGTGGACATCTGCAAAAATCTCAAGGTCGAAAATTTTCATCATCACAATACTTCCTTATACTACGTATAAGAAAGTAAAAATATAAGTGCATGTTTTCAGTCTCTTTGTGATGCATTACATTCCTCCAATTTCCAAATAATTATTTTTCAGGTTTTGAACTAAAAGAAGTATATAATATATATAATAAAATATAGAAAATAAGTCTCAATTTTACCTGTTTTTGTTCGTCATTGTCTTGCTATTTTCACAGGGGTACATTAATGTGCGGAATCTGAAAAAACACCAATAACTACTTTACAAAATAGCATTTGTCATTTCGATAATATTCAGTTCAATATTAAGCACGCTTCTGAGGAATTATTAATTGGAGTGAATAACCATAGTTGCATAGGATAACCAATATCACTGCATTGAAATATGTAGATTACATTATTAAAATGCTTTTGTACAACATAATTACCCTTTTCTGATTCACAATTTACTGGAAATTTTATCCGCTCAACAAATTTCCTCATAATCATATGACAGATCTTATGAATTATACGACTGACTGATGTCTGGCCAAATATAACAAGCTATTAGCACCAATATTATTCTGGTATCTACCAAATAATGTAAAATATCCATAAGCTTAATATTGTTAAGATCTGTAACAAAGATATTATGTACACTGTATAGGTATAAGCATTTCACTTAATCTTCAATTGAAACTGTAGTTATATTATTTTGATGAAGACGTGTATCCAGTACCTGCATAAGACTTTGAACGCCTAAACTTTTGCTTAAAATGCCAGTTAGGGATTTACATGATCGATTAACTGCTTTCGTAAAATACGCATATAATTTCTCTGGAATAAAGCGAATATATTACACTCTATACATATATTTTACATAGACAATTCCTTAGCTGTTGTGATCTACATCTAACAATAATGCCATAAAGTCATATCCATGTTTGCAAACAAGAACAACAATAAATATAAAATATAACCTACAAAATCATTATTTGTGAACGTTTTGACACTGCTACGTCACTAACTGAAAAATTCCGAAAATCGTTATATAACGTCACTTCGTTGCTAGGGCTACGATAATCGGAGCTTACGAGAGGGTTTCAGAATCCCACCAATAGTTTAGTATGTCAAAAATGATAAAACAATTCCTATGTAATAAAAGAGTGTGTTAATTTTAATAAATTTTCATATTGCATTATAAATGTCTTCAAAACAACAAATTTTTGTTAGTTGGCCCAACTTCAATGAGACAGGGCAACGAATAACGACTTCAGTTTCTGCCTATGCGCATTCGCCGATTACGTAAGAGAAAAGAACTTATATAATGTATTTCTTATTAACATGTCTTTTATATAAGCAAATAATAAATTCTTAAATAGAAAAGCTGACGCTCCTTCTTCAATGTAAAAACGTTTCTTTCGAACAACAAAAAACTGTACTGTCATATACTGTTATTAAATTTCGACACCTATATAATTAACATTACAAAAACATAATTTATCAGTAGATAATTTCGTAGAAACGGACGACAATAGTACCAGTACAATCGCTCATTACCATTCATCAAGTTATTTTTATATCAGCGAAATCCACTAACGGATGTAGCATTACACAACCTTTCGATTTTTTTTTCTTGTGCTGTGTTGTTCGTTGACATCGCGAACGCATAGAATGTGGGTACCATATTTCTTATGGGTCGTCCAGCAGCGAAAAAATTCTTCGGTTATATAAGTGAGAGTGTTTTATTTTGTCTAGACAACTCACTGCGATGCTGCTGCTTGTTCTCGCGAGGCCTGTGCACATTTTATTCCGGAATTTTTATTCAATTGCATGTTACCTATAAGGATGTGCATTTTGCACTGGCGTAGCTACTTGGTATCTCGAAGAGGTTTAGGCTACAATGTAGATAATAATAATAATAATTCATTTTTTGTCATATATACCTGCATTGGTGTAAACATTGTCAAGATATTGCGTGTATGCCACCAAAGCAACAAATTTGATTATCGGTATTGGATAATGCAGTTACCGAAAAACTTTTAATACAAAAATTCTAAGTAACCATGAGCTGTACAAACTAAAAATATTTTTATTCGCACAGAGTGTTCTAGAACGACAAACTTATATTTTTTTTTAGTGAATTATTATCTTTTTATTACATTTTATGATAGACCTTTAAGAGTTATTATTAAATTAACATGAAAGTATATTACTTAGCCGATTTTCAACTGTTTCTGAGATATAATATTTTTTAGTAGAAAATTGTGTAGCTTTTGAAAAATTCTTACAAAATAATGAGTCACGATGATAAAAATATTATGAACTCGATAAGAATGTCATTTCAACATGTCAACACACGTTCTTTAGAATTAAAAACCATTCGATAAATATGTTAATTCTAAAAAAAAGTAATTACCAGTGAAAAGTACTAAAAATATACTCTTTAAAAATACCTAATTTCTTAGTCTGTTGGGTAAAAGTTATAGAATGTTATATAAGTTTAAACTACTATTTAAATGCAATCGTTAAAGCAGTTGTCGGTAAAAATCAGCTGCATCTACAACATTTTAATGTCTTCTGACTCAGTCTTATTCTTATATCTACCATATGGCCCTCAAATAAGACAGCTGATAAGAAATCCACAATTTACCGCAGCAATGAATCAGATTAAGTCTAATGCTTGGTGCTCATTTGTTGAAGTATTACAAAACATTTTCTTAGCAATCATAAAGCAAAGAATTACACAGATTTAGTGGAAAATACGCTTTATAGATTTAATATTCTCGGTTGTAACATGAGCATAAAACTTAGGTGATTACAGTGAGGAACAGGGGAAACATTTCATCAAATTATTAAAACGGTAAATGAAAGTTCTCAAGGAAGGTGAAATATCCACATCATAGTCGACTAATGTTGGAGTCTGCAGCGAGACTGTCCTACGAAACTCCATGCTATAGTATCGCATAAAGGAATATTTTTAAGTGATAAGTCATGAACGTATGTTCATCTACTACTACATACCTTACTTTGTATTCTTTGCTTTCAATGAGCTTTTCTTTCAAATACCTGTATCCTGAAATATACATAAATAGATGATTTTTATCTAAAAGAGGCCAGTATAGTGTAACACAAAAACTAGATCTGTTAGACTAAATCTGACAGCTGTTTCGGATTCTACATCCAAAAATTACCTCGAAACAGTTAGAAAATAGCACCAAAATGTGTATTGGCCTGTGTAATTTATAATGTGAGCCATAACGGAAGCAAAAAAAGAACACCAAGAAACAATTAAATTTAACCCAGTACGATTATCTTCCAATGTCTCTAATTTTAGACGCACAGTCTCAAACAAGACAATATCTTATGTGACTCGCACAAATACTCTTTCCTTCGTATTATTGGAATAGTTACCTACTAAATTATCTTCCAAACCAAAAGAAACTGCGAAGGTGCTATGAAATCTGCTCAACATCCGACAATGACACTGGTATACAATAGTTTCTTTGCCGATCGCGATAGTCGTATAATTGCGCAATGACTTGTTGTACTTCCAATCCGGCACTCTAAGTTTTTTTTTGTATTTCCTCTGTGCATTGTCTCGAAGCTGCAGTAATCAAGCATATACTTCTCTTTGCCGGCGATCATACAAAATTGATGTTAACGATGTCAAAGGCTTTGCACACATGGTGGAGGACTGCGGCAAAACACAGCATTTTATTAAAGGTAAATAACAAAGGTCCCAATATAGAGCATTGGGGAACATTACCTATATCTATGTTGTCCTTGATCATCTTGGCAATACCCTAAACAATAATAAAATTCATTTTGAACGTTTTCTATCATTTCAGGAGTGATCCTTCGTACTTCAATCTCAATCCGTTGACGCAAGTCTTCCAAATTTTCAGGTTTAGTTGCGTATACCTTATTTTTTAGGCAACCCCACAAAAAATAATCAATATGCGTTAGATCTGGCGACCTAGTCGGCCACTCGATAGCCCCCCTCCTGCCAATCCATCTGTGTGGGAAGGTATTCTCGAGATAATGCCGAACATTTCGCGCATAGTGGGGTGGAGCCCCATCTTGTTGAAACCAAATTCTTTGGCTGGGCAAATTAGGATCTTCATGGTTCGGAAATATTTCTGCTAATAACGGAATTAAATAATTTTGTAAAAAATCCAAATACATTTCCGCCGTCAGGTTACCGTTGAAGAAAAAAGGCCCTATAATTCTGTTACCAATTAAACCAGCCCATACATTTAATTTCTGAGGATACTGAGTTCGTACCTCTCTCATCCAGCGTGGATTTTGGCGTGCCCAGTACCTGCAGTTTTATCTATTAACAGTCCCATGTAATGTGAACGTAGCTTCATCTGAGAATAAGATATTTCTGATAAAAAACGGATCATTATCACACATAGGCATCAGTTGTTCGCAAAACTGTACACGCCTGTCGTCTTCAGACAGCATGAACCAAACAGATTTTGTAGGGATGATACTTAGTTTTCCGGAAAATATTACCAATTGTACTCTTCGACACGTTAAACTCCCGAGCAAGCTGCCGTGTACTAGAATTTGGAGTTTCTTCTACTGACAATAATACGTCGAGTTGCGTATCTTCTGCGATCTTTCGACGACCACTTCTAGGGCGATCTCGAACATGGCCTTCTTCTTGAAATTTTTTGTGAATCTTACTCACTGCAGAAATACTAATTGGGGCACGCTCCGGATGTTCTGTATTAAATAAGTCGCAAACTTCTCTAACTGAACGAGCCCTATCCCCAAAACCAATCATCATCAATATTTGAATACGTTCCCTCTCACTTAAAACCATTTTTAAACAGATTTTTTTAACTTACGCACAATTCGTATTTGACAGAATGTCACAAATAAAACAAAATGTGTTTGAAAAATAATCGACTTTAAAGCCAACTATGTTTTTTTTTTTAAAGACAAACTTTTCCATTTTCGAAGAAGTAATTAAATTTTTCTCGGTCATTTTCTTAAGTAAAATGAAAAATTTTTTTAAAGTCATTTAGACAATTAAAAGATCTATCAAAAATAAAATTAAAAATGCGACGTTGCTATTTAAATCTTTTTTTGATGAAATCATAACTTTTTCAAGGTCATCAAAAATTCCAAACAGATACCATCAGCCAGTAGTTTTTTGAAAATACTAATTGACCTGTTTTTGCATTTTTCTCAAAAATCATCCGTTTCGATTTTATTTGGGTGTTTCCAGGCTTTTTGGACACACAGTATATATTTATCAAGAGTACAAAAGCATTTAGAGCTGGATTTGGAATGTTGGAATGAATTGTATATATGAAATTTCAATATTTGGACCGGAAGTAACACTTTCACTCTTAGTGAGTAGCAGATTTTTTAAAGATTTATTAAGAGAACAGAAGTACTTAGACTAGGATTTTGAATAATTTTTATGTAATAAAGTTCTTAAAATTCTAATTTGAACCGCTCATACGTATAAGAAAGTCGTGTGGTGGCCACACCTCATTTTTTATATCAGAAAACTACTATTTGAGTAGAATTATTTAAGTAGTTAGTTGAAATATCTGTTTTATCTTTAGAGAATCGAATAATAATAAAATTTGGACAATAACTTCATATGATTATATTGTAATTTATTTAACACCAGAATGATACCTTTAATGTCTTCATAATAATTGTATAATTATAGTCTGTTTTTAACTATATGGTGGATGCTCGTCTAAATACGCCACTGATCTGATTCTACGCACGGACTGAATCCGTACTGAAAACCGCATTAACATGTTTAATTAAAATTTAGTGCCAGCGCGAGCATTTGCATGATTCTTCGCTTGTCGTTGTCGCCGTTACTACTTCGGCAGTTGGTCGGTCATGCCGCCGCTCTGATTTGCTAGGTCGGCCTTTGAACGTATGTAAGCAAGCGGCAAGGCAGCAGGAGTAGCAGCAGCGACCAAGAAACGACAGCGAAATAGTGCATCATTTTTTCCGACCCGTGTGGATCGCGCACAACACGACAAGAGGACCGGTTCTTCTAATGGCTCTTAATGGGCCCCCAGACATATGAAAGTGTCACCACGAAAATATGCATAGCACTTACCGTAAAATTAAATTGCTACGCTAGAGGATCTGTTGCGGGAATCGAACGCCAGCTCGGATGACTTATACAGGAATGAATTGAGATATGCATCGACCAACCCTCAGTGCTATACATCAAAAGAAAAACAAGAATAATTATATACAGGGTGAGTCATTAGTAGCCGCTTCTCCGATTGCTCTCTTGTGGTTTAAATAAAAGAAAAAGCGATTAGTGGGGGATCCATGGTTGCTTGTGGCGCATATTGTAAAAACACTTTAAGCTCTGGCGCACTTCTGGTTTCACCAGAAATGCACGGAACTTAATTTTTTTAAATGACTCACCCTATATATTTTTGGATTTTCTTGTACTGCTTTAAATTGCCTGTTCAACTGTTTTTTTCTTTTTCAAAATTGAGCCAATAGTTTTTGAATTATTAATTTTTTTTGAAAATATTTGACCAAAACATGTGTTCAGAAAAAAATCATTTTCACATTGTTTTTAAAAATAAAAACATTGACTTTGGTGGTGCTTGTAGCCAATAAAATTCTGCATCATTTGGTAAAGTTGCACTCGACAATACCACAAGAAACTTTGTTTTTTCAAAACCTACTTCCTGAAATTTTCACATACCAAAAACTTATTTTTTTTAAATGGAACACCGAGTATTTTATTGAGTCATTTTGTTCCTTTTTTTATTCTCTTTCATTTTTGTTAATAATGTCCTATACCTATCTTTTCTAATTTTTGAGATAATCGCTATACGAGCAATTAGTGGTCAATTAAAGAACTACGGGCGCTGTTCTCTGCACCCAAATATTGGTCCAATAGAGGCTGGAATGCTGCTGACTGCCTGAGTCAACTGTTAAAGAAAGTCGGTATACATTTATGTCAAACTTATAAAAGCATCGCTCTTAGTTATCATCCAAATGAATTATTCTTATGAAGAGTTAATAGATATGATTGACATTTTGGGTGAATCTGAAAGAAACTCTTTGCTAGCATCCAGACTTTATGCACAGCGATCCCTGGTAGAAGTCAACCGAAGCCAGAAACTTTCGAAAATATAAAGTGGACGGTTTGAATGAACAGAAAGCTTATGAATATGAAAGAAAGAGCGGAAAAAGCAATTACTGTGAGGATAAGACGTTTATGGTACTTGCGAGTGTAGTTGAACACCCCAATACTAGTACTACGAAAATTAGTCGGCAGTTAGATGTAAGTCAAATTTGAGAATCCAGAAAAATTAGGAAATACGAAATTCACCCGTAGCATATTCATACACAGGGTTAGATGAAAGAAATTTTCAGAATCGTTTACATTTTTGTCAATTGGCAGCAGATAAATTATCCTGGCTATCTCAATTTTGTATTGTTTACCAACGAAACCTTCTATTCAAGTGAATACGTTCATCGTCACAATTTCCGTTATTATGACACATAAAATTCCCCACTTTATCACACCTGTAAACTTTCAAAATCGTTAGTCATTAAAACTGTGGGGAGGAATAGTGGGTAGTTACATAATTGGACCTTGTTTCTGTGATGAAAATGTTAATGGAGGAGAGTATCTTCGCTATCTACGAACGGATTTTCAAAACTTTTTGAAGACATCTTCAAATATGTCAGTAAACATAACCTTTATTTTATTTCGATGTTAACCAACATTGTTAAAAATTAGATACTGCAACTGGATATTGCCGGAATTAAAAAATTGAAATGCGATGCTCTTCATTCTATAAAATTATTACTTTTGGGATAATTGGATATAACATTTTCTTTGTTTGACAGTTGACTAAGGAAGTCGGACGCCATCCCTGCCTTCCATTGGTTGAACGAATATTTTGGTGCATAGAAGAACAGCGCTCGTAGTTCTTTAATTGACCGCTAATTGCTCTTATAGTGATTATCTCAGAAATTACAAAAGATAGGTATAGGACATTGTTAACAAAAATGAAAGAGAATAAAAAAAGTAACAAAATGCCTCAATAAAATACTGTGTGTTCTATTCAAAAAAAATAAGTTTTTGGTATTTCAAAATTTCAGGAAGTAGGCTTTGAAAAAACAAACTCTATTGAAGTATTGTCGAGTGCAACTTTACCAAATGATGCAGAATTTCTTGTCTACAAGCACCGCCAAAGTTAATGTGTTTGCTTTTAAAAACAATGTGAAAATGATTTTTTTTCTGAACACGTGTTTTGGTCAAATATTTTCAAAAAAAATTAATAACTCAAAAACTATTGGCTTAATTTTGAAAAAGAAAAAACAGTCGAACAGACAATTTAAAGCTGTACAAGAAAATCCAAAAATATATAGGGTGTCATTTAAAAAAATTAAGTTTTGTGCATTTCCGGTGAAACCGGAAGTGCGCCAGAGCTAAAAGTATTTTCACATTATGCGCCACAAGCAACCATGGATCTTCCACTAATTGTTTTTTCTTTTATTTAAAACACAAAAGAACAATCGAAGAAGCGGCTACTAATGACTCACTCTGTATGTACAGCATTTAACGTTAAAAATTAAAAAATTCTTATTAAAGTAAAGTAAGCGATTACATTGGTTTGTTGAATCATAATCAATTTTTAAATTTTCTACTATTAAACGAATCGACATATGATGTATGTATTCCACTATTCACAAATATTAAGAGATAGTAAAGACAAAGATAAGATAAAGTTAAAGATGAAGACATTTATTTATGTTAATTAATAGATATAATGGTAATTATTAACAACTAGCTGGCCCGGCAGACGTTGTTCTGCCCTTTTCGGTAAGTATCACCATGAATTGACCACAGCGCCACTTATTGGATCCAGATTTTGTGATATTCGTTTTTAACATTAAACCAACGTTTATTGTGAATATGAGTCATAAATATAGAATTTGTTAATAACCTGATTACAGCGCCACCTATCGGTTCCATAGTGACGACAAATTGATAGATAAATAGAAACAAAGTAACTACATTTGGACAAATGTAATTTTATATTAATTTATACTGGAATGCCTATCTCCTGATTTTTTTTCAGTTAAAAACATTCAAGTGAGTTGTTTCTATCCCGGAAGCAAAACAAACAAAACAAAAAAAAATCAACCAAATATGTCATTCCTATCGTCAGTTATGATCGAAAGTGCATACAAAAATTATTATTTTTGTAGTTGGTCCGAATTTTCCCTACTTTCTTTTGTAATTGTTCCGAATTTTTTTTTCTGAAAACTTTTCCAGGACCATAATGAACAAAACAAAAAAGAATTACGCATATTCATTGTTCGAATCGTGACGTATGGTCTTGAGTTCATGCAAAAATCTTATAAAAGAAGGCACTCCCAGTTTTTCCCGAATTTTCCAATTTTCCGGGTAACTTTCCCTAAAAACCTTATTTGCACTATTACCAATGTTTATTAGAAAAATTAGCCAAATCGGTCCAGCTGTTCTCGAATGATGAGCATACCAACGAACAGCATTTTATTTTTATTTATATTGATAAAACTGGCCCGGGGTTGAGTATTCTCCAAAAATCATCTGGTTTTTTGCATACTTATATGTGGAACTACAATCTCACTTTGTAAGATATTTCTTTATTAGTTATTGGCTATGTCGGAAAAAATATCTAACTTTCCTATTTTAAAAGAAACAGTATAGTTTTTTTTTTTTATCATGGACGTAACAATTTTCAACACTACGCAGTAGATTCAGAAATGGTTGGAAGAGTACAAAAGGGGATTTTGATTGTAAAAGATCAGTGTTCACTTGAGAGATGGAGGCTGAATTTCATCAATATATTATGGAAATGGAAATTCGATTTTTTTGGTTTAAAATCAAAGAAAAAGAAATAGCTGGTCAAAAATGGATCAAGGGATTTTTAGTGAAATTCTTTCAACAAAGAAAACATCTAAATCATTTAATGAAGTAATGAATACAAAAAAAATTCTATCAGAAAACATCTACAGTGTTGACGAGTCACTCAGGCAACAAACCACTTAACTCTGTTGCCTGAGTTTGATGAATACGCTTGTACTACTTATATTTCCCAGGAATAGAATGAAACATATTATGTACAAAAAAAAAATTATGAGGTACATTTTTTTTTATATATATCAAATAGAGCAACACGTAAAAACTTCGGCTCATATTGCTAAATTCGGTAAGTTGAAATCTGGGCACGTGTCATAAGCCACATTAACGTAATGTTTCCAGCCAATGTCCAAAAAGCTAAAGAAACAAGACATCTTTAACCGACACCTATGTCATGCAATGATAACGTCAAATATTCCCTTGTCATAGCTACGTAATTAAAACGTCAATTCTTTTCTCCAGAAGTATTGCAAATTCAATATCCCAGGTGAAACAAACTAGGAAGAAACGAAATAAGTTCCTTGTGTTCGGAAGTATTTTAGGAAATTACAGGTAAAATTTGGAACAAACATTTTTACATAAGCATTGATGAAACCACCGAAACGTTATATTGCTCATTTATTGATTGGTGTTCTTAGCGAAGAGATTCTGCCAAAATCTTACCTCATTGCTTCTAAAGAGTTAAAAAACGACAAATGTACTGACAATGGCCAGATTTATTCAAGAGGAACTATCAAAAATTTTTCTTTCTAAGCCTGTTCCTGGTGATATTTTTTTGCTCGTTTTGTCAGACATGTACATACATGATAAAGGCCGGCCAAATTTAAAAATATTTTATCAGAATCTGATACATGTTTTAAATAGGGTTGCCGAAGAGGAAATATTTTCCTCTTGTAAATAGTTTAATTTCCAACATGAAAAAAAATTTCCTTAAAGGGCCTATAATAGTTTAGTTATATAAAGAAAAACTACCAAACACTCCTCCTCCACTTCAACCTGTTCCTACAAGATGGGGCACTTGGTTGGAAGCCGCTTTTACTTTCTTATACGTAGTATAAGGAAGTATTGTGATGATGAAAATTTTCGACCTCGAGATTTTTGCAGATGTACACGTTTTGAAGTCCCCTGATACCGAAAAAGTGGTTTTTAAAAAATTTCTGTGTGTCTGTGTGTGTGTGTGTGACCACGATAGCGGTCAAACCGCTGTAGATATCAATTCCAAATTTTGTATTTACATATATAATCTCCCTCTTGAGAACCGATTAGATTTTGAGCAAAATCGGCAGACCGGAAGTAGTAGTTTACTTCAGTGAAAAAATCGAAATTTGCAAATAATTCGTCAATTACTAAGTTTAAACAAATTTATAAAGAATTAATATGTAATTAGAATTAAGTTTGAAACAAAATGTCTTAAAAAAGTTTTTCGAAATTCCAACCGGAAGTAGGTCTTTTACTCTTATCGAAAATCAGTTTTTTGCGAATATCTCGCAAGTCATGCTTTTTAGTCAAGTACATTACGAGTATAAAAGTATTTAAAACATAATTTTCAATATCTTTTATATAAAAAAAATTTGAAAATTCAGACCGGAAGTACCACTTTTACTCTTATCGAATAGCGATTTTTTGCAAATATGTCGTAAGTTATGCATTCTATATATATATATATGAAGAGTACATAAGTATTTAGAATTGGATTTGGAATATTTTTTGTATAAATGAAATTTCAAAATTCGGACCGGAAGTAACACTTTCATACGTATAAGAAAGTCGTGTGGTGGCCACACCTCATTTTTTTTATTGCGAGTATTTCTGTCTGACGAACCTTCTCAATCAAATCAAAGAATATAAAAATTTATAAATGGAAAAACTCCACATTAACCGATGTGTGATGTGATGTGGAAAGGAGTATTTCCACTTATAATTTTTTATATTCTGACATGAGACAATTTTTTTTAATTGAGAACTTCGAGAAACATTTAGTGATTTACTGTTTTTACAACTAACGAGAACCTGTTTTGTGTCGTGAAAACGGCTGGATGGGTTCATAGATATTTGTGCAGTGGATGAAACACCTTGTGCATCACACGAAAACTTTAAAAGATATTTTGTTCCTTTGAAACAACCATAATAGTCACAAAAGCCAAGAAGTGGAGACCGATAGCGTGATATTATTTTTTTAGGTACATTGTTGATATCGTGTATAACCACAGGATTTTTTGGACATCTCGAAACCTACTACAGCCAAAAAATTCAGGCATGGCTTAAGCAAAATCCTGAATTGTCACACATTTTTAAGTAGCTGGCCTTTTCTATAAAGCCTATCTGAAAACTGGTACCGCTGGACATGCAGTACTACTAAAAAATGGGAGAATGGCATATAAGAATTATCCCCATTACCACAAGCAGCTCCCGGAACACCGAAAATAAAGTTAAAAATACCCAGCAAAATAGGATAGGAAGTAGAAGAAAAGAACGATAACAAAGAAAGGAAGGGGGAAAATTAGCAAGAAAAGCCAAAAAAAAGTTGATTATGAAGGGACTGAAGACTTTGACGATGATGGAACTGATGCTGGTTAATTATACTGACATAATTTATATTCCCGGTCTAAAGCAGAGAGACATGGATTTCATGTCAGATGTGCCCTTCGTGTGTCATTGTGAATGTGCTAGGGTCAACGAGCGACTAAAGCAATTCATCTGCGAACTATGTCGATGAAATTTGTATCAACCTTACCAATTTTTGTTTTGTTATTTGTTGATTCCATTTTTAATTGATTCAATTATTGATTTGTTATGTTACAGCCTTTGTTTCTTTATTTTAATATATTATTATTATTACTTTAATAACAACTTATTTAAATTTGGAAAAACCTCAGAATAACTGAAAAATTTAAGGTAGGTCATCATAAAAAGAGCTCTAAATGGCATAAGTTCTATTTTTATTTTTTATTTATTTATTTTTTTCGTAAATGTTTGAAATATATAGAAAATTTGATGATTTACTGTCAACATTGATGCGATGATGTATACAGGGTCGGGCAAAAAGAGCGGAACACCGAATTTATGGCTTAACTAGCACTTTTTCGAAAATTTAACCTAAATTAAAGTTTTTGTATACTTTATGTATTATTTATTGGTGTTTGCAGATTTTCCGTTTTTGTCACATTTTTGGAGATATGATGTCACCGGATAGTATTTTAAATGAATCACCCTATATTTATATTTTTTTTTGAGTAGATATTTTTTTCCTGGATTCACTAATACCAGGTTTAGTGGGTCTCTGACTTATGGTTTCATAAGAAAAAAATAAAATGTAATGGCACCTAAATATTTATTTAATAAAAAACGAACGACAATAACTAAAGATTCTAAAAAAAGTTAATGCTGCATTAAAAGTTCATGTCACCTTTAAGCGAGAAATGAATTTCATAATCATTTGTTAAAGTTAATGGACGTTAATGAATAGAATCTTTAGTTATTGTCGTTCGTTTTTTATTAAATAAATATTTAGGTGCCATTACATTTTATTTTTTTCTTATGAAACCATAAGTCAGAGACCCACTAAACCTGGTATTAGTGAATTCAGGAAAAAAATATCTACTCAAAAAAAAATATAAATACAGGGTGATTTATTTAAAATACTATCCGGTGACATCATATCTTCAAAAATGTGACAAAAACGGAAAATCTGCAAACACCAATAAATAATACATAAAGTATACAAAAACTTTAATTTAGGTTAAATTTTCGAAAAAGTGCTAGTTAAGCCATAAATTCGGTGTTCCGCTCTTTTTGCCCGACCCTGTATAGATTACCACACAATTTTACTTAAAGATAGTTTATTAATAATATGTCACTGTTAAGTATTCCAACATGTTTTCATTGTAGTCAAAAATGAATTTTAGAATAACATTTTAAAACAGGTATATTTTATTCTTATCGGAAAGCAATTCTTCGTATCAAGAGACTTTAAGACGTGGACGTACGCAAAAATCCCGACGCTGAACATTTTCATCATCATAATACTTCCTTATACTACTGATGGGAAAGTAAAATCATTCCACATACAAACTGTTTATTCTCTAAAAGATTTATTACTTAGATTTAACCCTCACTCATATTTTCACCATTTCTTAAGATATAAGAATATACTAAATTATAACTCTGTCGTAAGTTTCTCATGACTACAAAATTTTGCAATATATTATTTAAATTCTCAATAATAATTCACATTATGTATATAGACATATAACACATTTCATAAGGGAATTATGTAATTAGATATTTACATTTTCGTAATGGAATATATATTAACAGGCGTTAGGCGTAATTAGTTCGTTACGTGATATCCATAATCTCCAATTATCAACTGTGTGGTCTGTGGTGGGCTTATACTGCAACGTTTTTCGGCAGTGCAGATCATTACTTTACCGAAATATAGACATCGCTGTTGACCTCGACCGTGCTGCAGCTCCGCTCTCGACACAGTTCACATGGTAAATCGATAATAACTGGAGCAGCAAGGAATTTAAAATTTAATAGGGGAATGCAGTTTTATGGAACGTCTATTTTCCAACACGTACAATGTTCGCCAAAAAAATAATATCCGTAAATTTAAAAGCTGTAGATTGTGTGCTGTGTTTATATAGTTTGTATAGCGTTTTAATAAATATGTACAAATTGTTTTTACATATTTACTGGTCATCTACTATACAGGGTGTCCCAGAAATTAAAGGACGGAGTAGCAGAAATAGGAAGCTAGATTGTGCAAAAACGTACCCTCAAAATATCAAGCCTTTATTCGTGCGCAGACGGCAGAAAAAAAATAATAAAGAATTCAATTGGTCTTATGCCGACCCTGGACTATATATCCACCTGCTTCACTTTCACAATCGGTCCTTTTCAGGACCATCATATTACTTGTGATAAAAAAAAGGAGGAGGAATAGATACTTCATAATAAATATCAAACCATTAATTACTTTAATTTTACACCAGCTAGAAAAAAATAATTACATTCTTGAAATAATAATCAGCTGTTTCCGACTAGAAACACATAAATAAAAACAATCTTTTATTATCTGCAATAAAGTGTGTCGCCCATCTGGGTCAACAACCGACTACATAGCTGCGTTATCTAGACGCATTGGGCAAAAAATATGTTTCTATTTACAAATGAGCATTCTTACGTGCATTTATAAACATACATTCTGTGCCAGGTCCGTAATGTAATTTTTTTATCTAAAAAACAACATAGAATATTAAATTTTTAATTTCTTCGTTATTGCGGTATATTTGGGCCTGTTTCTGTTCGGACTTTACATACCTGCTACTCCGTCTTTTTATTTCTGGGACATCCTGTATACGAGGCTGTGCTGTGCTGTGCTTTGTAACGCAAGTTCTTCGAAGCCGTGGTGGGACCGTCTATTGCTACTGTGTATTTGTAGCCGAATTTATTCTTCAGTTCAGAAGAATTTATAAATTACTTTATTTTTTGATATGGAGAAAGTTCCATGGCAAAATAATGCATTGAAATTGAGTTATAGATTTGTGTTTAATTTAAAATGTTTAATATTCATTGTTTTAGAAGCCATTACATTTTTTTTTAATATGAAACTGAAAACATTATTTTCTTAAACCAAAACAACCATAAACAAATTTAGTGTTTTGTAAATTTTTCAGAGAATGTAATTTAAATTTCAAACTGAATGCCTAAAATATCTAATAACAACTTTGTTTTGCTTAATTTTGCAAGAGTTTGGAAATTAAATCTAAGCTATCTATAATTTACATTTTCTTGTCGAAAATAAAACTACTTACTTACTGTTCCCCATTCTCAAAATTTTTACGATATCTTCCCATATATTGTCTTTTATTTCTTGGTTCTACTAATTTTTTTCGTCCGTTCTTCACGAAACTAGATATTCTTTAGTCCGCACAGTTGAGTATAAGTGGACGGTTGCCTACTTAATATATACACTCTCGGAAACACATGCTGGCACCCTAGACACCGCACATTAGCGTCTAGCACAGCCTCGCCTGCAGTGGACAGCATGGTTTATCAAGGTCAGGCTAAATATTATTTAGACAGGTAATAGCACATATATTCGTAATATTTGTGTTATTGAAAACAATATATTAATATACAGATTGTCGTAGTTAAAAGTTAATATGCATCTTCAAATACACACACATAAACATGTACCTATGTATGTATGTATACAACACCGGTGGTGTGGGGAGATAGTGGGGAGATCGAGAGCGCAGACATGGCAATCGTTCCGTAACTTTAGAGCGTGAACGTACATACATTGTATCTGAGCAAACTCGCAAATATTAATACCGCTGAAGGAAATAGAGCGATTGATTTGGATGGCTTAAGAGAACAAATTCTTAACGCCATACAAATGATTACTCCTGAAATGCTATCGAATGTACGAAATGGGTTTTATAATCGTTTAGGGTACTGCTTGATGCAAGAGGGACAGACATTTGAACATCTTTAACATTAAATTTTGTATAGTTCATTAAGTATAATATTTTGTTTCGTTTTAAATGTGAGAATTTTATTTAATTTTTTATAAGAATTTTATTTTAGTTACAAATTTTATAGAGTTTTGTTTCAGTTCAATGTTAATACATTATACATCAGTTACCAAAATATTATACAAAAGCCGTACATAGCGTATCAATTCCTTAAAGCAAACGTCTGCATACTAGCTTTCAACGTTTTGCACTAAAGCCTCGGTACCCCGGTGTTCCGATATGAACTCATCTGTACTCCCCTACTATCGTACCCCTCCATTTCATGTTTGCATGCACATGTGTGCGTGTCTGTATTTCCCTATATCTACTTTTATTTCAGTCAAACGGTATGTATGAATGTTACAGTTGGTGTACCCTAAGGCTCAATTTTAGATCATTTTGTCCTCTTTGTTATTTTCATTAATGATTTGTCGAAACATATTGCGCATAATACAATATTGTATGCTGATAACACTAATGTTATACAGTGGTAAAATTAGGAGGACGCCCAAAAAAATAAGGCTATATTTTTTTTGGATGCTCGTTGAGTATGATATTGTTTTTAAATCTATTTTTTTGGTTACAAATATATTCTACAAGACTGTCAGCTGTGGACCGTTTACCAAGAAGTGATAGTGTGTCTTGAAAATTTTCCAAGAATTCAGCAGTTTTATTAATTTTAAAAAAATTAGATATTAATTTCGTGAGTGCCATCAAAAGTTAGTTCATTTGATTAAACTTTATAAGAAGACGAACACGATATGATTTAGCCCCGACAGATGTTGCTAGCGCTGTAGCATTGATTGCATGTGCTCATATTTGTCGCATATTTTCTATAATCTTTGGAACATCAAAATTGACCATTAACAGAAATGTTTTACGCTATAGAAACAGTGGTTCTATACTGTCAAGTACAGCCAGAGATAACTGAATGCTTTCAAACTCTGAGGAACAGACGTCAAACTGCAGTGCAGCTCAGAAATGCTTTGCGCCAGGTCCGAATAGTGGAAATAAGAAGGCTGTCGTAAGTCCAACTAGCTTCTGGCTTTTGCCCATTAATATGAAAAGTAGAATATTGACCAATGGGATAAAGTTTTGTTCACCGACGTAAGCCGCAATCGACGGGAGAAAACTGATATTGCCACGTTGAGGAGAATGATATCCCAAATGCAATTTCACTCCGAGAGTCTAGGCTGGAATAAGTTTGGAAGCGTGCAGAGATTTAGAGGTTATTGACAGAGGCACTTCGACTGGTGATCAGTACATAAAAAACGCTTTATATGAAGTCCTTTTGCCCCACATATTGGGGATAACTTTTTTTTAATACACGACAAGCGTCACACGCATATCGCACGCTGTGTAAAAAGATCTCTTTATACGAGACAGGAAAAAGCTAGATGGATTGGCCTGCTTGGTCTCCCGACATGAATATTGTGGAACATGTTGGGCAGATGGGTTAAGACAAGAAATCCCGTTCGCCGAACTACGCAAAAATCGCAAACCATGTTATTGGAAGAATAGGACAAGAAAAAAATAGTTGAAAAGCTTTTCTTTTGTTTTCTGTTACATGTTTTATTTTCAGTCTGTGCTGTTTATTGTGTTTTCTCGAAAGTGTTTTGCTTTTTTCGTCAAATTTCCAAATAGATCTAATTTTTTGCCCCACTAATTTTGCCAGTGAATGTAGTCAGAGCAAAAAGTGTAAATAAATTACAAAATAAATGTTAGGATACTTCTTCCACGCCGGTTTAGAAAAAGGCCCAATACAAACAGCACTACTATTATACACCAAATACAATGAAAATTATTTGTGCAATTCGAAAAATAAAGTATAAATTAAGTAAAATAATAACATCATGTTGTATGATGAACACACTAATGGCAAGATATAAACAAGGTTTAACGAAAAATTACAGCACTTCAGTAGTGGCGGACCTTAGGAAAAATAAAGGATTTTAAATTAGCTGTAATAGCTGGCGAGTATTTGAATGTATTTTATTTTTTATCTTTCATTTACTGTTTTCCTACTTATTTTATTATTCCCTGGTTTATAGGTACTTTTAGACGTCTCATTCAGTTAATTGATGAAAATACATAACTTGTAATTGAAATTAAATAGAAATGATTTTCTAAATCGAAAGAAAGAAAACCGAAATACCGATTTTGCAAGTTTGGTACATAATTGTTCTATGTGATTTAACCATTTGAATTTCTCGTTAATACAAATATCCAGTAATCTGCAACAGTCACTACTAAAACAATAATATTACACTAAAATAATTTGCAGACAGTTACAGCTGCGATATCCTTCACATAACTCGGAAATTGGCTTAAAATATTAGAAACAAAGTTGGACCTAATACAGAACCCTGTGGTTCCCCTCACATTTACATGTATGTTATTGAATATCGCATCACAGAAGGATACTCATTGTTTCAAACCGGTCGCGGAGTAGAGTTATATTATTAATACTATACCTTTCGATATTATGAAACAATATTAAATTGTTCCTCATCGGTAAATTAAGGATAACGCTCAAACAAGATTAATTTTTATCATAAGAGAGATATGACTCATATAAAATTAAAATAACCCTGATCAGAAACTACTGGATTTTAAACAAATACTGAAATTGACTGAAATAGCTGAAAGGAGCCAGGAACTATTTAATTGCATGTTTAAAGTAACAGTACAATATACTATGAAATAACTTGATAAATGTTAGTGCTGTGGTAAATATTAATGTTTTGTAAAAAATGTACCAAGTATATTACAGATTCTACAATGTTTGTGTTATTTTATATAATGCGTATTTTTCACATATTCAATGTTAACGAGAATAACCTTTGCATATTTATATACGTGAGTAAATAAGCAGGCATGTCTAAAAAGTAGCTATATCTATAGTTCATTTTAGATAAGAAGTTATGTAGGTACATAGAAGACGTGTCATGTTTCTGCAAATATACAAAAATACGTTATCTTAAGACAATAGAAATAAACAAAGATCGAGTGTAAATTGCTAGTTGTCGAATAACCTCACTAGATGTCTCGCAAAGATAAGAACCTCGTTTAAAAAATTGAGATGAATCATAACAATATAAGCTTACTCACTTGCGGTGTTCATATCAAATCAACTCATTATCAATGAATTCATTTAATTGAACTAAATCACTTCCTTGTTTCAAAAAAAAGCAATGCCACGTAATACGGAAGCTTCAAAATAAAATTATGTCGATTGCTGTATGAAAAGTTATAAACATTATATGTATCCTCTTCTTGATTTTCTTTTCTAATATATTACAGCCATTTGGTGTACACAAAATAAATGACCTAGAAAATTTTGCGGGAGTTTTAATAATTTTATAAATTTTGATATGCTATTTTCGGAATTTTACTTTGGTATCTCGTATTTTTGCCGCCCACGCCGCCATATTGGAAAAAACGGCGCCCAAAAGTATTTTTTGACAAATTTTCCGATCGATTTTGTGGTAAAAATAGTTATGTGTTAAATTTAAAAGCTTCTTATAAATTATGTTCTTCTACGGAGCATTTATTGACAAAGCTGCCTTATTTCAAGCCCATGGCCACGTGGAAGATATACTTGATTTGAAGAAAAGAATGATATCCAAGCAACAGCAATCTTTCACTACTAAATGATACCTTAGAATTAGACGTTCCTACAAAATTAGTTGTGGTATATTGTCAGATATGACGATTAAACCATCGTTAATGAGGCCTTGGCGGCCTTAATTATGGAAGAAAAGTCAAGGTTAATGTCTCTTCCAAGTAGATTTTAGGAATAATGCTCTTGTATGATGTTCGCGATGAAATCAAAAAAATTGCAATTTGGCTTTTGTCAGTTCCAATCAGCATCTCAAAATGAAAATCTCGCTGACTAATCCTGACAATTATAACATAAAAGTACAGTGGATTGGTTAATTAGTTATCAACTACACAACTGATATAATTTCTTGAAAATACTAAAACATCAGTTAAATATCGATACACTGGAAATAGCAATTTATATCAGAAAAAAAATATTTTCACCGATATCTTGTCAACTTACGAAGTTTTCAACATTTCTAAAGCGATTAGGTATTTTACTTTAGAAAATCAGTTATTTGCTAATATCACTTAATTTACAAAATGCATGTACATATTGCTGTGACCTTCACATTAAAAAAAAATAATAATGTTAAGAATTAGTTGAGTTATTGAAAAAGAACATTAATTTTATCTTTAAAACGTTTATTTTATGATTTAGGCATTACTCAAAACAAGTTACAATAAGTAAAATAGGTTGCTAACATTCAAGGGGCAGTGCTATTACAAAAATGTATACGTTAGAATATATATTAAGTTGAATAGGTACTAAAATTAGGCATAAAACAAACACAAAATAAATCAATGTATTCTATATTTTGTAGAAAAGACAACATGAGATATGGTTTGAATATAAAGAGACAGAACCTAATTTCTTACAAGGCGTTTGAACAGCCTTAAACATTTTAAGAAATGGAGCATTATTGAAAAACAAAAAGGTACTGAAAGTAAATAACAGAGAAAGAGTTATGTTAAAAGATGGAACAATAAAGAGTGTAAATCATTTAAATGCCATTAAATTATATGAGCAAGGCCATATTAGGTATGCTCGAGACGAGAACACAATTTTAAATGAATAAATGTAAATTCAGACATGCATAATGGTGCCAATTCTTAGGAAATATTTTGTAATAATAACACTTAAGATATAGTAAATACCTCAGACTTGTATCTATGAACAGTAAAAGGATATGAATCAAGACATTCATTATACGAAGTGACAGATTGTAATGTTTTATGCAAACAGTAACTGTATAAATTAAAAATACATTTATTAGTTCCTATATGTATAACACAAGGACTTCAATAGACTATTGAAATGATTATGTGTGGTTTAAAAACCTGCAAAAGAAAAATGCAGTGTCAATATTGTTTACAGCTTTCTGCCAATCAACGTACTACCAGAAGAGAGAGCCTGGATAGAAGTTGGAGACGGTGTAACGGGGGCGACTGGTCCTTATGGTGCAGGATCTGTAAGAAAGGTTCCATTTGTGTACAATGTGTTCTCAGTATTACCTTATCGAGGTATTTCTAAAAGAAAAATAAGGATAACTTTAGAAAATGGAAAAAGAAACTATATAACAAATGACGAAAAAGGAAATACGTTCATATACAAGTATAATGAGGGTCTATATTAAGAAGAAAGGAAAAATATACCTACCGTAGACGAAACATAGCTAGTTTGTGAAAAACTTTTAATAACAAACAATTCAAGGTGCCGACATTAGTATATAAACTGTAAAAGACAATGTGTGCGTGTTGGTGTAGATACGACAACTTGAAGAAAACAAACAAGAAGGATTTCACCACAAACGTTTGAAAAAATCAATGCCAACCTAAAATCTAGTTTGACTAGAGAGGCGTTAAAAATTGCCGATATCAATTGCTTTTTTTATATATAAGCGAAAAACAAGAATCGACTTGTTAGAGATTGAATCTGTACTTCGAGTTAGAAAGACGCTAATTTTCCAAAAGAATAAAATTTCTTGAGATAACAAAAGTGAGAGTAGAGTTAAAATACACTACTTCTAACTCATAATTAGATTAAATGTATTAAGTTTTTTAGTTCAATTTTAATTTAGTTTTCTTTTATTTAAATAATTTACATTCAATATTTTTTTTATTACTAAGTTAAAAATGGAGGATGTTAATAAAGCTGAATTTGATAAAATATATGACGAATTAAAGTAAGTTTTGAAATAAATTATTCAATTTAGGATTAATTAATGGTGCAAGAAGTACTGAAAGTACTATGTAAAAATATTTGCTTTTAGTAACACGTTAAGCATCATTAATTGTATGAATATTATCTTGTTCAGTAATAATGATTCATTTTTTTTAAGTAATAAAAAGATAGTTAATGGTGTTGGATTTGCTGAGAGTACTATGTGCGAATATTTGCTTTCAGTAGATCATTGGGCATCATTAATGATTATATAGTTATTTTATTTTAATATTTCAAACAAAAATAAGTACGAATAAACAGGTTTTTGATGGGCAGGTGCTAAGCCGCTATATGTACTACGTGAGAATGTTTAGAGCTAGTGATTAGTATAAGCCAGTTTCAGGGCATTCGCGTTGCAAAGTTTTAGATCACCAAGGCACTATGTGAAAATGTATGTTTTTGGTGAAATAGAATAATAAATTTATTATCAAGAATCAATAATTGTTTTTTTTATCTAAAAGAACAGGATAATATTTTTTTTATTTAACCAGCATTAAATTAATATAAGCTTTACACAAACATTATAACTCAAAAATGAGTATAAATGTTTTCTTTCCTCATTATTATTAATATTAAAATGGATATAGATACAATATAATAATGTTATTTATGATTGACTTTCTCATAAAATATGAATATAATTTCTACATCTTTGGTTTATTTTTTTAACCTTATCCCAAACAAAAAAACTAAATAAGAGGTATACCAGAATAGAATCACTGCAAGAACTCATAAGAACTTTCAAAATACTATGCTGTTGAGGAATAAGCTTATAAGTAGAATATAATGATTTTGTCATTTACTAGCATTTATTCAAATTATTGAGTCTACAGCAATATGTAGAGTAGGTATACAAAAGTGTTCAAAAGCAGATTTGAAACATTTTTTCTACAAATAATTTTTCAATATTTCTAAAGCACTTGTTACGAAAGCACAGCCATGAGGCGATCACAGCAATGCCCCTGCCATGTATATGTTCGTGCATTTTTATTACGGGGTTTGGTGAGAATCACATTATAATTAACAATAGTAGGCTGCGTGCAAATCTTTGCGTGTCTCCAATGACAGCAAATTGATGGAAAATATTTGATATTTACATAATACCACACTTCAGACGATGGTATTACGAACACGTTTTTAATGAATATAATTAATTCGGCACACATAGTCGATAAAACAGCTGTGTCACCGAAAACAGTCTAGTCAGATTTTGTGATAAAATTTTTAAAGAAACTATTAATTCACTACTGCGATTGCAACCTCAAATACGGAATGACAGCTACCTGTATATTTAAAATATTAATAAGAATTAAGTGATATATTACTTTGAAGCCTATTATTACTAATGTCCTTACAAAATAATAGGCTTTAATGTAATTTTTAAGAAATGGCTTTAAAAAAACATCTAATAGCAGAGTAGGTATGGTAGATAGATTAAAATCGGCATCCTAAAAATTTATGAAAATATGCATTGTCTTTTCTTAAATTGGCTACGTTTGAAAAAAGAAGTTATGAAACAAATCTCCTATTTTGTTTTAAAGAGCGTCTTTAACTGATCAGCCAATATCGTAATATCACCTAATTTACAATATTTAATAATATTTTTCATTTTATTTAGCGATAGAATACACATTACTTTGAAAACGTTTAAATTATTTTTACATTAATATTGCGTTGTTTTATTTTTATTTTTATAATTCACTGTTTTTACAAGATTTACTGCCCTACGTTATGTTTCGGATTCCATTAATTTTGATTTAATCATAAGTACTTTATATTATTGTCTGTGATCTAATTACCTTTTGACGTTCTTAATTCTTGTAATAACTTCAGTTTTAACTTCGATTTGTCTTTAGCGTAAGAATTCCACCATGTTTTAGATTTTATTATAATTTATATTTAATGATATAGTCTACCTATGTCAATGTATGCAAAAGAAGTAGGCAAAAAGTTGTTAGTACAGTGGCTTACGGAAAGCATACCTTTGTCCTATGAAAACCTCACAAAGCCCGGAACTATGACCCCGTAACGCAATCTTCGCTGAACATACCCAAAATAAAAGATTCTAAATTGGACAAATAATTACTTGCAGACCACTATCACTAGGGCTCTATTATAATTGTACAACAGACTAAGCTTCCGCGAGATTGTCCATCACAGGGGCGAACACACCTTCTCATACAATATCCCCAAAATGTATCTCTTGAGATCAAGGGATATTCCTTTTTCTGGTTTAGGCCATGAATGCGGGAGAATTTAATGGCTGGAATAATACATTTTTCGTGATATTTTATGTTATTTGGAGGTGTTAATTAATTTATATTACTTTGGTGACGCCTATGCTTAGGTATGTTATCTTGCACAATCAATATATGTAACATGTTTTTTTAATTTCAGTTCTTAGAAATGTAGGATTTTTTTTCAAGTTATTTTTAACTTTCTTTATTTTACTTTTTCGTTATTATTATGGGCATATTAGAACAGATCAGAACTCGTCTTTTCTTTTATTATATATTTATTTTTATGTACTTTTGTTTTGTAATAGTTACTATAACATCTTGCCAACATAGTCATTACAGGGAAGCATAAATAACCAGCCGAATTGATTATTACAACACATCAATAATTAGAGTGCAGATATATTTTATTTTGTGGTAAGTAAAATACCCTAATCAAATACTATACGATATCAAAACTAATATCGATTAATTTCGCCATACTTCCTGCATAGCTACATCAAATCTTGTGAATTTGAGAGCGAAATAGCAACACTTGCCAAATTGACCCTCTTCTCTCGTCGCTGTACAACATTGAAACTTTATTCGGTAACTTCAGTAATCCAATGGTATTATTAGAAAAAATATTATTAATAATTAATTTAATTGATGGCACGGAATGTAAATTTATAAAGTAATTAACATAATTATATTTATCAAAATATGTAATTAAAATCTATTTAAAACTATTACGATATATTCTTCGTATGTTCCAAAACAGTCTGCCTTTCTTGGAAGTTTAAATTACTCATCCGTTAAACTAAAACAATTTAAACTTAACATTGTACGTGTATGTACATAAACATGTGTAACTAATTCAAAATAAACGATTTATCCAAGTACCGCATTGATTCTTACATTGCAGGAAATAAAACTGTTTACTTGTATGTTTGTACATGCGTGGAGTGATAAAACGATATTTCCCATAAATAAAATTTTATTATTGACACTGTTGTAATATTTAACACTCATATTGAGTCGATGTTTATCTTATATTCTCAATGAAGAAAGACAAAGTTTCTGCCCATCTATATGACTCTTGTTAACTAGAATGGTAAAGGAAATGATAGCGAAACACTGCTAGGTATTTCCGTAAAGACACACCACAACCGCAAATTGATAAAAAAAATGATTGGGTAATGTGAAACAAAAGAAAACTGATTGTACGAAAATTTGCAATATTTCCATGGATGTCGATGTCGGTGTTTCAGAGTTTGTTTAGATGTGTGGGTGAATCATAATTGTATAAGGTCAGAATTCCTTTTAAATTAGAATTAAATTAGAATTGCTTCTTGTTGATTCACAAAGCGTTATTAAAGTGTCTTTAATTTCGATAGGACTGAAAATACTACTTTGTTAGCACACATTTGACACGATGTTATGTTTAATAGACAATAAGTATATAGTGTTTTTTTTTAATTATTGGGTCAATATTTTCCTAACAAGTAAAAAAGGCCAAAGATTTTTTCATACCATTTTAATATGACGTAGCTTCGAGTTAGAAAGAATTAAAATGCAAAATATGTTATGCGAAAACAAACTAAAATACAAGTGTAAAGTCTTTCTACATTTTAGAATATTATTTTATAAAACTGACATTACATCACATCAATAACATATAATTTTTAGTCAGTTCTTGTAAGATAAATTGTTGTAAAGTCATGGTAGTTTTTTTATAACTAGATATTAAAAACTGTATGTAGTCCTATTTACATAGGAAGCGGTTTTTTTTTAATACAGCTTGGAGGTTCTTCATACAAACATACTTTACCATGAGCATACCAAAGTATGCCTTAGTATAAAGTCTTCCCGTTGCCTTTTCTGTACTCCATCATCTTGCAGTTTTCCTATGTCTTAATTTATAAAGAAGACATACATAAGGAGTGTATTTTATGGCGCAAATGTCTTAAGAAAGTTAAAATTTGAAGTTGATAGAAATTATTCGAGAAAGCAAAATCTGATTAGTTTACACAGCAAAACATATACAGCGCAATCCAAATTAAGTGTTCACCATTGGTAACTTTGTTATTATTAAAGATACAAGATTGTTTAAATTAGCAAAGTTGTAGTACTTTTAACGCTCTTTAAGATGGAAGAATAAAAAAGCAAATGAGCAACGCGTTTTCGAGTTTTGCCGAAAAATATTTTTTGTTCAAATGGAAACCCCTGTATATTATATCATTTTCTGCTAGAACTTTAATTTTTAAACAAAAAATCTTATAAGAAATTTTTTACTGGGATTAAAAATACTTGAGTTATAATGAATACACAAAAACAGCTAAGTCAAGTACATTTCTATGTACCTATGAAAACGACGATAAGTATTTCTACCAAACGTCAAATATTAGTACAGTTTTATTAGTTTTTCACTCATAAGTTTCATTGTGCTCGTTATTAATTTTACAAAAAAATGATTTTTACCCATTCAGAAAAGTGTGATATGTTAGAATCTTATTTAATGTGCAGAAAATCCTCTAGAAGGGCAAAAGAACACTACGCTGAATTATATCCACTCCGAACACAACCACATGAGCAATATTTGCTGAGACCTTACCGAAAATTTAGAGGCAATGAGAGTGTTTTTGCCAAAACAAGGACAAAAAGGACTTTTATAAAAAGCGAGGCCACGGAAATTGCAGTTATCGCATATTTTGAGGCCAACCGTGAGAATTCCATACTAGATATTGTCAATGAATCTGATTTGAGTCCACGGTACTGTGCATAGGATTCTGAAGAAACACAAATTCATTCCTTATAAGTACAAACCAGTTCAGGTTTTTTTGCCAGGGGATCCAGAGAGAAGAATGTTTTTTGCCACTGGTATCTTAACTTTTGTCAGCAAAATGTAAACAACTTTCGTTATATTTTATGGACCGATGAATCGAATTTCTCAAATTCTGGAATGTACAATAAAAAAAATCATCATTACTGGTCAAAGGAAAATCTTCTTTTAGTAAATCCAAGACGTCCACAAGTCCATTTCAGTTTTAATGTTTGGTGCGGTTTAATCGGTTCATGGATTGTTGGTCCTTTCTTTTATGAGTGCACTCTAACTGGTGAAAGGTACATAGAATTTTTGACTGAAATTTTGAATAATTTCTTAGACGATCTGGATCTCATAAGTAGACAGAATCTGCATTTTCAGCAGGATGGCGCACCTGCGCACAACTACAGAGGTACTCATCAACTTCTAAATACTATTTTTAACACTTCATGGATTGGAACAAATGGTCCTATTCAGTGACCTCCCCGATCACCAGATTTAACGCCGCTTGATTTTTTTTTATGGGGTTATTTAAAGAACCAGATTTATAAGCAAAGGTACGAAAACGTAAACGCCCTAAAGATTGCAGTTAGTGAAAAGATAAACCAAATAGATGGTAGGACCATACTGAAGGTAGTTCGAGAAGTTCGGAAGCGTGTACAAAAATGTATTGAACTACAAGGTGGTATTTTTGAACATCTTCTATGAAAAAATCATTGATTTTTATTTTCTTTTAATGATAAGTTTATGTATAAAATAAAGTTTATAAAACTAATTTAGCTGTTTTCGTTTATTCATTATAACTCAAGTATATTTAATCCCAGTAAAAAATTTCTTATAAGATTTTTTGTTTAAAAATTAAAGTTCTAGCAGGAAATGATATAATATACAGGGGTTTCCATTTGAAAAAAAATATTTTTCGGCAAAACTCGAAAACGCGTTGCTCATTTGTTTTTTTTTATTCTTCCATCTTAAAGAGCGTTAAAAGTACTAGAAGTTTGCTAATTTAAACAATCTTGTATCTTTAATAATAACAAAGTTACCAATGGTGAACACTTAATTTGGATTGCCCTGTATATTCCTATTGCATAATGTTCGATGGATGGCATGCATGGAATTCGCCTCCAAATGCTTTTTTTCTAAATATTTTTGTTCGATGTCAAGATTGTATTTCATGGTAATTAATTAAAGCATTCGAAAAATATGTCCTGCGATTTTGGGAGCTGCAACCATCGCTCGGGAATAAAATTTTTTGATCAATTTGTAACCTAGGCAAAATTTGATTTGTTTTTTAAAAGAAAGACTTAAAATGGAGGAATAGTCATTGGCAGAAACACCTCCAGCAGCTTCATAGAACTTTCATATTAAAAATTGTGAAGTTATGCACAATTAACGCGATTTCGAAATTCAATGATGAAACATTGGATTTACGACTATCAAAACTGACGCAGATCCATACAAAAAACATGTCTGTTAATTTTTTTCCTTTCTTGGTGTGAAATATACCCGGAAATATTTCTTGTCTTTTAGGATACACACTAAAGTTTCCAATTCGATTCTTGTTCACTTCTAAATAGAATTTACTTGACTTGGATTTACATTAACGCGGCCATTTTCGGGAGCTTCTACTAAAACTCTCGTTTCGACATCTTTGTCGTTGTCTACATGTATATCGTGTCTATTTTGACAATATTTTCAAATATTATTTCAGCCATAATGGTGTTAAAGAAACATTCGTTTGCAAACCCTCATCTTGTCCAAGTTATTTAGTAAATAATATCTAGACGATAACTGTCTTCTTGAAGTATGTTCAACCCTTTCGATTTCGATGTATTTTTGGTCCATTATTTTTAACGGACAAATTAGCCAGAGTGTTCCCTAAATTCCAATCCATTTCCTTCCAAAATTTCTGTAATATTATTTGCCTATCTTTTCCGTTAGAAAGAAAGAAATCTGCAGTTACAGCATGTTTTATTTTATCCTTTGTTTTTTTAAAATAATATTATATTTCCATTTTTCAAATATCTTTATTTAAACTAAATGCCTTTTTGTCAGCTTCTTCTTTTATTTTCATCGCTCGGCTTCCTTATTTTGATTTGTCCAGCTGCTTCTTCATCAACTCTACTTTGTGTTTAATAAGTTTCATTTTCATTTGTCATAAGGGGTTTCTGTTCAACTTAAACATCATAGTAAACTCCTATTTCGATTATAATCAGAATTCAAATCAGTTATATCTTCACTGCCGTATGATATCAGGGAGATCTTCTGAATTTTATAAGATTCATTATATGCTCTTTATTCTTTTCACTGCTGTGTTTTTGATCGTTTCTTAAGAAATAATTAGCAGCAACCCATTATTATAGTATACACAGTACGTATTTGTTAAGTATTCTGCCTCCGTTTCATTTCACTTATAATAGAAAGAGAATTGGTCCCAGCACCGTACTCTGCGGAACTCCTATATCGTCGCACACCTTTTCCGAAGGAATTCATCAACTCAAATACATTAAATTAAAATTAATTCTAATACTAAGATATTCATATATCTGTAAAAATATATAATATATAATGAAATTATTGTCATTATAATTATCATAAATAAAATGTCCGTGTGAAATTAAAGGATTCGTAATACAACCTTATATAATGCAAATACGTAATTATAATTCACAAATACTCAAGTAATTATATGTGTTCTTTCTGCAAGACATAAACCTAATTACCAGAACATAATAAGATTAGCTCATTATTTAATCAACTTTTAATATAATGCTGACATCTTATTTCTGTATATGTAATGTACACAACATATATATGTGGTATATATATGTATATATCATAACAATAGTCTACTGAAGAATATATTCATTGCTTATGTGTGTGAATTACTCAGTATTTTTCGGGATTGTGCGTGTACAACATCGCGTCGTATTGTTCTGGTTGACGTTAATATTATTTTATCGCTGTGCGCTACATAGTTTTAATATTAATACTGTTATGTGCGCTTGGGTGGTATTATGTGATACTGTGTCTGTAGGAGAGCCTTTGGAGGGACATCTGAGAGGCACTTAGCGATAAATTAATACGTTACATAGGTAGATAGTAAGATTTATTTAATTGCTATATGTCAGTGCGATAATCATTAATTATAAATAACATCTTTAAGTTAATATTTTCGTGCATTCATTAATATAGTTTTAATTCTTTTGATCTATATTTCAATTTTAGTTTGAATATTTAGGATGATGAGAAAGGAATTAAATAGGGTACTATTAAATAAATTACGCTAATTTACTTTTAAAAAATTATTAATACGATGTTTACAAGTCACAGAACTGGGCGGAGATAAAATAGGCGCCCAGTAATCAATCACTCCAAATTTATTTATTCTCAAAGTATAGAAGATATGGAATTTTTAGACTTCCTAAAAGATACCCTTAGCGATATTTCGTTTCTACAATTTTATTTAAACATTGAAAGTTCTTTTAGTGTAAATAAAATTGTATTTTATTTGTTTATAAGTTTTCGTGAATAGACTTAATTTTCTATAAATTGAAGCAGTTGAAATACGCTCAATCGACTGAATGTACTTTTGTACAGCTTTTGGTTATAGTGGCATTATTACAGGAAAATAAAGTTTAAAGTTTCACTACTTTAACACAAAATATATAAATTCCCTAATTAATATGTTACACTTGCTTCACGTTGGGCGTCAAATTGTCACAATAGGTTATTGAGGTTGGTTGTGAAATTGTTGCAATTGTGTTTAAAGTAAACAATAAATACATAAAGTAATGTCAGCATGGTTGATCATTAAAGGTCCAGAACACTGAGCTGTAAAAGAATAGAATTTTTAGACATCTTGAACGATATCCTTGTATTTTATATGTTATTTTCGGGAATAGACTTTATTTTCTAGAAATTAAAGCAGTTAAAATAGGATCAAACGACTATGTGTACTTTTATACAGCTTTGGTTATACTCATATTATTACAGAAAAATAACTACTTCAGTACGGAATTTGTGATCATTCTCATTGGTTTCAAAGTCATTTTCTGTAGGCCAGGGTTATTTTGAAAGTAAAGTAAATACATTGTCGTGTTCAGAATAAAAATATCTAGGGTGCCACGATTCAAAAAAGTACTTTTTAAGCATAGTAAGCTTTATATCGCTATAAAACAAAAAAAAATCAAAGTGCTGTATTTTAACTATTTTTTAATATAATTGCAAATTTTAATCGTGAGTCACTAGAACAAATATTGGTTATTTCGTTCATGCAGCGGCAACTTTTTCAAGTGCCTTAATTTTTGCGATTTTTTGCGTTAAAATTGACCATTTTGTGGCATACGCCGATCAAGTACCCCCCCCCCCCCCTTAAAGTTTCTGCAGATGCGTTCAGATTTAATTTTTTTTCTTCAAATATAACACTTCTTTAACATGAAACATATAAATTTTGTAATTAATGTTACACTTGCCATAACGTTAGGCGTCAAATTGTCACAACAGGTTTTTTAGGTTGGTTGTGAAATTGTTACAATTATGTTTAAAGTAAACAATAAATACATACAGTTTAACTAGAAACATTAATTGATTAATGTCGGCATGGTTGCCCAGGACACTGTGCTGTAAAAGAAAGTACCTATTAATAAAATAATAAGGTATGGCCACCACACGACTTTCTTATACGCACGTGTGTTTCAAATTATACAATTTTAAGCATTTTTTATACAAAATTTATTCAAAACCCTAATCTGTTCTCTTAATAAATCTCTATAGAATGCATACTTGGCAAGATATTCGAAAAAAAATGCTACTCTCTAAGAGTAAAAGTGTTACTTCCGGTCCGAATTTGGACCTTTCGTTTGTACAAAAAATATTGCAAAATCCAGCTTTAAGTACTTTTGTAGTTTTGATAAATATTATATAGAATGCATAACTTACGACATATTTGAAAAAAATTGCTTCGATAAAAGTAAGCGTATTACTTTCGGTCCGAATTTTGAAATTTTTTTTGTATACAAAAGGCATCGAAACTTATGTTTTAAATACTTTTATACTAGTAATATACCTGCCTAGAAAGCATGACTTGCTAGATATTCGCAAAAACCAGAGAGTCCTACTTCCGGTAAGAATTGCGAAAAACTTTTTAATACAATTTTTCTCGAATTTAATTTTGAGTACATTAGAATTCTTTATAATTTGTTTAAACTTAGTAGTTGACGAAATATTGACAAAATTCGATTTGTTCGCTGAAGTAAACTACTACTTCCGGTCTAACGATTTTACTGAAAATCTAATCTGGTCTCAAGAGGGAGATTATATTTGTAAATACAAAATTTAAAATTGATAGCTGGAATGCATTGTAACATTAGTGAACAACTGGGGTGATATTCTAAATTAAGTTTTAAATGCTTATATCTTCTTAATTAATATTTGCGGATGTTTTCTGGTAAGAGGGACGTGTTAGTTTTTAGTATTTGTCTCTGTGTTAGCAAAATAATTGTTTACTGTTTATAATCTCTGAAAGATAATTTAGTTTATTAGCAAACATCGATATAACTCAATTTCATATTACATCAGAATCAGAAAATGCAATCTGTAATAAGGCAACAGGCAAGGACGAGCATGTATTATAATTACAAACATTAACTTACGTTTACTAAATTTTTGTAGATTATATGAAAGAATTATGGACATATATAAAAAATACTTTAATGTCATACCAATTTAAAATATTTCTAGATAGATTTGGAAAAATCAGCGTCTCAGAAATACTTCTGAAGTTACTCAGCATTTATAATACAGAAACTCTGCAGTACTTCCGTTCCGAATTTTGAAACTTGTTTGAAATTGAGTTCTAAATATTTTCTATTCTCTTATTAAATTTCTATTGATGCAATGTGCGAGATGTTTGAAAAATATTACTTTCGATAAATGTGTAACTTTTGGCGAGATTTTTGAAAATACTTTTATACAAAAGTTGTTCCAAATGAAGTTCTAAATATCTTCATAATCGTATATTCGTAAAAGTTTTTGTTCGATAAGAGAAAAAGGAAAAAAGAAGATTATATAAATGTAAAGTTTGGTACTGATATCTTTTACCGTTTGGCCACTATCGTGGTCAAACAGATAGACAGACAATTTTTAGAAACTAATTTTTCGATATCAGGGGACTTCAAAACGTGGGCATTTGCAAAAATATCGAGACCGAAAATTTTCATCATCACAATAGTTTTTCATATTACCTATACGAAAATAAAAACAGATAGCTACTATTTCTATTCGTTTACCGAACTTCATTTGCATAAATGTGGGAACACGCATAAAGACTACTAAAACAATTTTCCAGAAAAGGGTAAATTACGAAGACGAGAAGTAAATAATTTGAAAAGCGGTCTGCAATCAAAGCAAGCCTTATTCACTAGACCAGTCAAGCAATCGAAAGCTTCAGCAATGGCTCTTTTAAAATTACTCATATACTGACAGAAACTCTCCGAAAATGGGACGGTAGTAAGAAAAGTATTTCTCGAAGTGGCTTTGAAAAAGCCTTAGTTATCTCATCGGACTTTCACTAGAGCTATCGAGATCATGAACAAGGCTTTGGAAAACAAACTAAAAAATTATTACTGTGACAGATACTGCCTAGTTTTGTATTTACATTCGGATGGTATTTTCTGATATGTCGGCGAATTTATAACAATGCTTCCTCTGAAAGAGAAAATTCGCTGTAAAATATTTAAGACGCTCTTCTAAATGTTATAAAACCACAAGCTACCGGTTTACAAACTTGTTTCTATTACGACAGATGGAGACCTAACCAAAACTGACCATTAAAAGGGGTTTGTGGCATGGTGTTAAGCTAATTATGACGTTTCATCGTTTCTCCCATTCTATTCCATCATTCATCAACAAGTTCTATGTGCAAAAAGTCTAAAGTGATGGACGTTATCAACATTGCTCTAAAAATCGTGAACACCATTCATAACCAAAGTTTACAAAATCGACTTTTTAAAGTACGTTTGAAATTTAGCGGGTCTGCTGGTCACAGCGCTTTACTTTAACATACAGTGGTGGTGAAGGTTAAGTCACGGGAATTTTTAGAAAAGTTTCAGAAATTACTGAACGCAATAATCTCTTTTCTAGGTGAAAGTGGTTATAGCAACAAAATTTAGAGAGAGATAAATTATGCTGAGAAATCAAAATACTATGACCATATCTAATAGTAAGAAGTGAAAATAGCAGATCTTATTCAAAAAAGTGATTACATAGATTATGAATAGGGGAAGGTCGGGTAGTATCGGACACTTAAGGTATTTTGACCATAACTTCCCAAAACGTAACATTTATTAAAATTAAACAAAAGCAAACATAACTTCTTACTATCAGTAACAATGTGTGAATAACAAAAAAATAAATTCTAGTTGGATTATAAATGAAAATAAAAAATAAAAATTCCTTGCATTTTTGGTGTTTCACAAATATGGTGGGTAGTATCAGACATTGTAGCATTTCATCCAGAAACATTATTAATTGCTCATACAAGTGTCACATTTGTAATAATTTGGATTATTTACATTAGCACAATCTTCATGTGCCCAACCTAAGCAAAAATCGCATCGAATTCAATTTTCTTCGAAGCTTTCTCCGCATATTATGCACTCCGTTTCTTCTGCAGTTCTTTTCCCTTTCCCCTTAATGACTTTTCTTCTGCTCTGTGTATTCTTCGAACTACTGCCAAAATCAACCTTTTTCTTTTACTTCCGCTTTTTTCTTCGATTTCTGTTCTTTCTCCATATTTTTTATTTCCAGTTCGTTTTTGAACGGGGTTCAAGTTAGTATCTCACTTTTTGCGCTTCGCCGTTTTCTAACAGTTAGTCGTCGTTCAGCTGCACTTGGAAGTGGTGAGATTTTTTCTAACAGTTGTTGAACAGAAGTTGATGGTTGAGGATACAAGTCTGGAGTAGACGGTCTTTCTGCCAACAAGGGTGTAACAGAAACTATAGGTTCTTTAGAGGTTCCAGGTAAATTTAAAATCATCTGTGAATCACAGCCAGGAGGTAGCTCAACTGATCGTGTCGAAGAGTTAGGAGGAGAAGGAGAAGGAGTGGTAGGTGCTGATAGTCTTGTCCTGGTTTCTTCATATAAGTTTTCGGGAATGTCTAAACCTTGAGAGGGTAAGTAATCCAAATCAGTGAAAATATTAGGGTTGTATGGATATATCCCAGTACATTCAAATCCCTTTTTGGCTATATCCATTCGACAGATTTTAGTAAACGCGTGCCGTACCAATCCAGATATTTCATAGTCCGTAATTCTACTAAAAGGATTCGTTCTCATCCAGAGAGAACATGCTTCATTGTAAGCATCTTTAAATGGCTTCATTATGGTTCTATCGAGTGGTTGAAGTCTGTGTGTACAATGGGGAGGCAGACTTAGCATGTGAACATTGTTGTTACGCGCCATCAAAATGACATCTAAGTCTTTATGACTACAATGCCCATCTACTATCAATAAAACAGGTTCCTCTTTGGTAGGATGAACACGTGCAATAAATGTTTCGAACCATTTGATGAAAATAGGTCCAGTATTCCAACCATTATCTTGAGTTGCAAATTGTGATCCTTCTGGTGCTGCAATCGTCAGACGATCGTTCATTCTTTTTCTTGGAAAGATGAAAAATGGTGGAATAAACTGATCTCCAGAAGCATTCATGCAAAGCATGATTGTAACAGAGCGACTTCTTTCCCCAGACGTCAACTTTCCAACTTGTTTCTTACCTTTTAAAGACAAAACTTTTAATCTATTTTCATGAACATTAGTGACTCCAGTTTCATCAGCGTTAAAAATTTTTGATGGGTGGAAATTATATTTTTCCATCAGTTGTCGTAGTTTTTCAAAAAAACGATCAACTTGTGGCTTGTTAAACCCAACAGCTCGTTGCAAACTTGTTGATTCAGCAGTTCGCAATGATAATTCTGGATGCCTCTTAATAAAATTATAATAGAAATCACGTCCAGCGCATTGTTTTGTCTTATTGAAACGATGAGGAAGTTTCAAAGCTTCAGCTAACTTGTAAGACAGTTTTCCAAATTCTTGTCGACTCAAAGGCATTAAACGATTATCCAGATCTTTGATATGAGCTACAAGTTGTTCTTCGTACTGAACCGGAAATGTTGGCCTGAATATTCCCATTTAAGGTTTTAATGTTGTTTCAATACCATTTTTTATTTTCTTTAGTCTGTCTGCCAGAGAGCTCTTTGGAACCTCGAAAGACAATGCCGCTTGTCTTATCGTCATCCGGGTAGTAAGCACATGATCCACGGCTGTTTTCATATTCTGTTCATCCCAATTACCACGAAGGTTTAATTTCTTGAATTTAGGCATTTTTCAGCAATAATATACGGGTTGATATCTGTAATTAAAAAATGAACGACTAAACTTTTGTCCGATACTACCAGAAAATATTTTGTCCGATACTACCCGTTTGACTCCATAACAAATTTATTATAACCTTTAGCAAAATCTTAGTTCTTTCATTATGACGTTTTAACATGGTACTCTATATACATTTTCGACAATAATGTACAAACATGCGGCTTAAATTACTTACCGTAACACTGTTATAAGCCCACAAAAACTATTTCATACGTCGATTAAATGCACAAAAAATATTCTTTCGGCAATAATACGCGTCTCGACTGTGCGAATGGTGCAAGTTCCAAGAAGGTGTCTGCTGTAGTCACGTTGTTTGTTTTGGTAGTAAAGAAACAGTGCCATCTACTGTTTCTTCTTTAATTCGCTACATGTCCGATACTACCCGCTGTCCGGTACTACCCGACTTTCCCCTACTATTACTACTACTACTACTACTACTGAATCATAAATGTAATTTTTAATATATATTTTTTTAATATTCCTCTACAGCTATCTCATAATTTCATAATATGAACGTAGAAATTGCTTTTGTTGCGTTGAATTTATTGCTGTCGTTACATTAAAGTTATGAAATAAAGCAGCTATTGATTATTACATTTGCATTTGTTCATTCAACAATTTTCAAATACATTATACTAAGTTTTGACATCATTAAATTATAATGGTTGTTCAAACACATGATATTTGCTTGATGAATCAATATCACTAATAAGTGTATAGTTTCGGAAACCAAACATTCATTAAAGAATGCAATATAAATATGAGGCTGTCAAATAAATTCAGACGAAAATTTTGAAAAACATGCTTCAAGGTCCACGTAAATATTGATCCAAGCAAAAGACTATAATGTATGCGCAATTTGCGGTGATTAAAGTCATCATAATTGAACAATAAATAACCAATTAAAAGTATTAATCGTTAATTACGTTTGTCTCTTCAGAACATTTACTTTACGTAAGAGCCTGGATATCCAGCAAGGTTATCTATAAAATCATCTCATGTGTGAATCGCTCGGTCTCACTGAACACGTTGAGACGGAAGACAGGAGAATATATTTAATTGGAGGTTATGTAAAGTACAATTTATTAGAAAACAGATATTATCATTATTAGAGGATCATTAAAAGTTTGTAATAATTTCTTCCTTAAAACAAAATATTTGTTGGTGTAACGTATGCATATAGTTTATCATAAAGTTAGACTATTTTAAAATGTGAATATTAATGTGAATTTTATGTGCACAAAAACAAATAAGTTTATTGAAAGAGAAAGCTACAATTTTGTTCATAATAGTTACATATTAAAGAAATATTTATTTGGAAATAATAAGGAACACTATTAATTATAGGTATATATACTGTATGGCAAAAAACCGAATCTCCATGCAAACGTGATTATATTTTAATTAAATTTTGTACAGACGTTTATGGTGTTGAAAGTAATAAATGATATAAAGAACAGATTAAAAACAATAACATTTATTACGTTTTTTGCCGATCTTCAACGAAAAAATTCGATTTTGTTCTGCCTATTATTAATCGGTTTAATTGTGTTTTCTCATATGTGACAGTCTATACCTGTAACTTAGTGTATTGAAATGCCAAGAGTTCGACGACAACCGAATTATCGCCAGCTAAGCGATTTTTAAAGGGGTCGCATCATTGGATTACATGAGGAAAGTATTGCATTTCGTGAAATCGCCAGGCGGATGCAAAGAAATGTTCCAACTGGTATTAGTTGTTGGAGAGATTGTTCTGAAGAAGGGAGGCAACATCGTAGAAGAGGTTCTGTACGACCTAAAGGAACCACAGAACGAGAAGGTAGGAGGCTAAGATTGCTTGTCGTTAGAGATCGGTGTAGTACCTCAAGATCTATAGGAAATGTTTTTTTGGCAGAGATAAACCACAGAATAACAATGCGTATAATATATCGACGTATTCGTTTGTTTGAATTGATTTCCTATCGTACAAGGTTAATACTGCCTTTCACTAATCAACATGTACCCTTAGATTAGAATGGTGTAATGTACGGACACAGTGGTATGAAGAGTGGAACAGTATCGTCTTTTCTGATGAATCTCGCGTTTGTTTGTGGGCCCATGATGGTCGTAGACGAGTTAGGCGTCGAAGAGATGAAGGACAGTTTTTGAATTTTGCTGTAGAACGTGAGACAGCTCTTACTAGAGGATTGGTGGAATGGGCTGGAAATAGCATAGGAAGTAGGACTCCTTTAGTATTCCTTCGAGGCTACCTAAATGCTGAAATGTACATTAACGAAGTTCTGGAACCAATTGCTTTACCATATATCCGAAGGCTAAATAATGTCACATTCCAGCAAGACAATGCCCGTCCTCATATTGCAGCAGTTACGTTACGATTTCTACAAGACGCTAACATCAATATTCTGCATTGGCCTGCCCGATCGCCAGATCTGTCGCCCATAGAACATGTCTGGGATATGATGGGTCGTAGGATTGGTATGTTACGTAACCCTCCTATGAACATGCAACAGCTACATGATGCCCTACAATTTGCTTCGGATGAGCTTCCACAGGAATCCATAGATCAACTAATTCGAAGCAATTGACGAAAATCTCTCCAGTGCTGTCAGTGAATTACTTCAAATCTCAAGATATATGAAAGAAGCGTATGCCAACTTCTAACTAACTATTTAGCTTGTTTGATTTAATTTGCGTGGGGAAGTTTGGCCATTTTTATCTATCTCCTATGTTCTTTAGTTTTATTAAATATTAGCTGGCCCAATAGACGTTGTCCTGTCCAAATTTCAATAAATTCGTTTGTGATCGTTTTGTGAATTTACGAGAAGTTATTGGAAATGTGTAGACAAAGTAAAAATGAGAAAAAGAGGCATTTCTGAGTGATCTTTGTATCTATTAACGATTGTGCGAAATAAATTGGACTAGAAATAAAATAACTATTTTTTTCTATTACATAATTCTCTTTTGTAGTTTGTCCGATTTTTTTGAGTTTTTAATATTTCTTAAGAAGTTAATTATATAAATGGTGCCTCAATCACAAATATTAGTCAAAGAAAGTATCAATTATTTAATGAGATATATAACGGTAAAAATATAACATGGATAAAAGCAGATTCAATTCAACGAGCACGGCATTCGAACAACTAACCAAAACTACGCGAAATATGCGTATATAAGGAAAGAAAGCGATATTGTTCAATAATGTAATTAAGATACTAATCTTAGGTAACTTTTTGTGGCTTATTAATCATTAAACAAAACCTCAATCAAACCTACCCGTTGACCGATCAAATGCAAGAGAGTAAACGTCTTGATCAATTTCTTAAAATCCAATTTGTTTTTCTTTTTCTTTTTATGTTTTCTGCTGCAGGTAGAAACTTAGTTGTCGAAATATGTATGTACTTTATATCTCCCAAGTCCTACTCTCTAGACAGATATATAGTATAAAGCCCTTAAAGCTCGATTTGAAACTATGTTTTGTATTAAAAAAAAACTAATCAAAACTATCCGGGCAAATTCGAACTATTATTATCGAATAGCAATGTTTTGCAAATATCTCGCAAATTATGTATTTTCTACAGTTTTATTAAAAGTATAAAAATATGTGAACCTTAAATTAGAAAAGTTTAGTATAAAGATATCGACCCGCAAATACATATGACAAACGCCCTCTGGAACCCACAATTTAAATCTTTTTTGTTTTGCAAGTACCTCGCAAATTATGGATTTTATATAGATTTGTTAATAGTATAAAATTATTAAAAACGTAATTTAGAAACTGTTTTGCGTAAAGAAATTAGTCCACAAATGTATATATGAAAGGGCCTTTTTTTTATAAATATCTCGCAAATCGTGCATTCTGTATACATTTTTAAGAACATAAAAATATTTGGTGCGTAATTTAGAAAGAGTTTTTTCTAAAGAAATCAGCTACAATTATTTTGAAAAACATATAAAAACTCAACATTTGAAACAATTCGATTATAAATGTGACAAATGCAAATATAAAACAAACGGAAAAGCTAATTTAAAAGCACATGTAAAGACTACGCATTTGAAGGAACTTGATTATAAATGTGACAAATGCAAATATAGATCAAACAAAGCAATATTTGCTTAAAAATCATGTAAAGACTAATCATTTGAATAAGTTCGATTATAAGTGTCCTTTTGCGCATATAGAACAAATGTCAACCGTCATTTAAAAATACATATACAAACTAAACATTTCAAGACATTCGATTTTAAATGTGACTCTTGTGAATATAGAACAAACAATAAATGTAAATTAAAAGTACATATGAAAAATAAACATTTGGAAAAAAAAATTCTAAAAAAATCGCACACAATTTAGGCCTTTTTTTTACAGAAGAAAATGACCACCACATGACTTTCTTATGCGTATGTGCGTCCCGTGTTTTTTATTATAAAAGTTGTTCTAAAAGATGCTTCAAATACGTTACGTTATATCAACCTCTGAGTAAAAGTGTTACTTCCGGCCAAAATTTTGAATTTAATATTTATACAAAAAATTACCTGCTTCAAATTCAACTCTAAATACTTTATATCCTTAATTAATTTATGTAGAATGCGTTAGTTTCGGTGCAAATTTTGAATTTTTTTGTATAAAAGTTGTTCCAAATCGAGCTGTAGATGCTTTTGTACTGCTAATAAATTTATCTAGATTGCATACCTTGCGAGAGATTTGTAAAAAAAAAATTCTGTAATTCAGTTTTGAGTCTTTATAGACTGGTAAATAAGGTTTTATTGAGTAAACCAGTACTTCCGGTCTACCGATTTTACTGAAAACCAATCATATCTTAGGAGTGAGATTATACTCGTAAATATAAAGTTTGGTAGTCTTAGCTTTAGCTGCAAAACTAACCGTATAACCAGTCTTTTAAAAGTGATGTAGGTCATTTATGTATAACAGAAATATTAGAGGACCCAACGATGACCCCTGCGGTACTCCAAGGCTCAGACTGTTTCTCACAGGGTTCTCACCGTTTACATTTACGTATATGTACTTGCTATGCATAAATGAGGTTATCAATCGATATATGTTACCACGAATGCCCAGCGCAAACATTTTGCTTGTCACAAATCACGCACTAACGGTGTCAAAGGCCTGCGAAAGATCGAAGAACAAGAGTAAGGTATTTTCCCCGATCCAATTCTCTGTTGATATGTTGTCGAAAGTTAAAGCTAGCCGTTTCTGTGGAATTATACGCATCTAATACACCTTTTCACATAACCAGTCGATAAAAGCTTCCATCTGGATGTAAGAGAAACTAATCTTAGTATATTTCAAATTCGCAAACTTTATAAAAAAAAATAATAGGCGACTTAAGTGAGAACTTTACTGAAAGCAAAATGAAGTCTGTGTATGCATACTTGAATAGAAGTTGTAATAGTTCATGTATTTATACCATAAAATCATAAAGTTTTACAGTTTTGTAAATATTTAAAATTATTTTAATCTCACCTCTGCCATAAACTTATAAACAACTCGCGTAAGCTATTCAACGCGTTAATTATAAAATACCATGTGAGAAAGTACATAAGAGTATACACATGTGTTATGCTATTACAACCAACTACATACATGAAAGTAAAACACCGTACATCCATCTATCCAAGACCTGCTATGTACAGAAAGCAAATGAAGTATGTAAGTGTGTATATATACACATAACCTTATATTTAGAAGAAAAAGATCAAAAATTAAAACATCACCCTCGTCAGCGTACGAGTGATTACTGACCTTAAGAATAAACACAATAAAAACCAGACGCGCTGACATTAACCGGGTAAACACAGGAAGAGGAAAATACAGTTGGCATCATAAAACTACATACCTACAAGTACATAATGCGTATCGTATAAAGGAAAGTCTCCTGTATAATTTTGCGATGTAATCGCTGAAGCATGTGTACTGAGACGATGTTTTTAGAACATATGTATATATACATATATACACATCCACGATATTGTCTAATTGCTAGTTTCCCAGGGAAGTCCCTAACGATGAGAAAATGTATAGTTTATGTATCCATCAAATTGAAGTAGGTACAGACAACTAAATCGCAGTAAAATCAGGTGTTTTGATAAATCATTAGTGCGGGCAATAATTTCGCATGAGTAAACACACGAAATAGAGAAAACAAACAAATTAGACGTAATTTGTATGTAAATTGTGGATAATAAGTACAGGAAGTACAAATATGTATATTATGTGGTATAAGTAGCTCTCGTAAGTTTATTTAAAATGTTAAGGATATAATCGATAATATTCCTAGATATAAGACTTCGTATACAAAAGACAGACTCACCAATGGCATACAGTTTTCCATAAAAAATCATCACTTTAAAAATAAATTAAATTAAGTAAATTACATCATTCTCCCGTATGATGATGCAATTTTATAACCAAAATTGCAGTGTGCCAAAAGTAAAAACACGTAAAAATAAAAACAAAAACGCACAATCTAGAATCTACAGACGTCGAAATGAAAATAGGGCTCAAAGAAGGATGTATACTAATGTCCTTTACTATTTTCTTTAGTAAAAAACGATATCATAAGATGCAAAAGAAGGTGAAGATACAGCAATAGGCAAATGGGAGGTAAACGATGTAGCAATGCAAGAACTATTATTCGCTGATGATATGGTGTTTATTACTGAAACGGAAGACAAACAGCAACAAAACCTAGAATTTCATCAAAAATGACTCAGGGAATTAGCATGGAAATAAATATTGAAAAATATATCCATGTTAATGTCCACAAAGCAAAAAAGGCATCAAATTAAAAATCCAAGGACAAGAGCTAGAACAGGTCACAAATTTTACATACCTAGATACAGTCATAGAAGAGACAGGAAAAATAGACGAAAACATAAAACAAAGAGTTAGAAAAGCTCGGAGATAACTCCCTGAAAACAATTTTTTTGGTAAGAACGAGATACCAAAGGATATAAAAACAAAAGTATACCAGAAATACAAAATTACATTATGGTCCTGGCACAGAATGTATGTTTATAAATACACGTAAGAATGCTCATTTGTAAATAGAAACGAACACGCATTCATAGAAAAATACGCTTTTATTTGTATATCACGCGAAAAAAATGTTAAAGCGTACTCATTCATATAAAACATATTTGTTGCCCGATGCGTCTAGATAACGCAGCTATGTAGTCGGTTGTTGATCCATATGGGCGACCTACTTTATTGCAGACAATAAAAGATTTTTTTATTTTTAAAATAGGAAGGTTGTTGCTCTTTAATGTGTTTGTAGTCGGAAACAGCTGATTATTATTATTTTAGAATATTCAATAAATTGTAGTTTTTCTAGCAGGTGTAAAATTAAAGTGATTAATGGTTTGATATTTATTATGAAGTATCTACTCCTCCTTTTTTTTAACACAAGTAATAAGTCGTCCAGGGTCGGCGTAAGGCCAATCGAATTCTTTTTTATTTTTTTTCTGCCGCGCCGTCTGCGCACGAATAAAGACTTGATATGTTGAGGGTACGTTTTTACACAATCTAGCTTCCGATTTCTGCTAATCTGTCTTTTTATTTCTGAGACAACCTGTATATGGCATATATGGCAGTGAATCCTAGACCTTAACAAAACCAAAGTGAAGTAGCTGACACATAACATTCCGGTGAAAAGTAAAAGAAATCACAAGAGATCGAGTAAGAAATGAGTCACTATAGACCGTACTAAAAACGAATCCCATAGATTTCGTGATCGGAGGAAAGCAACTGGGTTGGCTGGGTCACGTACATAGGATGGATGCAAATAGATTAGCAAAAAAGTCTATGAAATTAGAGTAAACGGAAAGAACAAGATAGTAAGACCACGACTAAAATGCGAGGAACAAGTACAGCAAGAGACGGAGAAGCGAGGAATTGAGTGCAGTGAGACTAGACGATTGGCACAGGATAGAAATGATTGCAAAAAGATGACACAAGAAGGAATGTGCGCACTAAATATATATGTTGTATACAATACAGGATGTCCCAGAAATAAAAAAACGGAGTAGCAGGTATGTAAATTCCGAACAGAAACAGGACCAAATATACCGCAATAACGAAGAAATTAAACTTTTAATTTTCTATGTTGTTTTTTAGATAAAAAATTATATTACGGACCTGGCACAGAATGTATGTTTATAAATACACGTAAGAATGCTCATTTGTAAATAGAAACGAACACGCATTCATAGAAAAATACGCATTTATTTGTATAAAACGAGAAAAAACGTTAAATCGTACTCATTCATATAAAACATATTTTTTGTCAGATGGGCGACCCACTTTATTGCAGACAATAAAAGATTGTTTTTATTTTTAAAATAGGAAGGTTGTTGCTCTTTAATGTGTTTGTAGTCGGAAATAGCTGATTATTATTATTTTAGAATATTCAATAAATTGTAGTTTTTCTAGCAGGTGTAAAATTAAAGTAATTAATGGTTTGATATTTATTATGAAGTATCTATTCCTCCTCCTTTTTTTTAACACAAGTAATATGGTGGTCCTGAAAAGGACCGATTGTGAAAGTGAAGCAGGTGGATATTTAGTCCAGGGTCGGCGTAAGGCCAATTGAATTCTTTATTATTTTTTTTCTGCCGTCTGCACACGAATAAAGATTTGATATTTTGAGGGTACGTTTTTACACAATCTAGCTTCCGATTTCTGCTACTCCGTCTTTTTATTTCTGAGACACCCTGTATTTGTGTTTATATTAGTCCTACACTTACCTTCCGGTGTAGGACTGGACATAATTGTTTCAATAAAAATAAAAACAGATATACACTATCAAAACATGCAAAAGGCATGAAAAATGATTGGAATTCTTTGGCGAACCAGTAATATTAACCAACAATATATGAAAAATGTACTAAATGCATAAATATATACAAAATAGTATTTGAAAATTATATCAGAGAACAATATCTGAATTAAATTAATAAATACCCGAAAATAAACAAACAAAAAATTTTGAAATATTAGAAATATTTTAGGAAAAGGTGACATATAGGTACATATAAATCCTGATAATATGAACGAAAGTTTTGTAAATAGTGCGTTGCAGTCTAAAAGTTCGCTCTGTATATAAGTATATTTTTCATCACCCCTTAGTTTCCATTTTAAATGCAAATTTCGTTTTAGCCTTTGCAGTCACGGCAGTATTTTCATGCTGACTCTACATTCTTTTAATACAAACAATCTTGTTTATAAATAGTTGGCTTGTCGTGTTTCGTAATATAAGTAGAATACTATTTAATATATTGTTAGTATTAATTAACATAATAAATCGTGATTAATTTTGCATTTAAGTCAGCCATCTGTTGAAAGATTATTTAGTTATTTTCAATCTTTGTGTACTAGAATTAACTAAAATTTGTCGTATCTGAGTCGTTTTAATTGATTTCTCTTTTCCAGAAGTATTAAAGTGAATATTTCACAGTTTAAATCTAATTTGCAATAAATTTAGATCCAGACGTTATCGCCTGCCATTTTTCATATTCTTTCTTGATCAACTACTTTGTTAATCGGTATTAAATTATTAAATGGAAAACTATTACTCTGTTTTTAAATTCTGTTTTGTGGTTTACTGCATTGTCGTGTTTTTTATTTGATTTAGTTTTAAAATATTTTTAGTTGTTTAATTTTGGTTTTGTTGTTTACTAGCTTATATTTACATTTTATTTTTTATTTATGGATATTATTATTTATTATCTTTAATTTTTTTGGTAATTGTAGTAATAAATTTAGAAAAATCTTGTATTTCGTGTATTTTAAAAAAGAATATCGGAGAACATTAACAAATTTTATGAGTTGTCATCATTTGGTATAGCTTTATGATAATAATTTTATAATATCATTTAATAATCCAACCCTTTTCTTAAATGGTGTACCTTCGTGTTCAAGTTTACCAGATGAAGACAGCCATAATTTTATATTTTACCCTGTAATTTTAAAATCTGAAATTATCTGAAAAATAGTGGATTTCCATTACAGCCTAATTTGGTCTGTAGAATTGGACTGTCATCACAAGCAAAGTGTTCCATTTGAATGTACTGCTCTTCTCGAACGCTCTGTATGGTTGAAACAATTTTAGGTTATGCAAAACTATTCACGTTTTCCATAAGAGACCGCGTCAATTGTGGTGAAACACATGTATATAAAACGAAAACAAAAATTAAATTGAATCTACCAGATTAATTGTTTCTAAAATGAATCAAATTTCTATACGGATCTAATTATGTAGATTTACCAGAGTATATCTTTGTAAAATTCTCCCTCACTTGATCAGAGATAATAATTAAAATTGATGATTTGATTATAATCTACTCAATGAATCGTCAGATTTTTATTTCGCTAACTGAGTGTACGTGGAACTGATTTTAATTAATGTCAAGACGTTACGAACCGAAACTATAACTCGACCATAATTAAAATTGCAATAATGACTTGGGCAGCGCGAAAGATAAACAAAACTCCATGCATGAAATATGCACGCAATATTATAAAATAAAACTTCAAAATGAAATCCAAAAAAAAAAAATGAAAAACGTTAAGAATGAATAAAGCAAAATAATAAAGTAAAGACATGTTGAAACATAACAAACGATCTCGTATAATAAAAAAACCAGTCGCGCTCTGGAGCGGCAGCAAGAGCAACCACAGTATCGGCATCGAAGATTACCACCTGTCAGAAAAATGTCGGATCATCATGCTCGTACAGTATTAAAAATTTATTGAAATTATCCTTGAAATTACAGGGGTAAAGAAAACATCGTTACCATATTTAGCCCGACTAATGAGCTTTTTCATCGGCGCAGTGACCATCACGCTTGCTTATACATCTTGTCGACATCGCCATCATGTCGTAAAAAGCTACACATACAAATCCTCTTGTCTTATTTAAATAATCAAATAATTGACTAGAGCTACTAGCTGAAGCTGTATGTATCTACAAGGTATTATGAAAATGATACACGTTCGGTATATAATATATTCAAGTGTTCCTGAAAAGAAAGGCAAATCCTATCTACTGGCGGTATAAAGTGTGAGAAATTATAAACTCCTAAAGTCGATAAATTATTTGTTGCTTTTTCACCAAATCCAGGAGCAAGTCGACCCTTATATTTATTTTAGATGACGAAGCAAATTTATATACAGTGTTTTGTGTCAAATCAATGAAGTCAATAACAACCTACATATTTTTTCTTACTACTCAGCTATTAAAAAAGCACTATAAGAATTTTGATACAGTACGTATAAGATACGGATAAAATATTTCAACGAACATGGGACTGATACTCAGGATTGACAGTTAGTCCTGACGGTATTGACAGTATTAATATATAAACCGTTCTACATGTAACTGATTTTCAGAACCGATGATAAGACCTGACGGGCTGAGGTAATTGTTTAAGTGTCAACACTTACTTTGTCGTACAACTAAACTCATACTAGATTATAATTCTGCCTTATTTTCTACACTCTTAATTGTCCCTAATTATCCACTTTTACGTTTTCATCACTGAAGTCACTTAATCTGTTTTGATCTACACTGTTTTCTTCATCAGAGCATCTGGGTTGTTCCTAGCATGACTAGTTTCATTTAGCTGTCCGTTATTCAGAATATCTCCAATTTCAGTTTTCTTCTTGGAACGGTACTGAATGGTTGCGTTTCTGTTTTCTCGCTTTTATGAGATTTCTGATCTTCCAGGGCAGCAAAAGAATATGTTTTCAAACGTTGCGCTTTTCGAAAGAAATGTCATTTTCTCCACCGGTTTTGGACACCATTCAGGACCATCGGACAATAAATTATTACTCATATCTTCAGCATTTTTAGGACCACTCCATACCTTCATTACTTATACTATTCTATCGATTTTAAGAATCGCATCACACAATCAATATTTCACGTTCTGAAAATTAATTTCACTTTTTTCTAAAAATCGAATTGGCATTCTCCACCACAATGTCACGGGCTGCGGCTTTCATACTTAAAGTCACGGGCCATTAAAACTGGAACGGGGACTTTGCTCTCAGCAAGCACACGCTGGCTCATAATAAAAATAGGAAACTTTGTCTCCACACGATCTGAGAGGAACTTGCACCTTGCCTATGTCCGGTATGCGTAGTTCCTCTGACAAGAAGTAGATAAGGGTGTCGCAATAAAACACTTACTTGTTATAACACCTATATTTCTCATACAGTATTAACTTCATTACTTGTAATCCTTCTAACGGAAGATCAGTTGTAATTATTCTCTACTTTTTGATTCCGTTTGCTTTATTACGTTGGTAAAGTCGATCCCTCCTTAGTCGCTGCATTTGCAAATTCAGTGTGTTCGATCAAATTTCTTTCAATTCATCGAACTCAATCAAGCCACACACATTCGATCTCAGGGTTTGTCTTTAACAGCAACGCAAGCAATCATTCGTGTTATCGTTGCAATAAACTCTAACACTGTACAGAGCGTTGATTCGCGACAGTAAACGTACTACACCGTCAAGATACATGTGAAATAACCCATAAAAGCAATTGCACCCAGCCACCCTGATTATACGCATACGCAAGAGCTATCAGTATGGCCGCTGCAGTTAACCTTTAAAGGTTTTGAAATTGTACGTCAAAAAAAAAACATTGACGACATCCTTAATTTGACATGTAAGTCTTGTATACAATCAAAATATATAAAATTAATTGTGCATTTACGAGACAGATAATTACTAATTTGCCGTTCCCGAAACTATTCCAACTCTGCATTCTCGAGTCAGGTAATTACTAATTACCTCATTACCGTTATTAGCCTTGATTGTGCATTTACGAATCAAGTTGTAAATCATTCCCATAACCGATCCGCTAATATATTGATGTGTAAGAGACATATTTTTGTGCGTCGATTGTATGTATAGGCACATTTTCATATTAGGTCTGCAATAAATTATGTCTTCCGGAAATCGATAAATCAATAAAGCGAATTTTACAAATCAAAATTATTAAACATAGCTTTTGTGTTAAATTGTTAGAACTTGTTTTATGCATAAATATATCCATTATGTAAATTAAGAATGTGCTTTGATTATGTTGAGTAATTTCATACATGTGTAAATAAACAAGATTTCCACGAACTTTTATTAATTTTATTCTACCAAATGTGGTATTCCGGATAATCAATAAGATATTAAATGATAGCCAACTACTTACTGTAATCCCATTGGACGAACCCATTGAGCTCATATACCTTTTTTTGCTTTTCACTTTCACTAAACATTAAATAAAATAATCGCAATTATATTTTGCGCAATAACTACGTGGCAATTATAAGTGACAGCGGGAAAAGTAAAAGGCGAGTAAATGTCTAATAACGACCGTCTCAGAAATGCGTTTTTTTGACTTGTAAGTAGAGCTGCGTATCTTTAGGGCGCGTGGGCATCCGGGGAAAATAATTTGCCGCTAGACGTACCGTCCGACAAAAAGCCCAGATACCTTCTTTTGCTTTTTACTTTCACCAAACATTAAATAAAATAATCGCAATTATATCTTGCACAATAACTACATGGCAATTATAGTGACAGCTGGAAGAGTAAGAGGGGAGTAATTGTCTAATATCGACCGTCTAACACCTGCGTTTTTTGACTTGTAAGTAGAGCTGCGTATCTTTAAGGCGCGTGGGCATCCGGGGAAAATAATAGACGTACCGTCCGACAAAAAGCGTTGTGACGCTGCAAGCAAGCAATTCAGGGACCGCATTATAACTATTTTCATTAAACTGGAATGTCATCGCAGCCTTAAACCACTATCTCGGAAAGCTACACCCCAACTGCTACTTGAATGGGTTGAAAAAACTTGAAAAAATACCCTTGTATGTTTGATTGACATCACATGTATTCAAGTGTGTCTAATTCTAAAAATATGAGAAACATGAATGAAGCTTAGGTAGGACACTGTATAATATATGGCACCTTTAAATACCTAGCAAAAAATTATTTAGCATAAGACAAACAGTAATAAAATTTCATTGCACGTATTAAAACCCCGGCATTATTTTTTTAAAACACCTTTACACGAAAAACGTTCCAAACCCTCATAAATTCCGTCCAATTCTCTTCTCAAGTATAATATCACCAGGCAATAAATCCCTTTTGATGGGGTAAATTTTATGAAGCAGTTATTTTTGTACACCTACCATAAAAAATCTCCCGATAAGTCATTGGTTTACGAATAAAAAGTCTTTTGCGATCGCATTCGCAATGTCACCTCAAATCCATTTTCAATAGAAGTTATTTCTATTCAACAATGAAAATTAAACGTTTACGACACATTGTTTTGCTGTCGAAAGCTATTTGCATGATTGGTGCTTTCGTATTTCAGTAATTACAAATTGACAATCGGATAACACATTAAAATAATGCTTACATATATTAGGAAACGAGTTTCGCAATGCTATTAAATTCTTTATGAAAGGATTTCTCAATAATTTTTTTTACATCGTGTTTTTATGTAGTCAAATTGAACAACTTCCAACATTTAACATACTCCAATCACGTTAATGCTCATCAACATAGTTTTAACAAAATTCGATCAGATTTGGACTTCCAAACGAATACATTCTGGGACCATTATGTTTTTTCTTTAATTTTAATAATAATAACAATAATAGTAATAATACTTTATTGTGTGCACAACAGTAAAAAACCAACAAGGGGAACACTGTAATTTAGAATAGATGTGTGGATTACAAACAATAAATTACACATGGATCATTCCTTTAAGCTTCAGCTCCAAAGAAAATCATTAAAATACTAGTTTCCCTTACGGCACATTTGATGTAGTTGTCTCTTCAGCATGACATTTGTTCTGCACGTGGAAGTGCACGTAACTTGATTACTGGCAGAAAGCCGTGGCACGTTGAAATGAATCAAACCCAACAGATAGGGACATGCACTAAACCATGTAAAAAGTTGGCACTAGCAATCTCACGATGTGTGCCCAGTAGAACAAAATTATGCTCCTTCAACAAAACTGCATGGCAGTATTTCTACAGGGATAAACTCCACTGGCCTTAAAGCTCAAGAACTTTAAAAATCCTCTTTGGTTGCTCTCCATTTTGAATTTACAGCAGTTATAAATTGGATGCCAAACAACAGCAGCGGATTCTAGCTTACTACGCACGAGCGAAAAATAAAGAAGTTTAGTAATGGCTGCATTAGCAAGTGTACCAGAGGCAGAAGTGCATACATGTTTGGCAAAGCATATATGTCGATCCAATAGCAATCCCAAATCCTTTACCTCCTGCAAGCAGGCCAATACCTGTCCCCCAATACTATAATGGAAGTCAATGGGTTCTGTCTTTCTAGAATATTTCATAACGTGACATTTATTGATATTAAGTGGCAGATCATTGTGCTGACACCATTCATAGAGAGTATCTAAATCGCACTGTAAACGCAGTGGATCTGAGATAGTATCAATACGACGATAGATTTTCAAGTCGCATGAAGTTGATACATGACACTATTCACCGCAGGAAAGAACTTCCGAGAAAAGATATTTTCCTAAATATTATTGAAGAACCATTTATCCATTACTTCTGTGCGAAGGTTTATCAGTATCGCAACAGGTATTTTTAAAACAAAAAGAACCTCTAATATACAATGCAAACTCCATAACATCATGTAGAGAATTATTATTCAGATAGTAAAATATACTTACCTTGTCTTCAGTTTATATTCTAAATGAATGGAGTACATGCATAATTCAAACGACTGGTATCAAAGTCAGGGCACAAAGCATCACTATAATGCTCGAAAAAAGGAAAGCTTTGCAATACTAAATAAACAAAGCGAGAATCCTTGCACTAAAAATGCAAGTAACTGTAGAGACGCGTTTCAGACTCATTAGTCTTCGTCAATACGATGTTACCAAGGAATATAAGGCGAGAGAGACAGCCTTGGAGATAAGAGCAACAATCAGAGACCATACTGGAGACAGACTAGTAATTGAGACTTCAGTCAAAATGTCCTCTGCATTGAGGATACATCTAAACGTCTAAGCGCTGAGGGGTAGGCATTGTCGACCAGAAATTGAAATTAAACAGAAAATTATTTATATTCTTTTAAATATGATAAGACTTTTTGAGTATATAATACACTTGTGGACAAAATTAAGGGACCACCAAATAAACTTGAAATAATAATTTAATAGGCTTTTAACATGTCATAAACTGACGTTTATTAAACACAATCCAAATAGTGTGCCATGAAACAATTAACAATATTAAGACATTCGCTGCTATGAAACGAAATGTCAACAAAAAGGTCTAATGGTTGACAGCTTTTTAAGTCATTTAATTAATAAGCGTGCTTTTTGTTTCGATGATTAGTGAAGAAGTATCCCAACTGATTATTCTTCTTCGTAAAGGATATTCACAAAGAGAAGTTGCTGGAATTCTAAATATAAAAAAAAACTGTGGTACAGAGGGCTGCAGCACGGTTCAGATGCACTGATAATTTCAAAAGAAGACGCGGAGAAGGTGCTAAAAGAAAAACAACACGCAGAGAAAATCGCTTTATCGAACTTCAAAGTTTAAGAAAACGGTTTGTGACAATCTCGTGAGTTAAAAAGTGATCTTCGATTAGCCACTGGAAAAGAAATTTCTACCAAAACAGTAACAAGAAGACTGAAAGAAGACAATTTGTCTGCTAGAAAACCAGCAACCGGTCCAATTCTCACAGCTACGCGCAAAATAAATCGCTTGAACTTTTGTCGAAATCATTAAGGTTGGGACAAGGGCCAGTGGAATCTTACCGCGGGTTTTAAAGAGATGAGCGTGCCGCGGCGGAGACTCTTAGCGCAGTAACAGCAAAGTCTTTATTTACAACACAAACACTCTATTTACAAAAAAGAATATATATACAATAATAATAACAATAAGCATTAACATGGAAACAGCAAACAACATTACAATATGTATAAAAGGTTTATGGGCACTTTCACTAGCGTTTATACTGGGCATGGGTCGCACTTGTCACAGTGTTCGTTATTTGCGTGAAGCACTACGCGCACAATTAACTCATATGTGTTCCTGGTGGTGGTTGTAGGCTTCCTTTGACTGGGCTCAGAGGTGGCTGCAACGTCCGTGGGGGTGATCGTTTGAGGAGCTCTCGGTAGCTCGGGCAGATAAGAGCTCTTGGTAGCTCTTCGCACTTAGGAGCTCTTGGTAGCTCTTCGCAGTTTGGGAGCTCTCGGTAGCTCTGGCAGATAAGAGCTCTTGGTAGCTCTTCGCAGTTAGGAGCTCTTGGTAGCTCTTCGAAGTTTGGGAGCTCTCAGTTGCTCTGGCAGATAAGAGCTCTTGGTAGCTCTTCGCAGTTAGGAGCTCTCGGTAGCTCTGGCAGATAAGAGCTCTTGGTAGCTCTTCGCAGTTAGGAGCTCTTCGTAGCTCTTCGCAGTTGTTGGGAGCTCTTGATTGCTTCTGCAAAGTTGGGAGCTCTTGATTGCTCCTGTGAAGTTGGGAGCTATTGATTGCTTCTGTAAAGTTGGGAGCTCTTGATGGCTCTTGTAAAGTTGCTAGTTCTGGTAGATGTTGCTTCTTCGTTGATCGGATGTGGAATGCCTGAATGCCCAAACTGCATCCCAATTTATAGTGACGCTGCTGTTATCCGATTGGTAAGAATAACAGCGTCTCCCATTGGCTCTGATGAAAATAGCGGCGGTTCTCATTGGCGCCGCATTCCCCCTCCGTGCATTCTTATGCACGCGGGGAGGAGCCTGTGCGTCGTGTGTAATAGGGATTCACAGACGCACGTGGCACGGACCGTGTGACGTCACGAAGCAGCAGCGCCAGTGTGGCGGCGGGTGTCTGGCGCTAACAGGAACTGCATTTTGTTTTCGGACGAGTCCAGATTCCTCCTAAACGGGAATGATCACCGTGTTCGTGTCATACGAAGACCAGGTGAGCGATTTGCACCATGTAATATTCGAGAATTTGATAAATTTTGTCTATTATGGTTTGAGCTGGCATACAATATAATGGTCGTACAGAATTGGTTTTGATACGAAATGGGTCGCTAACAGCAAGGAGATATGCAGACGAAAATATTGTACCCCATGTTCAACCATTTGCCGAAAATTTCGGCAATGGATTCATTTTTATGCAAGACAATGCCAAACCTCATACAGCTAACTGCAGCTCTGTTGAGATATCCAAATATTCAATGTTTGGAGTGGCCTGCCAAAAGCCCTGATCTCAATCCTATTGAGCATATCTGGGATCACTTGGGCAACAAAATTAAAAACGCACCGAGACCGCCAGTAACACTTGATGAGCTCTCTAACATGCTTGTTCAAGAATGGGAATAGATACCTCAAGAAAGGATCCGAAACTTAATCTCAAGCATGCCAAGAAGATTAGCAGCGTGTATTACTGCAAGAGGAGGGCATTCACTCTATTAATAATATTTTTGTTAATTTATTACAAATTAGGATTTAAGTTCATGATAAGACCCAATGGCATTTTAATTTAATTTTTGGCTGTTTTCTTTTTTGCCATAAAAGTAAGTGTTGTTAATTTAAATAGCCCTTAAATTAACTACACTCTAAGGAAACACATAAATTTATATATATAATAATAATAATAATAATAATTCACTTTATTGCCCAGCAGAACATACATATTCCAATTACAGGACAATTTGTAAGATAACAAATATATAATGAGTGCTTAAAAACTAAACAGTAAGAAGTAGCTGAAAAATGAAAAACATAAAAATATGAAAATAGAAAGAATAGTGACTGCAAATACAATCAGTGCTAAGCAAAGTTATTGAATGTTCGCACCGCAACACCCTTAACTCCACCAATAGTAGAATGAAACAAATCACACTGAGACGAAATGCTATCAAAGTGAGAACACATCACGTAAACAGGGGAATTTAATAATGCATTTGTGCGTGCAAACGGTAAATAGAAGGTGCTGCTGTTCCGAACACCGAAATGCGGAATACGAAAATTAAGCATTGAAAGTAATGCGGGAGAGTCAATATAGTTCCGGCAAAGCTTGACTAGAAATATTAGACTGGCGATAGTTCGTCTGAAATTAAGAGAGGTCAAAGTAATACGTGATAAAAGAATATCGTGATCAGTGCTACACTCCGGATAGTGACCATCCAGACGAAACCATAAGAACTTGGCAAACCGCCACTGAATCAACTCTAATTCACGCTTGTAGGTAGCATAGTATGGGCTCCAGATGATTGACGCATACTCCAAGCGCGATCTCACAAGGGAGTAGTAAAGGGATTTCAAGGCTACAATATTAGAGAAGGTACCACAGTTGCGAATAATGAAACCAAGCATTTTCCTGGCATTTTTAGTGATATACTCAACATGTTGAGCAAATGTTAGCTTTGAATCAAAAATAACACCCAAGTCCTTAATCAGATCAACACGAGCGAGCTGCAACTGATTCAGGTTATAATCAAAAATCAAGGGAGAAGAAGCTCGAGTGAAAGTAATCGCCTTACACTTGCCAATATTAAGAGGTAAGTTGTTCAAAGAGCACCAGCGAGCTATACTCTCAAGGTCGAACTGAAGTGAACTGCAATCATCAGAAGTCGAGATCTCACGAAACAATTTTAGATCATCAGCATAGAGTAAACTTTGGGACACTAAGCCGTCAGTGATGTCGTTAACAAAAACATTGAAAATTAATGGACCCAGAATAGACCCCTGGGGGACACCCGAGGTAGCAATGTATTCATCTGAGGCGAAACCATTGTAAAACACAAGTTGGCGCCTGCTAGAGAGGTATGACATGAAAAACGAGACCAGGCGCGTACTGAAACCGAACGAGCTTAGTTTGGAAGGAATGATGGAGTGGTCTATGCGATCAAACGCTTTTGAAAAGTCCGTGTACAAGACGTCCACTTGTACACGAGAATTTAGAGCCTGAGACAAAGTTTGCACAAATTGGCACAGGTTAGAGACAGTAGAACGCCTTGCAACGAAACCATGCTGAAACGGAGAAAGATATGTATTGATGCAAGGAGAAACTGCTGCGTAGAGACACCGCTCAAAAACCTTAGAGAAATTGGACAAGATCGCCACTGGCCGGTAATTTTTTATATCAGAGCAATCATCCGATTTGAATATTGGCACAATGCGAGCGAACTTCCAAATCCTTGGAAAGGAAGAACTCTTCAATGCTAGGTTGAAAATCCTGACCAACGGATACAAAAAAGCTGGAGAACAGTCCTTGATGAGAAAGGATGGAACCTGATCATGGCAAGTGCTGTAACTGTCATTAAGTTTGCTTATTGCTTTAGAAAGCTGATCCTCAGAGAGCTCAGTAATGTTTATATGACTATTGTTATTATGATAATCAAGGGAGACCTGTGGATAGGCAGGGTTTGTAAATACACTACTGAAAAATTTCGCAAAAGCATCGACAACCAACTGGGGCCCATCCAAAGTTTCGCCATCCATAGTCATACGACCAGGTATTCGGGTCTTCTGCCTTTTTTCACGGACAAAGACTCGGATTAATAGAGATCTCATGCTGCACACCTCCCAGGTAATTAGCATACGCTTGAGCAGACTGCTTCTTGACAAGTGAACGAAGATTTCTAAATTGAAGGAGTGAATATGAGCAGGCATGCTGACGATATTTACGCAACATATAAGATTTACGTTTTATATTTCTTATTAATTCAGGAGTGTACTATTTAGGGTAAGTACGCTTTCGTGGCGAGAACATTGGAACATGCATATCAAATAAAGAATAAAGAGCTCCGTAAAATAAGTCACAGGCTGCATCCACATCGGGACAATTATCCAAGAAGGACCAATTAATATCGGATATTGCTCTATAGAGGCTAGGTAGGTCGGCCCTCCGGAAATTGTAGGATCGTGTAGCATTCGACTGAAAATCAGTTGTTACAACATCAACAGGAACATTAATCAAGAGAGCTGGATAATAAGCATCTTCCTGTACCAAAGGTGACGGGTCCCTGATTACGGTGACATGGAACATCAGACAATACAAGGTCGAGAATCCTCGCAGTGTGATTAGTTATGAGGTTATATTGCTGCAAGTTACAAAAATTCAAAAAATTGCGAATAACCTGAGATTTAAAATCATTAAAATTATTGTAACAGAAATTAGTGCAATTGAAGTCACCAATAAGTAAGACATATGAATAACTTGAAAGTAACTGCTCTAATAAATCAAAAAAAAAAGCTCAAAATCCACAATATTGACATCAGGAGGTATATACAACACAAAAATAACAACAGTCTTAAATCTAAATACACATTTACAGCCAACAACGTCGATCGATGGAAAGTCAGAAAAAACACTTGTAAGATCCAAAACCGAGACGTTAAAGTGGCTCCTAAACGCCAATGCCACCCCACCGCCCCTGGAACGACCAATGGCTTCAAACCTCCTGTCACATCGCACCACAGTAAATGATGCGGGAAAGTACTCAATACTGTCAATTTCCTCAGAAAGCCATGTTTCAGTAAGACAAACAAAATCGATGGACGCAGAGGTGACAGAGTGATAAAACTCAGTTACTTTGGATCGAAGTCCCCGAACGTTTTGGTAATAAATGTCCATACAGCTTCTGTTGGGCGACTTTAGTTTAACGAAATAATTTTAGGAACACCTCTCACATATTTAATCCTTAGCGTCTCCCCATCAGCGACACGTTGATCCATGCTGGACCTCAGACTCTTGTAGTGCTGAACCTCGCGCGGCGTACGATCCGGGGACACCCTCACATCCCCAAAGACCTCGTGACCACGTAACTTGCCAGAGTTACTTAAAATACGACGAACATGATCGAAGGAGTCAAGAACAACTCGAATCGGTCTAGGCTTGGCTGATGACGGGTTCCTCCTCCCCAGTCGAGACGCCCTGAAGGCCCCCTCAAAGGAGAGCGCTCCCAGAACGGACGTAACAATATCACGATCCTTGGCCTGACCATCAGAGCCAGATACATCCTCGGTAATTCCATACAAAATAAGATTAGACTTACGGGACTCTCTCTCCTGCACCTCCTGAATGATTTCCTCAAAGGTGTCATCGGAAACGGCCGCAACAGAAGTGGCAGACACCGCTCTCAGGTCCCGAATTTCCGCCTTTAGCGAAATTATAGCTGACTTGAGATCAACTATGTCATCACCCAACTCGGCGCACTCCACACAGGACCAACTAAGGCCACGCTTGGTTTTAATGGCTCGTACATCAGCAGTAGAAAGATCCACACAGCCATGATTAAACTGTTTTTACTTTCTTATACGCAGTATAAGGAAGTATTGTGATGATGAAAATTTTCGACCTCGAGATTTTTGCAGATGTCCACGTTTTGAAGTCCCCTGATACCGAAAAAGTGGTTTTTAAAAAATGTCTGTGTGTCTGTGTGTCTGTGTGTCTGTGTGTCTGTGTGTCTGTCTGTGTGTGTGTGTGTGACCACGATAGCGACCAAACCGCTGTAGATATCAATTCCAAATTTTGTATTTACGTGTATAATCTCCCTCTTGAGATCTGATTAGTTTTTCAATAAAATCGGTAGACCGGAAGTAGCAGTTTACTTCAGCGAAAAAATCGAATTTTGCGAATATTTCGTCAACTACTAAGTTTAAACAAATTTATAAAGAATTCATATATACTTAAAATTAAAATTGAGAATAATTTTATTTAAAAAGTTTTTCGAAATTCCTGCCGGAAGTAGGTCTTTTACTCTTATCGAAAATCAGTTTCTTGCGAATATTTCGCAAGTCATGCTTTTTAGACAAGTACGTTACGGGTATAAAAGTATTTAAAACATAATTTTCAATATCTTTTGTATAAAAAAAAAATCAAAATTCAGACCGGAAGTACCACTTTTACTCTTATCGAATAGCGATTTTTTGCAAATATGTCGTAAGTTATGCAATATTTTTTGTATATATGAAATTTCAAAATTCGGACCGGAAGTAGTACTTTTACTCATAGCGAGGAGCACTTTTTTGATAATATCTTGCAAGGTATGCATTCTATAGAAATTTATTAAGAGAATAGAAGTACTTAGAACAGGATTTTGAATAATTTCTGTAAAAAAATTCTTAAAATTCTGTAATTTGAAACGCTCATACGTATAAGAAAGTCGTGTGGTGGCCACACCTCATTTTTTGCATATATAGCAACACACCACCTTGTGCTCTTCATAAGCGACTTTGCAGCAGTAATAACTGACTGTAGGAGGGACCATAATTAGTATTTAAAGGAAAAGAATAAAACTAACGGGGATACAAAATTTCACAGCACGGGACCGGACGCACTGACTAATATAAACACAAACAATGAGGGCCACGGAGAGGGAAGAAATGTAATATGTCGATAAACAGAGGAACAGGCAAAAGTACACAAATAAATCAGGGATGTCAGTATTTCAAATATTAGAAACATATATTTCAAACTTTAGAAACATATATAGACCGCCTGTATATCAAAAAGATTTAAATAAAAATAATTTAAAAATAAAAATAATTTATTCTACGGCGTCTGCAATATTTCTTGCTATTGAAATAAAAAAGCCAAAAAAATAGCAGGTAAGAAAACCATACCATATATATTCGTTTCAATAAATTTCGTTATCTTGTTTTATTTTTATTTTGAATTTTACTAGTGGTCCCTTAATTTTGTCCAGAAGTGTATAAATAAACTGCTGTATCTTTGCCTTAGCGCACATACTTTCCATGATATAAATCTTAAATATACATTCCTGTATAGAAATCTTTCTTGGATTCTAGTTTGAATATTGAATTATAATCGTGTGATAACCCAGATACTACATACTAAAATATGTAAGGATAGCATTTTAAAGTACATATTTATATTTAATTGGTATTAACAACAAATGCATATGATGCAATCGCATCGCTATTCACATTCTACCTTCCAATTATGGATTCAATCATCTGCAAAGCAGGGAATCCTCTTTTACGGCAACATTCTTTTTGCCGGTGAATGTGGTTGATTACGTACTTTTATGATGGTCTGAAGAAAAGAAGACAACAACGAGCGTAACCCAACTCGTCATATTTACAAACGTATCTAATACGATTGAAGCACAGTCTTCATTCGGAGTACTGCACAGCCATACAAGACGCGATGAGAGATGAATATTTCGTTTAATTTATGGTTGCAAAGCGAGGACAATGCCACACTGAGTCGGCCTGTGAACAGATTACAGGTCGACATCCATGCGATGTCCGAACATCGAATATTACTCTTTTTCTGGCCGAGATAATCGTCGAAACGAAGCGAAACGAATAAAAAGGTCCACTATGGAATTGGAAAAGACGGCAGGGAAAATGACACGTGAGCTTGAAGAGGGCCGCAGCCTTGTCCTGAACGGCCTCGGGTCGGTACAAAGTATCTCTGATGTATCTTACGTGTGTACTATAAAGTAGCTAGTACTTTGTTGCCCTCCCATTTCAGTAATCAAGATATAATTTCCATTCGAAGTACAAAAGAAACACAAATAATGCACATCCGTAATGACGAGCAATTAATACTAATAACTGCAGTAATGGAAATAATGAACGCACGTGTTTTATCTGGTGGGTTCTCCAGTTATTATGATGACTTATACACGCAAGCAACTGGTAATTTTTAAATAGAAAAGCTTCACTAAGAAAGAAAATGGTATAGATAAACAATACCTTTTGTAGTGTTATTATTGTAATTTCTTTTCAGTTTCTTTATTTATTTCAATATAATAAAAGTAAGACATAAAATTATAATTATGTACGGTCATGTGCAATGAAAAGTAAGCAGTTGATTAGTTACAGTGTAAGTCGGGCTGTAAGAGAAAATCCTATTCTTTAATGCTCTTGCAAAGTCGTTTCATATTACGTCAGTCAATATTTAATGCCTTCTATTTTATTCCATCTAAATAAACTTAGTTAAATGAAAATTTTGAATTTGGAGCTATTCGTCAAACCTTCGTCTATAATCCACTGCAATTGGAAAATGGCCGACATCGATGTTCGTATTAGACAGCATTCTGTAACTAAATTCTTGAATGCAGAAGGTGAAACCTTTATTCGTATTCATAAGAGACTGAAAAATGTGTACGGTGATGCAACAATGGATGTCATTTGTGGTGACCGCCGGATGCTTAGACCATTTATACATACAGGCTGTAGATAAAGTCTGGAACAAAATTAATATTTCTGTTATCTTCGGTTTGATGGAAAACCCCTGAAACAGATCGATTTTGTTTTTATCCCGTGCACTTTATAACATCGTGAATTTAATTCTGTCGTCATCTGGTTGCGCGCGGGCGTGACGTCATTAGTTTTTTCAAATGGTAACCCGCCACATTTATTACCCCTTGTCGTTAGGTATTCCATTGTGCATGCAACGGTATAAAAAGTTTGGTACCTTACATAACAATTTTTTGGAGAAAAATGCTTTCGAATTTCAAAAAATTAAAATTTTATTTCTAATGAAAAACTAATCAAAAATTATTTTAAAAATTCAGATAAATTATAATCCGAAGTTTATCTTGGAATGTCGTCAAACAAGACACCAAAAAAATGTCAACGGAAGTGTTCAAATTGTCCGCCATTGGCCATTTGACACTGGCCGAGACGGACGTACACGCTTTCTACGACACGTCTTATTGTCTCTCCACCAATATTTCACATTTCCTCGCGGATACGATGTTTCAGATCATCCAAGTTATTTGGCTTATTGGTGTACACCTTTGATTTCACATGACCCCATAGAAAAAAATCAAGTGGTGTGAGATCTGGCGAACGGGCAGGCCATTCAATTGTTCCCCTTCGTCCGATCCATCTCCCGGGGAAAATTTCGTCGAGGTAACACCGAACACGCCAGCCAAAATGTGGAGGTGCTCCATCTTGTTGAAACCAGATTCTGGGGTGAGGCTTGTCGGGGGTGTTTCCATCCGGAAATAATTCTACCAATGTTGGCACTAGCGTAAATCTTAGGAAATGTAAGTATGTTTCAGCGTTTAAATTTCTGTCCAGAAAGAAAGGCCCCACAATGCGATCTCCCACTATTCCCGCCCATACATTAACTTTTTGCCGGTGTTGGGTGTGCTCCTCTCGAACCCATCGAGGATTTTCGCCCGACCAGTACCTACAATTGTGGCGATTCACTTCACCGTTCAAGGTAAAAGTTGCTTTGTCACTAAAAACCACATTGTCGACAAATCCGGGATTCTCATCGCACCGTAGCATGATTTGTTCACAGAACTCGAGTCGGCGGTCGAAGTCATCTTCATTCAGTTCCTGAACCCGATTGATTTTGTACGGATGAAGTTTTTCCTTCTTCAGCAATTTGGCTACTGTGGTAAAATCGACTGCATGATCCCTGGCAATGTTCCTTGTTGAAGTGTGGGGGTTGTCCTGAAGTTCCAAGAGAATATTGACCCTTCTATCTTCCTCAATTCTTGGTCGACCTTGACGAGCCCTGTCTTTTACACTACCAGTTTCAGCAAATTTTGCGACAATTTTGCTCACCGTTGACCGCGAAATCGGTGCGCGGTTTGGATTTTCTGCATTGAAAAACTGACAGGCTTCTTCATGGCTACGTATTTTATCACCACAACCAACAATAATGAGAATTTGAATCCGCTTTTTTTAGCTCAAATTCGCCATTTTCGCAATGCACGTTCAACACTACCAATGGAGCAAGTATTGTGAATGGATAAGTTCAAACACCAAGTAATGAACTGTCAATATGACGTGTCGTAGAAAGCGTGTACGTCCGTCTCGGCCAGTGTCAAATGGCCAATGGTGGACAATTTGAACACTTCCGTTGACATTTTTTGGTGTCTTGTTTGACGACAATCCAAGATAAACCTCGGATTATAATTTATCTGATTTTTTAAAATAATTTTTGATTAGTTTTTCATTAGAAATAAAATTTTAATTTTTTGAAATTCGAAAGCATTTTTCTCCCAAAAATTGTTATGTAAGGTACCTAACTTTTTATACCGTTGCATGCACAATAGAATACCTAACGACAAGGGGTAATAAACGTGGCGGATTACCATTTGAAAAAACTAATGACGTCACGCCCGCGCGCAACCAGATGACGACAGAATTAAATTCACGATGTTATAAAGTGCACGGGATAAAAACAAAATCGACCTGTTTCAGGGGTTTTCCATCAAACCGAAGATAACAGAAATATTAATTTTGTTCCAGACTTTATCTACACCCTGTATACATAGACACGCCGTTTTCCGTCCCGCCTTGAATACGAGCTGAAACAAACATAACGCAGGCATATGACGTCACGGGTGGGCTGTTTCTGCTGTTCTTGTATGTCTAACATCCGTTTTAACGTTATATTGATTAAATCGTTCTAATTTTAATTACGGTACAATCCTGTAGTGCATACAACTGCAACGTTATCCATGTTTGCAAAATTGCTGAAAGTGAAATTCGAATTTTAGATAATGCCAACAAATTAAAAGAAAAAAAATTAATGGCTAAATTATGTATAAAAGTTCTGAGCAGTGTTCGTGGCACAATTTTCAACAATTTTTGAATCTCCACGATGTCGACAATAATCATATTGTAAATTTAATTAAAATTATTAGTTTTAATTATTGTAAAATTAGGCTATATCATCAAGGTGAATGCATGAACAGATATACTAATAAATTAAGAAATAAATTAAATAAAACAATTTTGTTTTCTGGACAATAATTGAAAATACAAAATCATTTTAATGTGTTAAATAAATACTTTCTTATACGTAGTAAAAGGAAGTATTGTGATGACGAAAATGTTCGACCTCCAGATTTTTGCAGATGTTCACATTTTGAGATCCCCTGATTCCAAAAAAGTGGGTTCAAAAAAATGTCTGTCTCTCTCTCTCTGATTGTGTGTGTCACCACGATAGCGGTCAAACCGCTGTAGATATCAATTCCAAATTTTGTATTTACGTGTATAAAATCTACCCCTTGAGATCTGATTGGTTTTTCAGTAAAATCGGTAGACCGGAAGTAGTAGTTTTCTTCAGTGAAAAAATTGAATTTTGCCAATATTTCGTCAACTACTAAGTTTAAACAAATTTATAAAGAATTCATACGTACTCAAAATTAAATTTGAGAAAAATTTTATTACCAAAGTTTTTTGATAAGTACTCTTATCGAAAATCAGTTTTTTGCAAATATTTCGCAAACCATGCTTTTTAGACAGGTACGTTACGAGTATAAAAGTATTTAGAACTTAATCTCCAATACTTTTTGGTGTTTACTAAAAATTACGAGGAAAGTACGATAGGGTACGATAAACGAAATTTCTGGGTTATATATTCAGATTTGGTTTACAAATATTCTTAAAATATGAAAATTATAATGTTTTTAAACATATATTCTTCAAATAAGAAGATTGGGGTTTTTAATAAATTAAAATGAAGGATTTTCTTTACTTTTGTAGTACAAAGTAGTGGTAACTGCATCGTGCCCACCCGTGACGTCACCCGCGTAGAATTATGTTTGCTTCACTGCTTGATAGTTAAGGCGTGTCTATATGTTTAAATGGTTTAAGGCCGGATGACTGCAAATGAATGACAGCGGCGAACCCATCGTGAATGGGCGTTTCATCTTCTGCATTCAAGAATTCAATTACAAAACACTGTCTAATACGAACATTGATGTCGGCCATTTTGCAAGCGACTGCATTACTGTTACTTTGTTGAAGCAGAAAGTTACTATTGCAGTGGATCGTAGAAGAAGGTTTGAAGAAGAGCGCCAAATTCAAATTATTCACTTAACTAACTTTATTTAGGTAGAAAAAAATAGGTGGCATTAGATATTCACTGACCCTAGTATAAAATAAATAGGACAGTTTTTATTTTTATTTATATGTAAATACCGCGCGATCATTTAAATTCTAAATTAGAGCAGTTTGTGAAATTTAAATTAAGTTGGTATATAAGTACTAATTTACAATTTGAATTGTCAAAGTGACGTTTCAAAATGTTTGATTTAGAGCATAAGATTTTTCTTACTGAAAGTTATTTTAAAAACGCCGAACGACAAGAAAATGGTGAATGGACATATTCAGTACCGCACTGCATCAATGATTTTCAAAATGCCTTCCCTAATTTTCCTGCGGATTATCAAAAATTAGTCCAAGAAATTTACACATGTTTGGCGAAATTTCGTAATGTTGGAACTGTAGGTACGAAAGCTGGTAGTGGCGCGCCCAAAAAAAGGACTCCTGAGATTGTGGCAGATGTTGCAGAAATAATGGAACAGTCTCCCAAAAAATCTCTTCGCAGATTAGTCCAAGAAATAAACCTTTCATATGGAACTTGTCAAAAAATTTTAAAAGAAAATTTAAATCTTTATCCCCTATAATATTAACGTCGTTCATGAGCTGTTCCCTCGAGATTTTCCTGTACGTATAGAATACTGTCAGTGGTTTTTGAATAATTTAAATAACAACAACACTTTGAATTTAACATTTTTTTCTGACGAAGCATGGTTTTACCTATCCGGCTATATAAACAGACAAAATATGCGTATTTGGTCTTCGGAGAATCCTCATGAGTTTATTCAATCGCCTCTCCATCCGCAGAAAATTGGTGTTTGGCTAGCGGTTTCTAGAATATTTGGACCTGTGTTTTTTGAAGGAACGATAAATGCCGAGAGATATCGAAATAATTAACTTGAAACGTTTTTACAAAATCTTCATGATGACGAACTTTTACATGGGTATTTCCAACAGTACAATGCAACAGCTCACAAAACATGGGAAAGTATGGCTCGAATTCGCGAGTTTTATGATAATCGAGTCATTGAATTTCCGCCTCGCAGTCCGGACTTAACGATTCTTGATTATTTCATTTATCCGTATCTGAAAAACACAGTTTACAAAAATAACCCACAAAATCTTGAAAAACTACAAGAGGCAATTTCTAATGCATGTAACGCTATAACCGTTCAGATGTTGGCAAATGCTTTTGAAAATATGAAACGGAGGGTTAACAGTTGCATTGCAACAGGGGAGAACACTTTGAACACCTTTTGTAATTCACAATAAAACTAATTTATCTTGTAATGCTTTCATTTCCATTAAATTTAAATCGATTACACATAAGATTCACAAATGTCACAAAGTATAACATAACCGCAAATTTCAATTAATCAATAATTGACATTCTGGACAACCTAATAAAAAAAATCCCGCCTGCTATAGTTTAGAATTTAAATGATCTCGTGGTATTTACATAACATGCAATGAATGCAGATGTTTTATTTAACTTGTTCAGCTGGTATTTTGTTTGTCTCAGACGTTGCTATACATGTCTGAGATGGATCATGTTTTTAAAAATAATGTATTTAATATTTCGTTTTCTTGTGACAAAAGACGAATGAATGCTACTTTATTCGTCATTGAAAATTTATTATATGTTACAAAATTAATTAAAACAAATCTGTTATCAAGTAGACTCTTCAAACCATTTTTTTTATTCGAATAAATAGAACGATAAGACCAAAATTAGAAACTTTATAATTTCTCACTAGTCAACATAGTCTGTATTTTCTAATATTTACTTAATATTTTTTTCTTAGTTTGATTATTGGTTTAATATTCAATTCTTTTCTATTATTGTATATCTTCCGAGTTCTATCTAGTTTATGAATAAATTTTGTCATTTTAACTTTTTAAAATTTATATTATATATAGCTACATATTTATTAATCTTGTGCGACATAAAAAAAAACAGTATTGTAAATGAAATTTTCACATGTTTAGGCATGGCTGTAATTTTTTTGACGCTAGCTGTTGCTTTTTTCTTTACTCGGTTGCTTAAGTGTTGATCCCGTTTTAAATTCCTTTGTATTTCTAATCCTAAGTATTTTATTTCGTCTATTTCCTTGATAGCTTGGGTTTTAATTTTTATATCTAATTTAGGATTATTTCTTTATTTCGACAATATCATGAATTCTGTTTTTTTATATTTGTTGATAGGCAGGAGGTTCTAACACTAATCCTCAACTGTAGTATCAAGTTCTTTGTTGGCGCGTATTTATAATTCTTTTTTTTTGCCCCAGAAAACTAAACAGGTATGTAACATCGTCATATGAGTATATTTCTCCTTCTGTATGTAGTTGGCAAGTGTCGTTGGTGCACATTACATACTAAATGCGTGGGAGATTTCCTTCTTGTAATATTCCGTATTTTGGCTTAAGGTGACCAGAAAAATACGCACACTGTATAAAATACTCGTACATAAATGTAAACAAACACAGCTCGAAGCAAGCAACACATATTTTTATTTTCATTACAATTATGTGCGTCTTTAAAATTCGTACGGCACCGAACACAGACATGTACGTGTACATATTTTTATTTTCATTACAATTATGTGCGTCTTTAAAATTCGTACGGCACCGAACACAGACATGTACGTGTTTTATTTTTATATTTGGTTCCGTACACGGACATGTACTGTACACGTATTGTTCGATTCGAACACACTTAAAGCGTACATGTCGACGTGTACCTATACTTCAAGTTCGTGTACGCGTACGTGTACGCTAAAAAATAGATACATGAACGATAGACATGTTCGAGTGTGTTTCCATATTTATTAACAGCATTATGCAGAATGAAAACCAGGCATGAAGTTAGCAAAATTTATGGTTTGCAACGTGTAGTTGCTGTGTATGCCTTTGTTGTTGCTTTAATTGTATTGGATATTTCCATACAAAAAATACCTGCGTGCTACAAAAAGGTCAAGTTTTTCGGGTGAAATGCAGAAATTCCCCTCATTAAATTGCCGCTAATACTAATTGCGGGAGTTCCAGGTGGTTCTACCTAAATCAATAACTATCACTAATTCTTAGCGGAGGCTTTGAAATTTCAATTCATCACTTTACATTAACAAGATTATTGCAATAATTTTTCAATATGACAACGTATTAGTGAAAATGCAAAAGAAATGAATTTTTTGATATGTATACATAAAAAAAATTACAGCAATTGTTTCAACCAAATTTATTTAAAAGAATTTAAATACATAATTAAATAAATAAGAAATAACCCAAAAAATAAAATAAAATAACAAAACAAAACAAAAATAGTTGACAAAAAAACATATGAATTTCTCTATGCGGCTAAAATTTATCTGTTGTTGTTCACTGTTTTCAGGTGTTTTCTATTTTAAGAGCTGCACAGTCGAGCAAGTCAAAGTTTAATTTTGTTATTAAAATATTAGAAAGAGACTTCTTTGAGAGCTTGGATCTTAACTTGGTTAGTACTGTACATGGCTGTGTTCGGTGCCGTACGAATTTTAAAGACACACATAATTGTAATGAAAATAAAAATATGTGTTGGTTGCTTCGAGCTGTGTTTGTTTACATTTATGTACGAGTATTTTATACAGTGTGCGTATTTTTCTGAACTTTGAATGCTTAATAAATATGGAAACACACTCGAACATGTCTATCGTTCATGTATCTATTTTTTAGCGTACACGTACGCGTACACGAACTTAAAGTATAGGTACACGTCGACATGTACGCTTTAAGTGTGTTCGAATCGAACAATACGTGTACAGTACATGTCCGTGTACGGAACCAAATATAAAAATAAAACACGTACATGTCTGTGTTCGGTGCCGTACGAATTTTAAAGACGCACATAATTGTAATGAAAATAAAAATATGTACACGTACATGTCTGTGTTCGGTGCCGTACGAATTTTAAAGACGCACATAATTGTAATGAAAATAAAAATATGTGTTGGTTGATTTTGAACAGAACATTGTGTGTATAATGTGTGTATTTTCTGAACCCTGAGTGACAGCTGTGGGTATTGTTTATTACTGTGTTTTGTTTTGTTGAGCTCCTCTTACAGTCACTCACTAGTTGACCGGATCATATTACTCGTGTGATTACAATTGAATCACATATATTGCTAAAACATCATAAGTCACTTTATGTAAGTTTTCAGGAGACGAAAAAAACGTTTCAATTTTACAAAAACAAAAAAACTACAGGTGTTATTAGCAAACATCTTTAATATCATATTTGTTTACATTATAGAATACAAAATATGTTGTTAAACTTAAAAGTAACTTTCGAAAAAAACTTGACCTAAGGTCTTTCTGCAATATATGAAAAAATTCAACTTTGCTAACACATGAGAAAGATTTTTTAATTACTCTGCTGAGGTGGAAGCATTTTTTTATGGGCTCTGGTCTTGTTAGAGTTGATTATAGACTCATAAAAGGGTTTATGTTCTTCATCTATCCATTGCAGTAATGTTTTAAGATGTTGAACTTTGCTTTCCAGTATTGGAACGTTTTCGCTATACGCCCTCACTTCTGGCCACTGGATTCTTACATTGTCTGTCCACCTGAGATTTCTTAATGATAATGCTAAGCTTTAACGCAACCAGGTTTTGAATGTAAATGCACGAAATGATGTAATTTTGAAATGGACAATGTCACCCGCTCGTTTCTCGGAAATCTTTCTGTTTCCATGGAGATGCTCTCTTTTTTGTAGTACGCTGGCTACCAAGTTGGCCAACGGTCAAATATCCGTAGTTTTCTTTTAATCATACCAAGATCCCTGTCACAGGGTAGAAACGAATGTCCTCTAATTGGGTAAAATTGCTGCACCTTTTTAAACCGACCCGTTTCTTCTAAAGACATGCATAATCTGACAATGCAATGGTTTTTGTTCTGCCCAGGGCAGTTATCCGAAAAGAGCCGCAGTTCTTTAATTTCATCTGGTACATAATTTTTAATGTAGTCTATTAAGAATGATGCTACCTCATTTGGACCCTTATTGGCAACATTTTCTGGATATACGTAAAAGAAAGCTTCGTTGGTTTTTAGATTATGAATACCAAATACCAAGACACTTAACTGTGTTAGGTAGAACAAGTCTTGCACAGGAAGTAGGGGCAACTGCAAATTTTGCATAAAATCAAATGAGATTGCTGCAAGTTCTTGATTTTCTTTGCACTCTTTAGTAGCAATTTGAATGGCTTTATAGAATTTCTTTGCACGGCGTTCGTGAACCATCTTTTCAGCAACGGCAGCCTTTTTGGCTGCATCCCCTAGGGAAGTACTTCTTATTTTTAAACTCAATTCTTCGCATTTATTGCAAGTATCTACCTGGGGTCGTCCAAAGTGCAAATTAAAATTGTCGTGAAAGAATTTTAAATAAAAATAGTAATTGACTTTTGTATCGGGATATTTTGTACAAAACATTTCATGCATTATCTTTACATTCAGTTTGGCATCAAGGTATTGGAATTCTCTTCCTGAATAATGCGATTCCTTTACAGGATATAAAGAAATGTGATTTCTGATCAAATTTATAACATCGGCTGTTACAGCATTTCCTTTAGAATGTTTCCCTCTCTTGTCAGTAGGTGTTTGATTGTTTTAATGCTCTTTATTCTTTCAGCAATAAGACCGGTGTGTATGCAAATATTCATGTTAAGATTTGGAGTTATGGCAGGTGCCGTTTTGTTTTTGTAGTTCTTGTATTCTAATCCTTTGACTCTAGATGTTCGAATAACATTTCGTTTATAAACTGGGTCGTTGCGAACTCCTCTTTTGCGTTTCTGAGGAGCCATTTGGTAATAACAATAACCAGTTCTTTTAGCACCAAACAACGTAGAACAGCCAATATTACAGAAAATATGTCGAAACTCAATTTGGCCAAAAAGTGACTAGTGTTTTAGCAATATGTGATTCAATTGCGTTTTTTAAGTTTTTTTTTTATTCTGCAAAGAGCCGAGTGGTTCTAAAGGTGTGATTTTTACTACCGAAAAGTCGATGTAGTGCAATAATAGAACCAGCACTTTTGCACTTAGTTTTTTAGTGCTTATTCAAACTAATATGTAAAACAACCAATTATTTTTTTCCGTCAGTGCAAAAAGTTTTATATAAATGTGCAGCTGACTTTGACTTATGTTAAATAATGGCGCAATAATCTCTTCAGTTTTGGTTTTGTAATACATCTCCCTATAATAGTTCTTAAACGGCAGGATATATCAGATTCAAATCAGTTTTAACTATGTTATTTGTAAAACTAAAAAAAATCACGATAATTTAAACTTCGTCTACAAAAATACCAATTCAATTATTGATCCGTTTTCTTATAAACTTAATCGAAAACGGTAATTTTCAATTATTTCTGTCATTTCTTCCTGACAGAAGCGATCGCTCTGACCGATCCGTGCAGATCACTTCGATTTGCTGCAGAAAGTGAAGGAGAAGAAGACAAAGAAGGAACGATTAAGAAGCGGCAACAGCAGCATCAGATGAAGAAGAAGAAGAAAAGCTTGCAAATTAAACACTCCTGACGCGAGACGGTTTATCGATGCGTTTCAATTATACATCGTCCTACTTCCAGTACAATAAAGGCGTAAAATTACTCGAGTTAGTGCCAATTAATACGTCTGTTAAATTCGAATTTAGATTTCATATCGATCCGATTTCATTATTACTTTTATATTTATAAAATTAGCTAGGGTAAAAACACCCAATGATTGGCACTTTAAGGGACACTTTAGGAATTAAATTATATACAGGGTGTACCACTTAAAACTCCCAGGTCGAATATCTCGGAAACGGATAAAGATATTTGAATTTTGTAAAAAGTAGTTACTAAAGAATGTGATCGGCTCTAGTTTGCTCTCACAATTGTGTTTTATTATGTGAAGATATAGATGGCGCTGCGATGAAAAGAATTTTTTTGATCGCCACAATCTTCATTTGTTTTTTATTTGAAAGAGTATTAAAATTAATGTAAATTTTATTATTTGTGTTAATTTCCAAAATTTAACGGTTTTATAGATATTCGTGTTTAAAGAAAGTAAAAGTAATTTTAAAGTTTTGTCGTTATTTTGTTTAAATACTTAAAAGAATCAAATATAACTAACAAAGATGTTGCCTTTTTGATTGCTACATAACGTATATCGCCTTATTAGTTCTCTTCCGGAAATTTACCAATGTATTTCTACTAATTTTTTGAACACTTGCATAAATTTTATTGTAAAGGTCGCCAATATCTGTTATGGGTTCCTTGTAAACTTCAGCTTTCAAGTAACCCCACAAGAAAAAATCTAACGGGGTTAGATCCGGCCACCTAAGAACGCCATTAGTACCAATCGAACGACGTGGGAACATTTGATTAAAATAGTCAGTAACTATGTTGGCATTATGAGCAGGTGCCCCGTCTAGATGTAACCACATATTACTTCGCAGCTCTATAGGTACATCTTCCAAAAGTAGTGGTAACTCATTCTGCAGGAAATGTAAGTAGCGCACACCAATGAATGTTTCATGATAAAAGTGGGGGCCTAAGATATATCCGTTTAAAATTCCACACCAAACGTTAACGCCAAAAACTGTTTCATTTCTGGTTTGCCTTATCCACCTAGGATTATCTTCTGACCAATATCGAGCATTATGCTTAATTAAAGTACTATTGTTGTGAAAACGACATTCGTCATTCCACATGATCTGATTCATAAAGTTGTTTTCCGCTAACATTACAGAAAATTCTGCCAGAAAATCGAGTCTGCGTTGATTATATCCTATTCTTAAATGCTGCACTAAATGAACTTTATACGCAAAGTGAGTAAATGTTTGAATGAAGCTAATTATAAAGACAATTAATAATCAAGCAAATGTCACTAATGTGTGCTAATGTCAAAATATTTCCTAAATAATCAAAGCAAGCATACATACATCTAACACAGACATGAATGCTTTTCTTCCTACATACCTATGGGTGCCTATGAAGTGGAATTTATAAAAAGGAACTAACTATAAAATTTAAATTGTGAAGTAACTATAATAGCAAGAATTGTGAATATGTTTACTGCTATTTTTCCTTACTAATTAAATATTTAAACAAAATAAAGACAAAAATTTAAAATTACTCTTACTTTCTTTAAACAAGAATATCTACGAAACCGTTAAATTTTGGAAACTAACACAAATAATAAAATTTACATTAATTTTACTACTCTTTCAAATAAAAAACAAATGAAGATTGTGGCGATCAAAAAAATTCTTTTCATCGCAGCGCCATCTATATCGTCCTATAATAAAACACAATTGTGAGAGCAAACTAGAGTCGATCACATTCTTTAGTAACTACTTTTTACAAAATTCAAATATCTTTATCCGTTTCCGAGATATTTGACCTGGGAGTTTTAAGTGGTACAGCCTGTATATAAATGATAAGTTTATTATTTTTTCGAATCGAAATCTCATGTGTTCCTAAATGTTTTAGAAGAGTAAATAAACAATCGTTTTGATATTAGAAGACATATAAAATTCATTTCTCTATTAAAATATGTTATAATGCACAAATTCCATTTATTGGCACCGAATTCCTAATTATTGGCACTATTGTAAATCTGGTTATTGGCATATATAAACGGGACCAGCTTTAATTGTTTTCCTTGACATAAGATATTGTTTGAACAGAATATTTTCAATTCCAGGAAAATCTTGAAGAAAATAACTGCTGGAAACTTATAAAATAAGGAATTATAGCCTTTGTGCCAATAACTGGTGGAGCGCCAACAATTGGGTGTTTTACCCTATTCTTATAATTGGCGGAGTGTTATAATATTGACCCTTTTTTAACTTGTGTTAAAAGCACAACGTAATACTAAAAAAAAGCGGTGCTATATTCAAGAACCAGATTTTTCCAAAATTATCAATGAATTTGACCATGGGTGGAGGACAAGAACACATTATCTGTCTTGAGAGTTGTTATAGAAAATGTGGGTAGTCATGCTAGTCTGTACTGCACCTTTCAATACGGTGTCATTTTCTCGGATCTTATAGTTTTCTGAAATCATCTTAATTAAGAATACGAGATTCCCATTCGAAAATTTTCAATCTAAACGAACTACTTCAAAATTATGAAGTAAAATATTTTTTTGTAAAATTTGGAATATATGAAAGATCTTTAAACAGTACTTTAAAAAGATTTTTGGTCTTTCATAAAGTCTGGAATAAATACACACAATTAGTAAAAGTTCTAGCAATACTACAAGAAGACAAGACTGTATAATATATTGCTATGACACCTAGCAGTATAAACACATTATTTAATTTGAAGTTAATCTTTTGATTTATATATATTAGGTATTATTAAAACGAATAAACACTAAGTTATATTGTTTCATTTAGGACAGATTTATTTTTCTCTGACACGTGTTTCGACCTCTCGGTCATTATCGAAGAGTTTACAGACTCAAGCTAAACTAAGATTCTTCTTCTTCTTCTTTTTGGGGGTTGTGAGTTAAGCTGTTAGCTTTTTACTTCTATTCTTGATATGAAATATCTGATGATTAGACGAGTACTAATGTAGCTGCGTTATGCTTATGCGTTTGTATTTCCACGATGTGTGGGGGTCATAATTTAGAGTTTCGGTGATACTAGGGTGTGAGTGTGTCTCCATCATGTTGTAGAAAGCTTTTGTGAATTCCTTGATATATTCGTCTGTTGGTGGGAGGTTGCCTTCGGAATGAAGTTGATTCTTTATCATGTAGAGTGGGGCTCGGAAGACCATTCGTGGTGATATATTTTGGATGATTTGTAGGGATCTAATGTGAGTTTTGGCTGTGTCAAGCCATATGGGGGCTGCGTAAGTCATTATGGGGCGGATGGCTCGAGTGTAGATCTGAAGCTTGAGGTGTGGGTAGAGTGGACTGAATTTTCCTAGTAGGGGCCAGAGGCGTCCTCGGGCTGCCTTAGCTTTCTTGGCTGTGAGTCTCATGTGTTGTGCGTATGATAGTCTGGAATCTAGCGTGACCCCCAGGTATTTGATCATCGGGGACCATGGGATGGAGATATGGTTTATGTACAGTTCTCCTACTAGAGCTTTTGATTTTCTTTGGAACACTATTGCTTGAGATTTCTCTGAATTAATGGCGGTTCTCCAATTGTTGCACCATTTAATGAGCTCATTGAGTGAATTTTGAAGATGTGTGACTGGCAGAGTGGGGTTTAGTGATTTGGAGAGCATCGCCGTATCGTCAGCATATGTGGCAAGAATGCAGTTGTTAGATTTTGGGATGTCCGCCGTGTAGATTTCGTAGAGTTGTGGAGACAGAACCGAGCCTTGAGGGACTCCTGCTGTTAAGTATCTGGTGGTGGAGTATGTGTTGTTTATTCTGACATTGAACGATCTTTTTTGTATGTAAGCTTGGATTATTTTTATTAGGTGAGGTGGGTATCCAAATGAGATCATCTTATAAATGAGGCCCTGATGCCAGACTTTGTCAAAGGCTCTTGAGACATCTAGGAATATTGCAGTTGTCGTGGTGTTCTTGTTAAACCCATCTAGAATGGTCTCTGTGACTCTGGCCAGTTGTGTAGTTGTTGAGTGCTCCTTGCGAAAGCCATGTTGTTCGTTTGGTATGATATTGTGTTCCAGTGTGTATTCTTCTATAAATTGGAGGATTTGTTTATCTGCGATCTTACTGAGAGATGAGAGGAGGCTGATCTGACGATAATGTGTTGGATTCGTGTGATCTTTATTTGGTTTGGGGAACATTATTACTGTGGCCAGCTTCCAGATCCGAGGGTATGTTTGGAGGCGTAGTATTGCATTGATGATTGCTAGCAGGTACATTATTGCTTTAAATGGTTAATTTTTAATCATTGGATTTGTGATTTGATCGGGGCCTGGTGCTTTCTTGGGTTTTAGTTGTTTTATGGTGTTGATGAGAGATCGGGAGTGATGAACTAAACTAAGAAAGTTACCAATACCTATTTATATGTCTGAGTTAGTGCCTTTAGTACAGTGTCAATAATGGGGGTGTTTATGAAATCTTGTTGTGTGTTTGTGACATGTTTATTAGCTGTTGTAGCTTTTTTGATTTCAAGAATTTCTAATAAATCTAATTGTCTTCCTTTATAACTACTATGTAATAAGGTATAATTATTAGTATCGAATACATGTATAAGGTCTATGCAATGTTCAACAAAGCCTGTATTTTTGTTTTTGTTTAAAAAGAGTTTTCCTAAATTTACTTTGCTTATTTGGATAATATTTAAACCTAGCTTTTTTAATTCGTTAGAAACTCTGCTGCTAAGTCCCGGTATATAGTTAAGAGCATGTACCGCTTGTTATTTGGATGTTGAGTTTGTTCACTGTAAATTTTTTTTATAAGGATCATTTTTTGTTTCTTTTCAATCATTATATCAATGAGTTGTGTGCTATAACCATTATTTAATGCTATAGTTTTTAAAATATCTCTTTCTTTTTTGTAGTTATCAGTGTTTAATGGAAAGTTGAGTAATCTATGAATTCAACTGTGAAAGGCTGCCATTTTTATATTCCAAGATTGGTTTGAATTAGCGGAAATGATAGTATATGTGGTAGTTGTTTTCCTAAATATATCAAATTATAATCTTGATTCTATTCTAGTGATTTTTATGTCTAAACAGTTTAGACTTTTCCCACCTCTTTTTCTATTGTAAATTGTATATTATTGTTAACTGAATTTAAATCAGTGAAAAATTGAATTAATTTTCTGTCAGTGCCTGACCAAATACATAATATGTCATCTACATATCTAGCTCAAAAGGAAATGAGTTTTAAAAAAGGGTTGTTACTATTCTTTATATATCTATCTTCAAAATCTGTCATATATACTGCATGACATGGAAATTGCAACACCAAGAAGGGGTGCGGATTTTTTGACCAAACTTGGTAGAAACGTATAACTAGTCAAAGGCAATAATTGATTAAAATTTCAAAGAAAAAAAACAAAAGACTAACAGAATTTAACATAATTTTTATTAATAATGTGTTGAACCGCCCCTATTAGTGTCACACTCCCTCACTCTTCGTGGCATTGATTCGACTAGGTGGTCGATATCCTCTTGGGGTATGGTGTCCTAAGCAACCTGTAATTCATGCCGGAGAGCTATTAGTGTCTGCGGGGGATTGGCTAAATTCATAAGTTTTCGTCCCATAATGTCCCACACATGTTCTATTGGCGAGAGGTCGGGGGATTTGGGTGGCCATGGCAAGATATTGACATGAGCCTCTTCCAAGCGATTTATAGAAATTCTCGCTACGTGGGGAGGGGCATTATCCTGCTGGAAAAGTGGGTCTTCGAGCGTTTGAAGATATGGTAGAATATGGGGTTCTACCACCTCATCAATGTAACGCTGGGCGTTCATGGTGGTTTGGATGAACACCAATTGAGACCTACTCCCATATGCTATAGCACCCCATACCATAACACCCACTGCTCGATGCACATGCCTTTCAACGGAAAACTGAATATCACGACGTTCCCCACGTCTTCGTCTGACCCTCATACGGCCATCATGCATCCCTAGACAAAATCGAGATTCATCACTGAATACCACCCTGTGCCACTCCACGTTCCAGTGCAGTCGCAATCTACACCACTCCAAACGTTGCTGTCGGTGTTGAGCCGTAAGTAGTAACACAAGATGTGGACGATAAGATTGTAAGCCGAAACCCCTAATTCGACGATAAACGGTTCGAAGGGTTACAGGACGACCAATATTACCTAACCACACGTCAGCAATTGATCTGGTACTGGAAAACATGTATCTTAGTGCCATTAAGCGAAGGCGCCGGTCCTGTATCTCATTAGTTCTTCTTCGGCCTCCGGTTCCTCTTTGGCGTCTTTCCTGACCTTCCCTAGTCCATGATTGATAACAGCGCATAATGGTGGATTGGTTCCGGTTAAGGCGATTTGCAATTTCCTTGTATGAAAAACCACCTTCTCGCAAACCAACAATTCGACCTCTGTCGAATTCGCTTAATTGGCGATAATTTCCACGTTGCCGCACTCTAGGCATAATAAAACTCTTTAAACACGTTAAACAAAGGTATAATAAGACAAAACCGTTGAAATTAATTTCAAACAAACAATTAATACACCACACATTAATGTCAGCGAAAACTGAATGAAGTGTCAGATGTGTCATGACCACTTGATCTATCGCAACAAAATTTTAATCAATTATTGCTTTTGACTAGTTATACGTTTCTACCAAGTTTGGTCAAAAAATTCGCACCCATTCTTGGTGTTGCACTTTCCATGTCATGCAGCATATATCTCAGCAAATAATGGGCTTAACCGACTACCCATGGGTAGACCACTAGTTTGTTTATAAAATGTATTGCAAAATTCGATGTAATTTTGGTTGAAACAAGTGTTAATAGATTTTTGTAAAATGTTTTGTTCATGTTACTGATTAACACAATATTTTTTAATTTAACTAATAGTTCAAAAGAATTTTTGATTGCGTTAGGGGCTGTGAAATTTATTATTTCTGGTAAATGTATATTTAATGATTTACATAATTTATATGCAGAGGCGTTGGCGTAAGATACAACTGGACGCATAGGTTTTCCTTCTATGTAATTTAGGTAGTCCGTAGAGTATGGACGGATGATTTTAAATGAGTGTTAGGAAACATGCTTTTAAAATCATTTTGGCTTTGAATGATTTGTCTTTGAAAGGTTCTTGTGGGGTCGGCTTTGAGTTCTACGAAATCCTCGGTGTTAATTAGGTCATGCATTTTCTTGTTATAACTGTCTTTCAACAAAATCGTTATAGCATTACCTTTATCTGCTTTACATAGAATTAAATCATTACCTAAAATTTTATTTTTTATCTGGTTGACAAGTTTAATTTCTTTTGCGTTAGTTTTTTAAATGGATTTTCTCACTAATAATTCTTGCAATATTATATTTTGTTAAATTATCACGGTCTTTCGTGTTAGTTCCGTATTAGCTGCTAGAGTTTCCTAATCATTATTATTAAAAGAGCCAGGAGAGTATTTTAAACCCTTTTCTAATAGTATAAGTTCGTCTTTATTAAAAACTCTATCTGTTAGATTGACTACCCTCTCAAAAAAGTTAAATTTACTCTGTACAATATGTGTGTTATCTGAGACAAATTTGTGTGACTTACATTTGATATCTGACAATTTCTTGAGATGAATAATGTTGTTTGTGTACCTCATTGTTAACATCTTCTCTGATTTGGCGATCCAAGATTTCAAATTCCATAAAATGTATGTCAGAGAAAAATAAATCTGTCCTAAGTGAAACAATATAACCTAGTGTTTATTCGTTTTAATATTCATAATGTTTCACTAAGAACCAACGTAGATTCTATTATTAAGTATTAAATACCGTGCCATCTAATACTTTCCTCGTTAGAAACGGCCATGCTTTTTTTAAATGGTTGGTGACTGTGCACTTAATCAGACACAAACCCATAATTTTGACAGTCTGGTTATGTTAATGTGTGTAATAATTAATAATTTAATTTTTGAAAAGAAGTGATTACAATAGTCAAACTTAAAAGAAAATAATACTAAAGCAGGTGTTGGAAATGTTGACCATTATTTTGAAGACAATGTTGAACTCTACGCTTGATGTTTTCAAAGCCATTTATTAGGATTTCTTGGGTTATGCCAGCACAAGAATTCACAATAGCATTACGAAAGTTCAACACCTTGTACTTCATTAATAAAAGGCTGTAATAGTTTATGTCGATATCTTTCAGCTGTTTTGTGGATGTAGCGTAGTTTCCACAAATTCATGAGGATTTTCTGCAGACCAAATTCTCTCATATGCTGAAAGATGGAAAGCCTTATCCGAAAAGAAGCATTTGTCGAGAATGTCATTATTATTTATGTTATTCGAAAACCATTGACAGTACTGTGTTCTCGTACCAAAATCTACCTGTTTGAGTTCTGAAACTGCTTGAATTTTATATGAAAACAACTTCAAGTCCTTTTTCTAAAATAGTATGATATGTTCCCACTAACAACTAAACTTCTTGAGAGAGTTTTTCTATTGATTTTTTGCGTGAATTGTCCATTCGCTGTTGAATATCCTTTATACAATCTACTCTTCTCTACTCTTGTTTACCTTAATATATCCAATATTTATCAAGCATCATAACATTGTGATGAGATGCGGATAGATGCAATCCGCTCATTCCGTGACTAACAAGACTCGAACATTCTAACAAGATAAGGAAACTCAGAGACCTTGAGTGTTCTTATACGTATCTGTAAGACATCTTCATTTTGGAAATTTATGGCACTATGGTCGCAATTATTTTACATATTTCCTGTTGATGAGTATGATATTATTGATGCAATCTTTAACCTAAGTTCTGGTTTAGCTTTTAGTGATTACTCTGTGCCATTGCTTACTATCATTATTAATAATAAAAGGCATACTTTCTGTAGAAATTTCGAATTACATTTTCTTTAAATTATTCTTAAAATCACTTTTGAATACACTTATATTTTTTAGAAATTTGACTTTAGATCACTTAGTTGATTTGCCAACTTTTATTAAATCCATGGATATTATAAGCACATTTAAATAATTGTTCCATAAGTATATAGTAGAAAAATATTAACCTCTAATTAATATTTTTGTATATTTAATAGAAATAAAATTGCTAAATAAGAATTACTTATTTATTACTTAAGTTGTAAATATTTTGAAGCTGTTATAAGCATATTTATATCAGAAAATATTTAATGAAGACTTGTTGACGTTTAAAAATACCAAATCTGATTTATTCCGAATATTAACATATTCTTTCTAATTGCATGTTTCTTTTTTTTTTTCACTTTTAAAACACTAATTTTACCACATGCAAAATAAAAACAAAAGGTAATAATGACGGTTTCTCTTTCTAACACATGACCGCGTTATCATTAACAATAATGATTATTACATTTTTCATCCGCCAACGTTGACAGAAGAAATGTTATGTGCGAAGAAGTAGTTGTTGAAGTTTCTTCACGGCACGGAGCATCTTAGTATTACATAATTAGACCAGTTTTTGTAACGCCGAAAATTACTCAATTATTTTCCACTTAAAATAATTTCAATCTATTATTTCTGATGTTTGGAATTATTATTAGTCGGCTGTAATTATGTGCTTATCTACCTTGTTTATTTAATTTTGAATTTCGCATATCAAATTATGTAATTTTTTGCAAATATGTAATCCTATATACTTATATATGCTTTCCAGTAGATATTTTAAAAATAAATCTCAGTCTTTTTATTATGGCACATGAATACCATACAAACTATTTTTATTGTACGTACAACTATTTTATGAACATAACTGTTTGCCTTATTTAGTTGTCTGGAATTTTTTTCGTAATAGGAAATTAAACAGCACCAAGCAAAATGAGATCTTATAAAGAGGACAGTTAATAATAAAATATTATGTCATCGTAGTTATTGACCGATAAATTACACATCTTGTTCCTTATAACAATTACATCTATTTTACTACTTAAGATTTAGAAATTGAAGGTCAAATACAAAAGCTGATGTATTTTGACAAATTATATTAGTGTTGAAATTCGCACAATGAACAATATTTACTGAAGTACCTAAGTGGCCAAATGATTTCTGAGTATCCATAAATATTTACTTTTTATTGTTTGCGAATATTAAATACATACTCCATACAAAAGGTAAGTGGTTATAGTGGCTCTAGAATATCATGAAATTATTCCTTCAAAGGTTTATTGTATTTGTAGAACAAATTTGAAGTAGAAATTGAAGAAATATTTAATGTAGAAAATATAGTACGAATATGTAAAGCAAGAAGAATTGTATGCTATAGACATATTTGTAAAAATACTTACCTCATATTATGAACAAAGCTTGCCTGAAAAGAAAATAAATATAAATAAAAAAAGAAATACATACAACGAATTATCTGCAGACTTACAGCAAATGAAAAATATATTGGATACTTTAGCAACTATGGCGACAGTATCAAAAGATGCTGTTATATATCAGAAGTACTACGATTATAAAGAGCGATACAATGCAAAAGTGGATGCCGAAGTGAGGGAAAACTATCTGAACAAGATAAACAATTCAGGTAATAAGCAAAAAGCAATATGGGAGATTATTAATAAGGAAGCAAGAAAGAAAAAGGATTATGCATTTTCTGCTACTCTAAATGCCAACACTTTAAATTATACATTCGTAAGAAATGATGTGCAAATAGATACCGGCACAAAAAAATATGAAGAATATCTATTAAAGGTTCGCGTAGAGACCTGGAAGTCATGCTTCTTTGTGCAAACAACAACAAATGAAGTGAGCAACATCATGTCCAAAATCAAAACAAAAAGTACTTTGGACCACTATGGTTTGACTAGAAAATTGTTGAAGAGCGTCTTTGATGCTATTAGTGCCCCTGTAACGGACTTAATAAATAAGTGAATTATAGAAGGCGAATTTCCTGATGAACTAAAAATATCAAGAATAGTTCCAATTCACAAAAAGAGAAACATCAATGATCCAAAAAATTACAGACCGATATCAATATTACCAGCAATATCTAAGATTCTTGATCGAGTGATAACTGATCGCCTACTGTATTATTTTGAAAAAAATAACTTACTCTCCAACGCGCAGCATGAATTTAGGAAAAATAGGTCTACATGTAGTGGTATAACCGACATCCTCGATTGTCTGGATGCACTGAATAAGCACGATAACATCGAAATATACTGCTACGACTTAACACGTGCCTTTGAGACTGTCCAGCATTCCATTCTGTTGGGAAAGTTGTATCATTATGGAGTTCGTGGCATTGGACATCAACTTATTGCATCATATCTTAGGGACAGGAGACAATACGTGAACTTTCATGGACAAAGATCTAATGTACTATATGTGCAGCAGGGTGTACCACAGGGATCCATACTTGGACCCCTCCTGTTTATAATATACATCAACGCCCTAGATTTAAATCTTAGTGCAGATCGGGTGTGCTTATACGCAGATGACACCTCATTCTTAGTGCGAGAATATTGCAAAGGCAATATACTTGAAAAATCTGACACTGTCCAAAAAGAAGCTGAGGAATGGTTTTTTCAATAGATTAAAATTAAACAAGAATAAGACGCAAAAGCTGGATTTCACAACAAACAAATGTGAAGAAACAAAAAGTTTCAAACTCCTAGGTCTTTATATAGATAATAAACTAAATTGGAAGGCACATGTCAATGATTGAATTGCAGGAAAATTGAATGCAGCGATATACTGCATTGGCAGAATTAAGAATATACCTAACCACCAGGCGGCCCGAATTTCCATAGTGTTCTATCGTATGGAATTGAGTTCTGGGGAACGTCCGCGGATGCGGAGCGGATTCTTCTACTCCAAAAACGTGCTTTAAGGGTGTTGTGCGACCTAAAAACAGAACAGTCATGCAAATCATATTTTGTCAGTGAAAAAATACTCACCTTACCATCTATCTTCATTTTTGTGGTTGCAGTGTATATGAAAAAAAACTTAACTAACATTATAAAGAGTGGTGAAACGCACACATACATCACACGTGGGAGAGATCTATTAAAGGTTCCGTACCACCGATTGAAAACAACGCAGAAGTATATTGACTATTGGGGTCCGAAAATACATAATAAGCTACAGACAGTATTGTCAAATAACAAATACGAAAGTGAAAGAAACTATTTATATCATATGAAAACTTTTCTATTGGAGAATGCTTTTTATACTGTGGACAGTGTTCTGGATTACTAGTTTCATATATTGACATTTGTTTGTGCGATTTGTTGTCTTACGTTTCATACAATGTCAATCTTTTTAAACTTATTTTATATATACAATAGTATTTATTTATGTACTTTTTGACGCTTGCTGTAATGTTTATTACAACAAATAAAGCACTACTACTACTACTACTACTACTACTACTACTAATACTATACAAGAAGGGAGAAAGATGCAATACAAGTTACGAGGGATATTCGGAAGGTAAGGTCCGATTTCTGATAAAACATAAACCATCGCATATTGTTTCAAAAAACTGTTTATATTTAATTATTTACATGTTTCTTTATTTTTCCACATAGTTTCCATGTTTATTTAAACATTTGTCATAACGTTCTACGAGCTTTTGTATGCCTAAGTCATAGACGTCCGCCGCCTGGGAGGATAACGTGCGCACAATATGTGAAATTTCAAATTTTCAGAGACAATTTTGTGCAGAGTTGTTCTACCCACATTCGGAAATTCCAATGCTAAAGTTGAAATTGTGAATCGCCGGTCTTCCCGAATCTTTTCGTCCACGGCATTGACCAAATCTTCTGTGATCACTGATGGTCGGCCTGATCGCGGTTCATCATGGACATTTTCCCGTCCGTCCTTAAAAGCTCTCACCCACTTACGCACTTTGCTGTCAGTCATTGCATTGGGGCCATAAACTTCACTAATTTGTCTATGAATATCCGCTGCTGAAACATTCCTTGCTGTCAAAAATCGAATCACTGACCGTATTTCACAGTCGGCGGGCTGATCAATTATTATTGTTTTAAACATTTTGAACGGACACTGTAAACAACACACTGCTATAATACCAATGCGAATGGCGTCGTTTGACGAGCAAGGCATGTCGGGAGTCGGTGCGCATGCGCGTTTCCATTTTCGCGCGACATTCGATTAGCTACGGTGATTCGGACCTTACTTTCCGATTATTCCTCGTATAACGAAGTCGAAGCTAATAGAAAGAAGGATCGGATAGTAACAGCATTGTATAACATGCAGAAAATAATGTAAAAGCAATGAAAATCAAAAATTGAAAAAGATTAACAAACACCTGGAAAAGCTAGAAAGAAAGTACCAAGGAAAAGCAGAAGTGGTTAATGTGGAGTGGTCCACGACGTGAGCTAAAATCTCCAGAGCGCTGTAAATAAGGACAGCTACAGTTCTCCTGAAATGCATAACTTTGATATACATTTTTGTATTGGTATTCATAAATTACTATTATGTGAATTTTATTGGTTTATTAACACTTCTAAAATTTTCATTATCGAAAGGTAGTTTTGAAGTGATATAAAAAGCTAGAATTGGCGAATGGCAGTTCTGTACAGAATTGCCATTCACCAGAATTTTACAGTAATACAAGGTGTCTCTAAAAGGTCTTTAAACAACTCTACCACGTATTTTTCGGACCAAAATAAACCGATTTAGCAAAACTTGGCTTAGTCAAAGTTGCTTAGTTTGTGCGCAATACGGTCCTGAAGTTGCAGTTGGAAAATTGTTTTTTTGTTATAAATTTGGAACGGCTGGAGCGATTGCGCTAAATTTTGTCACGTTTACATAGTTTTATGAGTCAAGAAATTCTGTATCAAAATTGTGATAGTAATCAATCCATAGGCGGAGAACCTGCGTTTATAAATATTAAAACATTTCCATTTTCTACGCCAATGGATAAAAAAGAGTTTGTCTATAAAATTTAGATTAAGTGTCTTAAGTACAAGAAAAAAGGTACTCTTGGAAAGACTCGAAAAATTGCAGCGTTTTCTCAAAAATCGCATTTTAAGATTTGAGAACATTAACTAGAGGACGGCAGCGCATACTGTGTGCTCCATGTACATGTATCTTTAAGCCGTGTACACGTGCCTTAGGCCGTTTAGACGTCTCTTTAAACTATGTACACGTCTTTTGACGTGACAAAATTTAGCGCAATCGCTCCAGCCGTTTCAAATTTATAACAAAAAAACAATTTTCCAACTGCAACTTCAGGACCGTATTGCGCACAAACTAAGCAACTTTCACTAAGCCAAGTTTTGCTAAATCGGTTTATTTTGGTCCGAAAAATACGTGGTAGAGTTGTTTAAAGGCCTTTTAGAGACAGCCTGTATATAATAATAGTTTGCGGCAAATTCAAATTAATTCAATGAACGCATATGTTAAGCAACTATTAAATCATTCACTTAAAAAGTCTTAAGGATTCTTAAAAAAGAATGTTCATAGTTTAGTTTTATTACAGGCAGAAGCACTTACCCAAAGATCATCAAATGTTATTTAATTATTTTCAATGTTATTGAAAAAAATATATTCTTCGTATCGTACCTTTTTATTTAAAGCTTGTTATTTTTAATATTAAACGTTCAGAAAGGATTTTTTGCAACATTTGTCTATCGAGTTACAAACGGTTTCACTATTGTAAACACTATATATATTTAATAATGCAGCACAAGCAGACATTTCGAAGCAGAAGCTAATGGTATACCAAAAGGTTTTCAACCCCTTCTCCGTATAATTGGTTATTAGTACTTACTCAGTTCAGTTTTGTAGAAATTCATTTTGATTTGGTAAAATAAGCATTATAAAAGATGATACTAGTTCTTGATTTAATTGATTGCATTAATTTATTAAAAAAATATGTATCCAGCAGCTTCCAGGTGCCTTCACCAAACTAAAACGGCATGTAGCCACAACTTATAAGAACTAACTAGAATGAAGCAATTGTATTATAGGGATTTTTTTTCAATTTTGTTGGCAATGTACCTTGTTGAAAACGAAAATTAACTAATATTATTTCCATATTTTACTTCTTTACACCGCCTTTTATGTTTTCGGGGTTTCGTTTATAATTTTTGCTAAGCCCGTAAAATTCTTGCAAACTTTCTTGTGTTATACTTACCTGTTTCCCGTCTTTAAGTATTCACCAACCTATTTTCTTGCGAAGAGGTTTTCTCATCGTATAAATTTTTACATAATTTAATAACCCCAACATTTGTAACTTTATTCCGAAAACTCAATTTCCATAACCGGAAGAAATGCAAAAGATAAGATGAAATAAGCAACTACGAGAAGAAAACTTTCCAATTAATTTAAATTTAAAGTAATAACGGTTTCTACTTAAAACTAAGTTGAAATTACTGTTAAAATATGATCATTTTTACTCTTATACAGGTGCCCTACGGTGGCCAAATATTTGAAATGGCTTAATGTTATAAGAGACCAAAACCTATGTTTATAGTTTTACTTCCGGAAGCTGCTAACATAACTTCTTATTGTTAATGACGTTTCCTACAGTTTGAAAACAAACGGAAATTATTACTGGCGATTCTTCGGATATATCGCTATTTTGAGCAGTTTTGCTAATATTTCGATAAAATGTCTTCACATAAGTATGATTTTATAGAGAAACGATTTATTGCCTCAATGGCAATGTTCACTGAATTCCTTGCTAAAGCCCTGGATGACGGATTACTGATAGACACCTTTGACCCAGATTTTGCTAAGGTTTTTGACAGAATAGGTTATAGTATGTTGCCCTCCAAATTAAAAAGCTTTGGATTTAACAAACTGTTATCCATATTTTCACCACTCACCCTACATAAGCCATTTCTGGAGTCCTGCAGGACACCAATTTAAGTCCACTTCATCTTCCACACGTCTTTAGTATTTTGATCAACGACATACTTGACGAGGTTGAGTGCAAAAACTTTCTGACGATTTGATATCATGTCGACGTATTACCAACATAAATAAATGCCATCAACTACAAACTGTCCTAGAAAACCAGACAGAACTGCTGTTCAATAAGCAAGTCTCTTCTAAATCTTGCAAAGTGTAAAGTTATTACAACTTATTACCTACAAGGCCAGAGCGTTTGCGCTGCAGCTAGAACATGTTTAATGTAGAATGGATTGTGATTGTTCCAAATTTGAGAGTTACTTTTGTTATAAAACTTTCCTTCAATATGCATATTTGTAGCATATCTAAACAAGCTGGACGAATTTTGGGATTTTTCAGTCAAATTGTAGTTGTTCTTGTAAAATCAAGCTATAGATCACCTCATATACTACGCTAATTAGGTCGAAATTAGAGTATGCTAACATTATATGGTGTCCATTTTATATTACTCAAATGCTTCTGATGGAACTAGTACAGCGAAGCTATGTTAATTTGTTATGGTTCAAAGCAGATGGTGCATATTCTTCTGAAGTTTGCTAACCCTTACTGCACTCATGTTTTATGATTACTTTGTTTTCCTTTAGACGCTTCTACAATTACCTTCTTTATAAACTGCTCCATAATAAAACAGTTCATCAAAACTTATTATTTATTAACTTCTTGGTTCCACAATTCTTCACTGTCCATATTCTGCCTTTTATTTTCCAATTTTCAGAATTAACTTAATCATTAAATCCCTGTTTACAAAGTTTAATTATAATCAAATTTTCTCCAGTACAGACATCCATTGTGATTCTCTTTCATCCTTCTAAATGTTCATTTATGAATATTCCATTAAATTTGCATTATAATGGATAAAACATTATTCGATGATTTGCTATTTTGCCTATTATTATTAATTTTCTCTTCTCAGGTTGATATTCTGTACACAGACTTTGCCAAGATCACACACTACTTCTTTCAAACGTGAGTTCACTAGCTCTTACTTCACCCATTATTAATCTGATAACTCTTACCTTGACAATCGTTCATTAATAGGAACGATTGTCAAGGTAAGAGTTATAATATTGATAATAGATTCCATTCGAACACTTTACAGCTTCTTTAGGCGTTCCGCAAGGTTCAACTCTTGGCCCATTCTTTTTCACTGTGTACATTACCGATCTAGTATCTGTTCCCACCTGTCGCGTTCTATTCTTAAATTGATTTAGAGTTTATTTAGTTGTATTATGTGTTGGTCACGCTTTACTTACTTTCTTGATCTTGTAAGCTCTTATTATATTAGTTTTGTTATTAATGAAACTGTAAAATTCTATTGGGCAAAGATGGTTTATGTAAATTTATATCAGTATATTTTGTGTTCAAAATTTCAATTTGACAGAACGAGACGTAAAGTCAATCATATGAGACTGTTTTTCTTTATATAATTTTATTCCGGTGAGCATGTAAGGTTCTTTGGTCAACGTGTACATTTCCATGCCAGTGATGTTGGTAAACCGATTAGTAATATTTCGTAGATTATAAACACGACAATATTAATATTTTAAAATAACCAAACCGGCATTTGCAAGTCTCATTTCATCTCAAGTCAATAATATTTCGTATATTTTTTAGTTTACATCCAAAATATAAAACATGAGAATCAGTCTGGTTTCGAACGCTGAATAGTAATAAAACATCAGTCTATTTCTGCTTGCTACATGCCTCAACCAGGTACAAACAGCAATGGGCCAAGGATGGAGCAGCTTACACTGCGTTTTTGACTTCACACCATTTATTTATATTATCCAGAAGTCCATATGATTCAAATGTCATAAGTGAGTATGATCAAGAGGAAAGTCTTTGGTATGTCATTAATACTCCTACACATTTGTTTTCTTTTATCTGGATGCCTGCTGAACAGATTACAAGATGCTGCTGAAGTTGACATATTAAAACTCATGCCTTTTAACTGTAATAAAACAATGTTCCGTAACTAAATTGTCTAATCTCTTCCTCCATCATTATACTTTCAATAAGCTTTGAACCATCACAAAAGGACGATGGCTGTTGTGAATTTTCGACTGTATAATTAATGGTGGAGGCGAGGGTACTAAATCAAAAATTATATTATTCAAAAAATTATGTTGTTCTTATACGATGTTAGTCTATCAGTTAATGCAATTTCATCGAAATCTGAATTATTGAGTCGTTGCTGTATAATAACATAATCTTCGATAAATTAGAAAGAAATTCAAACGTAATGCATCGCAAGTCAACTCTAATAAAAAAAAGACTCCTAGGTATTTTCACAGACTCTGAAACGCATCCCTAGCCGAACGAACAATTGCGCATAACTTTGAAGAAACAGATTGAGGCATTAGCGTGTATACTAGCAATACAAAAGAAGCGACGGCAGTTACAAATACCTACTCTAAATGCGAACTTCGATTATATTAGAGCGGCCGGTGTTGGTACGTCTCTATTGGCACCCGGCAATTTATTTCCTTTTGTTTCGCCGAGAAGGATATGAAAAATTCATGTTCAGACATCACTGGGGAACATATGGGAGGGAAGCAAATTGGCAAAAACAAAGGAGGACTTGTTCAAACCGATATTTATCTTATTCGATGTCGTTTGGTAAGAAATTGCAATTAGGAAAAATTTACTGTTAGACAGAGCAAGGGGAACCTCTAAGTGAAATTCTGCAGTTGGGCTCGTTTACTAGAAACAACATGTTGGACTGATACCTTTTCTTGTTAAACAGTCAACAGCTGAGTTAAACTATTGATACACAACAGCAGTTACACCACTGAACTCCTGAAATTATTCTTGGTATCATCCCTGATTTGCAGACCAAATAAGACTTTCTTAGTGTAATTATACTTTCAAGTATAGAGAAAAAATCTACAAAAAATAATACAGTACCAAGACATATTTTGTACATTTAGAAGTATGATTTTAGATTTACTACTACAGTAAAAATTTATATTTCTATATACAGGCTGAGTCATTAGTAGCCGCTTCTTCGATTGCTTTTTTGTGTTGTAAATAAATAATTAGTGGAAGATCTATGGTTGCTTGTGGCGCATATTTTAAAAATACTTTAAGTTCTGGCGCTCTTCCGGTTTTACCGGAAGTGCACGGAGCTTAATTTTTTAAACGACTCACCCTATATATTTTTGGATTTTCTTGTACTGCTTTAAATTGTCTGTTCGACTGTTTTTTCTTTTTCAAAATTGAGCCAATAGTTTTTGTGTTATTATTTTTTCTTGAAAATATTTGACTAAAACACGTGTTCAAAAAAAAATTATTTTCACATTGTTTTTAAAAGCAAAAACATTAACTTTGGTGGTGTTTGTAGCCAAGAAAATTCTGCATCATTTTGTAAAGTTGCACTCGATAATACCTCAAAAAACTTTGTTTTTTTCAAAGCCTACTTCCTGAAATTTTCACATACCAAAAACTTATTTTTTTTTAATGGAACACCCAGTATTTTATTGAGGCATTTTGTTCCTTCTTTTATTCTCTTTCATTTTAGTTAATAATGTCCTATACCTATCTTTTGTAATTTCTGAGATAATCACTATAGGAGCTATTAGCGGTCAATTAAAGAACTACGAGCGCTGTTGTTCTATGCACCAAAATATTCGCTCAACCAATGGAAGGCAAGGATGGCGCCCGACTTCCTTAGTCAACTGTCAAACAAAGTAAATGTTATATCCAACTATCCCAAAAGTAATAATTTTATAGAATGAAGAGCATCGCATTTCATTTTCTTAATTCCGGTAATGTCCAGTTGCAATATTTCGTTTTTCACACTGTTGGTTAACATCAAAATAAAACTACACTCGCAAGTACCATAAACGTACTTATCCTCACCAGTTATTGCTTTTTCCGCTCTTTCTTTCATATTCAATGCTTTCTGTTCACTCAAACCGTCCACTTTATATTTTCGAAGGTTTCTGGCTTCGGTTGACTTGTACCAGGGATCGCTGTGCATAAAGTCTGGATGCTAGCAAAGAGTTTCTTTCAGATTCACCCAAAACGTCAATCATATCTATTAACTCTTCATAAGAATAATTCATTTGGATGATAACTAATAGCGATGCTTTTATAAGTTTGAAATAAATGTATACCGACTTTCTTGAACAGTTGACTCAGGCAGTCAGCCGCATTCCAGCTTTTATTGGACGAATATTTGGGTGCATAGAATAGCGCCCCTAGTTCTTTAATTGGCCGCTAATTGCTCCTATAGTGATTATCTCAGAAAATACAAAAGATAGGTATAGGACAATGTTAACAAAAATGAAAGAGAATAAAAAAAGGAACAAAATGACTCAATAAAATACTGGGTGTTCCATTGAAAAAAAGTAAGTTTTTGGTACGTGAAAATTTCAGGAAGCAGGCTTTAAAAAAGCAAAGTTTTTTGAGGTATTGTCGAGTGCAACTTTACCAAATAATGTAGAATTTTCTTGGCTACAAGCACCACCAAAGTTAATGTTTTTGCTTTTAAAAACAATGTGAAAATAATTTTTTCTCTGAACACGTGTTTTGATCAAATATTTTCATAAAAAAATAATAACTCAAAAACTATTGGCTCAATTTTGAAAAATAAAAAACAGTCGAACAGACAATTTAAAGCAGTACAAAAAAATCCAAAAAGATATAGGGTGAGTCATTTAAAGAAATTAAGTTCAGTGCATTTCCGGTGAAACCGGAAGTGCGCCAGAGCTTAAAGTATTTTGCGCCACAAGCAACCATGGATCTTCCACTAATTGTTTTTTTCTTTTACTTAAAACACCAAACAGCAATCGAAGAAGCGGCTACTAATGACTCACCCTGTATATATAAAAGAAGAGTCGTATCCTTCAAATTTTCTATTAATAGTACACTGTCGTCGGTCTTAGGATAATTGTAACACAATAAAAACTGACAATTACTACATGTGCAACGTTTCGTTTATTCAACTAACAAACTTCCCCATAGCTCTGTAATTCTTTCCCTATTGCTAAATACATAATTCTATCAATAATAACATGGCATCGATGCCATGTTATTATTATTAAAAATATTAGATGAACAACATTTTGCAATCCACAGATGAGTCAGATTAATAGGGTAATTATGCACAACATCATAAATATGAAAATATCGAGAAACATGTTAAAAGTACATCAGAGACTTACGGAAGCCAATTTTTTAGGAGAATCGTTAAGAAGTCACAAGCTAACAAATAGATTAGGATTTAAACGCACATACGTATTGGGTGAAATAGAAATCATTTTGAAAGGGGTAATGAACAGGGCATATTGTCAGGCATACAAAAAACTGAAGTGTACACATCACAAGATGTCGCCACTTACGCGAGCGATGTATGGACAGTTCTTGAATAAATATGGAATGAAGAACTACCAAAATGTGTAAGACTCATAGTGGTACTAAACCACACAGAGCAAGTAAAAATGTTAAGAGTGTGAGCCTGCAGCGTGCATAAACATTAATCGTAAGCAGAAGAAGCATGAGCAAATGTACAAGAACCAGACAAAATAGTTTATAGTAAAGAATTGGTTCTCATTAAATGACTTTCTACAAACCTTTTGACTAAAGAGGCAATTAAAAAAATATTTTGGTTCTGAAGTTGTTTTCATTTCTCGTGGGTCAACCTGATAAATTATTGCGTGTTAAATGTTTAATCGCTTTGTTATTCTATCTTGGTGCTGTGAGAGTAAAAACGGCTGATTGTGTGATGCACATAGAAGGAGAAGAAAGGAGGTACCAATCTCCTACCAAAATTGTTTGTATGCACTTTCATTGTCAAGCCTCCCATTGCACTGCCCACTCTGCCATTTAAATTTAATTTAGCTGTTATTACACTATTGCTTTATCGGTATATTATATATTGTAACGAAACTAGCAGACGAATTGAGTTACATTAAATAAAAGAATCAGATCTCTCGGCGCGATAAAAACGAAATTGTCACACGCAAAAAAAGAGGCAGACCGGGCGAGCCATAAATCATCTCTCTCTCGGCTGGTAAACATCGTAAAGCGGTGAGTCATACACTTACGCATGGTACTGTATCGGAAGCGAAGACAAATGTCTATGGAATATTCTTCAAAACATCGGGAGAAGTATGGAATTTACAGGAATGCTCTAGTAATCTTCGCATGTGAATATAAGGGGACTGTGTCACCGATTCATTCATTACGGGATTCATTCATTGCGGAGAAGTAATCGCGGAATAATTCGGTAGTCTCGAGTGGTCTCGTGGGAACAGTGGAAATAAATAGTGGTAGCCAAATAAATAAATATAGTAGTGTCGTGTGATTTAAATAAATACGGACATATTAGTAGTAATAAATAAATACCTGTGATAATTAAATTGTAGTAGTTTAAGTGTGTTTCGTTAGTTTTTATATCTTTATATTGTTATATACTTTTAAGTATATAAATATACAGACTGTTTTAAATAAATAATTGCACGAGTTGTTTATTGGAACCCGAAAACGTTACAATATAAAAAAAATGATATGCACTATTTTTATTATTACTTCTTACTGAATTCGTTGCCTTGCTTCGAAATTAAAGAAAAATGTCGACAACATTACAATTACCTGTCACATAATTTGGCGCAATACACATTCATGTTATAAATTTATTGATTCAGAAGAAAGAAAAGGAAAAACACATATTTTATATATCATTTACTTTTGAAGCACAGTGTATGCGTATACACGAATTTAATTGAAACTAGTTAATCGCTTTCAGACGAGTCAGTCTCTTTGATCAGTGAGAGTTAGGCAACAAGTGTTTGCAAAGCATGTGTACATACAACATATGCCATTTTCAAAGGTAAATACCATTTCACTTTTAACGTAAGAATGGTGCACCTGACGCCATCGACTTCAGTGTTCTCTCCAGGGCTTGCTTATTCAATACGTTTTGCATAATGGATCACGATTTCTCGCTTAATCGTATCGATTGTGATTTAAAATTTAGGGTTTCTCCCTTTTTAAAAAAGGTTTTAAATAGTGGATTAGTTGAAAAGCACATTTCTAAAGCGATTGTGCTATTCTATAAACAAATTTCCTGTACATAATATTAATCTTTTGACATTTACTTTTTTTGAACCCAAAATTTTATTAAATATTTTCGCTTACAATCATATATTACATCAATTTCTTTCTTTTTAAATTGTTGAAACTATCATCTCACACACACATTGTGCAGAATCAAATTTTGTGACATTAATTTAAATGAATATTTATTAGGTGTTTTTTTATTGGTGAGCAGATTAACAAATTTACAGAAATTTACAACAAAATCAAGTTTCAACCTGCTCTTTGATCAAAGGTGACAAAAGGCGTTTTCGGAAAATGTATAGCATTAACCTGACCCGGTTAGAAAGTACCTAACAAGTTGAGTAACTTTACCTGGTTAAATGAAACATTTCCGAACGCAATTGCGGTCACGTTGAGTAACGTAACGTAAACGTTTGCATATAACCTTATAAATACCTATCTTCATTACATAGTTTAGCTGTACTGGCAATACGACAGCAAAAATGGACCGGGGAGGGGGAAAACAACCCGCATTACCCTACTCACTTACCAGGGTTATGAAAATCGAACCGGGTTGTTGAACCCGGTTAATTTTACGAACCCGGTTGTTTTTACCCGACTGAATTAACGAACGCATTCGTGCTAACCGTGTTGTAACCCCCATGACCGGGTTTAATTTCCGAAAACACTAAAACAATTCGTTTTTAGGTGAAAACACATATATTTTCCACCGTTGAACTTTGACGTCAAGCTTTATTTTACAAAGTTATTTACACCGTTCGATTCAGTGTAGTGAGAAAATTATTCAACCTTTTATGACTTAGACATTCATTTGGATCAATTTTCTAACATCTCGCTAATACTGTCGGCACTTATACGTAACAAAATCCTTAGTGCTAGAGATTTCAGTATTTTTTCCATATAATATACCTTTCACGGAAGAGAAACAGCAATAATATTTGGGAATAAGTGAAAGTAGGATAAAAGACCAGTAATACTTTTCTAAGCGCAAAAATACAGTAAAATGATACATTTGGAAATGTCTTTAAATAGATTTTTGTTTTGATCAAACTTTGAACTTTACAATTCCGAAATATTCATTTATTATAGGCTTGAATGTGGCTTTCGTTTTGTAAGGAGTCAATTATTTTTTGGCAATTATGGAGCATTAATATGTTATTTCCTTAAGAAAAATAATTTAAATAGCATTTGTAACAATATCAGACAGGATTCTGAAAGATATAATGCAAAATACAACTAATAATAATAATCACTCCTTTGTTAATGTTAATCTTTACCAAATGACTAACTGTTAAAAAGTGTTTAATGAATATATATTCGAATATTGAGATTTTGACAGTACTCTGAATCTCACTTTTTCAATTTTGCTTTAGACTTATAAATTAAATCAACAATTATTAGAAAAGACGGTATTTTTGTAATCAATTTTCTAATATGTATTACAAAAAATATTTACGGCCGTTTTAACAATTTGGACTTGAGCTGACATTTAGATAGCGTATACACCTAAGTGACAGCGATGGAGCCAAGTATTAATCATCCCTAAATTTGTCGTTCTAAATACATTCCACTGCATTTATTCCTCCTGATACAAAGTAGTTTTGCAATTTTATTTAATTCGAAAAATAAAATAAAATAATCATATTCAGGATTGAGATTCACTAAATTCTTTCAAATACATTGCTTTTTTATAGTATTAAATTATTTCAAAATTTTTCGAGATCCACTATTTATAGTCACATCCATACAAGTCTGTTTAAACATGTGTATCTCTAATACCATAAAGCACGTTCATTGGCGTTTTAGCACAGTAAACTCCTAACATTTTCAAAGCAGGTTATTAGGTATTCTCGTCGGCCAACCGTATATATCCAGTAACTATCTATGTATGGATATAAGTATGTATGTGTATATGTGTGTGTTTACTGTTTATGCAGACCGCGGAGTGTAAATAATTCACTTACGGTTCTTAAACAAACATGAATACAGTGATTCACTGCTGAAACCATACAAAAATTAAAATGTACAATTTTAATACAACATATTTAGCAGCAATCATAGGACAACGGCATTTATAATATTACTATAAACGTTGATAATAAATAAAATAAACGAGCTGTTGATTATATAATCAACAGCTTGTAACACGTTTGAAATGAAATATTCCTATCTTATATGTGCAATTAGTCTTCACCAGGAATATATATTCCTGGTGAAGACTAATTGCACATATAAGATAGGAATATTTCATTTACTTAGAAGAAAACTGAAATGAACCTTCAATGGGAATAATTGCAACAACCAAATTAATATTTAAGTTTGTCCTCTAATTAAAGAAGAAACTTTCACACTTGAATATTTTCAAACGTTCTTACAACTGTCTGGATAATTCTTCTGTTCTTAGGTTTGCCAACTTGCTTTGCCTGTACACTCTATTTAAATATAACGTGAAAATGGAAAAGATATTATTGCCATTTATACAATAAATGATGCATTGTAATCCCAGGTTATTATAATTTTTTGGTACGTACATGAAATGCTTAAATTAGTTAGGTATTTTTTTTAAGGTTAAGTATGATACTAAACACATTAATCAACATTTTTTAATTTAATGTTCGTACAAAAAATATTGTACAAACCATTTGCGTGAAGACATCTTCTACGTATTCGCGCAATTAAAAGCACTCGCTTCCTTCGGTCGCTCGTGCTTTCAAAATGCGCTCATGCGGGAACAAGTTCTTGTCGCACTTGTATATATATATATATCTATATATTATAATAATATTTGCTACTGTGTAGAAACTAACGACCGGTTTTATATTCATTAATGATCGTCAGACTGGCTTGCGACACAATGGCAATTCTTTAAAATCTTCTTAATTAAAGAATATCTCATGCATACAATGTTTCACTACTTATTCTCATTCTAAAACACTGTATTTGGAAACATAATAAAATATTAATATATTAAAATACAAGTTTCATAAGACACGATTTTTGCGAACGCGTTCAATTTTTCGAAAGAACAAGTGCGCAAAATGTCTTGTGAAACGTGTATTATATACTATTTTTTCTATTTCTGTTATTAAAAGTTCAAAAAACTTAAAATGAGAGACATGCTTTGATCGAACATTTTAGAAATGTTGTTTTTTTGAAGTTGGTTACTCTGATTTTTAAGTAAAACATTTTAAATATTTGCAGATCGGCGGTGTTATATGTCATTTTGTTTAAAATTTAGTCTAATTTATGCAATAAATTATTTCATATTATCAACAAAATGGACGAAATAAATAATTGCACGCCTCCAGAGATTCGCAGAATAGCAGAAATCAATTTACAAAATCTTTTGCCAACAGAGTGTCGACATATTTATGAAAAGCAATACCAGCTCTTTTTAAGTTGGTGTGAAGAAAATAATACTGCGAATATTACGAAAAATGTAGTAATTCCTTATTTTGATAAAGAAAGCAAGATAAAAAATGCATCATCCTTGTGGTCTACATATTCAATGTTACGATGTTGTTTAAATATTTATAAAAGTATAGATATGTTAAAATTTTCTGGGCTTCTTGCATTTTTAAAAAGAATATCGAAGGCTTCCAGCCTAAGTAATCCAAGGTATTAGAAATAGATCATATTAACTGGTTCATTCTATAAGCTAATGATAAAACATATTTAGCAATGAAAATAAGTAATAAGAACATCATTGTAGTTGTGTTTTATTAATTTTCTACATTATTTTGTTATAATAGTCATATTAATATTCTGTTAGATTATCCTTATAATGGGCTATAATGGAGCTTGTCGTCGTGAAGAAATAATGAACATGACTTTAGATGATATACAATTTAAAAATGATGTCATATTGGTTGCAGTGCCAAAAACTAAAACTTATGTTCCAAGACAATTTATTATAACACAAAGATTGAATTGGTTAAAAAATATTATTCACTTCGTCCCAACAAAACATAATGTGTTCCCAAAATCTGCGTGGAATCTCCTTTAATGCACACGAATCTTCTAGTATTAGGTACAGTAAACGTTTATAGCAGTTGTACTATTCAACATGGGAAGTAAATTTCAATAGAAGCATCAGAAAACTTATCATCCCACTTATATTGTTAATTAGCGTAAATAAAATGTTTGTAAGTGTGTTTTTTATTCTTTGTACAACTTCTTGCACATGTTTGTTAGATTAAAGGCTTACATTTTGACATTTAAATATGATTATTTTTTACGGAACTTTTTTTTAGTTTGCATAGTAAATGTATACTAAACGCAAATCATTTTTATGAAATAACATAATGCTTGTGGAAGTATCATTGCAATTTCAACCGTGAGCTACTGTAAATACAGACATAAACTTAAAACCGGGTAAAGGCTGTTCGCAGGTTCTCACACTTGCAGTTATTACAGACGCCCGCGTTAATGCCAACAGATCGATGGGTTTCAGCGTAAGCATCGCGTCATTATGTGGTCTACCTCCCTACTCGAAGAATACTTACGCATCGTGCGGTAATTGATAATCTAAATTATAAAATAAGCCGCTCTTTCGTTCATGCACTTAAAGCGCGAACTTTCCTCATTAAATCAATATTATAGTATACACCGCCATTGTAATAACATTATCCTCGTGCGTAGCCGTTCGTTCTGCATATTTTCGGTATCAGTTTGTGTGTGCGCTAATCATCACTTGTTGATCGTTCGTGTTTTATTTCAATATAAACACCGGATGGAGTGTTTGATGTGGATTGATGTTTTCAGGGCGTGATGTGCCTGGTCTGCAAGCGCGTGTGGTCAGTTCTGCACGTGCTATGGAGTACCATTTACGTTTCGTGCGGGGCAGCTCAACTGGTCTCCGGTATTTTCTTTCTAATTTCGATACCGGCCCTACATCTCGGCTGTAATTTATGGACTGGAACATGGGTGAGTCTTATTACATATTTATCTCTTGATTTTTTCCTTCATAATTTCGCTGTGGAATTAAGATTTAGAAGAATTAACTCGCTGATTAGTGTGTTAAATAAATATAAATATTTACATTTAAAACTAATAATTTTCGTGTTTGATTATTTATTTATTGCATTGCCTTAACATAGAATATAAAATATATCATAAGAAGTTCATTTAAATATTTCTATGTGAAGTTATTGTGAATTATATAGCTTTTTTTAAGTATATGGGAGCATAATGATAATTCGTATTTCCAAATATCCCACGCTATTAGTATTCAGGTCTTGGAAAATGCTGGGACATGAATTATTATTACTATTATTAATTATATTAGCATCTGTCGTTTCTATGCAATGTCATCTACTCAACAACCCATCAATTATTTTGTGAACATGAAACTTAATACTGTTGCTTCCCCAGCAATTCAGTAATATAAATTTGCTATCATTTTAAGTATACAGGGTATATCACAACGAGATTTCGTTAGAACAATATAGAAAACTAATAAAACTTGAGTTTTGAAATTTCGCAAATATTAGTTTCGCCTTAAGCTCTTTCGATTTAAAATAGTTTTGAATTTTTGCTTCTTCCGGTTACACCGGAAATGGATATCAACTTCCTTATTTTAAATAGAATACCCCATTTTTTATGATTGATTCGTATTTCCAACTTAATTTTAAGGATAGTTTGTCTGATAAGCTTTGCCTCTAAAGTTAGCGATTTTTGAAGTATTTCAATTTTTGTAAAAAAATTGACAGCTGCAGACTATTACTCATAACAACATTCCCAATAATTGAATGCATGCACATATTTAAAATTTTAGGTAATCATTTTGGCAAGTATACTGCTTCAAATGCGGTATTAAAAATTGTTCAAAATAATACAGGGTGATCAGAAAACCATGTTAAAAATTTCATCCAGAAAATATCAATATCTTGTTATTTTTAAATAGCAACCTAAATCTTTTTCAACTTCATTGGATTGCCCGTTCAAAATTAGGGGCAGTATGTATTTACTTCCCTATAACTAAACGTCTTAGTTTCAGAGTTATTTTGGAAAATTTATCAATTCCTTTAAAGTTTTATTTTGCATAATCTATGGAAATTCATGTAAATAAATAAAAACAAGTTGCAATCATATTACCTGTCATCATTAAGGTATTTACTAGTGCTATTCAGTGTGTTCTTTGTCTTCCGTTTCTGAATACTTGAATAATAGGTAATAATAATAATAATAATAATAATAATAATAATATGCTTTATTTCAAGATACATACAATATATTCGCATATAACACACACACATATATATTAATACATATATGTATATATCAAAAACAAACGAAATATGTAACTGAAACCCTAAGGCGTGGTTCAGATGGATGGAGAAATTTTCCATCCCCTGTTCTTACACCAAAACATTAACATTAAGACAAGACATATAACAAAGTTTGCCTATACTAACTTAATACTAATATTCTGCTATGATTACGTAGTCGTATGTGAATTAAGGTGGCACGCAAGTAACTGTATGCAAAAAAAAAGAAAATGTATATACATATAGAAAAGAAAATAATTTACAAGTAACGACTGAGAACCACTACTGACATTCAAAGAGATACTGCACAATTTGACGTTTAAACGCCCCTGGCTCCAAGGATTTGTAATGAACAGGAATAATATTGTATAGTTGATAAATGTTGTATGTGAAGGATCTTTCGAAAATTGCCAGTCTATGTTTTGGGGGTCTAATCAAGTTCGTGTTGCGAAGATTTATATTATGAACATCTGATCGAAAACGTATTTTTGATGTTAGATATGACGGAGTTTGAGAAACAAGAATTTTATGATAGAGGCATAGAGCATGTAATCTTCTCCTATTAGCCATGTTCAACCAACGCAACTCAATAAGTTTATGCGTAATATGATCAAATTTACGTATGCCAAAAATATAGCGCATACAAGCATTCTGTACCTTTTGGATACGAGATCGATCCGCATTATCTAAGCAGGGACCGTAAACTGGGGAAGCATAATTAAAGTGTGATAAAACAAGACTTTCGCACAGCATAGTCTTAGTACGAACGTCAAAAATTAATCGGTAAGGATATAGTGTTTTCAGATTGGCGTAGGCTAACTGTATAATTTTTGAAATGTGTTCCTTAAATCTGAAGCTGTTATCAATCATCAGACCAAGATTTCTCGCGGACTGAACCAACGGTATCTCCGTATCATTGACATTTATTTTAATCCGTTCTTTAGTCTTCTGAATTAAAGAGGGATTGCCAAACAGGACAGCAGTGGTTTTCTCAGGATTAATTTTTAGGGCATGATGCCGCGAAAACGACTGTATGCGCTGCAAGTCTCGATTAATACAATCCACAGCCATCTGTACATCGTGTTTTGAAAAATCCATGTAAAGTTGTGTATCATCGGCATACATCTGCAATTGACAGTGTTGTACACATTTGTTTAAATGACTAGTATAAGGGAGAAAAAAAGAGGGCCAAGGATGGATCCCTGGGGAACACCTCTAGTCAAGGCCAAAGCTGATGAGACATCACCGTGCAGCTTCACGCACTGGTACCTTTCGGAAAAATATGAATGCACGAGACCCACAGCGCTGCCACTGAAACCCAGATGGTGTAGGACAGCCAACAAGATATCATAGTTAACAGTGTCGAAAGCCTTACTGTAATCCAGCAAGACCAATAGAGACATGGAGTTATTATCTCTAGATCTAAGAATATCATCCGTAACCTTCAGGAGTGTAGTAGTGCAACTGTGGTTACGTCGAAAACCCGACTGACATTGAGGGAGCAAATCAAATGCTTCCAAATGTTCATGAATTTGAAAACCTAATATCTTTTCCAGAACTTTGCTCAGGACAGGCAACAAACTATTAGGGCGAAGGTCACCAATGTTAACAGGATTTGCTTTTTTAGGTATAGGAATTACCAGTGATGTTTTCCAAGATGCAGGAAAAGTGCTCTCTGCTATGCAACAGTTCACCAGGTGGGTTATGTATGGAAGGACATGTGGTAGAAGCAGTCTAAGCATATGAATGCTAATATCATCAATGCCAACAGCAGCACTACCAATGCTCAAGATCAAGCGAAAAACAGTATCCTCATCAACAGTGCGAAATGCAAGATGTTGCGATCTGAATTTAATAAGGAAGATTTTTTAAATCTAATAATAACATATGGTGAATGTAATAGGGTAATCGACAGGACATGTCGTGTTTATGCAGAGAAATATCCAAATCGGTCAAGACCTACCAAGAGTATCTTAAGCAATTTCCTTCAGATCATTCTTGCCGAAAACAACCAAAAGAAAATCTGTTGTTGATAGTGAAAATGTGGAGGTAACAGTACTTGCTTACTTTACAGCACGTCCTATAATAGTAATTCTCTAAAGGATGCAGAAGCTGAAGTAGGTGCATCCAGAAAGACCATACATCGAATTTTGAAAAAGAACAAGTGGCATGCTTCCAAATTTCAACCTGTTCAACATATTAATGTAGCTGATATTGTAACAAGAGCGCAGTATTGTGAGTGGTTTTTAATGAAATCACTAGAAGACGACGATTACACAAAAAATCTTATATGAACAAATCAAGCAAAGTTTTGTAGAAATGGAATATCTAATAGACACAATAGCCATTTTTAGTCCGAAGATAATTCTCGAGTTGTTAGGCAACGACGTTTCTAAGAGTCTTGGAGTTTTAATGTATATTGTGCTATTAAACATGACAAAATATTTGCTTTGCATTTTTATGAAGAAATTTTGAATAGTGAGTGATTTATAGACATCTTAAGAAACGTCATAAATTTAAATTTAAATACACTGTCCGCAGAAGAAGCTCGTAGTGTATGGTTTCAGATGGATGGTGCACCAGCACATAGTAGCAGAGCTGTTGGAGAAGTATTAGACAACATATTTTATGATAGGTGGATCAAAAATAAAGGACCTTATATGTTGCCACCCACCTTATATGTTGGGGCGATCACCCGATTTAACGCCCCTAGATTATTTTATTTGGGGCTATGATAAAGATAAAATATACAGTATACCTGCTACCACCAAAGAAGATATGATGGCCAGAGTGCGAGGCGCGTTCAATAATCTAGACCAGGGGTCGGCAACCTATGACCCGTGGGTCACCGAGTGACCCATTTGGTAATTTCAAGTGACCCACTTTAGTTCCGAAAATAAAGTATAAGATATACAAAAAAATTTTTCTTTTTCCCAAAAAATTTTTGTCGCAAAGTTATGAACGTACCAAATTTGAATCCAGTATAACATATAAATATATCAGTTAAGGCCCCACCCCGCCTGACTGGATATGGAATCGGCCGATAGTATGCGAAATGCAGCGACATTGTCCGAACAAATTGTACCATTCTTGGATGCGCGTCGATTATTTCAAGATGTATGGACAGAAAAGTATGGGTGTATCGAAAATGGTGACAAATTGATATGTACTTTATGCACAGATATAATTACCGCCAGGACTTATAATATTGAGCGACACTTTTCTTCTAAACATAAAGATATGAGTGAAATGGCAAATGAAGATAAATCTGAACACATTGCTAAACGTGTGTTGAATTTTGGAAAACAAAATAAATTCTTAAACAGTTTTGTTACCAGCAACAATCACGCTACGTCTGCCAGCTTTGTTGCAGCTCTTAGCATTGGTACCAACGAAAACCATTTACAGACGGCGAGTTTTTAAAAAACGCATTCATAAATTGTTCCGAACACTTATTTAATGACTTCGCAAATAAAAAACAAATAATTGAGAGAATCAAAGAAATGCCATTGTCAGCTAGAACAGTCCAGCGTCGCGTTGAAGATATGGCCAAGAATATTGATGAACAGGTCAAAAATGATTTGTTATCTTGTGACATAATTAGCGTTGCAGTTGACGAAAGTACCGACATAAATAGTATTGGTAGGCTTGCAGTAATTATTAGATTTGCATCAATAAATAGCACGAATGTCAATGAAGAACTATGCGTTCTTGCTTCAATGGATGACACCACCAAAGGCACTGATATTTTTCGTCAAGTACAAGAGTTTACAAATTTCAAAAATGGGCAAGTATTGGATTTAAAAAGTAAATTGTTTTCCATTACAACTGACGGTGCTCCAAGTATGAGGGGAAAACTTTTGGATTTGTCAAACTAATGGACAATGAACTTGGCCGTTAACTTTTATCGTTTCATTGTATCATACATGAAGAAAATTTATTTGCAAAGGCATCTACACAACAACTTAAGGATGTAATGGAAAAAGTTGTTAAGATCGTAAACATGATAATAGCGCGATCAGCATTAATACACAGGCGCTTTAAAGCTTATTTGGAGGAAATTGAATCGAAATATGGAGATTTGTTATTACATTCTGAAATAGTATGGTTAAGTCGGGGCAAAGTTCTTAATAGATTTGTAGAGTGTTTTGATGATATACAAATATTTCTTCACGAAATCGGTGAAAATGATCTCGAACTCAATGATAAACAATGGTTTTTAAGTCTTTTGTTCTTAACAGACATAATGAACCATTATAATGATTTCAACGTACGACTCCAAGGAAATAACCACACAATTTTGAAAATGTATGAGGAATGGAAAAGCTTTACTTCAAAATTGATATTATTTGAAATTGACATAAAGACTAAAAAATTTCATTTCTTTCCCTTGTTAAAAAGGGAACATGAAAAAGAAAATATCGATGAACGCAATCTAAATATGTTCGAAAGTTGGATGTCGGTCATTAAAAGTGAATATGAAAGTCGGTTTCAAAGTCTTAAAAAACATGGAGAAATGTCTACATTTATAATAAAGCCCGATGAAATAGAAGAAAATATTATAAATTTGCAGTATTTTGAATATCTAAGAATTGACAATTTTAGTTTAGAAATGATTGATTTTAAAAGTTCAACATTATGGACGGATAAATTCAAGAAATTGCGGAACGATTTGAAAAATACAGAAGATAATCATTTTCTCATGATATCAACATGTTGGGCATCACTTCCTACGAGGTTTTCATCATTAAAAAAAATTGGCTCTGCCATTTTGTCCAGATTCGGGTCCACTTATAAATGTGAGCAAATATTTTCACAAATGAAATTTATTTTAAGCAAAAACAGGAGCAGGTTAACTATTGATAATTCAGATGCTTGTGTTCGACTTAAAACGACTAACTATAAACCAGACTTAACTAAATTGACGTCACAAGTTCAACATCAGGGGAGCCATTGATATCGTAGAGAAAGTTTATAAATAAAATTTATTCAACTATGTTTGTAATTATTTTCTTAATAATTTATATATTTTATATTTACTAAAATGCTGTTTTAATACGAAAATATCTCTGACCCAAATGCCTCTTTAATACTCGCATTTTGGTTGATTTTGACCCGCGGCCAAAAAACGTTGCCGACCCCTGATCTAGACGGTCCATGGTTCAGCGTGCCATTCGTACGAACATTTTAAGAAGAGTAAGAAAGTGTTTAGAAAGAGATGGTGATGTGTTTGAAAACTTTACTTAAGATTATTAGAAACTATTATTAAGACTACTTCTTCTCGATATTGTGTACTTTTCATTTAATTGTTTTAGAACATTATTAAACAATGACTTGTTTTGTTTTTATTTATTCACATGAATTTCCATAGCCTAACTGATTATACAAAATAAAACTTTAAAGGAATTGATACATTTTCCAAAATAACTCTGAAACTAAGACGTTTAGTTATAGGGAAGTAAATGCATGCTGCCCCTAATTTTGAACGTGCAATTCAATGAAGTTGAAAAAAATTTAGATTGCTATTTAAAAATAACAAGATATTGATATTGTTTAACATAGTTTTCTGATCGCCCTCTATATTTTAAAAAGTTTATAACACCGCATTTGAAGCAGTATACTTTCCAAAATGATTAGGTATCTAAAATTTTAAATATGTGCATACATTCAATTATTAGGAATGTTGTTATGAGTAATAGTCTGCAATTGTCAATTTTTTTACAAAAATTGCAATATTTCAAAAATGGCTAACTTTAGAGGCAAAGTGTATCATACAAACTATCCTTAAAATTAAGTTGGAAATACGAATCAATCATAAAAAATGAGATATTCCATTTAAAATAAGGAAGTTGATATCCATTTCCGGTGTAACCTGAAGAAGCAAAAATTCAAAACTATTTTAAATCGAAAAAGCTTAAGGCGAAACTAATATTTGTGAAATTTCAAAACTCAGCTCTTATTATTGTTCTATATTGTTCTAACGAAATCTCGTCGTGATATACCCTGTATACTTTTGTTTGACCATTAAATGTTCTTGTTTTTATCTTAGTATTGTATTAATGTATAACAATAGTATATATTATAAATAATCCTAAATTGACACCATAATTTAGATGAAACTTTCAAACTTCGTAAGGAAGACTTCTATTCGCAGTAGTATTATGGTATCATCTGTGTATTCAATATTTTTGTAGATGATATTCTTCTATAAGTCATTCATATAAGATATAATGAAGATGTTTTTACAGACGAAACCTAATCTGGACGCATTGTCGTCTGATTGAATAATACAGAAGCTCACCCCAGCTTCTAACTTGGCAAGTAGTACATCACGTGACACACAATCAAAATTCTTGGCCAAATAAAGAAAACAAACAGGAATGGCATTTCCTATATCTAGTTTATCACTTATAAAGGTGTATATTCAATCAAGGTTTTCGTTATGCCTTAGCAAATTTACCAGTCTAACCTTAAATGCCAGCTCGTATTACTTTTGATAGGCTAGACACAATTGAAACTATCCGGTAGTTACTTAAGAGAGTAGTATCGCCATTTTTCAACTACTTTAAACAGGTAGGGAAAGATCTCACCATGAAACAAGCATTTATGATGTGACTGAATTAATTGAACAGATGAGTCACCTGTTCAATTAATTCACCACTATCCAAATATAAGGCTAAACTATATAAACCATAGCAGTTCAAAGTTTGAGAATTACTAAACCTATTTATCAAATTATATAAGCCAACTGTATCTACTGGATAAAGGAAAATAGATCATCTCCAACATAGGCATAAACGTAAAGGCCTGCCCTTACGTCTTGATGATTTTAACATATGGTCCATATTTCCTTGAAGGTAGCATCAAAAAGTAAACTTATAACAAACGTACGTCAAAATAAAATTTAGGTAATTTGTTTCACTAGCGTTATTATAAAACAAAACCTGGATAATTGTTTCGAACTTCGCAGTTCACTGGCCATAAGAATAACTGTTTGCTCATTGACAGTGTAACGATTAATTTTTCACTTTTAAAATTCCTATAGTTTCTAAATAATCTTTTTTTTTGTGAGTGAATGTGATACTTTAAAATTGTCTAGTGAGATCAACTAACGATTAACAATGGAATGTTTTGAAACCCTCTAACACTATCTGGAATTTAAAATCGATTTCTTATTCATCTATTCGTTTCGAAAAATTTCTTCCCGTTTGATCCACCACCAGATACAATGATGCAGTTTAATGTTTAAACCCCACATTTTCTGTTCTTTGAAGTCTGCCTATATTATTGGTTCATATTTTATTTAAGGTAAACTTACGTGCAATTTTTATCAAGGAATTTAGTGAAATTCTTGGATAATATTTGATTAAATTTAAGAAAAGAGATGTGGAAGCGTCAACAAATTTATCTAGCCAACTGAGAAGCAAATTACTAAATGCCATCTTTGAAAAACATGAAATTGTCCAGTAATGATGACTTTTAAAATACGTTTTATGTTTTTGGTGTGAAATTTTATAAGAATTCCTAAATAAAGCTATATATCCTATATGTTTCATTTGAAGAAAATAACTTTTAGACAAAAATATGTTATATTAGTTTATTCCTCACCATATAAGTAATTGAGAAGAATTAACTATGTTTGTGTTAGGTTCTTACATTGTGAACAACACTAACAAGCATTGTCGCCATCTAATACGTAGCCTTTGAGAAATACAATTTTTGAATCTTGCGAAAAAAACGCAATAAATCGTATATTTTTGACTGAATGCAATTGTAACATATTTATAGTATTACAAAAAAATTAGGTGTGGCCACCACACGACTTTCTTATACGTATGAGCGTTTCAAATTATAGAATTTCAAGAATTTTTTTTACAAAAATTATTCAAAGTACTTCTATTCTCTTAATAAATCTCTATAGAATACATACTTTGCAAGATATTATTAAAAAAGTGCTCCTAGCTAAGAGTAAAAGTGCTACTTCCGGTCCGAATTTTGAAATTTCATATATACAAAAAATATTGCAAATCCAGTTCTAAATACTTTTGTACTCTTGATAAATATATATAGAATGCATAACTTACGACATATTTGCAAAAAATCTCTATTCGATAAGAGTAAAAGTGGTACTTCCGGTCTGAATTTTGAAATTTTTTTTATACAAAAGATATTGAAAATTATGTTTTAAATACTTTTATACCCGTAACGTACTTGCCTAAAAAGCATGACTTGCGAAATATTCGCAAAAAACTGATTTTCGATAAGAGTAAAAGACCTACTTCCGGTAGGAATTTCGAAAAACTTTTTAAATAAAATTATTCTCAATTTTAATTTTAAGTATATATGAATTCTTTATAAATTTGTTTAAACTTAGTAGTTGACAAAATATTCGCAAAATTCTATTTTTTCGCTGAAGTAAACTGCTACTTCCGGTCTACCGATTTTACTGAAAAACTAATCAGATCTCAAGAGGGAGATTATACACGTAAATACAAAATTTGGAATTGATATCTACAGCGGTTTGGCCGCTATCGTGGTCACACACAGACAGACAGACACACACACACACACACACACACAGAGAGAGAGAGAGAGACATTTTTTAAAAACCACTTTTTTGGTATCAGGGGACCTCAAAACGTGGACATCTGCAAAAATCTCGAGGTCGAAAATTTTCATAATCACAATACTTCCTTATACTACGTATAAGAAAGTAAAAGAATCACCATGAGCACTGATCAAATCTGCAATGTTTTGATCGCCAGTTGTCCTTCTATGCCTGTTAACTGTTATTTTCTTATTGGTTATTTTACACTAATACATAAATGTCGATTTATTACAACCATACGTTAAGGCTGTACTGCACTTATACATTTTTTGACCAAGTTATTCATCAAAAAGTTGTCGTCAAGTTCTTGCTCAAGTTATTGTTGACCTTGGCTGTTTTACAGTTATCAATTTATTCACCAAGTTTTTCGAGAAATAATGAAAATAGCAAATCTACCGAAGATTTGTGTTCGATATTGAATGTAAAAATAACAGCATAAGAGGTGCAAAATTAATAATAAATGAAAAATAGTATATTATGCAATGAGCTTTTAATGATAGCTATTAAGACACGAGTAAGAAAATTACAATACGAGGCTTCGGCTCGTATTGTAATGAATACGCTTAATAGCCATTAAATACGAGTTGCATACACTTTTTTTCTACGACCCAATAATAAAACATTATTTTTTGAACATTCCATTTCATAAATTGAGCGTAAAACTTGCCGTACATCTTTGCGAATTTAGCTGGTAATAAATTGTTCGTGGCTGCTAAGGCTTGTTCCATAATTTCTGGTGAAATCAAATTTTACATTTCACTGTCATTATCCCTCATTTTTAACGTTTATATTTTCAAGAAAGCACAAATTTTAACTACTTACTAGTAAATGGCAGAGAACTGTCACATTTAATTAATTTTTATATCTGTCAGATATGCAGTCGCCATATTGAATATTGGAATGTCGCATTCCTATTGGATATAAAGTTGTATCTGAATGAAAAATCTGTATTTCTATTGGACATAAACTTGTATCTTAATGAAAATCTGTATCTTAATGAACATCATTAAAGTACAGGTTTGGCATATCTAATAATACAATTAAAGTATGGGGGTAGAAAAAATAATTTACGCACACCATTCTTTTAAGAAGTATCAAAAAGTATTCAATAACATGTCATTTTTAACAAGATCCTAAAATGAAATTTGTGTTTACGTTGTACGCAGTTGGCAAAAAAACTTTATAACATGCATTTCAATAGAAATCACTAAAAACTTTATCAAGTTGTAGAAGAAAAATAGAACAGTTAAATATCAATTAGTAATTATAATATTAAAAGACATATAACCTTCAGCTTCAGTTTCTCATCAAATAATGATACGCATATTTTGCAAAGACGTTCTTTCTGACAGGACTGTCAACTCACTAGACCAGTTGTGATCGCTGACTTAGACAATTTATTTGTTGCTCTGCCATCATATCAACGTTATACAAAAAAAAAACTTATTCTAAATTATATAACTAACTAAATAAATAGAGTATGCCTATGCATAGATTGTGTATTTACATATTTTGTTATATGAAAATTTCATTTGGTGTAAATTATTTAAATCTAATTTTCTTTACTAGATCTGAACCAAAACGCCCATGTACTAATTTGCTTTCGTATGTGATTTCTAACAAGATTACCACCTTCGAAATACGTATATTGAAATCTATATAAGAAAATATCAACATCATCTTATTAATGCAATCTACCAAATCTTCAGCAAACACATACCGCACATGTAAATTAAATATTTGAACAGGAAATTGTACCACAGCAAATTTATATTTGGATGTTGGCTAATATTCTAAACATGTGCTTGTATAAGTATCCTTATGTACATATGCATATATGTTAAAGGAAAAAAAACTAGAGCATGTAAAGTGTATGAACAGACAATTTAAACTGTTCCGTCTTCTTGCAAGAAAGAATGGTGTACATATAAAAGGTCTTGCATGCGTATTTCGACATTTGAATTAACGCTGCTAGCCAAATTAGGTTACTAAAATTTACGATATAGTAAATTCTGGGTAATTATGAAGTATTACGCAAGGCATTCGACACAATAAATATCACACGAAAGGAACCGCAAGAAATATTAATAAATATTTTCAGAAAATTACACACCGCTTCCTTATAGTATTACTATACTCCATTCAGTCTAAGAATAAAGCATTGGGAAAGATAGGGCTTAAAATAAACGTTTGTGATTGGTTGAAATCGAGTGTGCATTTACACCGGCAAAATAATCGCATTTAGCTCGTTCTGTCAAAAATTTGTTTACTGACAGTTTTGTTAAAAGAGTTTGTCGATTTCCGTATTTTACATAGTTATTTGTTGTTAATATTCTTAAAAAATAGTTCTTCTTAGAACTCGCAAGTGAAATATTCATTTGTTAAGGTATTTTATCAATTTCGTTATTTCGTAATCGCTAATATTCTATAGTACGGCGGAAGCATTTTACCAGGTCCTTCAAAAAATCGTAAAGGGAAACACATAAGATCTGGACAAAGGCAAATGGCTTATAATGTGTACATTAAGCATAAAGACAATATGTCTAAAACAGCTGCAGTCAATCAAACAGCAGAGGAAGTGGGTATTAATAGGAATACAATGTACTGCATTATTAAAGAAATGGAATTATATGGAGTTCCAATTTCTCCTCCAAGAAAAAGAAATTATCGTCATACTTACAATAAATTGGATGAAGCACAAAAAAGTACAATTAGACGACATGTGCATTCCTTTTTCTTGAGGAATGAGTTACCAACTTGTTCAAAAATTTACGTAAATGTCAAAATATAATGATATCAGATATGTATATCCCTGCTATCCATCTGACAGTAAACATATATTTTACTTGTTTTCAAAATACAAAGTTCATCGTGTGTAAACTGTGCTCATATTGTAGCGCCATCTACTTTATTCTTAGACTGAATGGAGTATAGGTATGTTTTTAATTGCATAGAATAGACGACGTAATTCCAGAGTCTGTGAAATACGACTAGTAAAGTTATGTGTTCACGATTGCTAATAGCATCCTTAATACTGGAGTTGCTGAGTTGATTAAATTAGCAAGTTGCTGACATATTTTTTTTTAATAGAACAACCCGTATATTCATACATATTCTGGAAGAAAGTAATATTCTGAACAATATATTATTAATAAGAAGAGGTCAATAATACATCAAAATTGCACGTTAGTTACATTAATACATTAGATATTTTAAAATACTGAAAACTCATACCTAATAATAGTAGTAATACAGATTTCCAGTTCTAATTATATCTTGAGATGTAGCATTCAAATTTTACTTGGTTCTTCTTACCATGATAAGAAAATATCTGCATCCAATCATGACTAAAATAAAGCACTATGTAATCCTCTTTAAGTGATAGCTCTTTAGTTCTGAGAGTTTCTGTACAATATATGAAGTCACAAAAGATATGTCTTCATCTAATACCGTATCCTCGGAATTGCTATCAAAGCTGCAAACAAACGGCAAGTCGATGGTCTTCTTCCCCAGTACGCCAGGATAGGTAATATCCTGCATCAACTCAGTAAAACTGAAAACTACACTAGACGTGTATGATGTTAATGTGAAATAAAACAAACATTGGCATATAATAACTACCTACATACACTTAAACTCTTATATATAGTTTTCTGTTATTATGAATTCTGAGAACTAATATATCAAGAACAATTTATTATCTGAAAGTATCGGGTCTATACAAAAAGTACGTGTAACTAAATATATTGCTAACAGATGTGCGTTAAATTAGAGAAACTGTATTACTGACTGAACAAATTTAACAATGGTGATGAGTTTAGGTCTACTTGATCGTTTAATAGGTTGTCTGAATGTTTCTATTTATTAATTTCTAATGTCTCTAGTAAATCTAGTTTAATACTTTTATTTTCGACGTGAAGAATATCAAAATCTTTATTAAAACTGTGACTATTATCTATCAAATGTTCGCGTAAGTCGAATCATTTTTTCGTTTTATGTAAGCAGAGTAATGATCAGGGATCCGTGTTTTAAAGGCTCTTCCTGTTTGACCTATTTATCCTTTAGTACATGTATCACTATTTAACTTATTTTATTTATTGTTGTGATTAGTTTTTCCTTTATTATTTTTGATGTATTTCGCAAGGTTATTGTTAGTTTAGAATGTAATGTTAATTTTCTCTTTTTTAAGTAATTTTGTTAGTTTTATTTGGTCCTCCCCTAAGTAAGTGAAAGATTTGAACTTTTTAATTGTATTGTCTTTAGTGATTGGATAAATTTCTTGTAACGTTTTGTTGAATAATCTCTTAGAAATGAATTTATCTAAAATTTGGGTCGCATTCATTATTATAGGCGATTTATTTAATAATGTTATATTCTTTCGTATAGTCTGAAGTGGACATAGGTATACTAATTAATCTATGGATCATACTGTGGAAAGCTGCTAGTTTGTGTTGGTATGGATGGTTGGATTTGTTATGAATAGTTATGTCAGTATGTGATTCTTTGTGGTAAATTGAAAATTGCACTTGGTTATTGACTCTTTTTAACGTAAGATCTAAGAAATTGATACTATTATTCACTTCTTTTTCTAGTGTAAACGTAATATGAGAATTAATAGAATTAATAAACTCAAAGAAATTATTCAATTGTCTGTTTGTACCTGTGTATCCTACCAAAATGTCGTCAACATATCTCTACCAAAACAATACGTTCTTAGTTAATATATTATTCTCAAAAATCTAACTTTCTAAATTGTCCATAAAAATTTCTGCTAAAGGAGGTGATAAAGGATTTCCCATAATTAAACCACTATTGCACTTATAAAATTTATTCTCAAATGAAAAGTAATAAACAGATAATAATTGTAAAATCTCATCTTTTATAAGAATGTTAGTTTTGTTACATTCTAACATCCTTTTAATTAATTCAACTGTTTCAGTAGGTGGTACACTCGGGAAAAGGTTTTTTACATCGAATGAAATTAATTTAGTATTATCAGGTAACTTAAGATCTTTCATATTATTGATTATTTGAAAACTATTTTCGATACTATATTTAGGTTTGAATTTCGTATGCTTAATTATAATATCTATCAAACATTTTGAAACTTTAACTGCTGGTGCTGTATAGACCCGATATTTTTAGACAAGAAATTGTTCTTGATATATTAGTTGCCATTATTGTAAAAGCCACCGTTGTAGCTACTGCGGATTCGTTGGCTCATATTTTCAATGAGTGTTTCAAACGAGTATTTCCGATTAAAATGAAAATAGCTCGTATAACTCCGGTGCATAAGAACGGATCTACGATGAACCCTTCCAACTACAGGCCAATTTCAATTATGCCAATCTTTGGCAAGATGATGGAGCTGCTAATGGCAATAAGGATTATGGGATTCTTGCAAGAGAACCGCTACTTGAACACCACAACAATATGGGTTCAGAAAGCAGCTTGGTGCAGTAAATGCCATTCTTGACTTAATAACGTACATCTCTACTTCTTTGGAGGACCATCAAAGTTGTGGAACTTTATTCTGTGACATAAGCGAGACATTCGACTGCATGTCACATAGCATACGATGGGAATTGCTTCCGCATCCACCTTATTCACCGGATCTCACACCGAGTGATTTTCATCTGTTCCCAGATTGAAAAAAGCTTTACAGGGTGTTCGTTTTGAGGGTTTAACTGACGTAAAACGTGCCATAAATAGGTGGATTGAGGAGACACCGAAAAAGTGATAAGTATTAGAATAAAAAAACAATCATGAACAAATTAATACAGCAAACAATATATATACAGTGTGACCAGTGAAGTCCGCATCATATGGGATTTTTTTTTATTAATAGATTTATTCTAAATTTGAGTTTGGCATCAATTTCTGCTTCGATTAAGATGAAAATTAACCAAAAAAATAATAGTCACGTGATTCGCATTATCTGTCAAATTTAAATTTTTTTCCAAAAAAAATTCAAAAGTGGGGTTATTTCTCAAAATATCGAAAAAAGTTATTAGAAAAAGTTTTTCTAAAAACAATTTTTAGCCCGTATGCAAAATTTCAGCTGCATAGGATAATTTAGATTTTTCGTCAATTTTTTTGTAAATTGCACCACTGTTGCGAAATAAGACAACGCAACCTACATAAAACTTCTTAGTTTTAACAATGCTTTATTCCAGATACATTTTCTTTAAGGCAGCGCCATATTCAATGTGTGTTTTTCTACAAAATCCAAATAGGGCTATAAAATTTGGTCACATGTGATGCAAAGTTTATTTGTTTTTGGCCCTGTATAAGGTAACTTCATAAAATAACTATTTTTGAAAATGTAGTTTGTGCCTAAAAGTAATACACATTAATATTAAGAAAATAGTTTAATTGAAAAGTCAAATTTTCTAATAAAATAATCATAATACATTATAAAAATGAAACGCATTTAAAATTCCACCTTTTCAATTAATAACAATATGTATTTTTGGTATTTGAATATTAAATTAAACATAATTTGAAAAACCTAAAAATTAAAATTACATTTCTGTGTGCCTCCCATTGCGTTCAATACAAACAATTGTTCTTCTTGATACATCTTTAATGGAATTTCTGATACTAAGGGGCCTTATTTCTAAAATACAGTTTCCAAATGATCAACATTACGGAAAGGTTTTTCTTTGTAAACTTTTTGTTTTAGGTAACCCCACAAGAAAAAATCAAGTGGGGTTAAATCCGGAGACCTAGCCGGTCAGTATTGCTCCATATTACGCCCAATTACTTTGCCCCTAAATATTTCCAAGAGGCGTTCTTGAACCCGTATTGTAGTATGGATGGGAGCACCGTCACACTGGTACCACAAATTATGCCTTATTTCAATAGGCATATTGTCCAAAACTTCAATGACCTCGGTGTTAAGGAAGCGTAGGTATTCTTCAGAATTTAAATTGCCTCTAAAAAAATAAGCCCCAACAACTTGATCGTTTAAAATACCGCACCACACATTAGTTTTAGGAATACTGGTCCTTGCATTCTATTATAAAATTTGGATTTTCTTGAGCCCACCATCTACAATTTTGAGAGCTAACAACGCCGTTTGAAGTGAAAGTGGCCTCGTCGGTCCATAAAACGTGAAACGGAAAGGACACATTTTCTTCTTTTTCCCCCTGGTACCAAAAAGAGAATCCCAAACGTATGTCAAAATCTTGTTCCTTAAGAGTATTTATAAATTTAGGTTTATACGGCTTAATTTTATTTGTGCAAAATATTCCTTACACTCTCTCTTTGAACGTCAGTTCTGCGAGAAACATGTCTAATACTAGTTTGACCATGTTCCCCAATATTTAGGAAAACATTTAATTGGACTTCTTCACTATGTTTTATAGGATTGTGAGGTTTTTTAAATGAACTTTCCACCGATCTAGTTGATTTAAATTTCACCATAATCCTACTCACAGTAGATTGTTGCACATTTTTGCCTGGATGCCTTTCATTAAAAATGTTGGCCGCTACACCATGACTTGTGTTTTCACCACATATTAATACAATTTCAATTCTTTCCTGTACAGTTAACATTTTTTTATTTAATACGCAATATTAATTAAAAGCCACTATGACAAACAGAAAGCGATTTGACTGTCATTAATAAAGCAAGGGCTTGTTGATCTTTTTTATCATTTGTTTTGCGGCCAACTTGTGTTTGGTGCATCATCGTGAGGTACAAAACTAGTTAATTTTTTGGAAACTGAACTTAAATAATAAAAGACTATTTTTACTTTTTATAACATAGCTCTATAACAAATTTTAATAAAGGGGTTTTAAATTAAATCATTGAAACAAGTTACGTAAAGTTAAACGAATATTTATTTTCCACTTAATGCAGACTTTACTTGTGACGCTGTGTACTTGTCTGTATTAATATTAATGTGTATTACTTTTAGACACAAACTACATTTTCAAAAATAGTTATTTTATGAAGTTACCTTATATAGGGTCAAAAACAAATAAACTTTGCATCACATGTGACCAAATTTTAATAGCCCTATTTGGATTTTGTAGAAAAACACACATTGAATATGGCGCTGCCTTAAAGAAAATGTGTCTGGAATAAAGCATTGTTAAAACTAAGAAGTTTTATGTAGGTTGCGTTGTCTTATTTCGCAACAGTGGTGGTGCAATTTACAAAAAATTGGCAAAAAATCTAAATTATCGTATGCAGCTGGGCTAAAAATTGTTTTTAGAAAAACTTTTTCTAATAACTTTTTTCGATATTTTGAGAAATAAACCCACTTTTGAATTTTTTTTGGAAAAAAATTTAAATTTGACAGATAATGCGAATCACGTGACTATTATTTTTTTGGTTAATTTTCATCTTGATCGAAACATAAATTGATGCCAAACTCAAATTTATAATAAATCTAGAATAAATCTAAAAAAAATCCCATATGATGCGGACTTCACTGGTCACACTGTATATATTATTGATATAAGAAATAGGTTACATGGGAAAAAAGAATTTGATAAAATATTCATTTAGCCGAACAATTAATGCGTAGGTATAAAAAAGAATTACTAACAGATCTTTTCTTAAAACAAACCGTCTTTAACATTATATACATTGCCATTTCATAAAATTAAAACATCATTTTTTATTAAAGAAAATATTATTATTATGTTTCCATTATCATTTATAATAAAATATTAATTATATAATAAATTTTAAAAATACAACTTCGTTAGATGCCCTGTCCTCTGTTGTAATGTATCCAATAAAGGCCTACTATATTGCTGCTTTCAAGGGATACTGACATCGTATAATATCCTGCAGTAATTAAATACTTTTCTAATGCAACGTGATCAATATAACATATATTCGTATAAGTGTAAACTTAAGAAACTATATTTAACACCTGTTGTTTTAAATATGTAAATGAAATTGTTTATGAACTACACTGTATCTGGTGTTACCACTCCCAAAACAACAACTTAATAACATAAATGCAAATAATGTTGTAAATATTACAATAATAAGTTTTATTACAGACAACCTTTCTTTAACATCTTACAAGTATGTGGACTTATTTGTATAGATGTAGGTCTGACATTACGAAGATATAATTCGCAATACGCCAACAACCCACTCATTATGTTTTCTTGAATTAAACAATTAATCACGTGCACTTGTTCAATTCTGTGTTATTCACGTTTATATGCGAATGTACTACGTACACCTAGAGTAATTAACATATAAGTGATTAATTGTTGCATGTTTACATGGAATGTTTGCAGAGAAAGGCAACATTAATACATTGTGTATAAAAGATAATACGTAAAATCACTTAAAAACAAACAATATAATTTCATGGCTAATTTGATTGTGACCAGAACGAAATATTTCAGATTGGCCGCCGTTTTCGGAAAAGAAATATCCTGTTTTTAGAAAAGTTCTTAGACTGTAGGGAACCTTCAAAAATAGCTGAATATAAATTTTAGTTTTTGAAAGGACTTTACTGTTATCCAAAATCACCATCGTCGCAAATTTAAGACTCCTCAGTGCTGTCTTCTGAAGAAGTTTCATGGTAAATCTTCTCTTTTTGGTCTTGTATTTTTGGTTTACTTTTTAGCGATGTCTTCATTTTTTTCATTTTTGCAATTTCTTTTTTATTTTCATTAAAATGATGTTTCGTCTTTTTTGTTTGAAATACTGTCTTTATTAGCGTTTTCGCAGGTATTTCAGAGTGTTGCTTTTTCCTGTGAGATTCGTCAGCTATTTTATTTGTCGTAGCAGTAACTGGAGAAAAAGTGTTTATGATTGATTGAGAAGTATTGGTTGCAGAAAGAAGCTGTTCAGCATCTGGTCTTAGTACTTTAGCGCAGCGAAGTTGTGGCTCATCAAAATTCCCGGAAACACCAGCTGATGCGTCTTTTACAGCAGTGAGATTAATTGAAGGGGGAAATGGAGAAAATCACTGACACCAAGTTTATTATGAACGAGAAAATCTTCATTATCAAAAATAGTTGGATTTAATCAGAGCCACAATTGGCTGAACAGGAGCGTCTGCAGTTGGATTGATAGTTTTTTAAAGATGCCTTAATCAAGAAACAAAAACTTGTTTGTTAATCCATCCATCGGATATTTTGTGATATTGACCATCACAGAACGAACTGAATGAAACTTTCGGAGGAAAATGAAAGAAGGCGTTATGAAATTTTCTGTTGCGTTCATTGCACAAATAACCTTTTTTTTACTCCAAGCTGATGATAATGCAAACTCTGTTCTGGACTGGACTAGAGGTCGTTAATCCATCTATTAGAAATTCAGTAATAGTGAGCATCAAGTGGACCAGTTTTTCAAAATGAACTGAATGGAGCTTTTGGGGGGGGTTGAAAGAAGGCGCTATGAAATGTTCTGTTGCATTCATTGTACAAATAACCTTTTCCTCCCTCCAAGCTGGTGCAATGCAAACTATCTTTAAGACTGGACTAGAGGTCAACATTCATTCCGGTTCCTGTACGGTAGAGATCCTCGTTTTGTCTATGTATCTGTATTTTGCTATGAATCTAAATCCGCATAAAAATGTTCCACCTTTTATTTATTAAAACCGTTAAGTCTGTTAACGCTAGTGGTTTCTTGCTAATTTGACGGTTACGTTTAAGAAACTAAGAAACTCTTTCTACTTTGCAGAAAAGTCAATTTATTTTCTAAATTTCTGAACATTGGTAAGCAACACGTATTAGCTGCAGGGGATTTAAGCCATATAGAATATATTACTTAGATTAATTAAATACAAACCCTTTTTTTCATTGCACGTATTCCTAACTTTGGTCCACAGTCAATTACCCTGTTTTTAATCTTTGGAATTCCCGTTTCTCTATTTTAAACTGTAGAAGAGACGTAGAGAAACGAGAACCAGTTTGGGTATTTATTGAAAATGTTCAAAATGTTGCCCTTCTTAATCCCGATATAAATTAACACGTCGTATAAATTCCCTTGCACAATTATGTAACCGGTGCCTGGTTATATCATTTATTGCTTGCCTCACTAATGCTTCCAGTTCCTAGCGAGTAGCAGATTATGCGCTGTATACCTTTTTCTTCAAATATGACCAAATATGGAAATCTAAGGATGTGAAATCCGGTAACATAGGAGACTACCTGACTGGCCCTGATACTTCTTTAAACCACTAGTATTATTTCGTTTTTGGCAAGCTAATAACGCAAATATAAACTATGCATTCTATTTTAGTCATGGAATCATGCTTAATAAAAATAAGTCAGTGAATTTTAATACCATCAAAGAAAATATTAACTGCAGAGTAACGGTTTGCTGTTCGGTGCATAGTTTGAATTGCACTATCTCTTGATAGGACAACCATTTTAATTTAGTGAAATTGCATTTGTTTTATATTTAACATATTGGTTCCCATTAGCCACCGACTCTTATTAAGAGCCGTTCACCTAAACTTTTGCTTTCTTATACTCATTATAAGGAAGTATTGTAATGACAATAATGTTCGAAAAAGTGGTTTTTAAAAAAATTTCTCTCTCTGTGTGTGTGTATGTGTTTGAACAGGATACCGGTCAAACGGCTGAATATATCAATTTCAAATTTTATATTTACGAGTATAATCTCCCTCTTGAGATTTGAGTAGATTTTCAATAAAATTAGTAGACCGGAAGTAGTAGTTTACTTCAGTAAAAAAAAATCAAATTTTACCAATATTTCGTCAACTACTCAGTTTAAACAAGTTTAAAAAGAATTACAATGTACTCAAAAGAGAACATTATTAAAAACGTTTTTTCGAAATTTCTACCGGAAGTAGGTCTTTCAGTCTTATTGAAAATCAGTTTTTTGCAAATTTCTCGTAAATTACGCATTCTATATAGACTTAACAAGAGCACAAAAGTATTTAAAGCTAGATTTGCAATAATTTTTGTACAAAATGAATTTCAAAATTCGGACCGAAAGAAACACTTTTACTCTTATCGAGCACCAATTTTTTTGCAAATATCTCGTAAAGTATGCATTCTATAGAGATGTTTTAAGAGAATAGAAGTACTTAGAATAGAATTTTGAATAATTTTTGTATAAAAAAATTTTTAAAATTCGGACTTGAAGTTACACATTTACTCACAGGTTTATTTTTTTAAGAGGATAAAAGCATTTACACCTCATATCAGAACAACTTTGCATAATTTGAAATACACATATGTCTAAGAAAGTTGTGTGGGTCCCACACTTTCTTATTTGATTCAGACAAAAGTATTTAAAACTTAATTTGGAGCACCTTTTGTATATGTAATTTGAAATGCACATACGTATAAGAAAGTCGTATGGTGCCCGCAGCACATTATTTTACTAAGTTTTGCGTACATGTAATATATTAATATAAACAAATTTTTAGTTGCACTTATCACTTACATAATATGACATGTACTGCGTTTACATTTTTTTGCATAGAAACCACACTAGGCAAACCATGATAAAGCATTAAACTTTGCAATAAGAATCCAGTTTAATTTATCAGTGTAATTAGTATTAAAATAAACTTCATTACAATTTTGCAACTATAGAAATGTATCTCGCAACTTTCGATTATACAAAAACCTTGGAAGGAATTTCCTGATACGAAATTTTAAACAGACTTCGCACTAATAACCAATGTAACAATCTATTTTAATAACGATGCAAAATTATTTCTAGTGTGGGTAATGTTAGGTAATTAATTATAAAGGCTATTAAATGAGTTAAGTGTCGAATATAAAAATCGAAAAGTGCTGGAACCAATGAAGAATTCACTTCCTGACGGTTTTATCTGCAGCAGCGCATTCAATTAAGTATTCGTGAAGTAGATGAAGAAAAAAAAGCGAAGCAACCCAAACGGAAAAGAAGTTACGTGATGATTTAGAGAGTAGATAGCAGTTTATTGCACATGTTTAAAGTGTTAAAGCGGAACAGCGGAAATACCAAACTAAAAATAACTGCTGAAAGTAAAGAAATTGTAAAAATACATAATGTAATTATTTTCTATTTACAGCACTGTTACATTTTCGTTCTTTAGATTGATATAATGAAGTAGACAGAATGTTTATACTAAACATAAAATAACGTGTTTTGATATATTATAATGGGTTGTTATTTGAAGTATCCTCTTGGACATATATGTATGTATACCGTATGTGTCAATTTTCATTAAGTATAGGGATTCAATGTTTACGTGCGATTTATACGTATACAAGTAATGCGTGGCAACATGGCACCCCTACTGTCCGTCACCAATCCCAGCAACAATCGACATCACAACGATTTTCTCCGATCTTCCCAGTTCTACATTCAATGTTTAGCTGCGAGCACGCTGCGATCTAGTCTGCAATAAAAGCCGTCTTATTACTGGAACGGAAAACATCAAATGGCCGCCGCGATCTCCTGATCTAGTAGTTTATTATTATTTTCAGAATCCTTTTTTATTTACCTTATTTTTAATTTTATTAGAATTACGCTTTTGTTTGTGTCATGCAGCTTGAACGCAGCTTAATAATTCTCTGCATTTGCTGAAAGGAAAAAGAAAAACAAATCCTTGCAACTCGTAAATATTATTTCTGAACGCATTACAAACACCCAAGCCGGTGGTCGAATAGTTACTGCTAACCACGCTAACTTGTATTTACGAACATGCATCGGTCGTGCTGGCATTGGAAAGGAAAGAAGGGGTACTATGTTGCCACGTACTGTATGGATTAATCGCCTATGGCTAATGAAAATTGACACATGCTGTATACTTAAACTAATAGTGCGACAGCTATTTACAACAGTGACAAACAACATCGAAAGTGTAAGCTATACTAAAAGACTATTTTGCGATCTTCAGAAGGGAATTGATTGCGTATCTTGATCAATCCTGCAATTCGAACTTATTAGCAACAATGGTAGCAACTGTAATAATAACTCATAATATGCATAAATGATTTAGCAGTGGCTTTAACTTCTAGAACACTTCTGTATATAGATGATATCACAATATTATTGAAGAAATATGAAGATAAAACTACAGAATTAAGATGCATCTCCAACAATGGAACGGCGCGGCGTAAACTTCAGAGATTAAAATGTTCTTATACGAGAGCAGAATTGAAAATATTGGGATACCAACAAATTGCATAGCGACTTATCAGTCTCTGCAATTAAATACAATCTCTGCGAATAGATTAGCCTATGAGTAGAATAAAAATGCTTGATGCACTGAGGATACATATCTAAGTATCTACTGAAGCCTTTTCTGGTTTGTCTTTTTGCAAATAAATGTACTATTACGTTGGTGCTTGTTAGTGAGTAAATTTAGTGAGTTTAAAGTTTCCACTAATTTTCAATATTTTTATATTTTTTTGAAGGCCATTGGAATAGTGGATAATCTTCATTTTCTTCGTTCTAATTCATTTAGCATTCACTATCATTTTATAAATTGTTTTGTTCGGTATTTAAGGTTAAATTGAAAAGCCGCAAATATTCGTCCTTGAGATATCCACGTTTTGATGTCTGCTGGTACCGAAAAAGTTGTTCAATATCAATACCAAGTTTTATATTTAAGAGTATATTATCTCTCTTGAGATCTGATTAGATTTTCAGTGAAATCGGTAGAATAATTTACTTCAGTGAAAGAATTAAATTTCACCAATATTTCGTCAACTACTAAGTTTAAGCAGATTTCTAAAGAATGCAAATGTACTCAAAAGTGAAGTTAAAAAAAAATATATAAGAAAAGTTTTTCGAAATTCTTACGGGAGTAAGTCTTTTGTTCTTATCGATAGATAATGTTTTGCGAATATGTCGCAAGTTATGATTTCGAAACAAATATATGATAAGCATAAAAGTATTTAAAGCTGGATTTTGAATAATTTTTCCATAAAAAAAAGCGTCGAAAGGGTCAGAAGGGCAGCAATAATTAAAATATATATTTACGGTCTGCCTTGTCAACTAAATTCAAAGTACAATCACTAGCTCAACATCTGAACAGTAATTACAATTAAAATGTAGAAGTGAACGGAAAAGGGGCGAATTAGACAGGGTGACAGCCTAAGTCCCTTTTTGTTTAATCTTCTCATGGATAAAATTATAAACAACGTAATAGATCTTAACCTCGGATACAGGCTGGGCAACAAAAGAATTGGTATGGTGTGTTACGTCGGTGATGAGGCAATTATTGCCGAATCAGAAAACGACCTACAGAGACAACTCTATAGGTTCTTCCAAGTGAGCCGCCAACTCAATATGAACATTTCTATCAACAAAACCAAATGCATGACAATCACGAAAGATCCGCTCAGATGCAAGCTAGTGATGGAGGATGATCCCATATAACAGGTGATGCAATTCAGATGTCTGGGCATAGACATATCAAGTACCTACGACCCAGTTAAAGACCTGAGGAGCCAAATTAACAAAGCATCCGCACTATCAGGATGCCTACGAGATATAGTCTGGTCAAACCCGTACATGCGAAAAGATAGCAAAATTAGAATCTACAAGACTTGCATCAGACCGATTATGACGTACGGTATAGAAGTCCGCGAAGACACCAACAAGACGAAACACATGCTAAGGGTCGCCGAAATGAAAACACTGAGAACAATAGTGGGGAAGACAAGAAGAGACAGGGTGAGAAACTGGAATATCAGGGAACAATACGCGATACAAGATGTTGTGAGATGGAGAAGACAACGTAAGAGGCAGTGGTACAGCCATGTAAGACGGATGGACGAGAACAGACTTCCGAAGATAGTCCTAGAGAACAACCCGCCCGGCTACAGACCTATCGGAAGGCCACCTAAGAGATGGAATAGAAGCAGGGGCGACTTCAGAATTAACAGATCGACAGATCTCTAAGTAGTAGAAGAAGAAGAAGAAGAAGAAGAAGAAGAACGGAAAAGGAAAACTCTAATTCCGTAGAGTTTTTATTCAACTGCGTGGATACAAAATTACCTGACAAGTATACCCCCGCAACCAATCGAACACTGGCAATGGTATCTAGGTTAAGCCTCAATCCAGGAAGAAAAAATAACAATATGAGCTTCAAACGGCTCCCAACAATTAGTAAAGTGGTTCAACTAACACTAATTCTCCGCGAGCTAGGCACAGCTCCACAAACAAAGCCGACAAACCACTCAATCTTCGATTGAATAAGCTCCCCATAAGTTCTCCACTGTTGATCTAATTCAACATGCATCAAGTACCAGAAGTAGCACTATCATTCTAACCAAAAGCAGTTTTTCGCAATCGCAAATTGTGCCTTCAATAGAGATTTATCAAGAGTACAAAAGTATATAGAGCTTGATGTGGAACAATTTTCGTGTAAAAAGTTCAGAATTCCGACCGAAAGTAGCACTCTTATACTAATTGAATAACTTTTTTGAAAACATCGGGAAAATTATGCATTCTACCCAGATTTATTAGGGTACACGTGTGAAAGCTTAATTTGAAACTAATTTGGAACGCACATACGTATAAGGACTTAAAAGGACATACGTAAGAAAGTCGTGAGGTGGACACACTTTTTTTTGTACAGTAAAAGCTCTCTGTTCTTGTTTTTTTTTTTTTTTGATGCGCAGAGAGGTGTCCAATATTAAATTTTTAGCTTCATGCACTATCAGCAATATTATGCCTTTAGCCTAAAAATAACTGAAAGCAATGAATGCCTATGACTTACAACGCAAAACTAGCACATTAGATTTACCAGCGTTCAAGAACAAAGAATGTCTCTTTGACATTTCGCACAAGGTATGTGAACAGCTTGCAATACTTTTACACCACTAATGGAATGGTAGATATGTGTATGATCGTCATATACATGTGAAATACGCAAATAGGTGACTATATCGACAGTCTCCAAGTATACGTAGTAAATTAAAACGGACCAATTACTAAGTCCTGAATCACTCCATCAACCACCAAGAGATCGCTATTTCTCGGGAAAACTTGGTGCAAGCTAAATCGTCCCTCAGTCATAACTAGGGCGCGGACATGACCGGTTTAAACTACGACGAAGTTACAACGAAGCAAAGAAATAATGTAAACAACACACGCTTACTGAATAGCACTAATTCATATGGTGAACTGCAACATCTGTTTACGCCCGAGAAGTGTCCGAGAATGAGAGCAAAAAAATGCCCATAAAATAAGGAATTTATGATTAAAATTCTTTTTTCATCGGCGTAGATAGGAGCGTGAGGGGTTTTTAAATTTTTATATTTACCTTATATTTCGCAAGAGAAATAAAATCTTCATTCAAACTTAGTTTCGTTTTTTCATTGTTTTGACTGTTAATTACGTACTTCGTAATTTTTGTAATTGTCTGTTTAATACCGGTTTATTGAATCGACTTCTCCAAATTATCTAGACGTAAGTGTGCACTGGATTTCGTTTAGTTTCAATAACATACGCGTACATTTTTAGTTATCATTTATTTAGATCTAGAACGTTGTTTATGTTACTTTTTCTGATATGAAAATGAATTGTCAGTGATTCCGAAATTTATTACAAAGTCTGTAAAATATCGTTACAGAATACCAAAATATCACACGTTCATCACTTAGCTTTGCTAAAACATACACAGAAATAGTTTTTATGCAGAGAATGTCAATAGTTTACAAAATTTTGTTTCATGTATGAATGACAATGCTCGAAGAATTTCTGAGTGCAAGGAACTAACACAAATCCCAAATTTAAAAAATCAGTTGTTATTCCTTCAGGAACACTTTGGAAATTTGCCTAAACTAATCACATATTTGGAAAATCGCAATCTCAAATTAAAAGATGGATTAACCACATTAGATGTGGGCTATTAATAATTTCAAAAGTATTCCAGGTGACTTCAGATGTGGCCTTCGGCAAAAGTTAGACGCAGTTTTTAATAGAAATCCAGATTTAATAACATTACGGCAGTTGTGTATGCTAAATACGCTAAAATAAAAGAATATTTCCAGTACGCACCTATAACCAGTAGCGATGTAGAAAGGTACGTTTTCTATCTACAAGGATGTACTTAATTCAAAGAGAACAAGTCTTACAGGAGAGAAAATGAACAAATAATATGGTATTTTATATTTTTTCTACTCCCATACTTTAATTGTATTATTAGATATGCGGAACCTGTACTTTAATTAACGATGTCCATTACGATACAGATATTCATTATGTTACAAGTTTATATCCAATAGGAATACAGATTTTTCATTACGATACAAGTTTATATCCAATAAATATGCGACATTCGAATATTCAAACAATATTCAATATGGCGACTGCATATCTGACAGATATACAAATTAAATAAATGTGACAGTTCTCTGCAATTTACAAGTAAGTACTTAAAATTTGAGTCCACCAGAAATTATGGAACAAGCCTTAGTAAACACCAACAATTTATTACCAGCTAAACTCGCAAAGGTGCATGTAAAATTTTAACCTCAATTTATGATATAGAATGTTCAAAAAATAATGGTTTATTATGTGGTCGTAGAAAAAATAGTGTATGCAACTCGCATTTAATGGCTATTAAGACACTCGTATTCATTACAATACTCGGCTTCGCCTCGTATTGTAATTTTCTTACTCGTGTCTTAATAGCTATCATTAAATGCTCATTGCATAGTATACTATTATAGATCACCAGCCACTTGTTATCCAATTATATAAATAAAATTAAAACCTCTTTAAAAATACAACATTTCAATAGTGCGCCCATGGGCGATGAGTCATCAACCGTTCATGTCCGCGCCCTAGTCATAACTAGTCATTCAAAATGTAATAATACCTAATGATTGCGTAACTGTTATTCAATGGGTATAAGATATTGTTGACGAATAATCCTTAACTAAATTTGAATTTGTATATAAGACTTTTTCTACAGGTTATCACTACACCGTTTCTATTTTTTTTAAATATACTTTATTTTATATACATATAGAGTATTTTACATACCGACTCTTACGTGCTGTCAATTCATATGAATAAATACATATATGTAGGTACATCAAAAAAGAAATACGACCGGTATTTTTGCTTATGGAAAAAAATACTCTGGAAGTCTATTTTGAAATGAAATCGTGGCCAATAGATTTGCTGCGAACGTCGTCGCCGAGATGGAGCTTTTCTAACATCGAATCGAAAAGCGAACATTTACTAAATCGAGTCATATCTCTGGGAGACGGATTAATGAGAAAAAATAGCAACGAGATCTCGGCCGTGACCGATGCCATAACCTCTAACCACGATTTATATAATTCAGTATTTTCTCGTTCGATTTTTACAGACTTTTTTTAGACGCATCTTCATTTATTTGTATATACCTTTACGATTTTTCCTTGCAATTATTTATTTGCGCGCCACAGTATTTCTAAATATTATTAACAATTATACTAAAGTATGAAGTGATTATACTAAATGAAATGTTTGATAATAGTTGACCAAATTCAATATTTTGGTGTAAAATATTGAAATTTGTTTTTAAACCATTTCAATGCTTAAAAAATTCTAAAACCACTTGATTTGTAAGAAATTTTTGTTAAACATCTGGAAGTTATGTTTAAATTTTAAAAATTCGCTTTTTCTGACATGAAATAATCTTTTATGCGAATATGTCGCAAATTATTTACTCTGCACGGATTTACTAACAATATAGAAATATATATTAACCTTAACAATTTGCTTATGGAAAAATTTTCTAAATTAAAGTAACACTTTACCCTTATCGAGATATAGTTTTAGTATTTTTGCTTTTTCTCTTAAATTTTGTGTTCGAGCTACATTAAAAAACTACAAGATTCCATGATGACACGCCGTTTATCAATTCTATGTTATTTAAAACCATTGCTTTTTAACGTTTACCATAATGTTGTAATGGAGCACTGAATTTCCGAATTGTTCTAAACAAGCCTCCCCCTTAAACTTGACAAGGTAGGAACTTGGTTTTGCCTATACATATTATAAATTGTCTGACGAATACTTTCGACTTCCCTTGAGGATCCTTTATCAATTCTACATTTTCTTGTTTGAACACCATATTTAACAATTTTGTAAATTGTTCCACAAGGTACTTCTGTTAACGTTGATGTTCTTTTTATAATATCTGACTCAGGTGTAGATTCGTCATTTTCCGATTTAAAACTATTTAACACTTGGTTATATTGTTTCACTTAAGGACAGATTTATTGTACTCTGACACGTGTTTCGACCTCTCGGTCATTAACGAAGAGTTTACAGACTTAAACTAAACTAAGAAAGTTACCAATACCTATTTATATGTGTGGGCTAGTGTCTTAAGTACCGTGTCAATAATGGGGGTGTTTATGAAGTCCAGTTGTGTGTTTGTGACATGTTTATTTGCTGTTGTAGCTTTTTTAATTTCTAGATTTATTAGAAATTCTAGAAATTAAAAAAGCTACAACAGCAAATAAACATGTCACAAACACACAACTGGACTTCATAAACACGGGCTAGTGTCTTAAGTACCGTGTCAATAATGGGGGTGTTTATGAAGTCCAGTTGTGTGTTTGTGACATGTTTATTTGCTGTTGTAGCTTTTTTAATTTCTAGATTTATTAGAAATTCTAGAAATTAAAAAAGCTACAACAGCAAATAAACATGTCACAAACACACAACTGGACTTCATAAACACCCCCATTATTGACACGGTACTTAAGACACTAGCCCACACATATAAATAGGTATTGGTAACTTTCTTAGTTTAGTTTAAGTCTGTAAACTCTTCGTTAATGACCGAGAGGTCGAAACACGTGTCAGAGTACAATAAATCTGTCCTTAAGTTAAACAATATAACCAAGTGTTTTATTCGTTTAATATTCATAATGTTTCACCAAGAACCAACCGTAGATTCTATTAATTTTATTAAAACTATTTGCTTAGCCTGAATTCCTAAACAAACTCTTACTTTTTTGTCGTCGTGAAAATTTATATTTTCTGTCGATAAATCAGCATCGTCATCATGTTCTTTATACTCTTCTGTATCGCACCTAGGTCTCCACATCTTGAACAGCTTTTGAAACACAAAATAGAATACCTTCGGCAACAAAATATTCTTCGCAACTGGACACATATATAAACCTTATATATACATACCATATATATATATATATGAAAGAATAAGAAATTATTGCGGATACATAAAATATCAGAAAAAGAAAAATATTGGGTATAATCCGCTGTAGAGCAACCGCAGACACGTGTTTCTGACTAATTGGTCGTCATCAGTACGGTGTAGCCAAGGAATTAGGTGGGATAACCTTGGAGATGTAAGCTAAACGGAAGACCATCAGGTGACAGACCACCATTTGAACCATCGGAACCGAGGATCTTCTAGCTGAAGCTGCAAATGGTGGTCTGTCACCTGATGGTCTTCCGTTTAGCTTACATCTCCAAGGTTATCCCACCTAATTCCTTGGCTACACCGTACTGATGACGACCAATTAGTCAGAAACACGTGTCTGCGGTTGCTCTACAGCGGATTATACCCAATATTTTTCTTTTTCTTATATATATATGTATATATATTGTTATGGTTTTAATATCCATACAATATATTGATTTGCAATTGTGTTATTACATATAATTTTTCAATTCTCAAAAGTATATTTTTATCAATGAATAAACAATAAATTATTTAAATGATTATTTGATGTTCATAAGTTGATGAGATTTTCATGTTGATCTGGTTGTCGTAGAGGAAAAATAAGGTTTTCTTTCTTCTATGTTTGTATTTTTAGAATCTGTTAAAGAGAAATTAAAAAAACATTATTATTATTGTCAAATATGATGTATTATATTTTATGTACAAAATTGTTTAATTAACGATGATATGACGAGTATTGTAAACGTAAATAATTGATTTAGAGTATAAACTAATTTGAATTAAATTTCCCGCCATAATTTGAACAGGTGTTAATGAAAGGAAAATTTTGACAGTTCCTGAAATGAGAATTTATAAATTGAAGGACATTTGTATGAAATGCTTTGAAATTAGGTTTTTTTAAATGTAAAAAGAATAATTAATACACGTAGTAATAAATTATAGGGATGTAAATATTCGAAAGTAAATAGTAAAGAGATATTTTGAATTATAAAGGTAGGTGTAGATTTCTGATTGGAGAATTTAAAAAAATTGTAAAAGGGTTGCTTAGGAATTTGGTTATTGAAAAAAAAAACAACGGGGGGAGGAAAAAAATAATTTTCATACGACGCGGTTATTTTTATCTTTGAATAAGAAATAATTCATTGATAATTTCTTAAATACAGCGAATTTTGTGCTTAAAAGCGTTAAAAGTTATTAATTTAACAAAGTCAGAGTGAATAACACAGTTAAAAGTGAAAGAAACATACATAATTTATGTGATATCTATAAAACATAGGTAGCAAAATTGATAGATAAAGGAAAGGAATATTTAAAAAGGTTGAATCATAATTTATCACGAGTACTTACATAAATAGAAGATTATCCATAGACGAATTCCAATGTGTATTTTCAAGATTAACCATAGACGAAGTTCCTAGTATTTCCAAAGGAGACCGAACGTGTAGGAATCATTTCTTCTAGAGTTGCAGTATTTTATCGTGTATCGGCTTACGAAGAGAATTTTTCTGAGACCGAACGTGTATTTCCAAAGGAGACCGAACGTGTATTTCCAAATTAGACCGAACAAGTAGGAATCATTTCTTCTAGAGTAGCAGTATTATGTTGTGCAGAGAACTTCGAAGAGAATTTTTCTGAGTCAGAACGTGCATATCCAAAGGAGTCCATTATAAAGGAGTACAAGAAGGACGTCGAAGATCGGAGGATATCGGAGAACATCATCAAGATATCAAGTCCAGGTCATACAATAGTAGCAACAGCACCTACAAGTAAATATACCTTAACATTTGAAGTAATATAAAATATATTGGTACTATTCGATTTAAAAATAACATATTTTATATTAATATTTAGGAAAGTTATTCACTTTTACACCAGAATGTATTGAATTAAGAATAAGAAAGGCAATACCTTATTTGTAGTAATATTACAAGTTGCATTCCATAGAAATCTCATCAACAATTGAATGTTTACAACCATAAATAAAATACATTATTAGTCAATCGAAGAAAATACGAGTTGTCGTTCAACAAACTTACTCGCTACAGTTATGTCATTATCTCTCATGGTTTATTTTGATATTTTCTAACCAACGTCAATGCATCGTTGTTAAATAATTTTTCAATAATATTTATTTTCACTTGTGTATCTGATCAACACATCATTATACCATTATTAGCTTGAGCAGTTTGTTTTCTTTCATTTGTAGCATTATTTATGTGCTTTTTCAAACAAAGCAACTGATCTACAAGATTGTGTAACACTAAAATCATAAAAATATTGAATTAATTTAACCTGAAAAAGACCCATCAAAATTTGGAATACTTACGTGTTTAGTCGTAGTTCTACAATGTACAAGCGAATAATCAGTCACAATGGACCATAAACACCCCTGATGATATATAAAAAAAGTATTTTATAAAGAACACGTGCAATTCAATCGATAATAAACGAATCATAAGTTAGGTTATATTTCTTGACATGTAATGTGAAATATCCCTCCCATTTTTTATCATGTATTGGTATAGGGTTCAAAGAATATAGTCCTACCAGTTCAATTAATAAAACAAGGAGAAATAAAATTTTATATTTATTAAAATTGAGTATTAGCCGAGGCATTTTAAAAAAAAATAATATTAGTAGTAAAAAAATTAGGTGTTAAAAATAACACTCTTCCAACACACATATAAGTACATTTAGTGCCCGAACTTGGAACATTATTAGAGGATAGTTTGTTGTAAATAACGATCATCCAACCCTTATACAGGTACATTTGGCTGGCCCAACTTGGGACAACTATATTAATACATTTGGTGCCCGAACGTAGGGGCACGATAAAAGAAAGGTTTCTGGTTATTTGTGTATTTTGTATTTTGTAGAATAATAAAAACACAGATCTATTAGGTACATTTATTTAGTTTATCGCAATTTGGTATTACATGTGATACATTGGTGCATAATTGTGCGTATTAAAGATACATATAAAATATTTTATATAGAGTGCATACATATTAGTATAATTTTAAAAATATTTAAAAGAAATGGATACAAGATCTAAATCTAGTATGAAACAGACTCCAGGTACAAGCGAAAGCGGAGAGGATAGTGAACAGGAGAGAGGTGATAGGCAACAAACTATTATAAGTAGGAACGTGGAAGATATGTTAAGAACAATTCTAGAAAATAGAGAAATAGATAAAGAAGAAAATAAGAAGTTATTGGAAAATATGGAAAAGTCTAATCAAGAGAAAAATGAGAAGTTATTGGAGAAAATGGAAAAGTCTATTAGAGAAGAGAATAAGAAAAACAGAGAGGAAGATAAAGAAGAGAATAAGAAGATATTTGAAAATTTGTTTGAGAAAAATAGGGAAGAGATAAACCAGAAAATTAGTGAGGGAAACAAGAAAATAAAAGAGGATATTTTCGAGGTTTTGGAGAAGAAGTTAGAGAAGTTTGGGGATGATAATAAGAAAATAAATGAAAATCTTGTGAGACTAAATGAAAAAATTAATCAAACTAATGAAAATATGAAAACTAAATTAGAGGAAGAGTTAAACAATTTAGAAGATAAATTTATAAAAGAAATAGAGAAGAAGAATGAAAGTAGTAAGGTAGAGATTTTAGGAACGATAGACAAAAATATAGTTAATAAAATTGGAGAAGTAGAAAAAATAGTGCTGGAGAAAGTAGGTATATGTGAGAGTAAACAAAAAGAACTATCTGAGAAAATACACAAGGATTTGGTAAAGGTATCGTCAAAGAATGATATAGAATTAGTTATAGTAAATAAAAAAATTAGCTGATAATGAAGAGAAATACAAAGAAGATAATTTAGTACAGAAGGAGGCAATAGAGGGGTTATTAACAGAATGTGAGAACAGGAAAGAAGAGATAGAGGGATTAGTGAAGATAATTGAAGGTAAAAGGATTACGCAACTAGTTAATACTTCTCCGAATTGTGTTATTAATACAGGAATTAAAATAGAAAATTTACCTCATTTTAATGGAGATTCATCAACCTCAATACATCCCATGCTGTATTTAAATAATATGTTGAGATATATGGAAGATATTACAGAGTTTAAAACTAAAATGAATATTATTAGATCTACTCTTACGAACAGTGCTTTAGATTGGTTCCAACGAATTGAGGATGAGTGCACCAATATTGATGTTTTTGTAAATATGTTCACTTCATATTACTGGAATAGTAATCAGCAAAACAGGGCTAGGATTAAGTTATTGATTGGTAAATTTCATCCAGGGAAAATGTCTAGAGAAACGTACGCTTCTAGATTATATAATAATAGCAAATATATTCATAATATAGATGAATCTACCATTGCTCAACAATTACTGAAGCATTTTATTGTGAATGACACTCATGCTATTATTTGTCAAAATGTTACGACTATGGATTCATTGATTGACATTTTAAGACGATTAGATGACCATAGTGAAAACATGCAATATAGTGGAAGAAGAAATCAAGAACCAACTTCTAATGGGAATAATAATATATCTCCGGTATCAAGAAGTAATGTTAATAACACAAATATGTTTAACCACCGGAACGATTATAGTAATAGATCAAGGGAAACAAATTATCAAAATGGTAATAATTTTCAAAGAAATGATTCACAAGGAAATCGAGTATCATATAGGCCATTGAATAATTTTAATAATGGACAAAAACCTTTCTCTAATAATAGACCTTTTGAAAACGATAGAAGAGGTTATCAAGGAAGGAATTATGGTAATTATCAAGATCAAAACAATCGTTATTATAATCAAAACGCGAACCTGAATAATAGCTGGAATAGGAATAATGATGGGAATACAAGAGGTAATGGAAATGATAGAAATAGAAATACAGATACATCTCGTAATATAAATAACATTAGATTAATTAAAGGTGGAAAGGCAGATGAAGGTACGAATAGTATTGGAAAAGAAGATGTATTACAAAAGGGTAATGATGAGAAAAAAAAAACGCCGATTTTAGAATCAGAAGCAGGGATATATGGGAATCCCATTCCAAGTGTTTCTTGGAATTAAATTCTAAACAATCTGTCGATAATAATTTTAAAATAGTTTATAAGGACATCAGTATTAATAGTATTAGTTTAGATAGAGATTTTGTTGAAGTAGATTCTTTAGAAAAATTAGGGAAGATAGTAGAAGATTGCGAAGTACTTCCTTTCATTAAAATTCAAATAGGAAAAATTGAATTTAAAACACTAATTGATTCAGGAGCGGAAATTTCGTTAATTAATAAAGATAAAGTGTTAGAAGTTGTAAATGTCATTGAGAATATTGTAAAGATAAAAGGTACAAATGTTGTAACTGCAAATAGGAGGAAAATGGGTATTATTACCGAACGTATTACTATAGAAGTGGAGATTAATTTTAAGAAATATATGATGCAATTTTACATATTAGATGGTTTATTTTACGATTGTATACTAGGTATTGATAACATGAGAATGTTAGGAATGAACATTAATTTTGATAAGGATGAAATAAATATTAATGGTAATAAATTTGACATGGAAAAAATGGAAGACAGGTTGGAAGTTAATTCATACATGGCTTATAGAGAGTTAATTGGAAAAGAAATTGATAATGTGATTATAGAAGATAGAAATGAATATTTTAACAGTCCTGAAGAATTATTAGAAAGAGATATGTTTGAGCTACCGAAATTATATAATGAATCGTATGTAGATGAAGATGTAAATATTAAAGAAGATGATACAGAGAAAATTATTGTTAGAGAAAGAAAAGATATAATTAAAATTTTGGACAAACAGAAGATTGAGAACAAACAGATTAGGGAAAGTTTAGAGAATATTTTAGAGGAGAACATAGAATTGATCAATGAGAAGATAGTATTTGCGAAGGATTATGAACATAAAATAATTGTAGAAGATGATTCACCGTTAACATGTAAAAATTATCCCATACCATATTATTTCCAGGAACGTGTAAATAAAGAAATTCAACTTTTGGAAGAAGCAGGAATCATTGAGCGTTCAAATACGTATTTTATTAATCCAGTAGTGTTAGTTAAGAAGAAAGATGACTCAATACGGATCTGCATTGACGCGAGGGCCCTAAACAAACGCATTTTACCTGAATTCGAAGCTCCACAAAACATTGACGTGTTAATAACCAAGTGCGGAAATTAAAAAATTTACAGTAAGTTAGATTTAAAGAATGCATTTTGGTTAATTCGACTAGATGAAGATTCTCGTAAGTATTGTGGTTTCAATATAAACGGGACTGTATTTAATTTTACAGTTTGCCCGTTCGGAATAAAGACTAGCCCTGCCGGATTAATCCGATTTCTACATAAAATTTTAGATAGATATGAAGATTTTGCTATACATTATTTGGATGACATTATTATTTTTTCGGATGATATCGTTTCACATTTGGAACATATTGAAATAATCATTTCTACTTTAAGAATAAACGGGATGAAGTTGAATTTAGAAAAATGCGAGTTTTGTAAACATGAGGTCAATTATTTGGGATACATAATTAACGAAAAAAACATTTTATTGGATCCTAAACGTTTGGATGATATTAAAAATTTTCCAAGACCTACCAAATTAAAACAATTAAGAGGATTCTTGGGGTTGTTAAATTATTATAGAAAGTTTATACCAAAATTTAGTCAGAAAACAAATGTATTGCTAACTTTATTAAAGAAAGACAAGAAATGGAGTTGGACAGAAGAACATGAAGAATGCTTTATTAAACTTAAGGAAAATTTTGTAGAGAATTTAAAGTTGTTTCACCCGGATTTCAATTTAGAGTTCATTGTTAGAACTGATGCATCACATAGTGCAGTAGCAGCAGAATTGGTACAAATAAGAGATGGTGAGGAGATACCTATTTATTTTGCCTCAAGGACGCTGAAACCATGCGAGGTTCGATATGGGGTATCAGAAAAAGAAATGATTGGGATCATTTTCGCATTATCTAAATTAAGATACTTTTTGATAGGGAAGAGGTTCCGTTTAGAGACAGATCACAAGGCTCTGATCAATATTATGAATTCTAAACTAAATAATAACAGGATATACAGGTGGGCATTGTTAATTCAACAATATGATATGGATATTCATTATAGACCAGGAAAAGAAATGGTGGTGGCCGATATTTTGAGTCGTAAAGATGGAGGAATTAAAAAGAACGAGGTTAGTATAAATCTAGTCCAATTAAGGAGACAAGGAATATTTTCCTTACGAAAATTAAAGGAAATTCAGGGAACAGAGGAGTTTGTGGAATTGAGGGAAAAGTTAAGTAACGAACAAAATTACAAGGGTATGAATTTAAAAGATGGAATAATTGTGAAGAAAATTGGTGATTTAGAAGTTTATGTGACAAATGAAATTCATACGAAGGAAATTATTGAATATTTACATAACAGGTATACACATATTGGATCAAGAAAATGTTGGTTGATGTTTAGAGAGGCATATTACTGCAAGAATGATGAAAAAATTATCAAAAATACATTAAGACATTGTCAGGTATGCATATTGGCTAAAGATAAAAATTTTACCAACGAAAACATTAGTCAAAGTATCGTAGCAAATGATAAACTAGAATTGATAACGATTGATTTTATTTCTAATTTAATTCCTAGTACAAATGGATATAGGAACATATTGGTGATTTGTGACATTTTTTCAAAATATATCAAGCTTATTCCTACACAAAAGTGCAATACCGAGACAGTCTTACAGGCATTGTATGAATATTTTATAGCATATGGGAATCCATTAGCGGTATTAGCAGATCATGCTACATATTTTGATAATGACAGGTATAGGGAATTCTTACAGGATAGGAATATCAAGAGCTATTATATTTCTACTAGACATCCACAATCTAATCCTACAGAGAGATACATAAAGGAAGTGTTAAAATATTTGAGAATTTTATTAGTTAATAAACATAACAGATGGGCCAAACAATTATCTCAAATAGAATTTGTTATGAATAACTCCCCTAGTAGTGTTCATAATCTTTGTCCTATAACTGTTTTTACTAGTCAACTACCACAAAGACCTTGGTTATCAGATGAACAAGTAGATTTATACGAAAAATATTTATTAGTCAGAGAAAGATTAAATGAAAGAAAAATTAAATGGGAAGAGAAGAAAATGAGAAATCAAAAGAAATTCAAAACATATGAAATAGGTGATAAAGTTATCGTAAAGGCATTGAGAGTAACAGATCGTAAAAATAAGATTATAAGTAAATTGAGTAGGCCATACGTAGGACCATACGTCATATATAGAAGACTGGGCATGAATACGTATGAATGAATTGAAGAGGAGACAAATTTAATTAAAGGTAGATACCATATCTCCATGTTACACGATTATGTAGAATCAGTATGATAAATCATCCAAATTATAGGTAAGACACAGTATTGGGAGATTGTGCTGTGTAAGTGAGTGACGACACTTCCTAAATCTGAGTTATATCAAATCATCCACACCAAATCATCCACGAAAAAAAAAAAAAACGTTATAACAACAAATATGTTAGGTAGGACATGGTATTGAGGAGATTGTATCATGTTAGTGGCTGGCATCACTACCTTATACCGAGCCAAATTAAATACTCCAAAGATATTTAATATTCCCAAAATAGAACGTAAAACACATATTTCAGGCAGGACATAGTATTAGAATAGATTGTACTATGAAGGTGATTGACCACACTTCCTAATCCGAGTCACATTAAATCATTCATAACATATTAGTCAGGAAAAGCGGTACATATAGAAGAGATCAACTCTTGACGGTTTTTGGAATACCGATTCATCTCAGCAATCTTAGATCTTTTCAATTCCCAAAAATCTATTTCTTAAAATAGACCTTCCCATTGTATATAAATAAATCCCATTAAACATAATGATTTCATTAATGCAATTGCTAATATCATATTTAGTCAGGATAGAAGTTTCCTAGTGGAAATAATATTAGTTAATAGTACCCATTTAGAAATAATAATTTGTTTGATAAAATATATAATTAGTAGATGTCCTTATATTTTAATTATGTAATTTAATTGTCATGTATCATGTGCAATGTAGTGATGTATCATATGTGATATGCAAAAGTATAGAATAGAAACAGTACAAGATGAATATAAATAGGAAAATTTAAATGTTTTTAAGTTATGTACAACTGTAACAAGCATTGAAAGTCAAGAAATATTAAGTTAGTAGTCATGTTCTTAAATGTAAAATGAATAGGGAATTACCAATATCATGTATACGAATAGAGTATAAAATAAAAGAAATTGAAATCTTAAGAATACAGTACAAATATAAAGTATATGGTTTTGTTCAAAAATAAGTACAGGTGTTTAGTAAAAATAGAATATGTATTATAATTGAAAATATAAAGTTTTATAGAGAATGGAGTGATTTTAGTTGGAATTTAATAGTAATATAAAAAATATATAAATGTCGAAATAGACAATAAAGATTATAAAATATGTATTATGAAGTATAAAATATCTTGTAGAGGTATAAGAGTACCTACAAGATTAATTAAAGAATTTATGAACCAGTATATGGTATATAGCACTAAATGTAGTGTTTATTGGATGAATAAAAGTATGATTAATAAAGATAATTGTGGAATGTATATGAAAGAGTTTGTTAAAACTATTGAAATGGATTAAAGATTATAATATGATTAATAAACACCAATATATAAAAGAACAAGTATTAAAGTGAATACAAGATAGTAAATTCAGAGTACTGTTTATAAATGTTTAGATATGCATACAGGTGAAATCATTTAAGAATTACTATAACTATGAAATATGGAAATAAAAATCTTTTACAGACAAAAGTTAAACAGTAAACAAACTTAAAACAAAATTAATTGGGAAAGTTGTAAAGAAAAAATAATATATCTTAAACATGTATGATACATTATAGTTGTCAGTTTTACAAAAAGAGTTATTAATACATAGCATATATAAAATAGAATGTAAAATAGTGTATAAAAGTTAGAAGCATAGATTTATGTGTTTATGGGTTAAATAATGAAAGTGTTGATTAGAGAAAAATAAATGAATAAAATGACGTGTATACAGAGTATTGATAGAATTTATGGTGAGGTTGTGTTGAATTAAATTAGTTATGATACTTAAAGTTATTGTTAAACAAATATAAATTTTCAACAAAGTTCAAATTTACATTTGTTAAAGGGGCAAATGTTATGGTTTTAATATCCATACAATATATTGATTTGCAATTGTGTTATTACATATAATTTTTCAATTCTCAAAAGTATATTTTTATCAATGAATAAACAATAAATTATTTAAATGATTATTTGATGTTCATAAGTTGATGAGATTTTCATGTTGATCTGGTTGTCGTAGAGGAAAAATAAGGTTTTCTTTCTTCTATGTTTGTATTTTTAGAATCTGTTAAAGAGAAATTAAAAAAACATTATTATTATTGTCAAATATGATGTATTATATTTTATGTACAAAATTGTTTAATTAACGATGATATGACGAGTATTGTAAACGTAAATAATTGATTTAGAGTATAAACTAATTTGAATTAAATTTCCCGCCATAATTTGAACAGGTGTTAATGAAAGGAAAATTTTGACAGTTCCTGAAATGAGAATTTATAAATTGAAGGACATTTGTATGAAATGCTTTGAAATTAGGTTTTTTTAAATGTTAAAAGAATAATTAATACACGTAGTAATAAATTATAGGGATGTAAATATTCGAAAGTAAATAGTAAAGAGATATTTTGAATTATAAAGGTAGGTGTAGATTTCTGATTGGAGAATTTAAAAAAATTGTAAAAGGGTTGCTTAGGAATTTGGTTATTGAAAAAAAAAACAACGGGGGGAGGAAAAAAATAATTTTCATACGACGCGGTTATTTTTATCTTTGAATAAGAAATAATTCATTGATAATTTCTTAAATACAGCGAATTTTGTGCTTAAAAGCGTTAAAAGTTATTAATTTAACAAAGTCAGAGTGAATAACACAGTTAAAAGTGAAAGAAACATACATAATTTATGTGATATCTATAAAACATAGGTAGCAAAATTGATAGATAAAGGAAAGGAATATTTAAAAAGGTTGAATCATAATTTATCACGAGTACTTACATAAATAGAAGATTATCCATAGACGAATTCCAATGTGTATTTTCAAGATTAACCATAGACGAAGTTCCTAGTATTTCCAAAGGAGACCGAACGTGTAGGAATCATTTCTTCTAGAGTTGCAGTATTTTATCGTGTATCGGCTTACGAAGAGAATTTTTCTGAGACCGAACGTGTATTTCCAAAGGAGACCGAACGTGTATTTCCAAATTAGACCGAACAAGTAGGAATCATTTCTTCTAGAGTAGCAGTATTATGTTGTGCAGAGAACTTCGAAGAGAATTTTTCTGAGTCAGAACGTGCATATCCAAAGGAGTCCATTATAAAGGAGTACAAGAAGGACGTCGAAGATCGGAGGATATCGGAGAACATCATCAAGATATCAAGTCCAGGTCATACAATAGTAGCAACAGCACCTACAAGTAAATATACCTTAACATTTGAAGTAATATAAAATATATTGGTACTATTCGATTTAAAAATAACATATTTTATATTAATATTTAGGAAAGTTATTCACTTTTACACCAGAATGTATTGAATTAAGAATAAGAAAGGCAATACCTTATTTGTAGTAATATTACAAGTTGCATTCCATAGAAATCTCATCAACAATTGAATGTTTACAACCATAAATAAAATACATTATTAGTCAATCGAAGAAAATACGAGTTGTCGTTCAACAAACTTACTCGCTACAGTTATGTCATTATCTCTCATGGTTTATTTTGATATTTTCTAACCAACGTCAATGCATCGTTGTTAAATAATTTTTCAATAATATTTATTTTCACTTGTGTATCTGATCAACACATCATTATACCATTATTAGCTTGAGCAGTTTGTTTTCTTTCATTTGTAGCATTATTTATGTGCTTTTTCAAACAAAGCAACTGATCTACAAGATTGTGTAACACTAAAATCATAAAAATATTGAATTAATTTAACCTGAAAAAGACCCATCAAAATTTGGAATACTTACGTGTTTAGTCGTAGTTCTACAATGTACAAGCGAATAATCAGTCACAATGGACCATAAACACCCCTGATGATATATAAAAAAAGTATTTTATAAAGAACACGTGCAATTCAATCGATAATAAACGAATCATAAGTTAGGTTATATTTCTTGACATGTAATGTGAAATATCCCTCCCATTTTTTATCATGTATTGGTATAGGGTTCAAAGAATATAGTCCTACCAGTTCAATTAATAAAACAAGGAGAAATAAAATTTTATATTTATTAAAATTGAGTATTAGCCGAGGCATTTAAAAAAAAAATAATATTAGTAGTAAAAAAATTAGGTGTTAAAAATAACACTCTTCCAACACACATATAAGTACATTTAGTGCCCGAACTTGGAACATTATTAGAGGATAGTTTGTTGTAAATAACGATCATCCAACCCTTATACAGGTACATTTGGCTGGCCCAACTTGGGACAACTATATTAATACAATATATAACCTTATATATACATACCATATATAAGGATGGATGTTTTCGTGTATTACGGTAATGATACGTCAGTAATATTATTCAGGTTCATATATTTCTGGATTTTCACAGAAGGAAATTACATTACTATATATGTGTTAGTATATTATTCATGATAATCCTTCAATAAGTCTTCGATACCTTAAACTGATTATTATTTAGTTGTAAGTATATATAAATAACAATAGCCCCTAACATTTTCTGTTGCGGTCCTTTTATTTAATAGACGACCGACCGCTTGGTTCCTAATCCGTGTGTAAACAGACCGCAGTAAAGTACTTATTGAAACCCTTAGGTGTTTCTTATATTTCCGAAAGAATTTATACCAATAGGAATCTTATTAAACAGGTACTCGGGCTGCTTGCGCAAAACGATCTTATGAAAAAGACAAGCCATCCGCAGAGTTTGTCGGTCCCTCATACTTAATCAGCCCACATCAACGAACCTGTGAAACACATGGTCTTACTTTCATGTGGGAAATATCAGTTGATATCCGTTAATATTTCAAGCATCAATTAACAACTCTCACTAGACTTACACCAGACTGTATTTTCTGAAAACGAAGTTATTATTACATTTTTAGTTTTATTTTTTGTGGTAATATTTCAGTTCGTTTAATAATTTCTATCCCCAAATTCACTTCCATTGAAATATTTCCATAAATTTACAGATTTCTCGAAGTAAAAAATTGGAATATATTATTTTTTTCAATATTGGACCAATTCTATATGTACAGCAGAGCAGTGCTCGCATAACCAACACATAAACCTGTTTTCATACCATTGACAAAAGTAATAAAAGAAATAAACTTGAATCCCTTCTCTCGAAATGGAAAATAATCTTTATTTATACAGACATGCACACCTACACACTCCCGTAACATCCCTAAAACCCCCCTATATAGACTATGCAAAGAAACACGATTCATTATTCACACATCGCGTTGACTCAAAAAGTAAAGAGAACTTCGGGCAGATGCAAATGAGGCTCTCGGCGTTATATTAGTGCGCTTTTTTTCAACGTACTCGTCTAAAACACCTACTCCGCAGGATTTCACGTCGCATTTTCTACGCTATTTTCACTGTGAAACGGATATTTTTCCCGTTGACTCTTTTATTAATGCCTTTGTCGATGTTTTTTTGAATGCACATCTATATGTATGCTGGTGTTCTTTTCATATCCAAGAATAGATATACAGATTTCGCATTGTTTGAACTTAATATAGTATTTTTCTACGTTTGATCTTTTATCTTTTATATAAGAACAATGTAAAATATATTTGAAATAATGTTTGACCGTCAAACAAATATAGTGCTCTAAATAATTACAATTGTTATTTTTATAAGAAATTACTTTATATCATTGAGTTAGTATAGTATATTTTATACTTTATAAGTTTAATAAACCTCATTTCAATAACAAGTTTTATTAATCACGAGCGAAGCGTAGCGGAGCGAGTGTTTAGTAAAACGTGTAATTAACGAGTTTCATAGTATTTCTTATTACTTTTTCTACGACAGCAAATAATATAAATAATACAAAATTACTAGTCTATTGTCACACCACGTCGTTTATTTTGACAGATTGATGACAAGTGTTAAAAAACTTACGTAACTGTATAATTACACGTTCTAGTTAAATTTGATAGTAAGACAATTACACACATATAACATTCAAACCGTCATATTTAAAGCGTACACCTCGCGTATGTGCAATAATGTGCGTGCATGACGTGACTGAGTTTGAACACGTTTGAACCTGTATAAGCCTCTCGGGCCGAGAATTTATGGCGCCTACCTCGTACCTACTTGTCCAAAATTAATTGTTTTATTTTCATAACACACTAATATTTTAATAATTAACTTTTTTTTATCTAAAATTGCATTTTACCCTTAACTCAAAATTATCATAAAAAAGTTAGTTACTGAAATATTCGAGTTTTGTTAACAAACTGTCAAAATAGAGAATTACGTAAGTATATCTTTTATCAAAATCTTGATTTATCTTTAATAATAATAATAATAATAATAATAATAATAATGATTCACTTTATTGCCCAACAGAACATACATATTCCAATTACAGGACAATTTGCAAGATAACAAATATATAATGAGTGCTTAAAAATTAAACAGTGAAGAAGTAGCTGAAAAATGAAAAACATAAAAAAATAGAAAGAATAGTGACTGCAAATACAATCAGTGCTAAGCAAAGTTATTGAATGTTCGCACCGCAACACCCCTAACTCCACCAATAGTAGAATGAAACAAATCACACTGCGACGAAATGCTATCAAAGTGAGAACACATCACGTAAACAGGGGAATTTAATAATGCATTTGTGCATGCAAACGGTAAATAGAAGGTGCTGCTGTTCCGAACACCGAAATGCGGAATACGAAAATTAAGCATTGATAGTAATGCGGGAGAGTCAATATAGTTCCGGCAAAGCTTAACTAGAAATATTAGACTGGCGATAGTTCGTCTGGAATTAAGAGAGGTCAAAGTAATACGTGATAAAAGAATATTGTGATCAGTGCTACGTTCCGGATAGTGACCATCCAGACGAAACCATAAGAACTTGGCAAACCGCCGCTGAATCAACTCCAATTCACGCTTGTAGGTAGCATAGTATGGGCTCCAGATGATCGACGCATATTCCAAGCGCGATCTCACAAGGGAGTAGTAAAGGGATTTCAAGGCTACAATATTAGAAAAGGTACCACAGTTGCGAACAATGAAACCAAGCATTTTCCTGGCATTTTTAGTGATATACTCAACATGTTGAGCAAATGTTAGCTTTGAATCAAAAATAACACCCAAGTCCTTAATCAGATCAACACGAGCGAGCTGTACCTGATTCAGGTTATAATCAAAAATCAAGGGAGAAGAAGCTCGAGTGAAAGTAATCGCCTTACACTTGCCAATATTAAGGGGTAAGTTGTTCAAAGAGCACCAGCGAGCTATACTCTCAAGGTCAAACTGAAGTGAACTGCAATCATCAGAAGTCGAGATCTCACGAAACAATTTTAGATCATCAGCATACAGTAAACTCTGGGACATTAAGCCGTCAGTGATGTCATTAATAAAAACATTGAAAATTAATGGACCCAGAATAGACCCCTGGGGGACACCCGAGGTAGCAATGTATTCATCTGAGGCGAAACCATTGTAAAACACAAGTTGGCGCCTGTTAGAGAGGTATGACATGAAAAACGAGACCAGGCGCGCACTGAAACCGAACGAGCTTAGTTTGGAAGGAATGATGGAGTGGTCTATGCGATCAAACGCTTTTGAAAAGTCCGTGTACAAGACGTCCACTTGTTCACGAGAATTTAGAGCCTGAGACAAAGTTTGCACAAATTGGCACAGGTTAGAGACAGTGGAACGCCTTGCAACGAAACCATGCTGAGACGGAGTATTGATGCAAGGAGAAACTGCTGCGTAGAGACACCGCTCAAAAACCTTAGAGAAATTTGACAAGATCGCCACTGGCCGGTAATTTTTTATATCAGAGCAATCATCCGATTTGAATATTGGCACAATGCGAGCGAACTTCCAAATCCTTGGAAAGGAAGAACACTTCAATGCCAGGTTGAAAATCCTGACCAACGGATACAAAAAAACCGGAGAACAGTCCTTGATGAGAAAGGATGGAATCTGATCATGGCAAGTGCTGTAACTGTCATTAAGTTTGCTTATTGCTTTAGAAACCTGATCCTCAGAGAGCTCAATAATGTTTATATGACTATTGTTATTATGATAATCAAGGGAGACCTGTGGATAGGCAGGGTTAGTAAAAACACTACTGAAAAATTTCGCAAAAGCATCGACAACCAACTGAGGCCCATCCAAAGTTTCTTCTTAGGAAACTATTTTTTTTTTGTATTTGTGTATATACATATTTTCAAGAATAATTCCTCCTTAAAGAGACAAAAAATGTCCGTTAATAGTAATCTAAAATTAAAGTAAAACTGCATTTACAAAATGCTCACAATTCTATGTTCTTAACTGTAGTCAATGTATTTTAATGTAGAACATTACTTACAAAAATTCAATAATTTTCATTAAAAATATAATAGATAAATATCACAAAGTACTGTACACAAAGCACACAACAAAACTATACAGTATGGAAGTGAATTCGCGAGGAGCAGAGCTTTCTAGATCTTTTGTTTACAGTGCAAATCAGTTTGCATTTCTCACTCTCATACTCTTTAGCTTATACCTCTCAATTTCTTACTGTCTTCTCCTTTTCCTTCGAATTTTTAACTCCTATACTATAGAGATCTTCCATCACCTCAATCAGTCTTGGCCTTCTTTCTTTTCTGATTTTACTACGTGGTCTACATTTCATCGTCGAGTAAGTAACTACACTGTCTTCTGCTCTCCATAAATGTCCCATTTTATTACTATTTCTCTTTTGATTACCGTATTCTTCATTACTCAGTCTTCTGTATTCACCTTCTGAATCTTTTTGTCGCTGCTTGTTTTTTCTATTCTTGTGTTCTCAGCTGCTAATTCTTTCCCATTGTCGTGGTCTTTGCAACAGCAAAATAACACGTTTTGCTTTTAATATGAGACGACACTTTCTTAGAAAATACATTGTGACGACATAGTGGCTGGCGCGAGTTTGAACTGGGTAGATTATCTTTGACTTTAACATCGCCACCGTATCGCCACACCACCGCAAAATGATTTGCTACAAATTATTTTACAAGGAAATGTTAATGCATAAAACGTCATCTCAAAGTCAAAACAAATCTGCAATAAACGTTGAAAAAGAAAAATATCACAGAATACTCATAGATAAAGCACACAAACATATTTTTAAAAAAATTATATGTGGCCACCACACCACTTTCTTATACGTATGAGCGTTTCAAATTATACAGAAGTTGTTCTAAACTAAGTATTAAATACTTCCATAGTCTTAAAAAGATAAATCCGTGAGTAAGTATGTTACTTCAAGTCCAAATTTTAAGATTTTTTTTTATACAAATATTATTCAAAATCCTATTTTAAGGTCTTATATTCTCTTAATAAATCTCTATAGATCGCATACTTGGCAAGATATTCAAAAAAGAGCTACTCGCTAAGAGTCAAAGCGTTGCTTCCGGTCCGAATTTTGAAATTTCGTGTATATAAAATTATACAAAATTTTTCTAAATTGTTTTAAATGGTTTTATCTTCTTAGAAAAATAAGCCTGTGGTGGGTATGTGTGTTACATCAAGTTCAAATTTTAAGAATTTTTGTTTAAAAAATTATTCAAAATTTTATATAAGTAATTCTATTTTCTTAGTAAATCTCTATAGATCGCATACTTGGCAAGATATTCAAAAAAGTGCTACTCGCTAAGAGTCAAAGCGTTGCTTCCGGTCCGAATTTTGAAATTTCGTGTATATACAAAAAATATTCTAAGTCCAAGTCTAAATTCTTTTGTATCATGATATATATATAGAATGCATAAGTATTCGATAAGAGTAAAAGTGTTACTTCCGGTCCTATATTTGATTTTTTTTTATACAGAAGGTATTGAAAATCAAGCTTTAAGCACCTTTATATTCATAATGTACCTGCCGAAAAAGCATGACATGATTTTCAATAAGAGTAAAAGACTTACTTCTGGAATGAATTTCGGAAAGCTTTTTTTAATAAAATTCTTCTCAAATTATTTTTGAGTACATTTATGTTCTTCATAAATTTGTTTAAACTTAGCAGTTATCGAAATATTGGTAACATTTGATTTTATTACCGAAGTAATCTACTACTTTCGGTGTACCGATTTTACTAAATATCTAATCAGATCTCAAGAGGGAGATTACACTCGCAAATATAAAATTTGGAGTTGATAGCTATAGTCATTTCACCGCTATTGTGGTCACACACACAAAGAGAGATAGACAGACACAGAGCTAGACAGTCATTTTTCAAAAACCACTTTTTCGATATCAGGGATTACAAAACCTAGATATCTGCAAAAATCCCAAGGGTCTACGTATAAGAAAGTAAACGTAAAGTATTTAGCTATACATAAACCACAATAATAATCATTATGTTTTATCTTGCATCCAAAATGTTTCTTATAACCCTATTATTATTAAAGAAAATCATTAGAGAGATTATGGAAAAGTATAATGAATCATAACTTCTACCTTTACTATTGTATTATATACCATGGCAATAATTAGTCTTAATCCTTTCCTTAATTTCGCTCCGAATTCCAAAATACCTTCTAATAAATTTATACTTTCAACATTTGTTTTATCTTTTGACATGTCTAATCAATCATATAACGAGCGACCAAATAAATCCGGAGTCTAAGTAGGTTGGCACGAAAAAACGTATTTCCTACCTTACGCATTTGTAATAATGTAAAATGTCAACCTTGACAACCAAATATCAAATGTTAGCGTTGACAGTTATGTAGGTAAGTGATAATACAAATGCGTAAATTGGGAAACACGTTCTTTCGTGCACAACCTGTTTCGGCTCTGGATTTATTAGATTGCTCGTTAGTTTAGTCCTGTCACTGCCCTGTCAAGAATATTGGTAGGAATGGAAATGTGATAGTCTACTTTTATTATTTTATTATTGAAAACTAGTAATACATCTTTACTGACGGACATTTTATAGTATAACAAATATAGAAAAAGGAAAATGCTATCTTTTGCATTTCTAAAAATTATAGAAAAAGAGTAAATATGACTTGCTCAATTTTATTTATTATTCCTGTTTACGTTGATACGTAGATGTGTCATTAGTAGGTTCGGTGTGTTTATTGTAAACATTATATTAACAATTAAACAACAATAAAATATACACAGTATTTAATCGTCCGAATAATATACTTAAATTGTCACGGAAAAGGCACTTAATGCCATCCCAACAAGATTAATATCCGCCATAAATGTGTTGAACATCGGTACCCTACGTTCAAACAGCAGCTTTGGCAGAGATTTATCTTTGACAGTGTTAATTGTTTTAGTTAAAGATGAGACTCGAATAGATTCACTGCAGAGATTATGTGTATCATTTTCATTAGATGCGGCTTTTAATAGTTCTATACTTATGTTCGTCATAAACGCCTAAATGTAGGCTAATAGGCTATATCTAATTTGCATTTAATACATTTTACGTTATACGATTTTCTTTTGTTTAATTCGTAACACGACAGTTTATAGTATGAGGTGTTAAAGTATTAAAACTAACTATTTAGTTGACCTTCATTTTCCCATTTTTTGTACCGATTTGTTTTTAGTATCATGGGTACATCTCTGAAATATCGCTGTAATAGTGAATAACTTGCTGTGACACCCGATGTTAAATTTACTTAATTTGCATTAGGAAGAGTACTAGCATATCCTGCGCTCTTGCTTAATAGTCCAAATACATAGGATTCACATCCACGTACCTCATGTTTGAGTATTCGCTGTTCTGTTGTTTTCACACTCTGTGACAAATGCGGAGAAGTTCTATCTTTTAGTTGGTCTAAACATGTAAGATAAAGTCATTATTAACGAGTATATTTTCTTTTGTGTAAACACACCAGTAAATAAAAAAGAATTGTAGGACGCTCTATTTTTCTTCGGATAGACATCTTAAATATCGAGGAGTTTTTTCAAAACTTATCAAAAGAATTTTTTGAAGACACAGCCTTATTGGAAAAAATGTGTAAACTTAATGGATTACATTTTGTTGAAAACTAAAATATTACTTTTCTCCCAACTATTTTCCATCATAGCTAGGTATAAAATAAAAATACTAAATAATAAAAATCAATACCAGTAAAATAGCAATTAATGTTCCAATACATAACAACAAAATAACACCAACAATAGTAGATACTATGCTTTGGCCAAATACGATCACTCATGTCTGGACATTATACTTTATACATACACATTATACAAAAAGTCCTCGAGAACTGTTTCTTTCATTTTTTGTATAAATTTCGTATAAAAAAAAGAAATGAGTGTGCTTAAGACCACACGGCAGAAGTGAAAACTTTATCAAGGCGAGGTTAATAATACGAAATACAACTTTTTTTTCGTTTTCATTTACATTTACATTTTCCATTTTCCATTTTCATTCTATATTACATTTAAAAAATATATATTTATTATTATTGTGTATACATTATTCTAGTACATTTCGCTCGGTCTGATCAAGTTTTCACTTCAAAAATTCATACGTACGCATGTATATATACAAATATAATAATTCTCATACGAGTACCCGAGCTGGTCTAATGGTAACGTGCCGACCTTTCACCCGGGCGGCTCGGGATCGCATCTGCACGCGGACGCTAAATTTCAATTTAATTGAAATTAAATACCGCTAGTTAGTGTTATAATACAAAGCCGAGCGCGACTCGAGGCGACTTTACCCGAACGAGCGTTACATTCCGAGCGTGGCGGCTCAGTCTCTTTCAGTGCCCAACAATCAATGCATCAACGCGCCCATAGAAGTTTTCACTTCAAAAATTCAAAATTCGGCCCGTAAGTTACACATCTACTCTTACCGAATGACGGTGTTTTGCAAATATCTCGTAAATTATGCATTTCATACAGACAATAGAAGTATTTAGAGTTGGATATACATGGAAATAAAGGAGAGTTGGAAGTAACACTTGTATTATACTCACCGGAAAAGATATTTGAAATCAATCTCTCCCCCCTCTTTCTCTCTCCCCCTCTCACCCCCGCTCTCTCCCCCACTCCCCCCTCTCTCTCTCTCTCTCGCTCTCTCTCTCTCGCCCTCTCTCTCTCTCTCGCTCTCTCTCTCTCTCTCTCTCTCTCTCTCTCTCTCTCTCTCTCTCTCTCTCTCTCTCTCTCTGTGTGTGTGTGTGTGTGTGTGTGTGACCAAAATAGCGGCCAAACAGCTAAAGCTTTCAACCCCAGCATGTCTATTTACGAGTATAATCCCTTCTTGAGTTTACTATTTAATATCAAATATTACCATATTTCGTCTACTATGTTTAAATAAATTTCTAAAGATTTGCATGTAATCATAAGTGAGTTTAAAAAAAAAAAATTTTGAAAATCTCACCGCAGTCGGTGTTCCATTCTTATCGAAGAATAGTTTTTTACGGAAATCGAAATTTGTCGAAAAGCAGTTTTTTACAAATATCTCGCAAATACTGCATTCGGTGCAGATTTGTTAAGAAGATAAAAGTATTTAATAAGTATTTAATAAGTAATAAAAGCTCGAGTCCATAGCTCAGACGAAAATCACCTATGTAACGCTCGAAAGCATTGCTTAGGCCAGGATAGTTCTGAAAAACAAAAAGAAATATACATATCATAAATGTCATTGTCATCTAACTCGTCAGTCGTAAATTATTCTTGCTTTATGCATCACTGCTTGTCCTATACTTCAAAATGAGTATGTCTTACGACACAATCGAACGTCTCAACATATCGACTTGAGCAACTGGGAAAGAACCAGAGAATTATCCGATCCAAGATAAATGCCGTTTCGTGATGGATGGACGTCGATGAAGGGACGGCATGGTGTGTTATTGTTGTGTTTTCATTCTGGGCTTACGGTACGAGATGATGAGATGCTGTAAAACTTAATGAAAAATAAGAATTGCCATAAGAGCACTTGGCCGACTGGCGTTCATTCTTATATTCCTATTATGAACCTATTGTTCTCTAATCAACTACATCTGTTTTATGCGTCACCTATCGTTTATCGTCATTTACGGAAATACAATGGATGAATGTTTCATTAAGCTGTTTTATTTTGCGCACGAGGTGCCATAAATTAAGTTCGTCTCTTCTAATAACGTATTTTACCAATGATGTTTCAATTTTTAATGGCGATTGTAAGAAAACAATGGAGGATTATAGTAAGGTGCAATACAAGTAGGCAAACGTTTAGATTGAAATCTTAACAGCGACTGTTTTTTAGAGGCTTTCGTGTATATGTATGCTTCATAAAAGTAGTTCGTCTTTTAGACTTAACAAAATGCATACTATGTTACGGTAAAACTTCAGCCTGTATATATCTATATTTGTTATACCCTTTAGTTGCCTCTCTGACTCTTATGAAGGGTTTATAATTCATTTTTATTGTGATTTATAAGATCGTTAACGAAGATTAGAAGCAATGGCGGACCCAAATTTGACCGTAGCGGTACTCCAGATGTTGCAATAAGTATGACTTATATCTACTGAAGGTAATGTACTGAATTCTCTTCTGTAGGTTTGAGAAAAAGAATGTCACCAGTGTAGTACTAAAACCGAGAAAGTTTATTTTTTGCAGTAATAATTATATACAGGGTGTCCAGAAACTCTCCTGACAAACGAAGACCGGAGATTCCTCAGATAATTTTAAGACAATTTAACCCAATTCACCCTAGTCCGAAAACGCTTGCTAAGGGAGCTAGAGCTCTTTGAAGATGGCGCCTTGTAATTAGTTTTTTTTTAATATCTCCCTAAGGCTTCTATTTAGAAAAACAAAAACTGGTATGCTTATTTATCGTCCAGAGATGAATCGATTCCATCAATTGCGAATTTCTAGTACCGGTCATAGGCGTCCGTTTTGGGTAGGTAAACGGCTATTTTAACGCATAACTTTTTTGTCTTTAACTTTTAAGCGTTTGTGACACTAGATTATTAAATTTTCAGGTATTTTAGTACTAAAAGGTACTCTTACTTTAAGTCGGTAGGATACACCGTTTTCTAGAAAAATCGATTTGAAAATTTTTCGTTTTTTCGTCATTTCAACTTCCGTCATTTCAACTTCGCGAACTGACAACAATTTGACAATTAAAAACGTAGGTTTTATTTCTGTTAGCAGTTCAGAGCGAACTAGTGCAAAAAATAATAAATTGAATTTTAATGACGAAAAAACGAAAAATTTTCAAATCGATTTTTCTAAAAAACGGTGTATCCTACCGACTTAAAGTAAGAGTACCTTTTAGTACTAGAATACCTGAAAATTTAATAATCTAGTGTCACAAATGCTTAAAAGTTAAAGACAAAAAAGTTATGCGTTAAAATAACCGTTTACCTACCCAAAACGGACGCCTATGACCTTAGGAAGCATTTTCGGACTAGGGTGAATTGGGTTAAATTGTCTTAAAATTATCTGAGGAATCTCCGGTCTTCGTTTGTCAGGAGAGTTTCTGGACACCCTGTATAATAATATTTAACCTGCTGTCATTTTATTCTTGAGTTTCCTCATAGCTACAACCACCTCAATATCAGTGAAACTATTAATATTGATATCAGGACAATTACAAAAATTGACATCAGGAATATTAGAAGCACTAACGTTTGAATAAACGAAGCCAAAATACCTGTGGGTTTTTGTAAGTAGTATTATTAAAATTCATAGATGCAGCAACCGTTACAACAGTATAAGGCAGTATTGTGATGATAAAATTTTCGACATCAAGAATTTTGCAGATAGATGTCCACGTTTTGAAATCCAGTGATTCCGAAACAGTTGTTTATTTACGTGTAGTTCTTTAACAAAGTCTTACTGTACAATTTCACATCCCAATATTTCAATTTAGGAAAGAAATAATAGTTACTCGGTGTCAAACCTGTGCTGTGGGGTGGATGTTCCATCTATAAAAAGTCGCACTGGTCGATTAATTCATGAAATTGAAAAGCTTAGTAAACGTTGCCATTGTTTGGCATATTCTTTTGATCAGAGTTGCAGGGCCCTACTTTATGTATGGCAGACTGCAACTTTCTGATTGTTTCCTTACAGGCTTCTCCTGTTATTGTAGAGTGTTGCTTCATGTATTCAATCAATAAGAATCTTTCCATATTTTGAAACACCTTCCCAAACTCTCTTTATGAAGTCTGCGTTTTCTGCCTTTTTTGGCAATGGCAATCCCTTCTGTATCCATTGCATGGATTCTTGTTTTGATAGTGGGGTATAGTAGGTTACACATGCACGATTTTTTATTGATAAAAAGTTCGAAATAAGCTCTTCGTCGTTAGCCAAATCCACCAAGTTTTTTTCTCAAATATCATGCGGATGCGAGAGTAAGCAATTTCGAAATCCAATATGCTGAAATTAAATTTATTCCTAAATCTTTACACAAAAATTTTAATAATGTAATTTTGGTTATCTTCATTTCATCAGCAGTCATTAAAACTTACAGCTGAATGCTATCTATATCCTGCTAAAACTCAATGATTCGAGATTCAATCACGTTGCACGTTTTGCATTGACAACGAATCTTTTAGGTATATCGTTGCTGAGTCGGAGGGATTCAGTTTTAGTTTTTATCTTCTAAGACCAATGTAATATTTTTTGACGTTGTCGTTGGTTCTTGCTTCAACAAGCCTTGCTCATCATTCGTCGTGTTCAATTGATTCCGTCCCCATCGAAATTGTTTGAAGCAAAATCTGTCTATAGGATCAATTTTGGCATAAAACAAATACGTTTTGCATTGACAACGAATCTTTTAGGTATATCATTGCTAAGTCGGAAGGATTCAATTGTTGTTTTAATTTTTTGATCCTCTAAGACAAACATGTCATATTTTTTGACGTAGTCGTTGGTTCTTGCTTCAACAGGCCTTGCGCATCCTTCGTCATCTTCAATTGATTGCGTCTCCATCGAAATTGTTTAATGCCAAATCTGTCTATAGAATCAATTTTCCCCCGCAGATTTCATACAAATATACAGTGGACGTAAGCAAAGAAGAATTTTATGACTGAATAATTTTGGCTTAAAACAAATACGTTTTGCATTGACAACGAATCTTTAAGGTATATCGTTGCTAAGTCGGAAGGATTCAATTGTAGTTATAATTTTTTGATCCTACAAGACAAACATGTCATATTTTTTGACGGTGTCTTTGGTTCTTGCTTCAACAGGCCTTGCTCGTCTTTCGTCATTTTCATTTGATTCCTTTCCCTATCGAAATTGTTTGAAGCAAAATCTGTCTATGGAACCAATTTTTTCCCAGCTTTCATAAAAATATCCAGTGGACGTAAGTACAGAAGCGTTTTATGGCTGAACAATTTTGGCATAAAACAAATACGTTTGGCATTGACAACAAATATTTTAGGTATATCGTTGGTGAGTCGGAGGGATTCAATTTTAGTTTTTAGTTTTCCATCTTCTAAGACCAACATGTCATTTTTGACGTTGTCGTTGGTTCTTGCTTCAACTGGCTTTGCGCAACTTTTATCATCTTTATTTGATTCCTTTCCCATCGAAATTGTTTAAAGCAAAATCTGTCGATAGAACCAATTTTTTCTCAACTTTCATAAAAATATCCAGTGGACGTAAGTACAGGAGAGTTTTATGGCTGAGCAATTTTGGCATAAAACAGTATCACTGTAATAAAGTAATTGTGATTGGTACTTTCTCATCTACGTTGCTGTTTGAATTGGCTGTATATCCTTAACATTTTAAAACGAACGTTACATTTATGATTTTCATACAATAGTACTTAATAAAAATACATTAAATTATTCCACTTATACAAAAGCACAGTACCGTTATATTCCATTTTGTTTTAAACATAGCTCGAACAAATTTATTTCTTCCGTATGCAAACAACGTGCCAACAAGTAATTATGGTTATTTACCTTTTACAGTCGTTATCTGAATACACGATTGTAAATTAATAATTCACCGAATGTCAGTTACTGCTTGTTAATTTTTTTCTACCTTTGTGTCAAACATTTCCATAATCGATACGTGTACGTGTTGAACTGGCAAAAGTGCTCAGACAACTATTCCATTCAAGATTGATTATCACTGAATATCAATTACAAATTTTTTTGGGCATCATTAATAATAATAGTCTGTCTGTCCATATTTTTTTTGTGATTCTCTTTCGGTGCTGCATTTTTTATGAACTGATTGAACCGAATGAACACGATGATGTTTACATATGTAATATAATGAACACTTTACTGGTGCCAACCACTAGAAATATATAGAGAACAGGGAAAATAGAGAAACTAAAAACTTGGATTCGAAAACTAGCCTAAAACATGTTCAATAAGATATTTTGAAACGTGTGTAAAATTTACGTTAAATTTTTGAGTGACTTTGTGTTACATTTATTATACCTAGAAGTTACCGATTGCAGGATTTGCAATTGGAATACTGCTGCAGTTTTCTAATAAATTATAAACTTGGAAATATCTACAAATATGCCTTTACAATATTGACCCCATAAGAATTCTTTCGTCGTTCTTGATTAGTTCATAGAAATTTGTTTTGTACAATGTTTGTTGAAAAATCACCATATCTAAGAAACAATTAAAATACGAACAGATGTTAATTTAATAAACTCTTAAAAGTGTTTATATATCTGAAATCATGTGTTTCATCTTAAATTTTGATACATCCCGTGTAAAGGAACTGTATAAGAAATTATTCATTATTAACAAACAAACACACACAGTAAGCTTATACACATACAGCAAGTATCTCGAATAATCGAACTTAATTGGGTATTGAACCTACTAAAGTAATCACCTAAGTGGTAATTATTTAGAAACCTTAGCGTAGCTATTGTTTGCCAGGCATCGAACTTGATTTCCCATGTCTATCAAATATTCAAACTCCAATACCGAAAACTGACTATTCGCAATTTATAAATTTAACGCAAAGTTTATTCAAGTTATCTACTTAGAGGCGAATTCGTCGTATGCCTATCTCTATTACAGCACTCACTAGGGAACATCTCGAACTAGAAAATGCAAAGAATATTGAAACTTGGCTAACAAATACATTCTAGGGAAGGGTGTTCAAACCCATTTCCCTTATCTGCCCCAATTTATTCTCACCCTTCAAAGATAAAATAATTTTTATATTTTTAGAAATACTTATTACCAACTCGAAGTAAGCAAAAGAAGCAAATATCCAGAGAACGTAAACTGAAATTATTGTGTGGCGAATTCAAAACGCAACTTTTATTGGTTCTCTATATATTTCTAAAGAAATATCATCGTGACATAACCTGTATATACAGAGTGGGACATGGTTTGAATATTAGTGCGACCAACAACTTTTGAAGCCCGACAAATTTACTAAAACGTTCATCGGTTCTTATTTTAAACGTTTCGGATAAAACGGTCCCTTCGAGTTAAATAAACATCCCCATTATTATTTTAAATACATATTGCATACGTATGTAATTCCGTGCATAGTATTTCTTAAGTTGTCAGAGACATCTGTTGATGTTAATTAAGATGTAGGTTAAATATTCATGACATTGTGACATAACCTCAAATAATCGTCAAGAATTGTTAATTTCGTGCTGTTATTGGAAGTGATTAAAAGAGTTACCGTCAAGGTATGTTCAAAAATGTTATAACTTCTTAAATGACAATTTTCTCCTTTATATCTCAGTGTAATATAAACTTCGTTTGCTTTTGCTAGATTCTTAATAACATTAGTAAGTATTTTGTATATACTGGGGTAAAATGGTCTCTATGTTTGGAGGCAATATGGTCCCAGCGACTATTTTACTTCTCAAAATACTTACCTCTGGTTTGATATGTGATTGTTGTTCATTGATCAAAATAGTTCGGAAATACATGCACAAGTCCAACAGATAAATGTGGATTCAAATGTAATAAAGTTAGCATTGAAGGAGATTTCGAATGGAATACCTTACAAGCGAGCGATTTACTACTGACCTCTCTGAAAGGAAGAGCCAAAAGTCAAAATAAAATAGCAAAAGGATATTCAAAACAGCTGAGCAGGTATGTGATCACTCTTCCTAGAGATAGAGGTGTGTCCAAAAGATTACTCCTTAAAAATAGAGGACACACCCTTAAAAATGGAGGACACACTCTTCGGTCTTACCATGAAAAATATTTGCGAGAAGGCCTATGAATTAATCGAAAAAATAAAACCTTTTTATATTAAAATGTATTTTTTCTTAGAGTGGTCATTTTCCCCATATTCCATTACAATTCATTAATTTATTGTTTCTTGGTTTTTGCGTTCCCATAGTGTGTATTTGTTATACTGTTTTTTTGCGTTTTTTTCCCTATTTTAATTCAAATCTTGCAAGTTTTGCTTAAGTATCATGCGGCTTTCATTAAAGTTATCACTTTAGAATAACAAAATTGTAGAGGCATGGAATTTATACTTCACGTTTTCGTGCACATATTTTATAGTTAACTTCTACATAGTACGAAGATTGTCACAGTGGCATCATATAGCGAGTTTCTCCAAGAATGAACATTTAATTTTACATCGGTATATTATTACACATTGTAAAGAAGAAAACTCAATTGGTTCACATTCCTTTTCCTTTGAATAAGCAATTAACTGTTTTTGCTATGACTGGTAAATCGAGATAAACATAATAGCTCTAACCGTTAGGCCGTTATACTGGTCACACACAAACATATATGCGAAAGCCACTTTTTCGTGTTTATGGGATTGCAAAAATCACAAGTTGAACATTTTCGTCATAAGAATACTTTTTTGTACCAGTAGTAAAATGTCATAGCATTTTTACAAATAATAAAACGCCATGACTTGGATTGGTTTGCAATAGATTTAGTTCCACGTACTTTTTGTATAGACCCGACACTTTTAGACAAGAAATTGTTCTTTATGTATCAGTTCTTAGAATTCCTAATATCCACACACTATATATAAGAGTCAAGTGTATGTAGATAGTTATTATTGTATATGTTAACCTGACGAAGCTACAGTGTAGCGAAACAGCTGTCGTTATTATTATTAAATACAGTGTAAATCTTAAACATTTGTTTGTTTTATTTTCACATTGAAAACGCCATGAAATGTCATTTCTCCACCTGAACTAATAACAAGTAAATGATGAGCATATTATTGACCTAGGTGAATAATGACAACAAATAAAGCGCATGCCGCAACCATGCAATCGCAGTAATATGTCAATCTTCAAAATTCGTTGTAGTTTAACCCGTTTGACCAGTTTCACATTCGTATATCCGCCTATCATTCGCGATTTATACCATAAATCATACCTAGAATCTAAAACCTAAAGGCTCTACCTCTGAGGTAAAATAAATAACTGTATTTTAGGTTAACAATAGCAAAATATGTATGATAGTATAATATGGAAACAATATAACTCGTAACTATTACAGGTGTAAAGAATTATTTAATTTATTTATAAAAATTATTAGTGCAATTATGGCATGTCAAATTTTTTGATGGTTCAATTCTATTTGAAAAACCAGGATTGTGCAGATATGTAGGCACATTAATGACAGTATTATTATTTGATTCTTATCGAAAACTCCTGAGTTTACTGCAGGTGTGGTTGCGTAAGTAGATGTAGGTAGACCTTGTAACATACATGCTATATTTTTCTTATTTACTAGGGAATCTTCTATAAAACCTTCAGCTACACTAGAAGATTTCCAACCACCATGTTGTTTTATCTGAAGGATATTACCACCATTGACAGCTAAAAGTGTAGCCGAGATTCTACGGAAACTATGACCAGTATACAACTGTGGGTTTTCTAAATTTAAGTAAACTGCATTTTACTTTCTTATACGTAGTATAAGGAAGTATTGTGATGATGAAAATTTTCGACCTCGAGATTTTTGCAGATGTCCACGTTTTGAGGTCCCCTGACACCAAAAAAGTGGTTTTTAAAAAATGTCTGTGTGTCTGTGTGTGTGTGTGTCTGTGTGTGTGTGTGTGTGTGTGTGTGTGTGTGTGACCACGATAGCGGTCAAACCGCTGCAGATATCAATTCCAAATTTTGTATTTACCAATATAATCTCCCTCTTGAGAACTGATTAGATTTTGAGCAAAATCGGCAGACCGGAAGTAGTAGTTTACTTCAGTGAAAAAATCGAATTTTGCAAATATTTCGTCAATTACTAAGTTTAAACAAATTTGTAAAGAATTCAAATGTACTCAAAATTAAATTTGAGAAAAATTGTTTTAATAAAGTTTTTCGAAATTCCTACCGGAAGTAGGTCTTTTACTCTTATCGAAAATCAGTTTTTTGCGAATATCTCGCAAGTCATGCTTTCTAGGCAAGTACATTAAGAGTATAAAAGTATTTAGAACATACTTTTAAATATCTTTTGTATAAAAAAAATTTCAAAATTCAGACCGGAAGTACCACTTTTACTCTTATCGAATAGCGATTTTTTGCAAATATGTCGTAAATTATGCATTCTATATATATTTATGAAGAGTACAAAAGTATTTAGAGTTGGATTTGGAATATTTTTTGTATAAATGAAATTTCAAAATTCGGACCGGAAGTACCACTTTTACTCTTATCGAATAGCGATTTTTTGCAAATATGTCGTAAATTATGCATTCTATATATATTTATAAAGAGTACAAAAGTATTTAGAGTTGGATTTGGAATATTTTTTGTATAAATGAAATTTCAAAATTCGGACCGGAAGTAACACTTTCATACGTATAAGAAAGTCGTGTGGTGGCCACACCTCATTTTTTACTTTCTTATACGTAGTATAAGGAAGTATTGTGATGATGAAAATTTTCGACCCCGAGATTTTTGCAGATGTCCACGTTTTGAAGTCCCCTGATACCGAAAAAGTGGTTTTTAAAAAATGTCTGTGTGTCTGTGTGTCTGGCTGTGTGCGTGTGACCACGATAGCGGCCAAACCGCTGTAGATATCAATTCCAAATTTTGTATTTACGTGTATAATCGCCCTCTTGAGATCTGATTAGTTTTTCAGTAAATTCGGTAGACCGGAAGTAGCAGTTTACTTCAGCGAAAAAATCGAATTTTGCGAATATTTCGTCAACTACTAGGTTTAGACAAATGTATAAAGAATTCATATATACTTAAAATTAAAATTGAGAACAATTTTATTTAAAAAGTTTTTCGAAATTCCTACCGGAAGTAGGTCTTTTACTCTTATCGAAAATCAGTTTTTTGCGAATATTTCGCAAGTCATGCTTTTTAGACAAGTACGTTACGGGTATAAAAGTATTTAAAACATAATTTTCAATATCTTTTGTATAAAAGAAATTTCAAAATTCAGACCGGAAGTACCACTTTTACTCTTATCGAATAGCGATTTTTTTCAAATATGTCGTAAGTTATGCATTCTATATATATTTATCAAGAGTACAAAAGTATTTAGAACTGGATTTGCAATATTTTTTGTATATATGAAATTTCAAAATTCGGACCGGAAGTAGCACTTTTACTCTTAGCGAGGAGCACTTTTTTGATAATATCTTGCAAAGTATGCATTCTATAGCGATTTATTAAGCGAATGAAAGTACCTAGAATAGGATTTTGAATAAGTTTTGTATAAAAAAATTCTTAAAATTGTATAGTTTGAAACGCTCATACGTATAAGAAAGTCGTGTGGTGGCCACACCTCATTTTTTTTTTTTTTGGAATCTGTCCTATTGTGTTATGTCGAATGCTTTGTCTAGTACATTTACCATTACGTACACTAATAAAGAATTTTGCTATATCTGGAATTGGTCTAATTTATAAATAGTTTTTAATTATTTCGATCCAAAGTGGCTCCATTATTACAAACTTTCGAGACGATCCAATTTTGCTATTGCGGATGTGAATTATAATTAAATCATCTTTCATGATGACATCAGAAATTAATAAATTACACAGCTCATCACTTCGGCATGCACCAGCAACACCAATTACACGAGCAGTCTACAGGGTTATAAATTTCAAAGTATTAATATATTATAAACATACTACCTTAGTTGCAATGTAACATGCGTCGGGTGCCTCAGTAAGGAATTTTATAATTTCCTCTTGAGTAAATACTAATGATTTTTTGGGCTTATAATTTTCATTTTTCTTTTTAAAAAGGCAACTAATTTAAAATATTTTGATATGTTAACATCCTCTTTTAGGCGAAGTGTAGCTTTCAATATTGAATAATGCGCTCATAAAGTCGAGGCTTTTTTATTTTGTGAATATTCTTGCAAATAATCCGGAATTTAATCTCGCCACTCGGGCAATAATAGTTATCTTCTCAATCTTAATATGTAATATACTATTTGTAGGATACGTACGTTAAGAATGTTGAAATACAACACGGTTGGTGGAACTAACGACGAATGGAAAATAGAAGACCTGCCAAACAAACATAGATGTGAGGCTATAATTTTGAAAAAAAAAACGAGGAATACCTAAATATAGATTACATACTGTAATAGAGAAAATATATGACCAGAAAAGAGAAAGATGGAAAGAAACATAGGAACTTTCTAAAGATAGAAAGGCAAAAAATATTGTCGTATATTATATACCCAGAAATTTTGTTGTCCAATTAAATACATACTAATATAGTAAGGAAGCGGTGTTTAATTCTTATCCCAAAACATTTATTCACATTTCCTGCGGTTAGTTTCTTGTGTTATTTATTGTATGGAATGCTTTCCTTAATATTTTATGATTACCCAGAATTTACTATATCGTAAACTTTAGTAACCTATATTTTGTATATTTTGTATTACTTTCTTCTTTCTTGCAAGACGAAAGAATTTAAATTATGTGTTTATAAAATTTACGTGCTGTACGTATTTAGCTTCCTGTTCTACCAGACATACCATCTTCGTACGTACGATACATATATGCAAGGAGTAAGTTCATATTTTACGCAACAAATTCATCTTTAAGAAAAAAAAACATATTTTCAAATATCGGAAATAGCATTTTTGTTCATTTCCACTAAATAGGCTTCTCAGGTTTTTTTTTGCACGGCTTCCCATTCCGTCCGTATATTTTTTGTGTTTACCGAGCATATCTTGACGTGGGTTATGCTACATCGAGATCCTTCCTTATGAAGGCTGCCGGATTTGGCGGATAAAGCGGATTAGTCTTTAGCAATATAACTTTAGCAAACGGAACCCGTGGATTTTGTGAACTTAGATGTTCGTGAGTTTGTACGCCATAAAATACATTTGGTTTATTAACAAGAATTGTCTTGTAAGCCTCATTTTATGTTGATTATATTTAATTATAAAAGGGTTGAGGCTTAAACGAAAGTTCATTTCAGTGTTTCATTAAGAGGAAAGCTTCTAATATGTGGGGTAATTTAAAACAAAATCCTAATGTATTTTATGATGTATTTAGCCTTCAAATAAAAAAAAATTAATATATACAGATCTAACATAGCATATTAGACATCCTTAATTCTTAAAATTTACACTGAACGGCATAAAATTCGTTCAATGTATTTTATTAATTTCAGCAGTGCTGATATGATTCAATTTAACAAATTGAATAGTTAATATCCAAACTGTAAAAGAAAATAGTATATATACATACTATTTTCTGGGAATTAAGAAGTAAGTTATGTTCAATAGATAATTTATTCACCTTAACCAAGGCCGCATTAATATCATCAGCTTTGGTACTAATGAAAGCAAGTGAATGAAATAACTGTGTGTCGTTTGCATAAGCTTGGACGTGACATTTATTAACAGATGATAAAACGTTAGTGTAAATTATAAAAAGTAGCGGACCGAGAATTGAACCTTGTGGAACTCCAGATAAAATAACGGAACTACTTGAAATATCACCACGATACGTGATTCGCTGTGTTCCTCCAGATAAGTAGGATTGTATCGAAACCAACGAACAATCGAAAAATCTGTAATATTTGAGCTCAGAAATAAGCAGCTGATGACAAATCTTATCAAATGCGCCCTCTAATAGTCCAAAAGAATAAGCAACACAATTCAATCCTCAGTAGACCTGATCATGTCATTCAACACATAAGCCAGCGCAATAGCTGTACTTAAGCTCTTCCGAAAACCAGCTTGATAATAGGAAAGGCAAGTGAATATAAAGAACTCTCTCTAATATGTTACAAAGAACTAGCGATATAGTAATTATTCTTATATCAGAGAAAGTGATAGGATTAGTTTTTTAGGCATAAGCATTGTGTAAACGAAAATTTCAAACTTCCAAGCGATATTAACACTTTTACTCTTATCGAATAGCATTTTTTTGCAAATATCTGCTAAGAACGTGTTATAATGATAATTTGAACATATTTGAATGAAATGTCTATAGAAATTCGAATTGAACAAAATTCAATATGTACGAAAGTGTATATTTTGATTGTGTATTATGTCGTGGCGCATTTTCCCAACTATTAAATCTCCCCGCAGTAGAATCAACATTGCTGTCTCTTATTTGTACAATCTTCTCAATATACCAGTCAAGAAATCCATTTCTGTTACATTTTAACATACGTATATCATCAGCTTGTGTGTCGGTGTGTATGAAGTAGTTCGCCAGATTCGCGACTGTTGTTAGAATGTTATTAGGATTATCAAATGTATTATAATTTTACACTTACAAAGATGTAGTTTGTGTGAAATCAATGAACATTAACAACAACAAAATTAAGAGGTACGTTTGTTTAAGAAACATGTGAGGTAATACCTTGCAAAGTGTGTGGTGTGCTTCTGTAGATTATCTGGCATTCTTAACAGAATGCTAATATGTTTTATAGATAAGCGATTTATATGTTTTAATCTTATATACATATACAGGGTGTTTAAAAAAGATGCGGCAATATTAAAGGGGTTGATTGTCCAGGTCATTTTAGACAAAAAAGTTTATAATAAACAAGGTCCGCAAACGTTTTGTTACCGATCTACAGCGTGTTGAAGTTTAATTAAAAGAAACAGTAAACATTAGATTTCTCCAAGACGGCATTAAAGATCATAATGTTTCATAAAGACGCCGATGAATACTTTCGAAAGTTTTTCTATCAGGAGCAATACGGCCAGGAAATCTTTCAGTATACAACCGCCTAGCTTCTCATGCATTTCCATCAGCAAGTCCATAAATGTAGTGCATGTCGGTCATCTCTGCATTTGTATAGCGATTCATGATAAGGAAATTCAACAAATTCGACACATACAAAATTATTAATCATATGTCATTCAATATGTCAGTGAATAAAACAGGACTGTTTAAAAATATTTTGTAAGCATGATAAATGTACATGCACTAAAATGTGTTTTTCTTTTACTAAAAAACGTTACGTCGTACGATAAAAAGTTAAGAGAGCTTTTTTCTTCACAATTGAACAAAGAATAGAAACATATTTTTATTTTTAGAGAAATCAGCGGCGTCCTATTTTTTTCTTGATACACAACACGCCTAAAATTTCATCATGATCTTTAATGCCGTCTTGGAGAAATCTAATTTTGACTGTTTCTTTTAATTAAACTTCAACACGCTGTAGATCGGTAACGAAGCGTTTGCGAACCTTGTTTATTTTAAACTTTTTTGTATAAAATGACCTGGGTATGACAGGGTATTTGGTGTACTGTTTGTCAAATTAAATTAGCCGATAGAAAAGGTAATTTGTTGTCTCTTAACCCTTTCATGGGCACTTCTTTTGGCTGGAAGAAAATGCGGTTTGGTGGTGAATATACATAAGTCAAGTGTAACTTCTAAAATATGTAAAAGGTATATTTAGAATTTTTTAGCGTCATGACTTTTGATACAGCTTCTACACCTAATAATGGATCACTACTCCATTAATTAGATACATGTGGCAGTGAATATATACCCATTATAATAAATAAACCAACAAAAGCTTTCATTTATTCATTGTTTGTATCAAGCCAATTTACAATTGTCTTGCCTTGCTTTTTCCCCATCAAAATATACATTCATGGATGTATATACCACATAGAGTCAGCAATCTTTTTGTCCTGAACAAATTTCGGAAAGTGTCTAAGTAGCGCTTTCCAAACAGACTCCTTAGTCTTTTTTGAATTGTAAAAATTTTAGTCATATGCGATGAATAACCCCACGAACTAATTCCAAACCGAATTCTTGAATAAAAAGAGCTGAAATACACCGATAACAGGGTATTTTCATCCAGTATGTGAGCTAGTATGCGCATAGCTCCACATACCCTCACAAGTACCTCACAAATTTTCTCAATGTGTTCATCCATCCAGATTCCCAAGAACTTCGTGGAAACTAAACATTATACATGCAGTTTTTTCGTTATTCAAAATGAGCTTATTTCTTCAAACCAGTCTTGCAACCTATTCTATGTAATATTTTAAGCTCTCTTGATGGACTTTATACAACTCCCTTATCACTAATAATTAAGTTGGTGTCACCTGCATAACTAATAATTCTGTTATTAGAATCAGATACAATAAATCCGATATCATTCATAAAAATTATAAAGAGTAGTGGTCCAAGGACACTACCCTGTGGGACACCCATAGTCACAGTAGTCTCATCCGATCGCGTAATAACTCCGTCAATGCAACACTTCACTATTTGCTTACGATTACTTAAGTAAGTTTCTAGCCAGTTCTTTGCTGCTCCGCGTATACCGTAAGAATTTAGCTTCTCCATTAATATTGAATGATCCATGCAGTCAAGCGCCTTTGACAAGTTCAGAAACAGACCACATGCCAGACCGCGCTCCTCCAGAATTGACAAAACCCTCTGATTATATTGATACAGAGCCGTCTCAACCCCTTCCAGTTATGTAACCAGAGATGTAAAATTGCCGTAATTTATGATTTTGCTAAATTGCCGTGGTAAATTACTGCTCTTTTTTTACCAAGTTTATTCTCGCGTAATTTACCATTTTTTGAGTAAATTACCATGGTAATTTACCACACTTTTTTTATTGTTTAAATAAAACCCCTACAACAAAAAAAGTCTTACAGATTTTATTAAAGGAAAAAAAAATAAAGAGTACAATATTAACATATTTTAAAATTAAACAATATTCTGAAAATAGAACAAAGCAATAATTTATCATTATTACCATTATTAATTACATAACTATTCCAGATCACTCTCAGACTCAGTATTGCAATTCTAATCAAAACATTCCAACTCTTCTGTTGGGAGATCTTTCAGTGCCGGAATTTCTTTCAGTTTTAAATTTAAATTCACATATGCCAACTTAGCAGCTCTTTCATTAGTTAATCTATTTCGTTTTTTATTGTGTATAATACTAAACATTGAAAAACTTCTCTCCATCGCACATGTTGTTGGTGGGCTGTTCAAAATTTATATTGTGACTTTACTTAAAGCTGTAGTACAACAAAGTGATTTCCACCATAATACAGAATTCAATTTGCCTATCTCCAATGCTTGCCATATAAAATCTTTTGAAAACAATTCTTCCTTCGATTTGTAATAAGCAACCTCAGTCATAATTTTTGCTATATCAGATCCACTAACTAGATGCGTTGATAGTTTGTTAATATATGTCAGTGCTGTGATAGATTCCTCGTTATTGAAATTTTTGCCTATAAATTTTGGATCTAGTAAATTGGCAGCCAAATGCATAGGTGTTATAGCCATTTCTCTCCGTGATTTTAAATGTGATAAGACAGCATTTAGTTCTGAAACTGGGCATGCAGCAATCAGTTAATCATTCAGGTCTTAAAAATATTCAACAACATGAGATATGCAAGGTTGAGAGGTTTGTATGTTCTTTAAAATTACGGAGACAGGGTGTAAAATTGTATGTAATGTATCAACTCTTTCCCAAAACAGATCATCTAAAATATTATTTTTTATACTTTTGCTTAAAGTATTAGCTATAGTTTCTGTTATAGCCAATTCTTTTAAAAAAATTTTATTTATTCTTAAGCTTTCTAAACAGAAAATATTAGAGCTCCATCTAGTTTGGCCAGGTAGTTTAAGAGATGTTAGTGTGTTTGATTTTTGTAATGCTCGCTGTTCATCTTGTATATTTTTAAACGTAGCATTCAAAATATGCGATTTTTTAATGGTTTTTACTATGACTTTACAATCATTAATTAAACATGCAAATACTTCTAATTTTAAAATATCTTGTGCGAATAAATTCAAAATATGAGCACAACATCCATAACAAGTAAAATAATTGGACGGGTACATATCACTAATTAATTTCCAAGTTGATTTCATATTGCTAGCGTTATCAGTCACTATGCTTATAACTTTATTAATACCTAAGTCGTCAATAACAGAACTAAGCAAAGAACAAAGATATGCAGCATCGTGGCGAATTTCCTTGCAGTCAATTACTTTAAATAAAAATGGTTCTGGACATGAAATTATTAGACTTATAATGGATTTGTTTCTAATATTACTCCACCCATCAACTTGAATTCCAATTGTTTTAGACTTTGCTATTTTTTCATTAACTAACTGATTTATTTGAGAGTGTTTTTATCTAAAAGCGCATTAGATAACTAATATCTAGTGGGCAATCGTAAAGAAGGTTTAATCTTTTTAAACAATTTTTGCCAATGAAAATTTTCCGTAAAATTTAAAGGAGTATTACTACCAAAGCATGCTGTTTCTAAGAGATCCCAAATTTCCTCTTCTTCTGATTTATTCATTACATCCACAAAAAAATCCAAATTTTCACTGTAAGCGGATTTTGTGGTGCTTGCAGCAGATTGTGGGCGAGAGTCGCTTGAAATCGTCTCTCCATCGTCGTCTTCTAAATCTGTTTGCGGAGAACTTTCTCTTTCCGGAATCTCTAAAGTGTTAAATATTTTTCCATAAAACCCAATAGAAATCAATCAAAATTACTCACCTTTATTTATTGCTTTAATTTTCTTAACACTTAATGCTCTTGATTTTGATTGTATTTCATTCTTTATTTTACGAGGAAAACGAATGCATTTATTCTGTAAGTGACTGGTTACATTTAAAACATAAATTTGCGAACAGAAGTTACACGAATATAATTTCGAATGTTCTGTGGATTTTGAAAATGCTGTTCTTTCAAATAACTTTTTACTTTCTTATACGTAGTATAAGGAAGTATTGTGATGATGAAAATTTTCGACCTCGAGATTTTTGCAGATGTCCACGTTTTGATGTCCCCTGATACCAAAAAAGTGGTTTTTAAAATATGTCTGTGTGTCTGTCTGTCTGTCTGTCTGTCTGTCTGTCTGTGACCACGATAGCGGTCAAACCGCTGGAGATATCAATTCCAAATTTTGTATTTACGTGTATAATCTCCCTCTTGGGAACTGATTAGATTTTCAGCAAATTAGGTCGACCGGAAGTAGTAGTTTACTTTAGTGAAAAACTCGAATTTTGCCAATATTTCGTCAACTACTAAGTTTAGACAAATTTATAAAGAATTCATATGTACTTAAAATTAAATTTAAGAAGAATTTTATTAAAAATTTTTTTCGAAATTCCTGCCGGAAGTAGGCTTTTTACTCTTATCGAAAATCGGTTTTTTGCAAATATGTCGTAAATTATGCATTCTATATATATTTATGAAGAGTACAAAAGTACTTAAAGTTGGATTTGGAATATTTTTTATATAAATGAAATTTCAAAATTCGGACCGGAAGTAACACTGTCATACGTATAAGAAAGTCGTGTGGTGGCCACACCTCATTTTTTTAAAAAATATCTGTGTGTTTGTCTGTGTGTCTGTCTGTCTGTCTATCTGTGACCACGATACCGGTCGAACCGCTATAGCTATCAATTCCAAATTTTGTATTTACGTGTACAACCTCCCTCTTGAGATCTGATTAGTTTTTCAGTAATATCGGTATACCAGAAGTAGCAGTTTACTTCAGTGAATAAATCGAATTTTGCTAATATTTCATCAACTACTAAGTGTAAACAAATTTATAAAGAATTCATATGTACTTAAAATTAAGTTTGAGACAAATTGTCTTAAAAAAGTTTTTCGAAGTTCCAACCGGAAGTAGGTCTTTTGCGCTTATCGAAAATCAGTTTTTTGCGAATATCTCGCAAGTCATGCTTTCTAGGCAGGTACATTACGAGTATAAAAGTATTTAAATTATAATTATAAATATCTTTTGTATAAAAAAAAATTTCAAAATTCGGACCGGAAGTAGCACTTTCATACGTATAAGAAAGTCGTGTGGTGGCCACACCTCATTTTTTTATTTTATCTTTACGCCCCATCCCAGCGCACAGTACTACGAGTAGTATATTCACAAACTTTATATAGTTTAACTTATACACCGAAATCTTTTGAAATACAACTTCACATGTTATATAAACGGCTGATTCACGGGCTTTTACATCTGATAGAAAGGGACTTCCCAAATTACCGAGTGTGCAATGTCATACGTGTATATAGATGATGTTTTACTTTGTTGGTAATTTACGAAAATTTTCTGTGGTAAATTACCGTAAATGAGGGTAATTAATTCGGTAATATACGGGGTAATTTACCGACTTACATCACTGTATGTAACCATGTTGTTCCACACAGAAAAGATTGTTTTTGAAAAAATAGTCAGTAATACGCTTAGCGATTAGAGTTTCAAATATTTTGGAGAACGAAGATAAGATACTAATGGGTCTATAGTTTCCAAAAAGATTACTATCACCCTTTTTGTAAATTAGTGTTACTAATGATGTTTTTAATATGTTTGGAAAAACGCCTTTACAAAGGGACTTCTTGTATTTTTAAACTATGGTCTAGTTATATATTAATCCTTTTATTGTTATTAATTATTCATGGCATTTATATTTGACGTATTCAATACATTTATTATGTATTTATAGAATATATATTTATTAATACTTTGCAGTCTACTATTTTAATTTATTTACTTTCACAAGCCAACCCAATAGCAAAAGTAATTTACCACAATATAACTTTATCAATTACATCACTTCTCGAGTTCACATATATCACATACAGCACGCTACTACATGTAGGTAACTATCTACTCTGTCTCCCACTGATTTACAAACTAACAATCTTCCTATTTTCTCATTAGACACAAAGGATAGGTAAACGATATCGTGATAATTGCACAGAAGTGGGCTGTAGTATGTGAGAGATTATTTACGCTGCAAGAAGAATGAAAACGGTGCCTTGCGTTATCGAGAGCGTTTGTGCAACTCGAGACTTGTTATTTTATTATATTAGTGCGCCCCGTTATGATGAAAGTGGCATGTGTATGCCGTAAATTCTATATAAATATCCAGATACATAACTATAAACGATATTATAGAAATCGCCGATGGAAATGTGTGAAATTCCAATTGCCTTCCAGCTTGATTACATTAAAACGTGGAAAAGTTGCGGTCGTTGAAGAAAGCAAGATTAAAATTCAAATTGTGCATGATTATGGGAGTTATCTAACTTTGTTTGCCATGTTACCTAACAATATAATGTCTTGAGAAATGTGAAAAGCTTTTTGTAATATGTACATATGTATATTCGTATCTTCTTCAACTGGCGAAATCGATGACCCCATTTAGTGTGTAATTCCCTTGCAAAATTTTAATTTTCAATAGATATCCACGACATTAATTAAGGAATTTGCATTGCATTTCAATTACATTAATTTCATATATGCCCTCATTGTTTCTACATATTCGGCATTCTTTGTTAATAACATGCGATCGTAATTGATTGACATGATATTAGGCTTATTTTCCGCAGGCTTGACATCAATATCTACTTCCACTTATTAATGTGAGGTTAGCGTTTTACGAAAATTACGAAACTTTTTGTATTTCTAATTCCAATTTATGATTGGCCTTCGCTACTATATTTACTTTCAATATCATTATCATCGGGATAAATATTATGGTAAATGATTATGCATTTGGAAAACTGATGGGACATATTTACATTCAGATAATTGAGCTTAATATAATTAATAAATATTTAAATTAAGTTTAAAAATATCGTTTTCTTTCGAATAAGATAAGTATAGCCATTATGTTTACTACAGCGAGCAAAATGAAAGAATGAGGTGTGGGCACGGCACACCTCATCTAATACTTATGCCTACCAAATTATACAAAAGTTGTTCTAAATTATGTTTTAAATAGTTTTATCTTCTTTAAAAAATATGTGAGTAAATGTGTTACTTCAAGTCCAAATTTTGAAACTTTTTTTATACAAAAATTATTCAAAATCCTGTTCTAAGTACTTCTAGTGTCTTAATAAATCGCTAGTGCTACTTGATAAGAGTAAAAGTGTTACTTCCAGTTCGAATTTTGAAATTTCCTTTATTCAAAAATTATTCCAAATCTAGCTCTAAATACTTTTGTACTCTTGATAAATCACCTGAATGGTACGTTATTATGTGAAAGGATCATGAGAAAAATATGGAAAAAAATTCCATCGATATAAATTTCGCTATTTGATAAGAGTATTGGTTACTTCCGTTACTTCCCGGTCAAAATTTTGAAAAAAAATGTATACAAAAAGTATTGGAAATCAATTTTTAAATGCTTATATACTCATAATGTATTTGTCTACAAAACATGGAAAAAAACTGATTTTCGACAAGAGTAAAAGACCTACTTCCGATAGGAATTTCGAAAAGCTTTCTTACGTTTGAATACATTTGAATTCTTTAAAAATTTAACAAATTTATATGGAATTCAAATGTACTCAAAAGTAAACTTAGTAAACTACTACTTCCGGTCTACCGATTTTATTGAAGATCTAATCAAATCTCAAGAGGGAGATTATATTCGTAAATACAAAATTTAGAATACATACCTTCAACCGTTTGACCGCTATCGTGATTACACACACACATACACACTGACACACACAGACACTTTTTGAAAACCACTTTTTCGGTATCAGGGGACTTCTCAAGGTGCATATCTGGAAAAATCTCGAGGACGAAAATTTTCATCATCACAATACTTCTTTATACGTACTACGTATAAGAAGGTAAAAGGAAAGTACAAATCCTCCGTAGAACTACTGGTGGGGGAATAGGTATTATTTAGACGGAAGTTACCACTTTAAGGCAGGTCAGTTATGACAATATTGACCAAATTTATAAAGTGAGTATTTTGAATAGCTTGTCATATGTCTGACATGTTTGATTATGTGTTCAGTGGCGTAACGTACATATTCTAGGCATGTTTTTTTAATGTTTTCTTTAATGCAGTTATAATAAATGTTACTATATTAAAAAGAATAAGAGGATTGAAAAAATAATGCACTCACGATATTTCTTTAATTATTATTGGACTAAGAACCTATTTTAAATGATTTTCGAACCGGGCTCTTTTTTTATCATTACACATAGCATTTTCCCCATGTGTATGATAAAAAAAAATTGTCAATGCATTAGCGATATAGTCACTGTATAGTAGACAACCAGTTATACACCAATGAAGAATTTACGTATAGCATACCTTAATTTTTAAATCAGGTTGCCATGACGGGAAAAACATTTTTTATGTCTAATATTTCTGAATTTTTATTCAAACATAAGTCATAAATTAAATACATTTTATTAAAAAATAGATAATTTATTTATAAATCATGGATAAATACAACAGAAACGAAAAGGTGGCAATAGTAATGTGGTACCAGAAAAATAATAGTTTAAGGCAAGTTAGAGACATGTTTTCCGTCAATTATCCAGACAGGCCTATACCTTGTGCAAAAACAATTCTGAACTTTTTTAAAAAATTTCAAGAAGATGGTTGTGTTCTAAATTCTCACAAAAAAAGAAATAGAACCAATCATGTTCGAACAGAAGACATGAAATTAAATATCCTGTGTTACGTAGAGGAACGGTCTTGTAGGATCGCTTTTAGATGTAGCTAAACATTTTGGAGTATCGTACAGTTCGGTATACAAAACTCTGAAAGAATTTAAATATAGGCCATACAAAATATCAAATCATCAAGAGTTTTTCGAAAAGGGGAAGGTAAAACGAACTGAGTTTTGTGAAATAATGTTTAACCTGTGAAATGAAAACCAAGAAATTTTAAATAAAATAATTTTTACTGATGAGGCTACGTTTACCGTAAACGGTGAAGTCAACTTTCAGAACTTTCGGTTTGTACCCTACATTTATCCATGAAAAATTATTAAATTTCCTATCCATTAATCCCGAACACAGTACCCTCAAAAAGTTAATGTCTGGATTGGAATAATAAGCGATAGACTTATTGGCCCATTTTTTATTGACGGTAACCTCACTCCAGTGAAATATTTGAATTTGTTGAGAGACCATATCATTCCATCAATTGAGATGATGAATGTTAATGAACCCTGGTTCCAAATGGATGGGGCCCTGCCAAATTCTACTAACGCTATCGGGAATTTTTTAAATAACTTATTTCAAAGACGATGGATTGGTAGATTTGGTCCCATACTATGGCCTCGAAGATCAGCTGATTTATCTCCAAATGACTATTTTCTTTGGGGTTACCTAAAAAGTAAAATTTACAACAATTTACGAATACGCAACTTGAATGAACTAAAAGAGCGTATACGTACTGCATGTAATGGAATAAGGCCAGAATTTATTAGAAATACACTTCGTTGCTTTCAAGATCGCCTTGCTTATTGCCTTGAAAGACAAGGTGGACATTTCGAGAACTTGTTATGATATTAGACTTCACATTTAAGTTCGTTTAATTGTTATAATAAACTAATTATTTTGTTCCAAGTGATATTCTGCATTTTCTTTATTAAAAACATAACCTAATTCTTCTAAGCTTTATTTTGCTCTGTATCGCCCAGTGTTACCAGTACAAGTATTATTGCCGAATCAAATACTTTCGCGCTAAATTTTAACAGTTTCGTAATAAATGTAAAAGGTTTTATGTACGCTGCAAAGTTTAATTTTTCCGTACAAATAATTTATGGTAGAAGTAAGAGAAACGGATCTCCAGAATATTATTTTATTTGTATCAACGTTACGCGGCCAGTGGGAAATGGCGGGAAATCCTTAATGTAGCAATTATGATGTTGACGACGTGATATATTTCGAATTTTAAAAAGTGTACAAAATTAGTTATTTACGATATAATTGTTAAAAGTGCTATTTTATTTTGCGAGTAAGATTTGCGACACGAGGGTGATTAGGAACTGGAGCAATTTAAAATAAGCAAAATAACATGACATTTTAACACGTGTATCGTACAGTGTTTCTGCTACAAACTCAATTTTTATTTTAAAATTTTAATAAATAGTTTAACGAAAATTGACTGATAAAAATCTTATGACAGCTCACTGTTCCTGCTTGTCAAAATACGAGTGTATAACTGGTTGTCTACTATACAGTGACTATATCGCTAATGCATTGACAATTTTTTTTTATCATTACACATAGGGAAAATGCTATGTGTATTGATAAAAAAAGAGCCCGGTATATGTACTCTATACAAAATATTTATGCAGGCATATGCATTGCGGCGACCATATTGAGTTACAACTTTGGACAAATATTATTTTTTAGGAGACTCTCTCCTGTTCTATTCTTTCCTCGTAGCCGTAGAATTATGTCATCAAGAATATCTCAATAATTACATTTATCACTATATAGTTTGGTCCTTTCGGAATCACAAAGAATTGATCAGAGACAAACAGCGTCTGTCGATGTAGGTTATACTAAGGCACTTTATTTCTATACTCTATTTTTAAAGTAGCGAGACGAATTTCTGAACGGACCACTTTAACTGTGAAATCTCATTGGTTGAAAGCAAGGTCAAATGACATCGTATCAATCTTGCGCAGATTCTGTCAACTGACATTGTTTATGGTTAAGCCTTGTGTGTGTTTCTATTAGTTCTCTGTTATTTCATTATATACCCTACCAGTTCTTTTCAGAGCTCGACAGTAATAGTTATCAGATATACTCGGAAGTAATATATAAGATTTTCGTGCATGTAATTTGGGACAGGGGTATGTTTAGAAATTCGTCTCGCTACTTTAAAAATAGAGTATATGATATTTTGTGGAAGACTAAACAAACATTAAGGATTATTTTGTCATTAATAAATATTTTTGTTATAGGATTGTTATACGGAACAATAAACAAGACAATGACAGGCAAGGTCGACATCTTGTAAATATGAGCGTGTGGATTACAATGTTAAGATGTAGAATATTTAAAAGAATGGTTAATAATTGCACCACAAATTATTTTAATATAATAACATGTTTACTTGAAATATTATGGATTTTAAAAATATGACGCGAACTTTTCTAGATAATAGACACATTTTCGCAAAATATAGAAATTCTAAATGAATTAAATACATCATTAATAAATACAGAAAAGCATTAGTGTTATAAAAGTCAAAGGTTATGACAATACTTTATTTACTGCTTTTTTACTTTGTTCCATATATGTTCATAAGAATTTTAAACAAAATGTTGTCTCTGTACTCATAAAGATGTATTACTTCTTTTTATGTGAAATTGAAATACATATTGGTTTAAATGTCATTGGATGCAGTAAGCATAAGTTTCTCTTTATTTTCGACTATTTAGCTGAGATTGGCTTAATAACCGAAACTAGTTCTCAGTAAATAAAAATAAATTATACAAGGCAAATAGCGGATATTTATTTTAGTAATACATTGTAATTATTATTTCCACAATGATTTAAACAAATTTGCGTTAATTATCAATGCATACATTACATCAGAGGTTAATAGTTGATACATACATTTATGTAAAGAACAACTGTTTCATATGTAGAGTAACCTAAAATATATATTGAAGCAGCACGCGCCAAAGCAATGAAATGTTTGTAGTATGAGTGGCACAGCTTAAAACTTATCGCAAAATCATTGGAGCTGACATGACAATCAATTTCTGTTGCTTTTTAAGTCTTTTGAGCTGTTGTGCAAGGAAAAATTATTATATTATATGTTATAAATTGAAAAAATTTTTCATTAAAATCTAAACGAAATATTTCAATTTTTCTATAAAAACGTCATCTAATGGCAATGCCCAAACATACACTAGCCAGAAGCCATTATGCATCTGATTTAAAATAAAGATTTTCTCAAATATTTTTTAGTGCAGAATCCAAATTAACCTTCAGAAATTACCCATCGCGTAAGCTTGTAAAATATTTCGAAAAAATGTTTTAAATATAGCACATTCTTATATATTTTTCTTTACAAGTAAAAATTGAAATAAATTCAAATTGAGTTCAAAACAGTTTTATTCAATTCACAACAATTGTTTCACCCTAGTAGGGCTTCATCAGGTGATGAATATTATAATACAAAATATTTGTAGACGTTCTTATTTATGTCTTTTCCTAAATGAAGAGGGGGGAGTTTGTGACATTAGGTTAAGAGCGGGAGTAACATATATTTAATGTTATTTAATATATATATATACATAACAATATGATTAAGAATATTAAAAATTTTTGAAAACTGGTTGTTTACTGTTATTATAAAATTAAACAATTTATAAATATATACATAACTATAAGAATTATTAAGTTGATTTTAAATATTTAAATTTAACAACGGTGAATTATTCACTTCTAGTTGGTCATTTAAAATAAGGTTTAATTTGTTTAATTTCTTTATTTCTAGGTTTTCTAATAAATTTAATTTTTTTACTCTTGTCTTGTATATGTAGTATGTCAAACTTATTATTGAATTTATGTTTTTGTTCAATACAGTGGTTTGCATATGTGGAATCTGTTTTTTGTAATTTATAACTTCTTTCATGTTCTTTTATGCGTGTGGAAAAGGATCTACCAGTTTGTCCGATATAAGCTTTTCCACACTCGCAATTTAACTTATAGACCCCAGATTTTAAATTTTTGTCAGTTTTATCTTTATTATTTTTAATGTGATTCTGTAGTTTGTTGTTTGTACGAAATGAAATTAATGTGTTTGTTGTTTTTTGTAAATATGTTTTTATTTTTATGGAAGGTGTACCTACATAAGTCACAGAGGCAAATTTTGATAAGTAAGTTTGGGGAACTATAGGATAAATTTTGGATATGATTTTTGTTTTTTGTTTTTTATGAAGGAGATTATTTATTAATTCTTTTGAATAACCATTATTCTGAGCTATGGTGTAAATTCTATCTAATTGTTTATCAAAATTAATCTTATTCATAAGAACATGGATTAATTTAAATTAAAATAAATAAAAACTTATTTACAAAAAACAACAAACACATTAATTTCATTTCGTACAAACAACAAACTACAGAATCACATTAAAAATAATAAAGATAATTTAATTTTGATAAAGAATTAGATAGAATTTACACCATAGCTCAGAATAATGGTTATTCAAAAGAATTAATAAATAATCTCCTTCATAAAAAACAAAAAACAAAAATCATATCCAAAATTTATCCTATAGTTCCCCAAACTTACTTATCAAAATTTGCCCTGTGACTTATATAGGTACACCTTCCATAAAAATAAAAACATATTTACAAAAAACAACAAACACATTAATTTCATTTCGTACAAACAACAAACTACAGAATCACATTAAAAATAATAAAGATAAAACTGACAAAAATTTAAAATCTGGGGTCTATAAGTTAAATTGCGAGCGTGGAAAAGCTTATATCGGACAAACTGGTAGATCCTTTTCCACACGCATAAAAGAACATGAAAGAAGTTATAAATTACAAAAAACAGATTCCACATATGCAAACCACTGTATTGAACAAAAACATAAATTCAATAATAAGTTTGACATACTACATATACAAGACAAGAGTAAAAAATTAAATTTATTAGAAAACCTAGAAACAAATAAATTAAACAAATTAAACCTTATTTTAAATGACCAACTAGAAGTGAATAATTCACCGTTGTTAAATTTAAATATTTAAAATCAACTTAATAATTCTTATAGTTATATATATATTTATAAATTGTTTAATTTTATAATAACAGTAAACAATCAGTTTTCAAAAAAAATTAATATTCTTAATCATATTGTAATGTATATATATATTAAATATTACATTAAATATATAAGTTACTCCCGCTCTTAACCAAATGTCACAAACTCCCCCCTCTTCATTTAGGAAAAGACATAAATAAGAACGTCTACAAATATTTTGTATTATAATATTCATCACCCGATGAAGCCCTAGTAGGGTGAAACAATTGTTGTGAATTGAATAAAACTGTTTTGAACTCAATTTGAATTTATTTCAATTTTTACTTGTAAATTATGGAGTTTCAACACGTATCTCCGTCTTCAATCAATTATATTTTTCTTTCACAGAAAAATAATGATGAAATGAATAATAACTACAGTAGTTTCAATCTTAATTTCGATGTATTAAACAGTTGAGGAACTTGATCACATGATGGCAACACAGTATTATGATTTGATGTGTTTTGTTGGGGTTTGTGAAACTTTGAAGCATTTTCTGCTCGAAATGAGGGCAGAAGAAATAGTAAAGTAACCTAATGGAATCCGCAACTTTTACTTCTGCTATGTGAGTGCCAAATTTACTCCAAGAACACAAAGAAAGGCAATCACCAAATTATATTCATATTTTGTGCATAACTTGCACAACTACACTTACCGAATGGATGAAAGAAAACCGCAAAAGTATGCCACTTGGTGTACCAATGTAGCAAGCAAAAAGATCACATAAATTATGTTATTTTTGCCTTAGTATACTGTTGGATATTGAAGTAAAAAAATCTTCCCTCGGTACTTAAGCCTCTGATTCATGGGGTAGGTTTGCCTGTTCCTACTTGTAACTTGAAGAGACAACATGTTGAAGAGTATATTCCTGAATCACATGTCATATCGCCTCAATGGAATCAACTAGCTAAAAATACAAAGATTTCCAAGTTTAGAATAAAAAGTAGGATTTTTCATAATTTTTTGAAATGAAAAATTAAGTGTGTTTTTGTACAGATGTTAATGGTTTCATGGGTTTGCTAGTTATTGAGCATAATCCCCAGGATCGGCGATTTTTTTATAGATTCGTCTAAAACCAGCCTAAGAGCAGTGCTACTGCATAATGACAACAAATCCCCTTGAGTGTCTTTAGCTCATGCAGTGGACATGCGTGAATCTAACAAAAACAAGGCAAAGTTGTTGCACTGCTGACTGACTCCACTTCATACAAAAATAGGTTTGATGAAGAACTTTGTAAATGCTTTTGATAAAGAAGGTCGGCTTCAAGCATCTGAAGGAAATATTTCCCAAATTAAATTAATCAAAATTGAAAGAAGGCATATTTATTGGGCCACAAATGAAATTATTGAAAGAACAAACATTCGATGCAAAGCTCACAAATCTAGAATTAGCTGCTTGGTCAACATTTAAAGCTGTAGTTTACGTATTTTTGGGTAATCGAAGAGATAACGATTATCTTGCTGTAGTAACTGATTTATTAGACAACTCCAAAAACATGGTTTGTAGAATGTCATTAAAATTCCATTTTTGCAATCACACCTAGACTTTTTCCACGCAATTGGGGAGCCGTAAGCGATAGACAGGTTGAAAGTTTTTACCAAGATATCCTTACCATGGAGTATTGTTACCAAGGGCGCTGGGACCTTGCAATGATGGGTGGTTACCGTTGGTTTCTGTTTAGGGGGACTGATGTGATACCATACAAAACAAAAGCTACAACATCCTTTTTTGCCAAATATTAAGCTTTTTACAGATTAACATTCTAGATTTAGTGTGATTGCTACCCTCTTGTAATTAAATTAAATTGGCCGAGGCCTTAAACAAACGGTACCCAAAGAATTCCAAGAAGGTAGTGAATTAAGCACCACCACGGTAATTAACCTTCTTTTTTTAAAATTTTAAAGGACGCTTGTCTATTAATTAATCACCAACTTATAACACTCAGTCTTACCTCTTACTTCCCCAAGGGTCGATGTTAAATATGGGAGTCAGCACTGCCTCCAGCTACAGTCAGAGAAGGGCGAGTTCGAACACCGTACTAAGTCGAAGGTTATGATGTCAGGGCGCCTATCCGTAATAATGTGCTGAGCCCAACAGATATTCAGACCCCGGACCAGATCCAATATAAAACCCCCAGGTGATAAGTAAATAAGACCAATACACACTCATTCAACTTAACAAACAGTTTATTAAAATTTAATCTCAGATTTCAACAGCGTATTTCCAGTACTGTACAAAACCGGCTATATATAAAATCTCTAACTTCCAAGAGATAATTAAAACAATCGCAAAAAAACAATGAAGTGAAACACAGCGCAACTCCGTTGCAAATTTTCAGTGACGTGATATTCCAAAATTTAGAAGTTCAATAAAATAAAATAAAAGGTGAACACAAGATCAACTTAAAACTAACATTGATTCACCAACAATATTCTTATAAGTACACAGTAATAAGGCAATTTGCCAAGAGTCCCTCCAAAGTCGAACAGTTTGATCGTATAATGCAACACGTCAACCAAAATGAAACACTCTGTATACCAGAGGCATCCGACAATCTATTCGACGTTAGAAAACTGACTCTAAGTTGTAAAATATCTAATTCTATAATAGAAATAGCGCTAGTTAACTATGCTTTACAGGTAGAATATGCAATTAAATAAAATTCATTAGTTTCTTACGGAATTATACTAAAATTAAATTACAATCATTGATTAAAAGCATCAAATATTATCTACGAATTTACACAAGACCGATGTGAGGCCACACTGCCCACACACATCCAAAATTTAATTCAATTTCTAAATTCAAAAATAAAAATGGCTACGTAACGTCTTCAAAAATGTCAAAGTAACCTCCAAAATGGGGTCACTATTGTTAATAACTACGTTAAATTAATTAATTCAAAAAAACATAAAGGCTCACAGGCCATAAGAAGTTAAATTCGGAATTTACGATTACTTATTTGATAAATTAGGCCGGAAAATTGAAATTCACTGTTCAAATTGTACGATATTGACACAAATTTAGTCAAACTGTTTAGTCAATTAAATTCTACCCTCTGGAGAATAACAGAGAAAATTTACACAGACACAATACCTTTAAACATCACATCCACAGCTTCCAAACACGACAAATCCTACGGATCCACACGTTACCAGGAATATGCCCTTCTATCTTCGGCTTACGACACCTCAAGTGATAGCGTTCGAAGGCTACAGTGTACCAATAAACTGCACCTTAAATGTGCCCTCACCGCAAGATTCAACAACAAGTCCTGGCACCGTAAAATTACTAGCACGTGTTTCTCTCGTATTAACTCCAACCAACAATGCTCAAATGAGGTTATATCAGGCCTAACACCAGCAGCTAAATTGAATATAGAAACGACACAAATTAGGATCGATTAGACACGTGGAAAATATACTTACAGCAGCTTAACAAATCCCCAAGCACAGAAGAAATATCCTCTTCAGACTCAAATAAACGTCAAAAATTTACCAATAATCCCTGAGAATCACAATAAAAATCCGCTTTTGTAAGCGATTATCGACGATAAAACTTAACTTTCCATATTCTCAAGGCAGCTAAGGGAAAAGATTCTGCTCTGTCGTGTCCAACCTTTCGCAACGACCGTTAAAAATCAAAAGAGAAAGAACCTAATATGCCAAGCCTGACTATGAAACCCACAACGACAATTGTGCTAAAAGAGCGAACGATCCAACTAATACTTTGAACGTACGACAAAATACAGGTTCAATTAACCATAGAAAAATGGAAAATAATTATTAATAATTTGTTGCATAACTCTGGGCCGAAAGAAGTTCAAAAAGAAGAAGTTAGTCAAAATTAAAAGTAACAAATTAATTAAATTAACAACATACGCCATCTACCCAACAATGCCCGTATACGTTACACACACCTGCAGCAAGGCAGACGCGTGAAACAGGAATCTTAAGCACTTCTACTCCAGATGGCAGTAGTAGTAGGAAGACGACATAAATTAAATCAAAACGAATACGTACTCCGACGACTAAAAATAAACCATTAAAGGATATAATACAACCCCAAAAAAAAAAACGTAACATGATATATTATTTTTTGATGTTTCAAGGTATTTTTTTACTGTTAACAAGAAAACAGTGTTATAATCTGTTCATAAATATTTTTTATTAATTTATTTACATTTACTAACCAGATACAAAGATATCGAAATTTGTTGGGAAGTGTAATTATTGTATAGTATAACATATACAGGGTGTTTGAAAAAGATGCGGCAATATTAAAAGGGTTGATTGTCCATGTCATTTTATACAAAAAAGTTTATAATAAATAAGGTCCGCAAACGCTTCGTTACCGATCTACAGCGTGTTGAAGTTTAATTAAAAGAAACAGTAAAAATTAGATTTCTCCAAGACGGCATTAAAGATCATAATGAAATTTTAGGCGTGTTATTTTTCAAGAAAAAAATAGGACGCCGCTGATTTCTCTAAAAATAAAAATATGTTTCTATTCTTTGTTCAATTGTGAAGAAAAAAGCTCTCTTAACTTTTTATCGTACGACGTAACGTTTTTTAGTAAAAAAAAACACATTTTAGTGCATGTACATTTATCATGCTTACAAAAATATTTTTAAACAGTCCTGTTTTATTCACTGACATATTGAATGACATATGATTAATAATTTTGTATGTGTCGAATTTGTTGAATTTCCTTATCATGAATCGTTATACAAATGCAGAGATGACCGACATGCACTACATTTATGGACTTGCTGATGGAAATGCATTAGAAGCTAGGCGGTTGTATACTGAAAGATTTCCTGGCCGTATTGCTCCTGATAGAAAAACTTTCGAAAGTATTCATCGGCGTCTTTATGAAACAGGCACATTAAGAAGAACTGGAGGAGCAGGAAGGCCAAGGACAGCAAGAACGGTAGAGCTGGAAGAGGATGTGCTAGACATGATTGAAGAAGATCGAGGTACTTCTACTCGAAAAATTGCTGACGCTTTGGATGTAAGTAATGGGACTATTTGGCACATTCTGAAGGAAAATTTGTTGTACCCATTTCATATATAACGCGTTCAAGCATTACTTCCTGCTCAATTCCTGATGTTGATTCTGTCCACCGATGAAGCGAATTTTTCAAGAAATGCAATACGCAATTTCCATAATAACCATATATGGTGTGACGAAAATCCACATGAAATTGTTGAAAATCGTTTTCAACATCAGTTTTCTTTGAACGTTTGGCTTGGGATTGTGGATGACTGCCTAATTGGACCGGTATTTTTACCAAGGAGACTAACCGGAGAGGTGTATCGCAACTTTTTGGAAAACACGCTCCCTGGATTTATGGAGGACGTACCATTAGCAATTAGAGATGCAATGTGGTATATGCACGATGGCGCACCAGCCCACTTTAGTCAAGTAACTCGTGATTTCTTAACACAAGCATACGGAAATCGCTGGATTGCCCGAGGTGGACCACACTTATGGCCTGCACGATCCCCGGACTTAAATCCCCTGAATTTTTTCCTGTGAGGCCATTTGATGTCATTGGTGTACGAAAACGTAGAAGACTTAAGAAATCGAATCATTGCTGGGTGCAACTCAATTGAAACCGATCCTGTTGTTTTTGAGAGAGTTCGCCAGTCGATGAGGAGAAGATTGGATTCTTGCATCCGAGCTCGAGGTGGTCACTTTGCACAGTTATTGTAATTTTTGCTTGCTAAAATTGTTGGTATGATAAAATATTTGTTTTTGCCCTTAAATAAAACCCTTGTTATTTAAAAAAAAATCTGTAATAAATGTACCTACATGCACTAAAATGTGTTTTTTTTACTAAAAAACGGTACGTCGTATGATAGAAAGTTAAGAGAGCTTTTTTCTTCACAATTAAACAAAGAATAGAAACTTATTTTTATTTTTAGAGAAATCAGCGGCGTCCTATTTTTTTCTTGAAAAATAACACGCCTAAAATTTCATTATGATCTTTAATGCCGTCTTGGAGAAATCTAATTTTTACTGTTTATTTTAATTAAACTTCAACACGCTGTAGATCGGTAACGAAGCGTTTGCGGACCTTGTTTATTATAAACTTTTTTGTATAAAATGACCTGGACAATCAACCCCTTTAATATTGCCGCATCTTTTTTAAACACCCTGTATATCATTGATTATTTTAAATCTTATATCCATAGTGTTAAATAACGCGTACTTAAAATGATGACTATGCTCGTCTAATTTCTGTCTTTTTTTTTGATTATTTTCAGAACATATTCCTGGGCATCGGAGGAGGCATGGTAGCGTGTTTCGGTCAATTATCGGTGCGCCGTCAGGAACTGCTACTCTACATGGCAGTGTCGATACTGATTGTGAACGCCGTGAACACGATCCTGAGCGAGTGGGGATACTACTTGGCGGACATGGAGAAATTACTATCTGCCCACCAGTACCAAGTGCTCATCAACTACGGTAACGAGCCTATAATTACAGAACGGAACACACAGGATCGAGAACGGGTACCGGGCATCGGCGCTCTTTGCCGCAATTAATACCGTACCTTGCCAATAACACGACGGCGCTATTTCACTAATCTTCTATTTTTGTTCCGTCTCATCTTTTTATTTCGTTCTTTTTTAAGAAGAATATAAAAAAAAATTAAAAACCCTGCGCAAACTTTCAAGTTCATGTGTATGTATGTATTTAAATACTTCCTTTTCAAATAATTGACTAACTGACGAGCTGTTACCTTGCCTGCTTGTAACATGGAAAATGTATAATTATAGTTTTTAGAAAAAGGACCAAATTTAAAACTCTCTTTGGCACGCAGGGCGATTATTATGTTAAAATTAACGTATTATTAGTTTTGATTAAGATTTTTTTTTAATTACCTATGTTTTATGTACCTTTCAAAGTGCAAGATTTACTAGCATAAACATTTAGCGTACAATAATGTTTGTAAAAAAAGAAATCAATCGCCGATCTTGCAGACCATGATATACGAGGCGTGCTTTTTAAGTAAGTACCGTTTCGATATTAAAAAAACCGGTATACTTTTTGTAACAATTTTATTTTTACATGAAAGACCACACTTTAATCTATTTTTCCACATAATTGCCACCAACATTAAGGCACTTATCATATCGAACAACAAGCATTTGTATCCCGTCGTCATAGAAGTTTGCCGCCTGATTTGATATATATATATCGTCGTCATCGTGGCGCTTACCTCCGAGATGTTTCTCCAGGTGCAGAAACACGTGGTAGTCACTGGGCGCTAGATCAGGGCTGTATGGAGGATGCTGAAATTCTTCCCAGCCAAATGATGCAATGCAATCGTTTTGCTGCATTGTCATGCAGCAAAACGATCCCTCTACTCAGCATGCCGCGCCTTTTGTTCTGAATTGCACGGCGCAGTTTTTTTAAGATCTCGCAATATTTTTCGGAATTTATTGTGTCACCACGAGGCGAAAAATCAACAAGCAATACCCCCCTTTCTATCCCAAAATACGGTACACATAATTTTCCGGGCTGAAATTGTCTGCTTAAATTTAACTCTCTTGGGCGATGTTGGATGCCGCCATTCCATTGATTGTTGTTTTATTTCTGGTGTAACGTAGGCCACCCATGTTTCATCGCCTGTGACAATTTGGCTTAAATAATCGTCACCTTCGGCATCATAACGCTCAAGAAAAGTCAAGGCGCTACCTAAACGTTTGTTTTTGTGCGCCTCAGTCAACATTTTTGGCACCCATCGTGAGGATAATTTTCGAAAATTTAAGCGTTCGGTGACAATTTCGTAGACAGCACTTCTCTTGAAACTAGAGGGAACTCCTCTGATGAAGAAATTGTGAAGCGTCTGTTCTCTTTCACTTTTTCGTCGACTTTCTGCACCAAATCGTCAGTGATCACTGAGGGTCGCCCACTCCTTTCCTCGTCATGAACATTCTTGCGGCCGTCTTTGAAAGCTCTTACCCATTTGCGTACCATTCCATCATTCATAATGTATTGTTCGTACACTTCACATATCTGATGGTGAATTTCAACTGCTTTAACGCCTTTAGCACTAAGAAAACGAATTATGGCGCGTATTTCACAGTAGTCGGCGGGATTCTCAATCGGCGTAGGCATTTTAAATACGCAACAGCAAATATACAAACGATCGATTGTTGCCGTAATGGTGTCTGTGGCTTGCCAACAGATGTAGGTATACTGTGCGCATGCACGGGACGCCGACTGCAACGCTGCAGTGGCGAAATTTCAAAACGGTACTTATTTACCTCGTATTTCCGACCCTGCCTATTTTCTTTCGTCCAAAGTTTTGTTTAGATGCTTTCTAACAACAATCGGCAAATAGGCTGCATCATCATCCTACAGAACGGATATTTATTGTTTTTGGTTAAAAAAATATTCTTTAAATGATTATTATCCATTGTGTTTGGCAGAAAGTCAATGCAAGCGGCGCCTGTTAGTCATTATGATAAAACGTTGTAAGTTATCACCAAAAACAACCATCCAAATGTTCTGTGAAAAACGTACCTGATTTCATAATACTTAGCATGTTTATTTTCTACAACCAATACATGCGTATTATATAAATAAAAGGGAGTACGGCCTTAGTAAGTATAGATTTGGCTGATCCTAAATTCTCGGGATCTAAAGCTCGAGAAATGACCCCCTCCACTTCTTAGTTCTGATCGCCTTCACTGACCTAAACTAGAGGGCTCTCGCGCTTGTCTATAAATTTAGAACTAAATCGATATACAAAGCTTTCCAAAATTATAAATAAAAATTGATATACAGAGTGTTTCATAAGACAGGATGGCGTATAATTACAATATGGCCGCCACCAGAAAACATATGTCTGATCTTGTGATGTAAATATGGCGGAAGCAATATCTGGCTGAATTTATAATTAATATAAATATTTAGGGGAGAAGGGGGCAAGTTCGGACATGGGGCACTTCCGGACATTTCAAATCTACCGCCAGGCATTCACTGCAGATTTACCAATCACTGGCAGGTGCTTGTGTTATATGTTTGAAATCGTTGACGCCGGGTCGTGCTCTCGAATTTCATTGAAAAGTGAATATAAATGTAAAAGTTCCCAAAACCGATTTGTGATACTAGGTTGAGCTATCTACTTGTAAGGTCGTACATCTCAAGGAGTGAAATTCAGGTGAGAAATGATGACTCTATCAGAAAGAACGCATACTTCTATGCATCTAACCTCAAAACAGAATAGTTATTGCTCAGTTTAAGAGAATTGTGTGAATAAAACTTGACTATACACAGCTGGGGCACATACGGACAACATATGTGGGGCAGGTTCGGACTGTCCGGAGATGCCCCCTGTTTCATTTACGTGTTTGTCCGGATGTGCCCCATGATGTTTTTCTTTTAGTTATTTCTTAATGTTTTGTAGGATGGTGCGAACATACAAAAGAAAACTTCTTACTGAGCCAGAAATTCCTAGAGATATCTTGAAAAATGCTGTGAAGAATGTCATCAACAAGAGTATGTCTTTGAGAGCTGCTGCAATGAGATTCAATATACCTAAATCAACTTTATTTGACAGAGTTGTGAGAGCTAGAAAGCGGTCCAATAATAACATGGAAGACTCTGGAAATGAAGGTGGTGAATCAGAGAAAGAGCTCGCTTCCTCAAAATATGCAACACGGCAAGTGTTTTCACAAAAGGAAGAAATCGAGCTGGAGATATATCTCAAGAAGTGTTCAAAGATATGTTACGGCTTGACATATGATCTCTGTCGTGGACTGGCTTTCCAATATGCCTCAAAACTGAATAAGAAAATTCCGAGAAATTGGGAAATCAACAAAAAAGCAGGAATTGACTGGATGCAATGTTTTATGAAGCGCCATCCAAGGCTTTCTAATCGCAAACCGGAAAATACAAGTATAGCAAGAGCATCAGCTTTCAACAGAGCCAATGTGGAGGAATTTTTCAATAATTATACCTCAGTGCAAACCAAATATAATTTCTCACCAGATCGTATATGGAACACTGATGAAACAGGTATAACCACAGTCCTTCAAGCACCGAGAGTGATAGCAGAGAAAGGATCAAAAGCTGTAGGACAATGCGTATCTGCTGAACGAGGAGCTCTTGTCACGATGTGTGAAATAATATCTGCTGTTGGGGCTTCAATTCCACCCCTTTATATCTTTCCTCGTGTGAGGATGAAGGATCAGTTTTTATACGGTGCTGTTCCTGGGGCTATTGGGTATGCTGAGAAATCGGGATGGATATCGACAAGGGTGTTTCTTAAACTGTTGGTGCATATAAGAAAACATACGAACAGTAGCTCCTCAAATAAAATTCTGCTGCTGATGGACAATCATGACACACACGTTTCTATTGATGCCATCTTGTATGCAAGAGAACACGGAATTGTATTATTGTCGTTCCCGCCACATTGCAAGCATAAAATGCAGCCACTGGATAAGGCAGTGTATGGTCCACTCAAATCCAAATGCAAGGTTTCTTTCAATGATTTCATTCTGTCGAACCCTGGTAAACCGATAACTATTTATGATGTTGCCAAGTTGTCAGCACAACCATATTTGCAAACATTCACTCCCTGTAACATTATAAGTAGTTTCAACAGTACTGGCTTATGGCCTATTAACTCCTTAGTTTATAAAGACGATGATTTCTGTGCCTCATTCGCGACGGACCGTCCTCTTGAAAATACAGATGGTGAGTCTTCCCAAAAGATAGTCGACACAAGTATCGTTGCTCAGCCTCACTCCCATGAAAACATTCCATGCTCCTCAAAAAATCATGAAGTAGAAGATATCGTAAGGGAAATATTGAATATAATACTATATGAAGCTACCAAACCCAAAATTAATGTAATATCTGTTGTATCTGTTGTCAAACCATCAGATGTGAAACCCTTACCGAAGGCTTGTCCTAGAAACACTAACAGGAAATCAAGAAAGGGAAAATCGAGAATTTACACCAGTACTCCTGAGAAACAAAGAATCGAAGAGTTGGAGAAAGCCAAATTGATGAATGGGAAAAAAACAAACGTTTCGAAAAAATTGGTATCTGAATCTAAACCGAAGAAAATACAAAGAAGTAAGCAACCACAGAGGAGAAAGAAGAAGAAAGCACTTTCAGATTATATTTCATCATCAGATATTCTGATATTGATTTACCTTTAATATCCACGAAAAAATTTAGAAACGATTTATCCGACTCTGATATGGATTTGGATTATGACAGTCATGCTGATGAGTTTCTTGAACTATTAGATGACGAGAAAATCATCAAAGATGATTATTTATTAGTGAAGTTCACAACAAAAAAAAGATCCCTACACTATGTTGGAAAAGTGATAGATGTAACGGAAAATGGGGAATTCGAAGTTACATTTTTGAAAAAGTGTATAAAAGGATTTGTTTATCCAAAAGTTGAGGATATTTCATACATTGAGAGGAAAGACATTGTATCAAAATTACCTAAGCCCATGTCAACACCGGGGACTTCAAGAATGGCATCTTTTCTAAAGTTCAATGTAATTTTTTTTAGTTATGATGTTAATTAATACTTTATCAACAATGTTATTTGGAAAGTAAATAAACATTGCAATAATTTTTAAATCGTCCGAACCTACCCCATTCATGTCCGAAAGTGCCCCGTCTTGGGGCACTTCCGGACAATTCCTCAAATTCACTGATATCACTTTTTCTGAAAAACTAGTCGAAATTTGTATGTATATGATATAGAAAAGCCATATACCAAGAAGGCTCTATTGCAGGATATTTATACATTTTGATGATGTTAAGAAGCGACGGAGATATACCATTTTGAAAAATGGTGTCCGAACCTGTCCCCTTCTCCCCTATACAGCCAGGTAGTCTGTGACGTAGTAATAAAATATGAATATAAAGGCTGTTTCAAAAAGAAGTGTTTCACAAAAGCAAAATTGTGAATTCAAAATGGCCGCTGTCAGAAAAAAGAAGATCTAACTATATGATGTAATAAATTGTGACGTAGTAATTTAAATTTTAAAAATAGATATATACAGGGTGAGTCATTAGTAGCCGCGTCTTCGATTGCTCTTTTGTGTTTTAAATAAATGAAAAAACAATTAGTAGAAGATCCACGGTTGCTTGTGGCGCATATTGTAAAAATACTTTAAGCTCTGACGCACTTCCGGTTTCACCGGAAATGCACGGAACTTAAGTTTTTTAAATGACTCACCCTATATATTTTTGTATTTTCTTGTACTGCTTTAAATTGTTGCTCAACTGTTTTTTCTATTTCAAAATTGAGCCAATAGTTTTTGAGTAATTAATTTTTTTTGAAAATATTTGATCAAAACACGTGTTTAGAAAAAAATCATTTTCACATTGTTTTTAAAAGTAAAAACATTAACTTTAGTGGTGCTCGTAGCCAAGAAAATTCTGCATCATTTGGTAAAGTTGCACTCGACAATACCTCAAAAAACTTTGTTTTTTCAAAGCCTACTTCCTGAAGTTTTCACATACCAAAAACATATATTTTTTAAATGGAACACCCAGTATTTTATTGAGGCATTTTGTTCCTTTTTTTATTCTCTTTCATTTTTGTTAACAGTGTCCTATACCTATCTTTTTTAATTTCTGAGATAATCACTATAGGAGCAATTAGCGGTCAATTAAAGAACTACGAGCGCTGTTGTTCTATGCACCAAAATATTCGTTCAACCAATGGAAGGCAGGAATGGCGCTTGACTTCCTTAGTCAACTGTTAAACAAAGTAAATGTTAAATCCAACTATCAGAAAAGTAATAATTTTACAGGATGAAGAGCATCGCATTTCAATTTTTTAATTCCGGCAATGTACAGTTGCAGTATTAAATTTTTGACTCTGTTGGCTATCATCGCAATAAAATAAAGGTTATGTTTACTGAAATATTTGAAGATGTCTTCAAAAAGTTTTGAAAATCCGTCCGTAGATAGCGAAGATACTCTCCTCCATTAACATTTTCGTCAAAGAAATAAAGTCCAATTATGTAACAACCCACTCTTCTTCCCCACAGTTTTAATGACCAACGATTTTGAAAGTTGACAGGTGTGGTAAAGTGGGGGGCTTTATGTGTTATAATAACGGAAGTTGTGACGATAAACGTATTCACTTTAATAGAAGGTGGCTTCGTTGGTAAACAACAAAAACTTGAGAAGGCCAGGATAATTTATCTGCCGCCAATTGACAACAATGTAAGCGATTCTGCAAATTTCTTTCATCTAACCTGTGTATGAAGATGCTACGGGTTAATTTCATGTTTGCCAATTATTCTGGATTCTCAAATTTGACTTACATCTAACTGACGACTAATTTTCGTAGTACAGTATGGTAGTCGCAAGTATCATAAATGTCTTATCCTTTTTCCGCTCTTTCTTTCGTATTCAATACTTTCTGTTCACTCAAACCGTCCACTTTATACTTTCGAAGGTTTCTGGCTTCGGTTGACTTCTACCAGGGATCGCTGTGCATAAAGTCTGGATGTTAGCAAAGAGTTTCTTTCAGATTCGCCCAAAATGTCAATCATATCTATTAACTCTTCATAAGAATAATTCATTTGGATGATAACTAATAGCGATTCTTTTATAAGTTTGACATAAATGTATACCGACTTTCTTTAACAGTTGACTTAGGCAGTCAGCCGCATTCCACCAGCCTTTATTGGACGAATATTTGGGTGCATAGAACAGCACCCGTAGTTCCTTAATTGACCGCTAATTGCTCCTATAGTGATTATCTCAGAAATTACAAAAGATAGGTATAGGACGTTGTTAACGACAATGAAAGAGAATAAAAAAAGGAGCTAAATGCCTCAATAAAATACTGAGTGTTCCGTTTAAAAAAAATAAGTTTTTGGTATGTGAAAATTTCAGGAAGTAGGCTTGTCGAGTGCAACTTTACCAAACGATGCAGAATTTTCTTGGCTACAAGCACCACCAAAGTTAATGTTTTTACTTTTAAAAACAATGTGAAAATGATTTTTTTCTGAACACGTGTTTTGGTGAAATATTTTCAAAAAAAAATAATAACTCAAAAAATATTGGCTCAATTTTGAAAAAGAGAAAACATTTTAATAGAGAATTTAAAGCAGTACAAGAAAATCCAAAAATATGTAGGATGAGTCATTTAAAAAAATTAAATTCCGTGCGCCACAAGCAACCATGGATCTTCCACTGATTGTTTTTTCTTTTATTTAAAACGCAAAAGAGCAATCGAAGAAGCTGCTACTAATGACTCACCCTGTATATAGGCACAGTATATATACATATACCGTGCCTTTAAATACATTCCTCGTTCGAGACGGCTAAGTTCTTTTTAATGGTTAATGACAGTGCACGTAATCAGCCACAAACGCAGAATTTTGATAGTTTGGTTATGTCATATAATTTGAATTTAAGTATAACGACTGTCAGAATTTGAAGTTTTCAAAAGCTTAACATGTACACCAACATTGATCACTTAATTACTTAAAAAACAGCCTACTTTAATGAGGTAAGATTTTGAAGGCATTGTACAACTGTGCTATTGAGGATGACTACCATCTTGAAGCATTGTGCATTCAAAATGGCGGCCGACAAAATCAAGATACGTATATTAAACACATTTTATAATCCCGAAATACGTTAACAAATACGTTTTATTTATATTTGAATCCAGCACAAAAACATTTTTAACTTTGTATATATATATATGTGTATACTTAATGTTTTGTATTCCATTTACTGTAAGATAAATCCTTTCTAGTTTTATGGTTTTGACGACATCTACTTCTATAATTTTCAAAATTTTCTCAGATTCTTTGATAAAATTTTCCGTGCTACTCATCCATCTCTCGCATTTAGCATTTACGCGAAGCCATTACATCTGTTCAAATTTAAATTTATTTAATCTATGCAACCGCTTGAAATGTGTGCTAAATGTGCACAAGAGTGAAAAGCTTTCTGTGATAATGCATTATATGCCGCTGAAATTCATGTTTTCACTCACATCTAATGTGTTTGCTCAATGAAATGTTTGTTGCTGTGCTCCTGGATATAATTGAAATTTCTTTTTAGCCTTTTTCTTCAAATATATATTACTCTACATTACATCAACTTACAAATTCGATATTCTACTTTTTAACGGATCTAAAAAGTATACCCGTATATGCATATTGTGATAGTATAAAATATGCTATCATTTATCAGTGTTATTACACGAAAACAGAAAGTTATGATACCATTCAGTTACACTTGCTTTGGATGTAAGTGTTTGTTTGGTTTTATATTTTTCTAGTATATAAATATGATTAAAATTAATAAGCAATGAATATTCAAATAATGAAGAAGTAATAAAATAAGGAAGTTTTAAAATAGACTATTTTCATGTTGGAAAAGTCAGTTTTTATCCTATGGTTATAAGAAACTATTTTAAAAAAAACAATTTATAAGAACTGCTTTTATGAAATTTCGTAATATTGAAAACTGGTACGCCCTAAATTCATTTTTACCAAGTCTTTCTCGGTCCTCTCCTATTCTATAGAGAATTCCAAAAGATAGTAGAAAATTTTAAAAACCATAAGACTTATTGCGAAGAAACCCAAATGGAAAACCCGAAAACCCCCAAAAAAAAAAAAACTTGTACAACACCAAGAAAAGAAAGGAATAGAAAAATCAGTAAAGAGTTTCTCGGTCATCCTGTATTTTTCTATAAACAATTTCAAAAGAATAATATGGACAAGGTTATTCATTATAAATTACCCATCCTTGATCATCGTTATTTTTGAATATACAAAAAAAAATGTTTCAAATAAAAGTTGTGTGGCTGAGCCTGAATTTTATTTGCATGCTATCAAAAATACAGTGGCGTGGAGATACAACGGTATAGAAAAAATATTTTTTTCCTTTAAATGGAATACCCTGTATATTATTAAATTTTTATAATGGTCTTTTTACTCTGATTTCAAAAATATATCATATGATACCGGAATCTTAAACCGTTTACATTTCCGTAATAAAATAGTCAAAACATGGAAATGTCATTTATCAAACACAATAATAGTCATTTTCATAGCTTACTTTAATAATGTTAACTTTTCCATAGTTCAGTAACTACGATATTCGACATTTAATAGCTCGAAAATGTTTTAACATACCGGTATCATATGGTATATTTTTGAAATCGGACTAAAAAGACCATTACAAAGATTTAATAATATACAGGGTATTCCATTAAAAAAAAACATTTTCTCTTTATACCGTTGTATCTGCACGCCACTGTATCTTTGACAGCATGCAAATAAAATTCAGTCTCAACCACACAACTTTTATTTGAAAAATTTTTTTGTATATGGAATAATAACGATGATGAATGGTGGATGATTTATAATGAATAACCCTGTACAACATTTGAAAAACCGTAAGATACATTGAGAACGAACTTGAATAGATAATTTGAAAAGCAGAAAATATAAAACATGCTTCACATGTTAAAATGGCAAAGCATGAAAGGAAAATGATGTCGAAGATATTGAAATATTTAGATAGTGCATATGGTGTAAAAAAAAAAAAAATAAAACCGATATATACGAAAGTCATAGCAGTCATTTGTTGACTTTTATCATTGTAATTATACACTTATGAGATATTTACTATAGAACTATGAGCTTTTCGTTGAATGTTGGTACATTAATGACGGTAATTATGAGCAAGTAATACCATATCAGCAAATAAATTTATCCTCTAGCAAGCCATAAAATTATTTCTTCAAAATATCATGTTGGTAGTGACAAATAGAACTCATCTGTCATTATGTGTACTGTATGGGTTTATTGACACTGAAAAATGTTTACAATAAATCATAAAGTTTTATTATCGATTTATATTTTACAAATGCTGTAAAATTAGAATTACTTTTTACAGACATGCATAGAAGAATTTAGGGCAGAATTTACAAATTTTCCAGTAACATAGACAGTTTACGGCAATTGATTCAAGAATCAGTGGCTAAATTCCGTGTAAAAATACAGTAAAACGGACAGTTGAAAATATAGCAGATATTGAGGAATGAATAAATTAATCACATAAGAAATCTAATCGTACGCTTAAACAGGAAACACAACTTTCATATGGAATATGCCAGAAAATCCTTAAAAAACATCTACACTACATAAATTTCCATACAAATTTCCTTGCGTGTAAGAACTCTCAAGTAACCCGTCTTAATTAATGTCGATGGTTTGTAGGTACGATTAATAATTATGACGTTCTTGACAAATCCTTCTAGATATATAAATACACAAACTATGCGCATCTGGTCTAGTGAAAATCCACATGAAATTCTTGAAAGACCCTTGTTTTCTACAAAAATTGGCGTTGACTTGTTGTTTCTCGTAGACGAATTATTGCTCTAATATTCTTTAATAATACTATAAATGCGTAACGATATCGTAATAATTTATTACAGCCATGTTTAAATCAATTAGATGACTAATTATTTGATAATAAGATAGTAGACTTTCCACCGCGATTTACGGATTTGACAATTGTGGATTATTTCATTTATCCACGCCCAAAAAATAAAATGTTTACAAACCGTCCTCATACAATTGAAGAACTTGCTGAAACTATCCGAAATGTCTTTGAGGAAATTACACTACATAACTCAAGGGTCCTCGCTAGTGGATCTGTCAACAATGGCAAAATAGCAGATCTTAGATGCCAGATATTTTTGTTGATTTTAAAGATGAGAGAGAAAACCTTTCAACGTCAACTTATGAAGAATTTAGTAATCCACCCGGCTGAAGAATCAAATTTAGAAAAAAATTAACGGATTAGAGAAAATTAATTAATATGTCAAAATATTAAAAACCAGTTTTCTCAAAAATCCTTCGGAGGAGATTTGTTTGCTTGGGTTCACGTTATAAATTGAATAGAAAGCTACCCGACTGTGCACTTATTTTTCGTTCAACTATTCTTTACTTTGTTTAAAATGAATATAAAATAAATTAAAATTAGGCAACCCACATTACAATGAATTGTTATTCTGCTATAAATCTTTCCCGCGGTTACAAATGTGTAAATATTTGGTCATAAATGAATTTTTATTCGCTAGATATTGAGTTATTATTTCAAATATTTATTATATATTCCCTATGTGTTATAAGTACTCTGACATCCTTGGCTTATTAAATTATATGCTATGCAACCAATATTACATTTCCCATTCACTAGGGAAGAGCCTTAAGCAATGCCTTCAATAACATGAAACTAACGCGTTATGTATAGAAAAAAAAGCTCACTTTGTAACTTTTTATTTTTTCAACTGAAACGTTTGTATGTATACTGGAGACGCGTAAAAAAGTTACTTTGTTAAATTATACTTGAGGGCATTTATTTAATTAGCTTAAATAGAAGATTTATAAATTGATCGTAAAATACGCATTCATGGCACATAATTTCCGTTTCAATATTAAATTTCTTTATTACATATTTTTAATAGAGTAATAGTTCAATTCGGTGTTGACAGATAAATCATATCTGTCAAAAAGACGTGCGTTGTGTATATTCTTCCTGTCAAATTTGTCATGTTTAGTTTTTGCTTTGATATAAATTGTTTAAAAACAGTGCTTCTTAGAAGTGTATTTATTATTTATTTGCGTCCATTGAATATAATGCCGAAAGGTTTCTGTAAACAGTCGAGGCTTTTTACAAACTGTTCTATAATCATGTGTTAAATTTAATGTGAATAGCGTAAGTATTGCTTATTTTAAATTATATTATGGATACGTAATGAAACATTTAAGGTTTTTCGACAATCTAAATCAATATAATAAATAAGTTGAGAAAGACTGAAGTCTTAGAGCATTTCAATTACTAAATATATTACGTTATAGTTATTGTATTGTGAATAATTTTTTTCTTTGGTAATATCAAATGTCACTGACAGAAATAAAAATAGATCCGGCAACATATACAAGGCGAGTCGTCATGGATCTAGTATGACGTGCAACTGAATGTAACGCGTTTCCACCATAGTTATTTGTCAAGACGACAAAACCTAATCTATCAATTACATAATCTGCACACCTAAACTTATACTGCCAGCTGATAAAATATAAAGTAGAAATAATTTCCTCTCTTGCTAGAGGATAAATTTATTTGCTTATATTGTAGGAGTATTAGATTTTGAAGAGATATTTGCAAATACTACGCACCACGACACTCCACTAATACTGCGTGACAGTTCATGGACGCAACTTTTATTGAAAAAACTGGTGATTAAAGAACGCGAAATTGGCCACCTGACCCATGCGAGTTAACTCCTTGTCGTTTTTATATGAGGGGTATTTTCAAAAACAATATGTTTTCAGAAAAACCTTATATTATTAATCTGTCAAAGTTGCTAGTTGAAAACGCTTTCGAACATATTATTGATAGTCACGAAGAGTTAGGGTTAGAGAGTTATCACTTTGACAATTTTAGCTGGTGTTTCTTTTGCAATCTGTCACACTTGCTGTAAATATATTTTAAGTATATTTGCAGTAGTCCTTTTTATTTTTGGCTATAGGGCATAGTCTACCACTTTGAAGACCGAACAAGATCGTCAAGATCTTTTCGGTTCTATGGCAGCTCGATGTTTTCAAATTTTGTATCTTTTTGTGCCATTGGTTCAGTTTATCAAGTTAAAATTAAAAGATTTTGCATGAAATCAACCCCATTCAGTTTGTGATTAATAATCTAACTTGTCATTATTAGGTTATAAACAGTTTATGATATGCATTCATTTCTATGCCTTATTCCAAAAAGAGAGAGACAAAATTCTGAACATAGACCTAGTACAAATTACAAGCTGTAACTAGTGAAATCAATTTTAGGCGGTAAAATTTAATTTAAATATCTGTCTGAAATATGAAATCTGTACCAAATTAAATTTTATATAGATTTTTCTGAGATAAATCCACAGTTAAGGCAACAGAATGGTAAATGTACTAATCACAAAATATGAAATAAATTTGTCTATATAGAAGACAAACAGTGTCAAAGATGTCTAAATATTTGACATTTGATATATCAAAAAGCGAATGACTTGCTGTCGACCAAGAAGACATAACTCTCACTTGGGTCTGTTCAGAATTTTGTCTCTCTCTTTTTGGAATAAGGTATAGGAGGCATATTAGGCATCTCACTGACCAATAAATCCAGAGCACCATTCTAAAAACGCAACCCATGTCAATGCCTTTAAATTTTGTTGACAAGTTCAATTTGACTTATCACTTAAGTAACAAATTGGGTTGTCAAAGTGAGAGTTATTATAATGCCAAGAAAATTGTGTAATCAACAACAAATTCAAATTATTTCCGAACTGCAAAATGTCAAAAACCGTTGGGATAAAGAACAAACAACTAATAGAAAACAAGGAAGCGGTAGAAGAAGGATTTCTTTAGAAGATCATGATACCGCTCTAGTGGCTTTCTTAAAAGAGCATCCTTTTTCTTGTGCATTAGATGCTGTTGTAGTAACAAATTTTCCGGGTTCTGGTCAACAGCCTGCAGAAGAATTCAAATGTCGGACATAAGAAATTGTATTGCAGCCAAAAAATGTGTTTTATCGGACCGCTTAAAATAAGGTAGAATAATTTTGCACTAAAGACGTTTCAATCGACTAACAATAGGCACATTATGGTGTATAGACTGAGAAATACTAGATATGAAGGATCATCCGTATCTAATGCAGATCGGCACCTTTTTCTATTAAAGTATGGGCTGCTATTACTGCTAATGGACTAGGTGTCTGTTCGAAAATTTATGGTAGAATCAACGATTTGGCATATCTAAATATTTTGAAGAATATAATACCATTATTTCGTGAACATTTCCAAAATAATATTGTTATTCTCCGACAAGATAATTGCTCAGTACACACAGCAGGAATATTAACTCAGTGGTTACCAACTAATAACACTGCAACTTTGTCTTGGCCTTCCAAATGCCCGGTAGGACGCCATTTTTACCCAATTACCAGAGAAGAACTGTGGAATGCAATAATTGAAGCATAGCAAGAAATAGCAGAAAACGAAAATCTTATAAGAAACTTGTGAACATCTATTCCCTTGGGATTGAACAGTATATTAGATGCAGAAGGTGCCATGACAAAATATTAGTTTATATATCGGGTGTTTCGTAATTGCACGGCACTATTGTAGGAACTTGTTCTCCAACATAAAATAAGCAAAAAAGTTCATATAAACATATTGCTGTGACAGCATCTATTTGTGGGTATAGTCATTTTTATATGCTGTGCTCTAAAATTTTCTTTTTACACCAAAAACTTATAATTGGTTTTGTATTTAATTCATATTGTTAAAGCATGTACCCAATAACTATTGTGGATTCTGGCAATGTATGTGGTTCCTTCTCCTTCACTGGTGGCCTTTCACTTACTTATAATAGGGACGAGGTAATATTTTTGTTTAAAGAAGAAAACAGAATGTCTATTTAACATGATCATACACCTTTTATTTTTGTAATTTGCAGATTCAAATAATTTTTATATACACCTTTATGCTCTAAACAAATACATAATTGAAAATGCTCATATCATTTATACCTAATGTCGGTTGTAATGTATGTAAATCTTTTATTTATTTATTTATGATGCTAAACAAAAAAAAATAAATATTTATCCTGTAAATAAATAAATGTAAACTTTTATTGTACATTGATAGTGATATTTATCGATGTAATTATTTTTTTATTGGCTTCAATTAATTGCCTTAGACAACCATTTGCACGTGTTGTATCTAGCTTTTAATCTTTGCCTTATGAAACTTTTAATTAATTATTAGCCTAACTTGAAAAAGATTAATGATGCCTAGACAATACCATGAAGAAAATGCTCATTCGCACGTAGCATCTCTCCAACTGCCCAACACCATTAGTCCTATTTTGTTGTAATTCCAACTTTATGAATTAAAAGAAAACCTTACAGGATAATATTTGCTTATCTATATTGTCCAACATTACATTGATTAATCATTTGCACGTAAAAACCAATGTCTGTCTAACAATTTGGATAACTTCTTTTCAAAAAAAAACTTACTTGCTATCTTTAAATATTTCATCAAAATGTTCATTTTGAATGTCCATATTGAACGTTTCAAGTGAATTTAAATATATATTAATAAAAGAAAAATTATTATGAATGAACGTGATAAAGAAATAATGAAAACTACTATTCTCCAATGTAACAATTTTTTTTTTTATTAGAGCGTCTTATTCTTTCGGAGTCGAAATCAGAAGTCCCTTCTTGTCGAATCTTGTTTCTTATTTATAGCGGCAAAAAAACTCTACGTTGACTATTGCGCCCTCTAGTCCATATTTTAGGTTGGCATTGGAATATACGTTCCAGTAAAATCGCTGCCCACATGTTGCCGTCTTGATACACACACACGCACATATTGTTCTGACAGTTCTTTATTTACCAAACGTCAATACAAATTGTTTTTCCATCCAAAAGTCTTTTCACTGCCTCGCACAGCATTTCCGACGGTAGGTTTATTCTTGTTGTTAATACCATCCTTCTTTGTATTCATCAATGAACCTATTGCCTTGTTCATTGTTCAATACATATTTCTTCTTTCCATTTATTAATGTCAATTTCACTTTTCTTGCAGCTAGATTGCGATTTGGTAAGATGGGAAACACGTTGGAGATAACGATTATTTTTCTTCCCGCACTGCCTGCACCTGGAAGACACGCTTGTTTGTCAACTGCATTTCTGTTTTCTACCCATGATCTTTCCATCGGTAATATGTCTATCTGCAATAAACTTTACACAAGTTTTATATTTTGTTGTCTTTTGTAGGTCATGAAACTGTACACGTCTGTTTCCAGTCTCTGAAGCATTGTGTTACAAACAAATCATAAACACATACACTTTTTATTTATGCTATCAGCTACCTTTTTATACCAAATGTTATTGCTGATCGGGTTTACGTTTTACATATTTTTATATCATTTTCTTAGTCTCTAGTTATAAGCTAAGGTAATTTTTATCTTTTAATATAATTTAGTTCTTAAACTCTTTCATAAAGTTTTATTGCTTTATGCATGTAAATCATAATGATTTATTCAGTCATATTTATGTTTTTTTGCATATCGTATTTGATCTTTTTCATACAATTCTATTGCTTTTACATGACTAATTCTCTTGACTGATCCGTCCATTAACATCACCCTTTCTCGATTATTTGCCTTCATTACCCTTTTTGACTTAAACAGCGGTCCATTATTTAGAATATTTAAAGCAATCTTTACGCATTGTATAAAATTAGGTTCTTTTTGATGATATGTAAACCATACATTTTGTGTATCCTTTCTACAAAAGAAATATATTGCTTATATTTATTTTGTCTTTTATTTCATATTTATTTAATAAATTTTTATTTTGTCTTTTGTTTCATATTTATTTAATAAATTTTTTATTTTGTATTTTCTCACTATTCACTTGAATAATAATGACTTTTGAATTACTTGCTTGTATATTGACCATGTGTATGCAACTTTATATACATCCATGTAATTTTGTTGCATATTTTTACTCTTTCATATTTAAATACGATTTTTGTCATTTTTATTTTATTTCAAAACTTAAACTAATTCTTAAAGCTATTCTTATCTTATAAACTTGCGAGATATCACGGCAATATGTCTCAAATTAATTTATTACTAAGATATTGGAGCATAAAGATATTTATTTAACAATACAACACCCAAAAGAACTGTTTAAAGTGGCCACCGTTTTGTTGAGTGCAGCATTCAGCACGACAAATTCATTCTTCCTTGACACTTCGTATAGCATCAGGATAATCCTGGATAGTTGCTGAGGCTTCCACGATGCGATTACTAAACTACCGATCTCCCGATCTAACGCCGTTAGATCGGGAGATCGGTATTCTTCAGAGTTTAGTAATCGCATCGTGGAAGCCGCAGCAACTATCAAGGATCATCCTGATGCTATACGATGTGCTAAAGAAGCATGAATTTGTCGTGCTGAATGCTGCATTCAACAAAACGGTGGCCACTTTAAACAGTTCGTTTGGATGTTGTACTGTTAAATAAATATCTTTATGCTCCAATATCTTAGTAATAAATTAATTTGAGACATATGATTATATGGGCTTTTTTGTTAATTATATGCTGGAGAACAAGTACCTACAATAGTGCCGTGCAATTCCGAAACACCCTGTATATTGTACGGTGTATTTGTAATTTCTTTATTATGTTGTGATAATATTATTAAAGTTAATTCATTTTATTAAAATTTATCTCTATACTTCAACATATAAATGGAGTTTTATCTCATATATTGACATAATATGCTATAATTCGGGTTATATGTGAGTGTACGATTCTTTTTATGAGACGTATCAATTATGATATAAGTTTGGACGACTAAACACTTGTCCTACTTTTTTCTGGACACAACTGCCAACTGTGAGAGTGAAATGTAGGAGTAAATAATTTGAATTATAAGAAAGTACTCCCAACGACGCCTTAATTAATCCTTTGTTTTCAATTTAATGCAAAAATGTAATAAGAAAAACAAAAATATCTGCTGTTTGTTTTATTTTAACGAACATAGGCGGAATTTACATTAGCGCATATGGCGCCACCTCCCTTATGTTTTACCTCATGACAGTTAGTCGGCACCTCTGCGTAAGCCCCGTCAAGAATTATTTTTCTTCAGTACGCCACTGCTTACATAACGCATGCAATAATTTTACATCGCAGTATTAAATCCTACTTCACACGTGCTCAGACTTATTTATATTGCTAACAAATAATTCCACGTAAGATGTTCAATACACACGTAATAATTATTATATAAATGTTGACGGAGCGAATACATAAAATCCCCATAAATATACCTTTAGAATCTCACTCGCGCACGAATTCTCTCTCTATCTGTCGATCTTAACAGGTTCAGTCTGTGCGAACGAAGAAAATCTTATTTCTCGTAAAATTTTGCATAATCAACGTTCGATTTAAGTATTTAATTCACGGCACGAACGAGTTCCCCAAATGTCACCAGTTTATCCTTGATTACGACCGCGCCGATATGGAATTATTTAATTTTTCTTTATTTATTTCGCGAATTATAGTCGTGACATTTGTTTGTTTCCCAGCCGTAAACTCGTTCCAGATCCTGTCGTTTGCGAATTAAAAACGGAATATATCGCGTTTCTGAATTTAATTTCATTGCATCGAGGCATTTTATATTGTGTTCGGTGTCGTTTGCAGCAAGCATCGCTACTAGAGCTTCTTCGGCCTTGGTTATCATCGTGTCATTTCTGGACTGCCAGCTGGCATTTTGTTCGATGCAGACGATTCCGAAACAAGACAAGAAGAAGAAGGCACGAGGTTCGCACGAGCAGGTCTCAGACATTGAGTACATCATTCCCAGGGTAAGAATGTGTTCATGTATATATTACATTTTAACTTACGCAACGCGCTTCTTTGTTTTGAAAGTGGTAACACCGACCACAAACAACAATACAACAACAGCGATAACGCCACATAATCCGAGTGAAAAAAGTAAAACTCTCTCACACGATTCTTTTCTCCTTTTGATATTTCAGCGTAAATCTTCGAAAACTCACACAGTTTACAACGCGTACTCGCAGAGCTGGGTCTACGACGCTGATACGGGTGCTACGACAACAGCAACTAATTCGAATCACCACGCGGAGACTGCTCCTTACGTGCAAGTACAACAAGAAACCGATGTTACACCGAAAGTATCCAAAAGACCTAGGAACAGTTTAGAGAACGGAATTATCAGTGATACGGCACATCTAATCGATAATCCTGTAGTGCATATTGAAGAAGCCTCCGATGACAGTAATAGTAACAGCGACAGAAAACTCTGCTACATGAAGAGTTTTTCCAGGTCCGCGTCTCCGGTCGTTCTTTCGGCCAGTTCCTCTCAAGTCAGCTTAAATAACCCGCCTATATACGAGTACCTCCAAAAGTTAACGGACCCGGAGATATACAGGTCGCGACTGAACAGCGCTCTGAGTAATAAGTCGGAAGAAGGGTCGCAATATCACGCGCCGCAGACGATAACTAGCAGACGAGAACCGGTCAGTCCGAACGTGGAGAAAGTGCAATACGCCTCCTTGATGAAAGAACTGCAAAAGGCGATCGTCGGTAAGAAGGAACCGCCCAGTCAAATTTCGCCGTCGAGTAACAGTGAAAGTGTCACGAGTTCGGAGAAGACGCAGTCGAAGAATAGTGATGCGGAATTCTCGAAAGAACTGGAGGCCGCCCTCCAACTCATCCAGGACTTGGAGAGTCCCAACACGATCGAGACTCCTTCCGAACCGAAGGTAAGAATAACATTAAGTCATTGCTTGAAATACAATTTTGTTCGTACGTAAAATTTTTTGGAAAAAGTGCAATAGCGATTTCAAATTTCTTTTTGAAAAAATAAGTAATGTCCTTTATAGATGAGCTATAACTGAACAACTTTTATTAAGGAAATTATTTACAAGTAAAAATTGAAATAAATTCAAATTGAGTTCAAAACAGTTTTATTCAATTCACTACAATTGTTTCACCCTACTAGGGCTTCATCAGGTGGTGAATATTATAATACAAAATATTTGTAAACGTTCATATTTATGTCTTTTCCTAAATGAAGAGGGGGGAGTTTGTGACATTACGTTAAGAGCGGGAGTAACTTATATATTTAATGTAATATTTAATATATATATATATACATAACAATATGATTAAGAATATTAAAAAAAAATTTTGAAAACTGATTGTTTACTGTTATTATAAAATTAAACAATTTATAAATATATATATAACTATAAGAATTATTAAGTTGATTTTAAATATTTAAATTTAACAACGGTGAATAATTCACTTCTAGTTGGTCATTTAAAATAAGGTTTAACTTGTTTAATTTATTTATTTCTAGGTTTTCTAATAAATTTAATTTTTTACTCTTGTCTTGTATATGTAGTATGTCAAACTTGTTATTGAATTTATGTTTTTGTTCAATACAGTGGTTGGCATATGTGGAATCTGTTTTAATTAATTATATAAGGAAATTATTATCTAGAAGATACAGAAAAGTAAATAAATAAAACATATACTTATCAAGTCGATTTTCCATGTTACATTAACTGTAATATATGCCATATACAGGTGCCCCACCGAAAACGAAACAGATTGAATATCTCGAAGGAGAGAACTTTTTTGAAAAAACGAAAAAACAGGTCGAATTTTGATCCAAGGGGGACACCCTTCCATCATATCTTGATCTGTGATACGTCATTCCCCTCCCCTCCATCACTCTAACCTTTACAATTTAAATAGGGAAAGTACTAAATACGATACATCATTGAAAAGGTAATTGTACGGAGAATTCAGTAAAGTGATTGTTGATCCCGCTATTTTTGATTTTAGCGCCCTCTAGCGGAAAAAAAACGGTAACGTATTCCACAATGTGACACATCATTTCAAAGCTAATTCAATTAGCAACTTAATACGTAATATTTTTGACATTTATTTGTCATCATTGTCAAGTACAGACTGTCAGGGTCTTTTGTAAAGTAATAAGTTCGTAGTTTCTAATATTAGAGCTCTGCAAGGTTTTTCAATTATTTAAATTTTTTTTCAATTGTGCATTAAATTGCTAATAAAATCAGTTTTGAAATGATGTGTCACATTGTGGAATACGTAACCGTTTTTCTTTCCGCTAGAGGGCGCTAAAATCAAAAATAGCGCACCCAAAAATCACTTTTCTGAATTCTCCGTACAATTACCTTTTCAATAATGTGTCGTATTTAGTACTTTCCCTATTTAAATTGTAATGGTTAGAGTGATGGAGGGGAGGGGAATGACGTATAACAGTTGAAGATATGATGGAAGAGTGTCCCCCTTGGATCAAAAATCGACCTGTTTTTTCGTTTTTTCAAAAAAGTTTTGTCCTTCGAGATATTCAATCTGTTTCGTTTGTATATATACCTATCATTGAAATAATAGAAATCACAATAATTGATGTTTATTTTAGCTCACAACGCAACATTTAACTTCAATTTGCAAGTTTCTTGATTAAATTTTAGCAATATTGTAAGTTCGAAAATTTCGTAAACAAAATAAACCTTAATGAATCTTTCGATGAATATGTACCGCAATATTACCGTTTTCCAACACATTCTTAGATTTCTATTTGCATCGGTTATGCTACAGAATCTCAATCGAATTGTTGTACTTTCTTATACGTAGTATACGGAAGTATTGCGATGATGAAAATTTTCGACCTCGAGATTTTTGCAGATGTCCACGTTTTAAAGTCCCCTGATACCAAAAAAATGTTTTTTTAAAAAATGTCTGTCTCTCCATCTCTCTCTCTCTCTCTCTCTCTCTCTCTCTCTCTCTCTCTCTCTCTCTCTCTCTCTCTCTCTCTCTCTCTCTCTGTGTGTGTGTGTGTGTGTGTATATATCAATTTCAAATTTTGTATTTACCAGAGTATAATCTTCCTCCTGAGATCTGATTAGGCTTTCAATAAAATCGGCAGACCTATAGAGTAATAGTTTACTTCAGTGAAAAAATCGAATTTTACCAATATTTCGTCAACTACTAACTTTGAACAAATTTATAAAGAATTCATATGTACTCAAAATTAAATTTGAGAAGAATTTTATTATGAAAGCTTTTAGAAATCCCTACTCGAAGTAGGTCTTTTACTCTTATCGAACATCAGTTTTTTGGCATTATTTCGCAAGTCATGCTTTTTAAACAGATAGTTACGAGTATAAAAGTATTTGAACTTAATTTTTTCATTACCTTTTGTGTAGAAGAAATTTCAAAATTCGGACCGGAAGTAACACTTTTACTCTTAGCGAGAAGCACTTTTGAATATCTCGCTAAGTATGCATTCTATAGAGATTACTAAGAGAATACAAGTACTTATAATAGGATTTTGAATAATGTTTAAAATTTGGCTTATTTTTAGTTTAGAATAATTTGAAACACTCATACGTATAAGAAGGTTGTGTGGTGGACACACCTCATTTTTTGTCATTAGATGGAATATTAGATAAGTAGTTACGTATAAATAACATTTAAGATAGATATTTCTGAAGAACTACATATTAGGAAGTACGATGTGAGGTTGATAGATGCCATACTTACAGAATTTTACACTTATTCTGAGTGGTAGGGGGAAAGGGTAGCAAAAACAAAAAACTATAAATGAGCAGAAATTGCAATGCAAACACTAAAAAATGAATAAATTCAGTACGATAACGTACAGGTTTACTTTAATAATTTATAGTAATTTTTTACCACCTACCTCCCCCCCCCCCACACTGCTTTTTTCGTTTATTTATAGTATTTTTTGTTTTTGCCGCCCCTTCTACCAACCCCGCGGCGTGGAGGGTGAGGGGAAGGGGCGACGAAAAAATACTATAAATTAACGACAATAGCAAGTGGGGAGGGAGGTGGTCAAAAAAGCAAAAAAAAAACAATGGAATAAACTGCAGTTCTGTAAATAATTTACACTTTGTTACGTATTATATTACTGATTTGCATATAGTTATCAATCAAATGGAGTTTAAGAATATACAATTTTTAATTGACACTCTCCTAGTATTATAATTCTAAACTTTAAACAGCTTAGAAGAGCTTTGTTGAAGTGCCTTGAAGAGTGTTGAACAGCTTTTGAAAAGCCTCTAAGTTATTCAAAACTGTACAAATCTGTTCACAGCCGTTCAAAAGCTGTTTAAGTGATTACAGTGAGAGAGCAGTAGTGTTTTAAAAGGCGGAAGTGGCTGTCTGTAAAGTTTATTGCTGTTTCTTCAAACAATTAAGGTCTTATACATTTAAATGACTATGCCAACACTTGGGCCAAACAACCAATTTCGCCTTCTGAAACACTAATGCCAGACGTCACTTCCGCCTTTTAAAACACTAGTGCTGTCTCACACTAGCCATTGGAACAGCTTTCGATTGGTTTCGAAGGCCTTTTTAACAGCTTTGAAGTGCCTTGAAGAGCTTCTGAGCTATTCAGAGCTGTTCAAAAGCTGTTCAAATCTGTTGAAAAAGTCTTCAAAGCCGTTCAAAAGCTGTTCCAGTGATTAGAGTGAGAGAGCACTATTGTTTTAAAAGGTGAAAGTGGCTGCCTTGCCCAAGTGGCGGTATACCTACTCAGGTAGAAGTATGGTTTAGCTGTAGTCAACAGACCAACTAAATTCAATATGTCAGAACCTTCAAAATATAACCGCCTGTAAAGTTTTGTACGATTATTTAAATTTTTTATATATTCTTTTAATATGTTTAATAAATTTGATATATTTACTGTTTGCTAGAATTGTTGTCCTTCCTCTTATTGTGTTTCGCGCAATTTAAGGTGATCAAAAAGCAGTTGTGGAGTATCTCCTGTACTTCATAACTTACAGAATTTAGAAAATATTGGAATTTTCGTTTTAATGTAACAAATGCATACGATTCAAGGTGAATTAAGTCATTATTATTATTATTATTATTATATTATATTGTTGCAGGTCTTCGGCGAAAAGGAAGACAGATCATTGACCGTATGGAGGAACAGCGACGCCAGTGAAAGCGAAAAAACCCTGAGCGCCGTCGGTTCCTTAGCCGAAATCGCTTCCCCATTGAACGAGTGCCAACCGGAGATGTCCACATTCAAGCCGACCATAAACGGTAAGGGTACGCGAGTAATCATCCACAATTCCGAGTCGCAAAGCACCTCCGGGTACAGTTCACCCACACACAAGACGCCCAACTGGTCGACCACGTCATCGATGAGCAGTAGCAACCACGATATAGGGGGTGCCACCAATTGTATCGCCGCCACCACCAACATCAACAACAACATCATGAACAACAACAACAAACCCATGTCCTATACAATACACAACACCAAATCCACAGCTGTCATTTCATTGTATGCGGGTGAGTCACCGAAAACCAAAAATGTCACACTAGTCAATATAACAGGTAACAACGAACGCCTCTCCGCCCCAATCCACAGTTCCACCCTCCTCAATGAACATGAATTCTGTAGTAACGACAATACCTTTACGATTTTTCCGACGAATAATCTCGACAGTATAGGAAATAGTGTAAATAAAAGCGATTCCGTCGATTATGGCAGTGTCTTAGCGATCGACGATCATGCAGACTGCGATGAGCATCAGCATGTGCAAAGAAGGCCATCGATGAATTCATCTAATGGTCATCATTGGAACGTCAGATCCTTGTTGAGGAAGAAGAAAAGCGTGCCAAGATTGGGTCCCGAATTAGAGGGTGCCATAATTAAGTCAGAAAGTTTAGCTTACCTATCAGAAATTGAGTTACTTGCTAGACATCAGAGGAATAAAGATATACATAGGGTAAGACTATCACGAGTAGTTTTGGTGGTGGAGTAACGTGGATGTATCTTATACTTCTTCTTTTTGGACTAATCTGGGTGGCTTTTCTTAACATTGATATTCGTGTAGTAAATAACAATATTTAAATTTTGTAGTGATAACTTCTGGCTATTAACATTTGTGGTATTCAAAAATATTTCGTTGAATGTATTTTAAGCAAGAAAGAGATTATTGATATTCAAAATAGAGGGAAAGGAATTTTGCTAAACTTTACTGGTTTTGATTTTCGAACCGGAACAAATGAAAACTCCAACCGACAAGATATGCGTCACAGAAAATAAAAGCTGCTTGTCACAAAATTTATCATCAACCATATTTGATTGCAGACTTGTAATTATAAAAGTATAACTAAGAATAAATACAATTAATTACTGGAATAAAATGTTTTAACACATTGTTCCTAACAGAATTCTTTTCAACCACTATTTACAACTCTCGTATCTGACAGATATGTGCTAAAACCAAAATGGCGACCAATCAAAATCTACCGGTTCAAAGATAAGTGTTCACTATTGCTAGGAAGTTGGTGAAATTTTTTGGTGTGATTGAAATGATGAAAATAATTAACCGTTTCATTGCTTATATATTCACAAAATAATATTTTTTTATGCCATAGTTTTACATGTTCTACAAGAAAGTAGTATACAAAAAATTATTATTACATTATGATAAACAGCTAAACTTCACTTAAGATATCTAATAATAGTTACCTACAACTATAATCAAATAGGTAATGAAATAAATGATAGTAAATATAAAATTTTTCTTACTATTTTAATATTTACCTACATTAAATACTACATAGCGAGAGATATATTATTGAATATTTCGCATAAAGTTTATCACTGACAAAAAATGACAGTGATATTTCACACAAAAATTAGTAAAGATCTAAATAATTTAGCTACCATATTTCGCATAAAATTTAGCAAGTATTTTCTGTTTGACACGATGCTAAATCTTTCTAAAAATTTTCGGCAAAATTTAAATTTTTCGGATATTCTATACTCATTGCTATTAATTGATTATTCCCAACGTTTTTTTGCGAACAGCCCAAAAGTTAAGCTAAACTTCAATAAAGTAAATACTACTATGCCAATATCATTTTTCTTTCGTTTAAAATATATCTCAAATAAAATATGGGAACGGTTGACTTGAACAGCTTTAGCTGGACTTCATCAAATAAAGACGATTTATTATTATTAATATTATTATTATTAATAATAATAATAATAATAAACATAACAACCAGAGTATATCATTTAAAGAAAAATGATGTTTCCGTAAACATGATCGTACTTGAATTATGTTTGTCGAACACCCTGTCAAAAAACCTTATATAACTGTTTGCTGATATAAAAAATGTTTGGAATTGATATACACATTGCAGTTTAGAAATTTGCATGTTATTAAATCGATCATTTGGAAACGCCTTGCTACGTTCGTTCCACCGCCAGAGTCGTGCATAAATATTTGACATACAAAATTATCACTTTATAATTATGATTTATGATGCTTTAATAATTGCTAAAAAGCTCTTCAAACTCCGCTTATGGGATTATAATATCAAATTTGACAATAATGTTAAATTCAAGCAAAGACAGAAATTGTAAAACGTAAAATTCGATAAAATATACATGGCTGATTTGTAAATCAATTACAGATACTTCACGTAGATAATACTCCCAATGTTCAACTCATCTTAAATTTAAAGTAATCATTACTCTAAACAAAGATGATCCCTTCATCTTGCATAAAATACAAGAACTATAGCTCTGAAAGTATGTTAGAGAAAGAGGGGAAAGCATATTATAATAGCTTGCAGAAATACAAAACAATATTTTCTTTAGTCGCTGTAGCCTGAAGAAATTTCTTCTAGCTACAGCAACTCGACGAGCATCTACAAGTTACCTTGAAGATTGTGCAACACTGGATAAAACGTCGGTATCTTCTCTAACGTGACGCGATTCCACTCGGAAACTGAGACCTGGATACTGTAATTTTATTTTTTTATAGTTCGAACCATTTCATTTTAAATTGTGGAATAACCACGTTTGACAGTGAAATAAAAGTTCTAAATAAGATGAAATAATGATTATTTAAAATAATATTTTAAAGTCTCTGAGAAGCCAAATTAAAAGTAATTCTATCCCATGTCAAAAGAAATATATTTCTTAAACATGTTAATATTATAATCAATTTTTTTTTAGTGGCAATGCACGTCACTGTTCGTCAATTTTTTAACCGTTGCTAGGTTTCCAGTTTTGTTAGCGGTCACCGGTAACAATATTTAAAGGTTATGTCATTATATGTGTGCCATCAATTAGAAGAGATGTCATTCCATGTTGTAGTTTGCATAGATTTTAATTTTGATTAATGATTTTTTTTTTAAGTTATTGATTGTACTAATAATAATGTCTGTATTTTTGTATTTGTGAATGTTTACATTTATAGAAAAAAGATTATTGTTTAGAAAAGACGAATAAATAAAATGGGAATAAGCTTACAAGTGTCATACATAACATAAACCAAATTACGGATGACACATTGAAATGGGTCGTCTATATTTACAATCGGTTCGGAACGATTTCTGGTCTTTTTGGGTGAGGATATGGGGATTTCGTCCTTCAGGGCTTTGGAAATATGGCTTGCCGTTACTAAATTTAAATTGAACAACAATTTATTCGGTGGTTACAGTTATCTTTGAATTTTTCTCTAACTGCAATGAATTACCACTCATTCAGAGGTTCTTCATTATCCAGCTCTATCTCTGAATAACGGAAGCAAGTTTTATTTATTTTTTTCTTTGCTTCTATTATTTAACGCTTTTGGCATTTTTGAGATACAATAAATATACAAAGGTCTCAAATCATATTTTTTTTGTTAGACGAATGCTAATTGTCAAACTTGATTTTTAATACCAGACAAAACAGAGTAACATTTTCAGATATGCCATCGCTATGAAATATAAATAAATATCTGAGTTTATTATGACATATAAAATTAATGGAAGTACATGTTTGTTATTGTAAAATTACATTGTATTAACTGATAGAAATAAGAGAATTAATATAAACACAACTAATGGAATAACAATGTTTCGTAGTTCCGATTAAATTTTTCCGCCATTTGTGACGTAATAATGACTGCATTGCAAGTTACGAAATTTCAGCTCTATTACCTTAAACCTGAGGTAGACAAAATGGTATAAAATATACGTTTCATTTTGCGCACTTGTACTTTAAAAAACTCGTCGCAAGCGGCACATTCTCTAAGCTTAACTTCGGGCGCAAAAATTCTGTTTTAGGAAACTCTTATTTTAATAAAGCATTACGTAAATCATTAGGAAATTCATTCTGTAAAACAAGAGTTTATAGGCACTATACTTATATTTTTTTATAGTTGTTTAATCCCAGTTTATATCGCTATATGAATCTAAATATGATTAAAAGGGATCTCTACTGGACGGGCCAGTCCATTTGACAATGTACAAAAATCATAAACATTATCACTGCAGGGGTTTCGATTTCCCCTTAAAATTAAGATCAAATTTCAACCAATGCTATAATTAATTACATCAATTTGTAGAGAAAACTCAAATTTACGTACGCTTAGTAGTAAAATTTTGTCTTTCTTTTTATTTATTTCAAAATAAATTCGACAAAATGTCTAATATTGACCTACTTCTGCTACTAATTATGACAATTTCTAAAATATTCTTAGAAAAAATATTACTAGGCGTACATAGATATTCGAATTCTCTTTCATTTGGTATAAAAAAATTAAAAATTGATTAATATTTACGGTTAATTTTATGGGGAAATCAAACTGTCTACAGTGGTCTCAGCGGCTGGGAGTAGAGCTCCCTCTTAAGTATACGTATATTTAATTAGGACAGGATTTTTTGCAAAGTTTACAGAAAATAATAATTTTCGAATTACATAAGTACATGAAATTACCTTTTCTCAAATATTGTTTTGTTATTTTGTACATAACCTTCATTCTCTTTAAAACGCTATCAGTCACTTGTGACAGGTTTTTATGCAATGTAATATCTCGCGCTATCTAAATGTGAAGTAAACAATACTTATTTAATATGAAGATATTCCATTAAAGAAATGCTTTTACGTGTAACGTGTATACGTCTATATCCTTTTGCTTTCTTTTCTCTCGTTCCTTTTCCTTCTCGTTCCTTTTTCGCAAGAATATCAACTTTCCGAGAACCGCCTGCTGATATTAAATTTAAAACGTTCGTTATTTTCGAAGGCACACGCTGTCTAAAGATTTGAATTTAAGATGGCAAGTATGCGTGTTCCAGCATCCACTTCATTTAACGCTTGCTGTTACGAATAAGGAAGCCGGTCCTCTTCAATAATTTAATCGAAGGTCCGCTTCCGTAATTCCCCCTTTATAACTACAAGCCCGAATAATTCATGTTCCGAATATGGAAAGCTACACACATAATTTCTTACACTTACATGTGCGTACATGTACGTACTATATGCATACATAGTTAGCTAAACATTAGATGCTGGTACCGTCTTGTAAGTAATGTGTTTCGTTGTGCATACTAAAGAATAAGACGAACACATTTCCGCTACAGATTTTCCGTTATTAATTTTAAGCTGTTACTGATGGTATGTTCATTACGCAGACAGACGAAGTGGAGATGTTCTAGCAATTTCAGTCTTATACGAATATTGAATTACAAAAATACTGCCCTTAACTTCTGTGCGGGAAGCTTTTGTTAACTATCCTCAATGTTATGAGCGTTTGTTAATAACCTTTAATTAGTTATTAATGTAGTACACTTTACATTCATGAGTATTTACATATTGTATGTTATGTTAGAAAAGGTAAATTAACCTTCACATCAGAAGATGGACATTAGACACCTAACCTAAAATTAAAGTGGTTTGGCAAACACAAAAATAAATGAAATTTGGCAACATGGTCGTCGCGTTAATTACGTCCCACCTCGTCTGTTAACGTGAATGAACTATACAATATACATGGTAAGACATATTTTGGATAAGAAAGGAGGCTCATAGGCAAGTTCGAGGATCGGGTAGGAAAGAAAGGTAGAGTCAGATATAGACTAACTTTAATAATCATAAATCATAATAATAACATCGCAAAATTCAAATTATCATTGAAATAATCTAATACAAAAAACAATATCTTAACAACTAACAAAAAGAGTCAGTATGAAAAACAGTCCACATACAATAAAATGAAGAGTAAAACGCCTAGGCAAACCTCAACCTCACATACACATGCAATATTGGTTGCATAGCACATACTTTAATAACCGAAGGATGTCGGAGTACCTATTACACATAAGGAATATATAATAAATATTTGAAATAATAACTTAATATCTAAGCGAATAAAAATTCATTTATGTTCAAATATTCACACATTTGTAACCGCGGGAAAGATTTTTACCAGAATAACATTCACTGTAATGTGGGTTGCCTAATTTTAATTTACATTTTATATTCATTTAAAGCAAAGTAAAGAATAGTTAAAAGAAAAATAAGTGCAGAGCGGGGTAGCTTTTTATTCAATTTTTAACGTGAACTAAAGCAAACAAATCTGCTGCAAAGAATTTTTGAGGAAACTCGTTTTAAATATTTTGACATATTAATTAATTTTCTTTAATCAGATATTTTTTTTAAGTGTGATTATTAAGCGGGGTAGATTGCTAAATTCTTCATAAGTTGACGATGAAAGGTTTTCTCCAAATTTAAAATCAACCAAAATATCTTGCTTCAAAAATCTGATGTTTTTCAACTATTCAGAGATCCACTATGGAGGACCCTTAATATTCATGCTAAAGAAAAAATGCATCCCACAAAATACTAGTAACTCTTAAAGACACATATATGTAGGGAAAAAAGAAAGAGAAAGATAGACAATTAAAAAAAAAGCAATGCAAACCCTGCATTTAGTCTGATTAAAAAGAATTATTTTATTATTTTTTCTATTTCTTTAGTTGCCTACTTGACAATTAAATATCTCCTTTTTTAACAGTGATAGAAAACCACTGTCTATGCTGCTAAAGTGTTCAGAGTCCTTTCTTGAATTTAAATTTGGTGTAAACAAATTAATGCAACGCGTTTTAAGGAAAAGACGCTCTATTAAAATGCATTTACGAAAAACAATATTGATGTTATCTAGATCGACATTATAATTTGCATAAGCCATATGAATAACCAATTTGCAAACTTGGGGTTTACGTTTGGTATCAGCAATGTGTTTTGTTTTTCTAAAAAAAATTACCTTATTTCTCTATTGGCTCCATTTTGTAGTTGAGGATGATTTTCGTACTATTAGGTACTACTACCTCCTTTGTTTCATTCAAGAAATGTAAAGGGAGTTGTATTCTTAATCGCGACAAAATTACTACAGTGAAGTAAGAAAAGAATAAAGGAAACACTAATTAACTACCTAGCTATGAACAAAAAGAGTAGTTCGGAGACATATAATGTCTTATTGTTCCATATTAAGTCAATAACAATCACACATTTATTCTTACAAATTTCCATTAAGGTAGTGCCTTCAAAAAAAATCTTTTGATAAATTCTCATAAAATTACTCCACAGTTTCTTTCAGGTATTCATCCGAAGAAAAACGACGTCCTCTTAAGTGCTTTTTTTTATTTAAGAAATAGATAATAAGCCATCGATGATAAATCTGGGTAGTAGGGTGGAAGTTCCATCCAATTGTCATGGAGCAATATAATCTTTTCTCCACAAGTTTGGGGACTTTTTGATATATTTATGGCAGTTTTCAACTTTCTCTGATTGCTCCCTTATTGACATCTCGTGTTATTCTAGACCCTTCTTTATGTATATAATTAATAAAATTCTTGCCATTTCCAAAACACCATCGCATCAGCTTTCCTAATGAATTCTACGTTTATACCCTTTTTAGGTTGCATGGATTCACATGTCATCACCTGTCATAATTTTTAAAAAAGCTGTTCATCACCAGTCAAAGCAACCAAGTTGTTTTTGCAAATATGTTGGCAATACAGTTCTTGTTCGACAGTAAGCAATTTCGAAATTTATCGTGCAATGTTCTTAGTTCTTCTTCCGATGTCCACGCTTTGTCCACAAACCTAAGGTATACCTTTTGGGTTGTTGCTGTTTCTGCTATTACGTCAAATAGACTGCTTCAGACCACTTCTGGTAATCTCGGGGACATTTGAGATTACCAGAACCTCAGATGTCCCTTAGGATAGTGGACCAAGCGTCAATATGAAAAAAAGAGACGACTACACTGACTAATTTTAGAAAATAGGATATACTTAACGCCAACTTTTAAGGGTTACGGTTTATAATTTATTATATGTTTTTTATGTACCCATCGTTATTATGCTAAGAATAATACAGAATTTTGTTTCCTTATTTACATTTAATAATCTCCACATTCAGCCATTCTAGTATACCGGCTGATTCATATTAAGTGTGCACCATTGCTAACTCAGTTATTATAAATTCTAGAAAGTAAGTAATGTGACCATTGGTACCAATCCATTTATTGGCAAAGGTGGCGTTGATATAGTTTTGTACTAGGTGACAGTTGTGTGCACGAGCACCGTCCTGTTGCAAGTATAAATTTTGGCGCATCATATAATTGGCGTCGTCAAGGAAATCCTCCAGAACGTTACGAAGAAGTTCCAGATATCTTTCTCCTGTCAACCTACCGTTATAGAACACTAATATCAACAGCAGTCCACAATATTCATATTAGTCAGCACAAAAAAAAAAATCTTCTACATTAACCTATTCTCTAGAATTAATAATAACGGAGATAGCTCTGGTGCGCACTTAATTTGTATAACTTCTTTATTATCCGTTTTAAGACAATAGTGCATAGGAACTTTTATATAACAAATTAAATTATTAATCAATATTTTTAAAAATATTTAGGGTGCTCTATTTTTTAAAAAAATCAGTGTTTGAATTGTTTATTCATGAACTGCATATTAATCAATATTAAAAACACTACTACTTTGCTAATTTAACCTACTTTCTAGAATTAATAATAACGGAGTTAGCAATGGTGCGCACTTAATTTGAATCAGTCTGTATAGTAACGCTTTCCATTGTTAATATACACTATTGAAGTTTACTAGGTGGAGCCACTCGTATTTCAATAACTATGCTCCCACCGGCATTAACAAATACGAAAGCTTTTAAATTATACAATATTAGATTATAACCAAAAGCAACGACATTATTTCCGGCTCTCTAGTCAACTTACCATTAAATTTATAACACTTTCCTGTCACAAATAAATAAATAATTTCTCGATTCAGCAATAAGAATGAGAACGAGATACGGGAGAAGCGAGGGGAGAAGTCACTGTCAAGTCGACGTACGGAAGACTGAAAAATGAAATAAAAGAAGTAAAAAAGAAAACGAGAGATGCATTTATTTCGTAATAGGCACTACAACGTCGAGTGGCTTTATAGTTCGAAATGAAGCCATTACCAATTTCTTTCTCGGCTAAATTGACGGGAATCAGATATCGAAAGAATATCGCATTTCCGTATAATGCAATATCTATCGATCAAAAGCATCTCGAAACGACGTTGTTTTTCAAATATTAAGTAGTCCTTTGCTGAATTACGATATAGTATTTCACCGTGCTGGATCCGCTTTAGGAGATTAAGTAGATTGGAAATTAATTTATTTCGATATTATTCCCGGAAAGGTAAAAAACCTATCATCGTCAACTTATGAAGAATTTAGTAATGTACCCCGCTGAATAATCAAACTTAGGAAAAAATATCATATTAAAGAAAATTAATTAACATGTCAAAATATTCAAAACGAATTGGTTCATTCTCAAATTTAAATTTTTTCTAATAAATTGTGTAACTTAATAATGATAATCATGAATAGAAGAGCTTCGAGCATATGAGGATTCATCAGTGTTTTGAGAAATTCCGTCAAACAGCGATTCTTACTCGTAAACTATACGAGGAAATATTAACAAAACAGGCAGATTAAAGAATCGCATATGTTGAGGAACGAATAACTTATTTCCTTAAAAAGACTAATAAAAACCTTACCCATACAAATTTCGAGTTTTCTTGTACCCAGTAATTCTTACCCGATGATCATCAAACGTGACTTACTAGTTTTCTACATCAGATGAATAATGTTGATATTCTACAGGATATATTAATATACAAAAAATGCACATCTAGTCTAATGCATATTCATATGAATTACACAGGTCTACAAAATGAAACTTTTTAAAAGATGTTTTATTTTTGATAAATGGGGTCATATAATTTTGATGCGCGATTCCAGTTTTTCTATCCATTTTTGGCTATCACGTAAAATATTTTTGCAATTCACAAAATAAAATAAATATAAATACATTTATTTCAATAACAAAATTATCAGTAGGTCTTCAGATATAACGAACTACGTATTTTTAGTGCTTAACTCAATGAAATCTTCTCCTTTTTGTTAGAAAACTCCGTTTTGTGAAATTTCTACTATGTAGATAGTAGTCTGCGATCATCGATACACTCCATCGACCTGCCCCAAGGTTTTCTGGAAATTGGTCTGGATGTGTACCTTCAACTGATGTTGCAACCTAATACACGAAAATTTGCCAACATTTTGCTGACTATGTTCTGATAGTCTCGATCCTTGTAATTTCCTAAGAACTTCTCAATTACTTCTTTAAATGAAATCCATGCTTCCTTTTCAATAGGCGTCATGGAATTCTGAAAGCCTTCGTCCTTACATAAAATCTTAATACCCGGACCTATAAAAATTCCCTATTTTATTTTGGCATCAGACAATTTAGGATATTGTGTACAAATATATTTAAAACATTCTCTGTTTTTGTCGAGAGTTTTCACAAACTGTTTCATTAAGCCCAATTTAATGTGTAGAGGTGCCAATAAAATTCTTATGAAATTAAATTTTCCTAAGATCTAGGTTTTTGAAAAATTGGTAGGTGATAGGTCAAAACTAAGGTCAATTTTAGATTTAGGAGGTCAAGACCTGTGTTAATGGTTCAATATTCTTTACGCAACCATTTTTAAATTAATTAAGACGAGGAACTCCGTTGGGTATATTTCCAAGAGAATAATGTGACAACCCATAAGACAAGGGATCTATGGAATTATTACACGAATCCTTTGAAAATTGCATATTGGACTTTCTGCCACAACCAAAAGATTTAAAAATCATGATTTAAACAATATGTCCTCAAGACAAAAAATCACCAATCCTGTCCAACAACAAATTTAAAGACATGCCGTCGATAAGTGACATTACGTTGGAGCTCACTTTGAATATTTCACGTACTTTCGAAGAGTTTACATATTTTCACAAATTAACTACATGTTTTTGTCAAAATAATGTAAGCTAATCTTCTATCAATAACTCATTGGCTCTTTTCAATAAGAGCACTCTTACGGTACCTAGCTACACTTTTGGCCATTCCACTGCAATTCCTTCAAATGCTATTTTTTGTTGGCGTTTTAACTCTTCAATTTCTAGAATGTTAAAAGTATCACTTGAAAAAATAAACCTACTGTTTCAAGTGATACTTTCAATAATAGATCAATATGGCCGGCGGTAGGTGTGTTTCAAACGTGTATAACATTTTTATTCTAAAAAACGTAAATATTTCATCGATTGTGGTTTACTTAATAAATAAATGTGTTTTCAGATATTTTGTTTACATTTTAAGTGTTTCCCTGGAAAAGATGTCGTGTGTTTCCAAATGTTACACTAGCTAAAATTAAATGATGTACCAAATAAAATTCAAATAAAACTATTTTGTAAACATTAAATAAAGGTAGTCAAAGAAACAATATTAAGAATAAAATAAAATAATTTTGAATATAATTAAATAGAGAAACATAACAAGTCTTCTAACAATTATCACGAAAGACATTTTCTTTCATTTTTCCAACTTTGCATTGTAACTGGACGGCAGTTTTTTAAAAATAACGGAAATCACTTATAAAACATGGTTTTAAGATGTTTACAATATTTGTATAGAATTAAGTCTAGCTTCTACAAGATTAATATTAATAAAGAGTTTAAGAGATAATGTTTTATTATAAATGTTTAAATAGTCATGACTAACTTTTAGAACAATGTTTAGTTAACATTTGTGTAATCCAAAGAAACACTTCTCATTTCAGTATGCCATTTTTATTGTTGGTCAGAAGTGTTTGTTTCAAATACCTGATTTTTTAACCTTTCCTTCCTTGGCGTAAATCTTTAATCCCAATTTTTGGCTACTAACAATATAGGCTCTGGGTAATTTATGATTAATACGTATATATACATGTAGCTTGTCTTTTTAATTATTGTTGATTTGTTTCATATCACTGCTGCAAAGCTCGTTATTTAAACTGTAAGTGAATTATATCCACGTACTTTCTACAAAGGCGGATTATTTTATTTCGTTTTGAAAACTTAATTAATTTGTTGTTGCTTGCATTAAAACCTACAAAAATGATTAAAAAAACTCACGAAGTACTCCATTTATGGCTTTAAGTTTAAAAATATACTTACTTACTATCAAAAATTTGTATAAGTTCAAACTAATTGCTTAGGTGCTTGTCGGTGAACAAAAACTTTAATTAAGTCAACTTAAACTCAATTTTTGCCTAGTACCTATACATTGATCTAGAAAATATATGGAAAATGTATTGAATGCATAATAAGTTTAAGGACTTTTAAAACTCTAACTTCATATTATAACAGTCTACTAATTTTGTAATCTTATGCTTAAATTTTCCAGAATAATAACTTTACAAAACTTTAATTCATTTCACTTACGTAGTTTTAACCTCAAAGTAAGAAGTATTCAATGAAATAACCTGAATAATGAATTCAAGAAAGCCAGAGTAATATGAAACAAATTATAATTGAATATTATTGAATACTGTACTACATACTTTTTAGATCTTATTTTTGATTTCTTTTCTTTTTTTTGCATGCAGCAAATAGAGCAGCGAGTCCTTCAGCAGTTGGGCACACCGAGGACTGAATCAAATTGCTGATGACCGTGTTTGTGTGTGTGTAGATGGAATTCGTGATCCAACCCTTGTTCTCTCGAAATACGACATGAAGATGTTCACACATTAATACATGATACCATATAACGTACGCGTGAGCGCATGCTGCTGGCCAGCTTCGTCCAAAACTCTGACCTACCAACTCAATTAATTTATTATCCGTATATTTTTGATGTGTTTAATACTCTTGTATATATTGTTGTTATAGATAAATATAGTTTATATTAATTATTATTCTATTGTATATACGAAATAAATTCCATTTTTATTATTTGAGCGTTTTATTTTTTGTCATCTCGTAGTTTTCTGGGTGTTTCTCTATCTGCCCTGAAAGGATTTTGTTGATGCTAAAGATATATACTTGTGAGCATGGATCGAAATTATATTAACCCTTTAAAGGGCACTACTTCGATAATGCGAAAAATTAGTTTTTTTGCATAGACATGTTGGTTGAAGGGTAATAATATGGGTTTACGCCATTAGAATTTTATTTTTCTTTACAGTTTTTTTTAATGGGTGGTATTTATAAGTTTTATGGTCCAATTAGGTAAAAATGTATACACAATATTTTCAGGTACATATTTGTACTACATTCATAATAAATAAAAAACTTATTTATAATGTAAAATAAAATAAACAATAAACGTAAAATCATTCTGAACAGCCTTTGTTATCATTTATAATAATATCATAAATAAAACATAATTCTTTGGTTCTTTGAAAAATACAGTAATACATAAAATATATATAATATAAAAAAAGCGAAAAGGGAATTCTAAATACACAACGAGAATTATCATTTACATTGATGGAAAGGTATGAAGCAATTTAGACAGAGAGCGACGTTACATTCAATACATACAATATTTGATCTTTTCTGAAGCTTGACAGTACTGCAAAAGCAGCATCTTTTCCTAGTTCCTTTCTGAGGCTATGTGTTCCAACATTAGTCAATCTCTGTACATTTTCAAGCGTTGCTCTTCCTTGAGGATAGTTATTTTTTCTACCTCTTTCTTTCTGAGGAGCTGGTCCTTTGGTTTTTCTTCCAGAATAATCGCCAATGAGTTCAGAGACCAATATTGAACGAAATTTCAGGTGAGACATTGGTTTCATTTTGAGGCTGTTTCCTTTAGAGTAACTTTATAAACAGAGTTGCGACAATAAAAGCAAAATAAATCATTATGTCAAATGTTACAATAACCTATAATTTCCTATATAAATATACCATATTTTTGAATTAAAAAAAAAACTGGAATTACAAATGCAAGTCTAAAATTAAAGAGGCTTTCTGATTCGGAGTGAGAGTCCTATATTTTAAATATTTTCCCATTTGATTACTGTTGCTCTATCTCTTTCTCTTTGTCTTTTCGTTCACCTGCTGTAAGATAACGTAGGATATAGGTACCTAGATATGTCAGGAACATAGTTACCTGTAAATCAACATAATTTTCATTTCTGTTTAGAATTGTGTTTTCGTTTGAAAGTTATTGTCATATCATTAAATTTCGTTTAATTAATTGCATAGTACAGCATTTGAAAATTTAAAATTACCAGTAATAAAAAAATTAAAATCAACGAAATCTTCCTAGAGAACTACTTCGTTATATTGTACTTTGTATACTATCCAATAGATGACGCGGTCTGTATTAGTAAACAAGGCCAAGTGGATCTCGCTACCCCTGTGCGATATAAGGCCATCCATAACAACCGATTTGCATTGTTGAAATTGATTCTGTTAAAATCAAAAGATCGATTCTTAAGTAACGCATCTAGAAATAGAATAATAAACCTACTGATTTCTCAATTTTCTATTAAAATAACACTTTAAACGTTAACTTTACAATATTTAATATAAACAATCTAAAATAAAGAAATTGAACGAAATAAAATCAGAAAGGTGTAGCTGAAAATTACGTTATTTGTAGTTTGAAGAATAACAATTTTACTTACACTTCTAATTGTTTCTAACAATAAAAACATCAAACTAATTAGTGATGAATTATGTTGTAAAGTGTTTGTTTTCGATTTTTCATGATACCTTGAATTAAAAAAAAAAATTGCGGTACCCACTAGCGTAATCGACGCTTGCAACTGTATTGGAAGATTTTTAAGCTTTTACTCTGGCATAAATGTAGTATTCACTGAATTCATTTTTTCTGTGTATTTGAATACATACATATTTAATATACTATTTTACACTTTAGCACTATTATAGTTTGCTAATTTAGTTAGTTACAGTGACGCATTTTTTGGTATATTACTTGGCATTCATTTCAAGACTGACCAAAATTTGTTTTAACACTAATAATTTTCTTGTATGACGTTTCAACTTTACGATGATAAGCTGCCTTATTGGTAATAATTACTATAGCATATTTATTTATCCAACAGATACAAGTCTAATTACAGAAAAAAAATTGACAATGTTGAAATATTCATAATAAACTCATTTAGGTATATTCTTTTTACTTTCTTATACGTAGTATAAGGAAGTATTGTGATGATGAAAATTTTCGACCTCGAGATTTTTGCAGATGTTCACGTTTTTAAGTCCCCTGATACCGAAAATGTGGTTTTTAAAAAAATTTCTGTGTGTCCCTGTGTGTCTCTCTCTCTCTGTGTGTGTGTGACCACGATAGCGGTCAAACCGCTGTAGATATCAATTCCAAATTTTGTATTTACGTGTATAATCTCCCTCTTGAGATCTGTTTAGTTTTTCAGTAAAATCGGTAGAGCGGAAGTAGCATTTTACTTCAGCGAAAAAATCGAATTTTGCCAATATTTCGTTAACTACTAAGTTTAAACAAATTTATAAAGAATTCATATATACTTAAAATTAAAATTAAGAATAATTTTATTTAAAAAGTTTTCCGAAATTCCTACCGGAAGTAGGTCTTTTATCAAAAATCAGTTTTTTGCGAATATTTCGCAAGTCATGCTTTTTAAGCAAGTACGTTACGAGTATAAAAGTATTTAGAACATAATTTTCAATATATTTTGTATAAAAAAATTTCAAAATTCAGACCGGAAGTATCACTTTGACTCTTATCGAATAGCGATTTTTTGCAAATATGTCGTAAGTTATACATTCTATATAAATTTATCAAGAGTACAAAAGTATTTAAAACTGGATTTGCAATATTTCTTGTAGATATGAAATTTCAAAATTCGGACCGGAAGTAGCACTTTTACTCAGCGAGGAGCACTTTTTTGATAATATCTTGCAAAGTATGCATTCTATAGAGATTTATTAAGATAATAGAAGTACTTAGAAAGGGATTTTGAATAATTTTTGTAAAAAAATTCTTAAAATTCTATAATTTGAAACGCTCATACGTATAAGAAAGTCGTGTGGTGGCCACACCTCATTTTTTTTATAAGTATTTGCTCTTTTATCCCTAACCATCAATAAAGCGATGCATAACTATAGCGTTTTACGGAGTAAACAAACACATTACAACTAAATTCCTGGCAATTAAATAAATTTTGGAAGAAAACGCGTTAGAAAGTCAGAAAAGGCTCTAAATAGGAATAAAAAATTAAATATTAATTAAATATTCAATTTGTTAAACATACACAGTTTTCTTGTATTATTATTTATTAGTGTTTGCAAATAGATTGAAACGTGAAACCGAGCATTATGAACTTCTATATTCACAGACAAATTGTGAACGACACTACACGTAGTAGTAGTAAAACCGTAAAAAGAAAAAAGCAGCTGAAACTGAAAAAAAACGGAAAACATATATTTTATTGGATTTTGCCGTTTTAATTGGATACCAAAATGAAGAAGCAGTAATCCACATCTCCTCTTTATGTGGGACACCGAGTCACCTCCGTAGTCCGTACTCATCGAGCACATCTTCAAACAGAGCCGGATCTAACTGTATCTTACGCACGTTATAGAAGTAGACGCAAAAGACGTAGTTGAAAGTTTATGTTATTAATGCGTGTCAGAAGTTATTTCACATATACGTTCAATATATATGGACACGTGTTTCACGTTATGGTCTCATTATTTTATTCTTGAACGTAAAACATAATGTCGACGTTTAAACATATTTGTAACGACGCGCTTTTTTAAGAAAGCAAGCCAAAGGTTATACACCGAAGAAAGCGAAAGTTTTATCCAAAGAACAGTTTAAGAACTCGTGTTTGGCATTCCGCCAGAAGAAATAAACACTATCGACTATCCTATTATTTCGCATTAACGAGAGTTAATTTCACTATATTATTTTACTATTTGACATTTCTTGAGCAGCTTGATACAAAGGATTGGTGAATATTAAAATTAACAATATTGAAGTTTTTGGATTAATCGATACAGTCTTGAGTATATTGCAAAATATAGACAATATGCATTTCTACGGCCGGTACGTGTTGAGGATTTTGAAATTTTTTTCTAAAATACCAGAACTGAGCTAAAATGCTGCAGAATGGTAATAGAAATTTGTAAAATTAGAAATAAGGCAAAATAGATGGGGCAGAAATACTCTTTTCTTCAAAGAACTCACTCATTAACTTTTAGACAGGTTAGATACATTAAATAAAATACAAAAAATGTTTTACAAAAATATTTATTAATTAATCTAATAAAAAAGACAAAGATAAACGCACACAAATATATATCTATATATCTGGACCTGAGTCTTAAAAAGGCCAATCTCCATTTACAGTGTTCTGAGATATTAATTGCGCAACATTTAAAAGCATTATGACTATAATTTTAAGTGTGTGAATAATTGTTTTCAAGTAATTAATATCGACAAAACACTTCAAAAAAATTTATATTTTTTTAAAATTATGTTATTGATTAAAAAAAAGAAATTTTGTGATTTAGATGGAGATTGGCCCTTTTATTCATTATTGTTATGGGAAATAGTACCCACTATTTTAGCCTTTTTATGAAGTGGGGTAAAAGAATAACTAAAAAAATTACAAAACTGTCTCTATTTAAGAGGTAAATTTTTAAATTTATTTGAACTAATTATAAAATTTAGTAGAAAAAATAAACGAAATTTAATTCTATATTGTTATAAACCTTAAAAAAAAGTTTCGGAACATTCCAGACATTTTTACAATTAATAAAACTTGAAAATTCATTGTCTGAAGCAGTGAAATCTTCAGGATTCATAGTAGACGGACGTTGAAGGTTTTGATAAAATGGATAATTGTATCACTAACATAAGAAAGGTTTCGTAAATTATTATACTTTTTAAATCAGCTATTGGTAATGGTTGATCGTGCAGAGGTTTCAATTCAAAATCACTGTGGTTTTGTCGAGTTCTTAACGATACTCTTCTTATATCAACTTTTTTAAATTCTCCATCGCTGAAGTCTGTTTTATAAGAAAACTGAAGTTCTTGATCTTGTCGAAATTTCCATCCACTTAATTTTAAGCCACGGGATTGCGTTTCCTTAATCATCTTTTTTTTTTTTATGGACTATAGAAGATTTAAGGAAAGTCCCATAATTTATAAAACTCATTTTGAGACATCTCAATCACGCTCATAGGCTTTTTTCTATACACAGATGTGTTAATAAAATTAATCCAATCATGTGGAACTTCTATATACATTGTTGTCTTCTTCTTGGCTCGTTCAATAGCAGCATGAATGGTGTCAACCTCCATGTGAGTGTGGCCTGGTTCCATAAACTTATGGTTTATCTCAGCAATTGTACCGGTTGATGGAAGTTCCTTTTAAATGTAACAAAACATTATGGCCTTATAAATATTTCTGTTTTGGCCTGAACAAGAACCGCTGTAAAAATTCAAAGCTTGAATTTTCTGTGAATACAAGGACAATATAAATTTTCTTATGCAGGAAGCAATTTCTTGTCCGCCACGACCCCCTATCGTTTCGTTCCACAAAATGCAGGTTGCCTCATTGCCATCTGTATCGGTTTTGTATGCTGTTAGATTATAGGTCCATAGCTGTCTTTTGTAAAAAGATACGCCGTTTCTTAAATATGGTGTTGGGAGACATTTTTCCAAATCGAAAAAGATTGTTACAAAACTACGATCTACTTTGCTTTTCTGTTTGTCCTCAGCCTAACATTTATATGCTTTTTCGGCCAAAACTAAGTATTCTTTTTTTTAATTATATCCTCTCCTTTTCTTTATTTTATTTCTCTGCTGGATTAGTACAGCTGTCAATCGATTTAATTGTCACATTACAGAGTACAAGATAATGAAATATTTATAACACTAGGTAATACCAAAATATTATAGCTACTACTTTTTTTTTATTATTGCAATTTACCTTGAGTTTTCTTCTCACCACAATTAAGTAAGAATAGAAGTCTTTTTGTTTTTTCAGAATACATTTTAATAAAAAGTCAAAAACGGCACCGAACGTCATGTGGTACACAAATTTTTAAGTTAGGTTTAATCAAGGAGCCAATCTCCATTCATTATTTTGTTGCGGTTGTTGCTAATTATTGTGTGAGAAGGACCATTCTCCATGTCAGTTGGACATTGGCCATCTTAGTTCTTAACGGTTTTGGATATAAGCCCTACAATTAAAATGGTATATCATGTACCCTTAGCAGCAGGAGACTGGCATTTTTTATATCGACAGAAATAAACTGGGGAATTTTATTTTTGGAGATATCTCAAAATCGATAAAAGTGGAGATTGGCCTTTTTAAGACTCAGGTCCAGATATATAATACCATCTTTTAATAAACCAAATAATATACAGTATTTCTTAAATCTATACACATATCAAAATTTTGTTTATAACAAAAATAAAAATTTGTGTACAGATACTAATATAAAATATAAGTAAATATGACCCACTTTTATGTGTTGAATTTAAATCTTCATACACACAATAATTTAATTCAGGTAATGACTCATACTAGATACCGTTATAATAAACGGAAAAAAATATAATATGATACATACTTCGGTTTGATGTTAATCCTATCCAAATGCATTTTCTCACTTCTGGATAACATTCCCAAAACGAATTCACGCTAATGTGTCAATCAAGGCTCCATCCTATGAGTTTATTTTTGAAAACACATCCTTGATTCACAACATTACGTGTCCAAGTTACTAATTCGCAAAATGAATGAATAAAAAAATATTATTATGATTTTAAAATTAGAAAACTTTTGAAAAAGGTGTTTTAATGGGCATTAAAAGGTCGACCCTGTGCTAATATAAATCCCATTCAAATGTATTTTCTCACTTTTCAATGACATTTTGAAAACGGATTGCATTCCAGAGAATCAATTGGGGCTCCATTCTATAAGCTCATTATTGTGAACTTATTGAACAGATCTTTAATTCAAAGCTCAACATGTCTAATCTCGATGCAAAAACACCAACAAGAATTTTATAAACTTTAAATAAATGTACTCACCTTCTTATCTACTTATATGAGTCACCACACACAAAACGAAACCACTGTATAGTTGTACATTCACAAAAAATTATTTATGCAAATACCTGAGTTTCTCACACAATTGCTCAAAACTTTCCATAATTCTTTTCAAAACTATTTAAGATTTTATCCTTATTCTCTCAATTATTAAGTCTATAAGGAATGATCTGAGTTCCCTGATTTGTCACAGACGAATTACCAAGAAGGCGACGTTTCAACCTACATTCAACATTTAAATGCTCTCTATTCAGATTTTGAAACTAGGTTTGCGGATGTTTTGACTGTGGTAATATCACAGTTTAAAATCAATTCATATTGTGACATTGAAGAACGGATGTCATATTACAACAGGAACTAGTCGGAATAAGCACTAAAGAAGAACTTAAGGTACAGTTTATAAATGGATAGCTGCAATCCTGGCTTCAAAAAATCATACCTGCTACTTATTCCTCATTATGGAATATCGCGAGAAAGTTCTTAATTGCTTTTTAATCCTCATACCTAGTGGAAAGGGATTTCAGCGCGCTTGCCACTGTCCTAACAAAAAAAGAAAAGAAACAGACTGGACATCCACTAACCGAGGGGATTTGAGATTAAACCTAAATATATTGATGGCAAATGTAGAAAATTTATTATTAAAGCATCAGGTTCAATCCTCCCACTAAAAGCATTTATTTTTTTTTGAAGTGTAAACTTTTTTAGGCGCGTTGCGCTGATTGTAGACAGTGAACAAGACTGACCTGCAACGCTCGGATATGTAACGCTCTTCGGGTAAAGTCGGCTAATCGAACAAGATAAATAAATATATCATATAGTGGTATTTAATTTCAATTAAATTGAAATTTAAATGAATAAATAAATTCATGTCCCAGAGCAGATGTGAACCGGAGCCGCCTGGGTGAGACGCCAGCACTTAACCATTAGACCAAGGGCGGGAGTCGAAAGCCAGTATTTATATCGTCTATTTATATATATATACATGCGTCCAAAAATCTCCTTAATAATGCTTGCGGCCGAGGCAAGACAATCTCGAGTACGTTAAAGTTTTTCGCGGACAAGATATACACACAATTTTTTGGGCAACCGTTAAATTTGTCAATCGATTTAATTTAATTTAGTTCTAAAGGTGCTAAATTAAAGTGGTGTACTTGCTTTACATGCGTTACCATGGAAATGACACGAATATAATAAACTACAAATACTTGATAGTTGTCAAAATAAGTCGTAGAATGTGCGATTAAACATGTGTCAAAATGTGTATTTACTTTAACAGCCACTGTTATAGCAACGGTCGCGAAACTGTGTTGCGTTCGCGAATTGGTAACTTCGCGGACGATTATTTAAGTGTAATATTGAACGAAAAAAAAGGTTTTATTTCGTATTATTAACCTCGCCTTGATGAAGTTTACACTTCTGCTGTGTGGTTTTAAGCACACCCATTTTCTTTTTACTTACTTATTTTATGTAATAAATATTAAATTTTAATTTGGTTCGTTTTAATTTGAACTTCATTAATAAATGTATAAAACTTAACGTGCGTGTTTTTTTTTAATCCTTCAAACTTAGTAACGCTGTAACAGCTGTCAAAAACACATTTGAAGTTAATGGATTTGCAAAAAAACAATATCAAGTAGGCAGGGGGTCTACCCCGAAAAAGATGGCAAGTGGTTTACGAGACGAAAAAGTTTGGGGATCTGTGCCCTAGATGGTCCTCCAAATTTATATTGCATATTGTACGACTTTAACAAATCCACCATCCGATTCTTTTCTCTTGTGTTTTTAGGAACATATATTTTGAAATCACCAGCTAGTTAGATTTTTCTTATGTTAATATAATCTATCGCTATAGTTATAGTTTCGTTTAATTTATTCACAGATAAAAAGTTGATTTATGATCAATAATGTAATTAAATCTTAATTTGAGTTTTAAAATAGCTCTCAAAATGTCATTAAGTAAATGTGATGAGTTTAGTTTCTTAAGTTTTCGTTGATTAATACAGCAAAAAGGACCCTAGTATTGCTTTCTTTTCGAAAGGCTTTTATCACCGTGTGTCTTCAAATCAAAGCGTCTTTCCGAAAATCATTTAAGGACAAGAAAATCTGAAAATTGGCCAATCCTCAATGTTGGTCACATGTTTAGTAGACACCACAGTTATATAACATGTTATTGTTACATTCATAAAAACCTATATTTGGCGTAGTTAAATTTTATATGGGAAGAAGTGCAGAAAGGTAAAATTTATGTATAAGTGTTACAAACACATTAAATTAAGAAAATATAAAGGTCGAAATTTGACCACTGTGCGATCTCTGGGCGATCACTAGTACCTATAAATAATTCCATCAAAATTACATTCAGCCTAACATTTCTAAATCATCAAAATTCTATAATTTCTACATAAGATATAGAATTAAAGGAACTTCCTCCCTTCTGACCGTAGATTTTGCTGGGATTTTCCTCACTCAATGGCCAATGCAGAGAGGTACCAACTTAAGTCACACCACAGGCGCGTATTAATAATTCGTTGATCCAAATATTCCATCTAATTAGTATTCAGATGTTGGGATACGATGTATAGGTTTATTAATAGTTAACATCTAAATGTATTTTGTATTCAAATAATAGATTTACAATTAGTTTTCATTGATAATATTTAAACTTTGGTCGATCCATCTCTGTATCGCGGTAAGTTCGCGCGACACAGCACATCGAGCACACCGATACACCTTTCGCCCACCAAAAGGCAACAACATTTAAAACCGAGATTTGCCGCCACCACCGTTCGCCGATCATCGTGCTGCAAGGTCGAGCCAAACCAGTAGGTAACACAACAGTTAGTTACCTGTATACGCTGATCGGTCCATCGTGTCTCCTTGTGGTGTGGTCTCACCACGTCGCAATCGCGTTCGTTGCCTTACCTTTCCGGCTTTTTAAATTGAACCAACGGTCAACAACAAATAATCCGCACAAGACAACAACAAGAGCAACTGTTTTTTTCAATGTCTTCTAATACCGATTTCGTTCGGTTTTCTTCATTTAAACCAGTGTTATTGTGCATGGAAACGTACAATATCTGCAGGTGTTTTGTTTTGTGTTGTGTTTTTGTAATAGTGGACGATGACATCTCCGTCCTCAACTTTGGACGGTTTACCTAAGCAATTCGTTTCGGCCATGCGTACCCTGTTCGATATCATGGACGATAAGCGGACGGGACATGTAAATTTTGCAGATATCGAAAACAGATGGCAAGATGACGGCTCCAAGGGATTACCGAAAGGTGTCATCGAGAGTTTGAGAAAGGTAACACCACCAAATGGACTTTTAACATTCGAACGTTTCTGTGCCGGTTTAAAGATCTGCCTGCTGCGCAACCAAGTCGAACAAAGGAATCAGAGCCCTCTAAAGCAACGCAATTCCCAGGATTCCGTCCAAAATAGACCACCGTCGGCACCACTTTTGGATATAGAATGTCCTCCTGCGAAACCCACGTGGAACAATACCGCGGCGATACGTCCCAATAATGTGTTGACACAACAAAGAACTCTGAGTATGCCCCAACTGTTGCCGGAACGTAATAAAGAGGCCCAGCAGACGGAAACGACAGTTGAAGTGCACGCATTTGTGGAAAAACCAGTTCCAAACATAAACAAACCCGCGCTGTATGGACCGCCAAAACCACCTCGAGCTTCTCTCGCCATCGAACGAGTGCCCTCATCAGGTGGAAATATGGACCGTGCAGAAATAAGAAACGCCTTGCAGAACTGGCAAATGGGACTTATGATGAACGATCAAGAAGGTAAGATTAATTACCAATTTATAGAGCAGTGATTCTCAACCACTGTGCCGCGGCACTTTTGTGTGTCGCGAAATTCTGAAAGTGTGCCGCAATATTATTAAATAATATGATTTAAAAAGAAAAATCAGCAGATATTGATATTTGTAAAATACCACTTTCGATTGATACAATCCATCGCAGAATTAAAGATATGTCGCAAAATATTGAGCAAAATACTGCAAAAACTCTTGCAAATTCAAATTTTGCTCTACAAATCGACGAAACAACAGATATTACAGGAAAAGCTCAATTAATTCCATTCGTTAGATTTATTCACGAAAATGATATAATTAATCAATTTTTATGTTGTCGGGACTTACCTGATTTTACAACTGGCAAACATATTTTTGATGTAATTAGTTCATATTTAGAAGAAATTAAAGTTTCATGGAAGTCATGTATTGGCATTTGTACAGATGGTGCTCCAGCTATGACTGGACATCTAAAAGGATTTGTAGCACATGTTAAAAAAGAACTGAATGCGGATATATTAGTTATCCATTGTTTTGTGCATCGAGAAGCACTTGTTACAAAATATTTGCCATCAGAATTGAAAATAGTTCTGGAACAATGTGTTAAAATGATTAATTATATAAAATAAAGACCATTAAAAAGTCGCTTATTTAGTAAATTATGCCAAGCTATGGAAGCCAAGTACGAATCCTTGTTACTGCATACGGAAGTAAGGTGATTGTCCAGAGGAAAAGTTTTATATCGTGTGCTGGAATTAAAAGACGAAATGAAAATGTTTTTTGAACAAGTTAAAAATTATGATTTTGTTCATTTGTTGGAAGATAAAATACGGTGTACTAAGTTGGCTTACTTATCAGACATTTTCGTTATTTTTAATAACATAAATTCAAGTATACAAGGGCCTAATGAAAATATCTTAAACTCAACCGATAAGCTGGTGGGATTCCAAAAACAAATAACTTTATGGAAAAATAAAGCTCAGAAAGGCAATTTAGAAAAGTTTGAGTCAGTCCCAAAAGACTGTTATAAAACTACTGAATTAATTGTTATTGACTATTCAACAACATTAAGGAAAGAATTATTCATTATTTCCCAAAATTAGATATAAAGAAATTTGATTGGGTTCTGTATTTGACTTAACTTTGAATGAAGAGGAAGAACTCATTTTGCTTTCCAATAATCGAGATTTAATTTTAAAACATTCAGAAGAATCAATTAATTCATTTTGGATTAACATTAGATGCGATTACCCAATGATTGGCAAGAAAGCTTTAAACATATTATTACAATTCTCCACATCTTTTTTGTGTGAATTCGGATTTTCAGCATTGTCATTTTTACGACCAAATATAAATAAAATTATCAAAAAACATCAAGCTCAAATTTCGCATTAAAAGTATTCTTTTTATTAACTTGTAATAATCCCTTAATAATCGTACTGTTTTTTTTTTGTAGTACATATTATTTTATTTCGCACATTTAATATTATTATCTATTTTACGCAGTTTGTTATAGGTAAGTAAATAATTTATAAACTTATCTTTTTCTTTGTGTGCCGCCAAATTTTGAAATCGTTAAAAGTGTGCCGCAACAAAAAAAAGGTTGAGAATCACTGTTATAGAGAATTCTCTGAAAGATTTTATAAATAATAAATACACATTATTTTTTCGACACTTAAATATTTTTATAGTTTTAAGTTGTTTTGAACTAAAAATATCTATAAAACGCAACGCATGGTTTACTTATGGTTAGTCATAAGATTCCATGAGTTACCGTGTATACTGTTATACAGGAATGTATAATATTGTGCATAACTTTATTTATTATATTTACATATCCACAGACAGAGGGATATAAACTAAATAGCCTTTCAACATTCTTCCTCTCAAAAAAAAAATTCGAAAATTTGATACAACTACATGGAGGAGAAAGATCCTTATACCACAATCAAAACAATTTTTAACCGAGAAAATCATGCGAAACATCTTCACACCAATTATTGACGAGACTGTAATAGACACTCCATACACAATAAATAGCACTAGATACTTTGCTTGACATTCAAAGGGCTTTTGAAAGTAGTTTCTTTGAAGAAATGATTCGAACCCTATCAAAGATATGCTTACGATAGGAAAATTAACAACTGTTCTTTCTGCACTTTATATAGCAGGAGGTTGGTGCAGCAAAGTGAACCAGAACTCACCTTCCACCAAATAAAAAGTTGGTTGATTTAAAAAAGACAGAATTCTTTAATAGACAACGGCCCCCAGCATGATGCATATACACTGTAAACCCTGTTTTGAAAGCCAAAATTGGCCAAAATGAATCTATTGCACAATTGGAACTATGCGTAGCACTCCAAGCGCAATGAAAATCCGTATGGTGTATCTTTGTTGGATATTCTTATAGAGATGGTGACCAAAATCGGACCAATGGCCTAGTGAATGATGGAGACTGGTGTCTTTTTATAACTACAGCAAATACCAGAATAACAGGAATAGTCAACCAATCCACTATTTGAAACGACAAGTAATTATGTCAAGATATTTTTTGATAGACTACAAAATCTTCAGCGAATACAAGAGAAGCAAATAATACAACAATGTTTGTCGAATAACAGACCGCTCAAAACCACTGGAAAAGAAAGAGACGCATGGCGACACCTAAATGTGATATGAAAATGCCACGGTATTCCAAACTGAGGTATACGCTATAGATGCTTGATATTCGATAAGTTTTACAACATTGTTCACAGAGCCCTAGAAAATAAATATACAAGCTCTTCGGTTTTGTTTGTTGGTTTTTTATAGTGGTTATCTACTGAAGTAGGTAACTAACTAGGTCAAGTACGTTAGGCCTCAGGCAAAAATAAAGGAAAAGTCAAAAAGTCATCAAACAATCTTTGTTTGAATATACCAATTACAAAGTTTATCAGGTATGTTGAAGAAACTTAAATAGTAATAATAATATTTCGTTGTCAGTTTGACCTGCCACGTATAGACAAGACAAATTAGTATACTAAAATAAATTCTTATGCTAAATTATCGCTTTAACTAACTAACGTATACAGGCTGTCCTAGCGAAGCGATAAAGTGCAATATTGTTATCTAATATTGTAGACAGCAAAAAAATTAATACAAACATTTAGATAATTATGCGCTGTACAATTTAAAAATATTTTTATTTATACCGAGTGTTTAAGAAACAAACACAAACATATACGTTTTTGAATGAAGGCTATGTATTCTATTACATTTTATGATAGACTCTTAAAAGCTGATTAAACTAACATAAATTTGTATTAGTGTATTGCATTCTCGACTGTTTCTGAGATATGGTGATTTTTCGTTAAAATTTGTTTAACTTTTGGAAAATTCGTCTAAAATAACGATTAACAAAGAAAAAGATTATTATTGGGCCAAATAATAAAAATATCATTCCACAATGTGTTCTTTAGAATTACATAACATTTGCAGAACTTCAAAACAATTTTTAAAAAAATTTAAATGGCAATGAAAAGTACTACAAATTTACTATTTAAAAATACCCATTGCATTGCGACTGCGGGCAATGTCGGAATAAACCCGATTACGATCAAAATTTGAACATATACTATACTCTGTATCACGAAGAAATAGACTAATCACGAGGAAATCACATGAACCTTTGTGACGTTACTAGGTAAAAGCTGAAAAAGTCCGAATTACACATACATAATATTTATTTTATTCTTTATTTAATTAATTTTATAATTAATGTTGTAATCAAATACAGGTTATGTTAAATCTAAATTAACCATATATGATATTAACTTTATTAATAAAACTTCCTTAAGTTTAAATTATTTTTCAATTCCATGTAGTACTACAAAGGAAGGGTAATTAAAGATATTTTAGCAAATTAATTTAAAACATTTTTACTCTATCATCGTAGCATTTCAAAATCAATACATGCACTTATATTAACAATAAATAATTATTATTAAGTTATAAATGAGAGCCGTTATTTGCAAATGCGTTTCATCTTCCTCAGCGTGTACGAGACTTTGACTTTGCAATGTTTACATTTGTTCAACCAATGAGAGAACGATTACGTGTTGATATTGTTATCTAATATTGTAGACAGCAAAAGAAAATTAATACAAAAATTTATATAATTAGGCACTGTACAATTTAAAAATATTTTTATTTATACCGAGTGAAGAAACAAACACAAACTTATACGTTTTTTAATGAAGGCTATGTATTCTATTACATTTTATGATAGACCCTTAAAAGCTGATTAAACTAACGTAAATTTGTATTAGTGTATTGCATTTTCGACTGTTCCTGAGATATGGTGATTTTTCGTTAAAATTTGTTTAACTTTTAGAAAATTCGTCTAAAAAAACGATTAAAAAAGAAAAAGATTATTATTGGACCAAATAATAAAAACATCATTCCACAATGTGTTCTTTACATAACATTTGCAGAACTTCAAAAAAATTTAAATGGCAATGAAAAGTACTACAAATTTACTATTTAAAAATACCCATTGCACTGCGACTGCGGGCAATGTCGGAATAAAGCCGATTACGATCAAAATTTGAACATATACTATACTCTGTATCACGAAGAAATAGACTAATCACGAGGAAATCACATGAACCTTTGTGACGTTACAAGGTAAAAGCTGAAAAAGTCCGAATTACACATACATAATTATTTTATTGTTTATTTAATTAATTTTATAATAAATGTTGTAAATACAGGTTATGTTAAATCTAAATTAACCATATATGATATTAACCTTATTAATAAAACTTCCTTAAATTTAAATTATTTTTCAATTACATGTAGTACTACAAAAGAAGGGTAATTAAAGAAATTTTTGCAAGTTAATTTAAAACATTTGTACTCTATCATAGTAGCATTTCAAAATCAATACATGTACTTATATTAACAATAAATAATTATTATTAAGTTATAAATAAAAGCCGTTATTTGCATATGCGTTTCATCTTCCTCAGCGTGTACGAGACTTTGACTTTGCAATGTTTACATTTGTTCAACCAATGAGAGAATGATTACGTGTTGATCACGCACTTTCGTTTGTCTATTTGTTCGTAATACAGAGTATAAATGCAAATATGTAACTTTCACAGGAGAAATTTCATCTATAGACTTTACTTACATCCTGGACAACTCGTAAAAAATGTATACTTACTAAAGACCTAGGCGTCCTATTCGATTCAAAGTTAATAATATTAATTGTATTTCTAATACAGCATTAAAAGCTTACACTTTATTATTAGAAGTACAAGAATTTTTCGACAACTGATAGTATACTGCCAACTTACTTTTTCTTTGATCTCATCTGTAATATGGGTCTATGGTGTGGGGACAACATTTCACAAAACAAAACACAGGTCTAGTCTGAATTTCAAATGACCTACAAATATTTATCACAATTTCTTGACACTTGAAATAAATAGGTACTAATATTTGCTAAATCTAATTTCAAATACATACTTCATTTTTGTCGTAGGGTAAATTCGTGAATTAAGATTTTCTCTTTCAAGTTATAAAAAAAAGTTCCACGTTTCAACAATTTTTGACACATAACACAGTTTAACATATTTTCAATCTATCTCTAATTTCAAATAATGTTTACACTAATTTTAGGTAAGAACTAAAAACGATGATTTAATGCCACTACAAATTCTCATTCTCATTTTGAACGTATTGAAAATGGAATGGTTCCAACTAATTCTTATGTATCTCTATGTAGGTAAAATTTTCATACATACATATGTGCTGAAGGCTCTGTGTTGACAAATTAATCGTTATATTTTGTTGTGTTTTGTGTTATATAGCAATAAATTGAAAATCTCTATTTATCTTATAATTAATTGCAAAGAATGAGCTTTAGTAGGTACTCTCTGAATCGTTTCAATTTTCGACGTTTTTATTTTTTAAGGTTTATTTGAATCTACTTTACATGGAAAATGCTGCTCTCTATATATAGTTTAAATAATTAAATAAACTTTGAGAGTTACAGAACTTTCACAATTTGCAACATAGCATTTCATAGACATCTTTTCGTAGCAAATACTTAAAAAAAAACAAATCAGGTGAACATATTTATTTGCGACATCCAAGTAAATCAAAATCAATTGAATTAAAGTCCACATTATTCTAATATAAAATATTACTTAATGTTAGATCAATAAGAATACTGCATATATCGGGTGTTCAGAAGAAATCGAAGTCAAGTAGGTGTTGAACAAAAAATTGTATGTCCATACAAGGCCAATTGTATCAATATCGTTGCGCGATATAAGGCCGTCACATAACTCGAATTTTCTGGTTCTTATAACCTCAAAATATTGATCCTCATGTGGCGTCATCTATAAAAAGCACAATAAAATGCGTGGTAATCGCTGAGCATTTTTAAAATCACGTGATAAAAATATGCAATATGATTGGGTTATATCAAATCTACTGTTATTGACATTTGACTGATATTACATTTATTTTGTCTATTCTATATTCTTTTCTACTTAAATTATTCTAATACATACTACATGTGCTACATATTTACTATAATATAGTTTGGAAGTTACGTCGAGTACCAATAGAATACTATATATCCAGTTTTCTCACGGAAAAAAGTGGCTGTTCTAGGTAATTTAGTTTTTACCAAAATAGTCTGCAATAAAAGGCAAGTAATACTTCAGAAAATGAGCATTGAATATTCGAAATGTAATATAATGATAATTCTTGGTAAATAGTTATAATTTTTTGCATTTTCTTAATATTTGTAAATGTATAAAATTCTAATGGAAAAATTGCAGGGCTGAAGTGAAGCAGACGTTATTTGGTGTTATTTTTAAGTTCATTTCAATAAAAATTCAGAAATCATTTATTTTGGGTACTACTAGATGGCGCCACATAAGGATCAATATTTTGAGTTACAAGAATCAAAATCATCAATGTAAATCGAAGTTATGTGACAGCCTTATATCGCGCAGCAGTTGGTCTTGGTCCACACTTAAGTCTATGATTTGTATTAAATATTAAATGTCAGCTGTTGTCTATCAATAATTCTTGTCAGAATCTGATATAGGTCAATTACCCAAACAGGCGATACACGTCATATGAAACGTCACTGTGATGTCATAACAGTGTTGACAAATAACGTTGCTTTGAGCAAGCTGTACTTTGAAAATAATCTGTAGTTAGGACTAGGTTGACATTTTAAAATATTAGCAAATATGTTTTAAATTATTCGACTATGTCTACAAAAAATATAAACAAATTCTAAATACATATGAGTTTATTTATTTTAGACTACATTCACAAAAATAATATACACAAAATCTATATATTATTATACATATTAGTGATTAAAAAACTCGTAACATTGCGATAAGCATATGATAAAAAGAAAATAATATTAAGTTGAAATGCTAGTTTTCTTCATCCTTTAACACTGTCTTCTGAATCGGAATATTCGGAATCATTTACATTAATTATAAAAGGTAATATATCCTGTCTCTCAAAACCTACTTCTCTGCTAACGCTATTTGCCCAAATGTCTGGGGTTACTTGTGTTAATGCCTCTTTCCACAGTTTTATGCATTCGTCCACTTTTCTACCATATTTTCCCATGTGATTGTTATAGTATGTTTTTATTATTCCCCACACTAGATCTATGGGGTTAAATATACAATGGTAGGGTGGAAGTCGAAGAACTACGTGCCCATACTTCTCTGCTAAATCATCGGTTTCATATATACTTGGTGGTTTATACCTTTACGTAAAGATATAAATGAAATTATTGAATAAAATAATTAAATATATATGTACTAACAGTTTAACTAAATCCAGTAATTGTATTTTTAAAGCAGCTCCGTCATAGTCAATGTTATTATTGGTGAGCCATGTCTGAATTTCATTTTTAATGGCAGATGATGTTGGACTTTTATTTTTAATAGTACTGTGGTAACTGGCATTATCCAAAACAATTATGGACGGCTCTTTTAAACTTATAAGAAGTTGGTGTTCAAACCAGTATAAAAAGTTGTCTCTGTTCATATCACCGTGATAATCTAAATACTGACTATTTGTCGGAAATATTAGGTCTGCTCCAGGAATAAATCCATTAGAACTACCTGCATGTAATACAATATATCTAAAACAAGATAATATAATAAATATACATAAGATAAGAATATGTTATTCTTAGAAATATAATGTACCTTTTTCCACCTACTTTTGAAGCTTTTGTGGTTTCTATAGATTCATTTTGCCAAGATTTACGAATTGTTCCATCTTGGAAAACCCAGGTTTCATCAAGGAACACAAACTGGCGAACATTTTCATGTTTCATACGAACATATTGTTGCAAGAATGTAACACGTTTTAATACAATTTGTGGTAGTTCCATTAAAGCTCGTTTAGGATCATCCTTCTTGTAATTAAAACCAATATTGTGTAATACTGTCCGTAAAGATGACTTGCCACCAGAAAAGAGTTCCTTTTCTTTAAGAGTAATATTCAGTGAATGAAGCGTGATATGTTGTTCTGTAAAAAACTCAAATATTAATTTTATAAACGTAAATCCTTAAGAACTTACTGTTTCTATACATGTCATATACTGTATTTCTTATTGCACACTGAGTAAAGTCATCAACATTTACAACAGGCTTACTTCTAGGCCGTTTTCGCTTTGGGCTAGATGGTCCAACCCCCTGTTTTGATGTAGATGATATTTTATTTACAGTTGCAATGTGAATATTTAAAGCACTTGCTACTCTCTAAATGAAAAATATTATTATTAAAACGTTTATTGTATAAACTATAAATAACAGAAAATATTACCTCTCGATCTGCTGTTAGGGGTAGCAATGGCGCATTATTATCGCGTTCTTTTTCAAAATACCCGATTAAAGAGAGAATTATTTCTTTCGCTTGCTTACCTAACGGTTTAGGCATGATTTAGTTGTGAAAACAAATGATTGTTAAAAATGAAATCGGTGTATAAATATAGTAAAAATGGAAGAAATACGTATGATAATGAAGTGACTGAAAAATGTAAACAACTATGACAGTATGACATTTGACAGAATAAAATGTTACCATTTTATATGTTGCAACGGCGTACAGTTCTGGTAACATAAAACGTTACCGGAAGCTAGAATAATATTAGGATTAGTAGGTATTATTGTACTTTAATGTTACTTGGACCGAAATTATTCTTTATGACGTGTATCGTCTGTTTGGGTAATCGACCCATATCAAAGATAGTAATTTATGTTTTTGAATTTTGAATATATTATTTACTAACGTACACAAAGCATTCATGGTTGAATCTTATTTTCGAAATGGTCAAAAGATCAATGGACAGTGGAAGTACTCAATTGAAGCTTGTTTGGAAAATTGATTATTCGCATCGAGAAGCGTTCTGTGAATGGTTTACAAATAATTTTAACGATGAACTCCTAGACAGTACTTTCTTTTCGGACGAAGCATGGTTTCGTGTTAGTGGATTTAGTGGATACGTTAACTCACAAAACATGAGAATGTGGAGTGATACAAAGCCCAACATAATTTTTATGTTGGGCAGAAAGTTTGTGTTTGGTGTGCTATAAGTATAAGAAGGATTATTGTTACAATTTTTTCAATGGTACCATGACTGCACAAAGAAATCGATAGGAAATACTCTTTGCCTTTCCTTAATTAGCTTCGTGTTGAAAAACTAGCTATGGGTACCTTCATCAAGATATTGCCAGCTCACACAGCGGGTGAAACAATGAATATGATAGGAGAACTGTTTAGAAATCGTTTAATTAATGTGAACAGCGAAAATGAATTTCCTCCAAGATCTTGTGATCTCATACCATGTGACTTCTTTTTATGGCCTTCAATAAAAAATTTAATTTCTCAAGTACCTGTGCAAGATTATATAGATCTTGAAGGCAGGATTATAATTAAAATTAATGAAATTAGAAATAGTCCCGTACTACAATATATATTTGGTAGCATTAGGAGGAGGTGCGTAAAATGCTTGAAAGAAGGTGGTGCACAATTTCAACATCTTAATATATAATTTACTATGGTCATTATTATTGATAATTTATACAACTACAATTTATGACATTTATTTTAAGGTTAGAATCTAAGTAGTATACAAACAATTAATCTGTTTCCAAATTATTTTAAAGTCATTTTTTCGAGTTGTTGAATTACTTTTATCAGTATAAGGTAAACGAAACCTTGGCTTGTAAAATTATTCCCCTTAATTTGGATATTTTTACGTACTAGTACACATTAGACAAGCTTTATTACCAAAAAATGAACAGCATATGAATCGAAGTATATATGTAATTTCTTCCAAAGTAAGGTATTTCTTTCTAAGCAAGAATTCTCTAAAATATCAAAACGCTTCATTTTAAATTTGCAAATTAATTATTCTTACCTACTAAAATTATTACATTACTAATTTATGTTAATTAATATGGCATTTTTATGGTATAAGCTGGCATATGCGTATACGATAATTTACAAAATTGTGTTAAGTTCTACCATACTCTATCTCAGATATGACTCCAAATGCTCAATAATTACTCCGACTTTTTCTTCGAATTCTTCTGAGCACCCGATAGTAACATTTCTTGCATGGCTACAGTAAGGTGACCAACTATACTCATTTACTGAGTTTTGTACTCTTTTTTCGCAAACCGTACTCTTTTCAAATCCTGTACTCTGAATTTGTATAATTTTATATTCATTTGTATTTCTAAAACATTTTTTTAGATTATCTTATTTCAATTTTATTAACTAAATATTTAAAATTATTTTAACAGTGATTTGAATTTCACGCGCGCATATTGCTTGCCGTTTCCGGCACGTCAGAGGACAGGGCAAACACCAGACACGAGTTTGACAGTGATTTGAATTTCACGCGCACATATGACTGCCGTTTCCGGCACAATTGAGAGGCCGTATTATGTACCTGGAGAGATAGATAGATACTACAGATCTCTTTTTCTAACAACGTCAAAATTACATTTGTGAAAAGAGATGGATATATCTGTCTCTCCAATATTTGTGTACGTAATCCCCAGGCTGATCTTTGATGTGCAGTATGTACGGCATGCTTGACAGTCTTGACGCATGCGTAGTATGTACGGCAAAGTTTTATGGGAATTCCCTTCCTGTTTAATTAATTTGAGGTTAGAGAAAACCAACAATTTCGTATTTTTGTTCAAGTTAACAAGATTTGAGGTGTACAAAATAAAATAAAATTTTATTTTATTTATCTAGTGAAGGTGAAGTTGCATGTAAGTATTAATATTATGGTTTCATTTTCATTTTACTTAAATAATATCAGATTATAATATTTATTTAAAATCAAAATAAAAAATATATTACTAATATAATTTTTAGATTATTAATTCAAATATGAGCGATAACAAAAGAAGGAAAAATCGTTTAAACGAAAATTTAAAAAAAGAGTTTCCGTTCATTGTAGTTAAAAATCGAAATGATGACTCCTTGGTTAAATGCACAATCTGCAATAGGGAATTTTCAATTGCAATTCATGGACGTAGTGCAATAACGGCACACATTGAAACTAAAGTACATAAAACGTCTCATGACACAGCAGCGTCAACATCCAAACTGACAACATTTTTTAAAGGGAATACTTTTGGAACTAATGAAAAAAAATTGGCTGTTATGGAGGGTACTTTCGCTTTTCACACAATAATCCATAATCAAAGTTTTCGCAGCATGGACTGCACACTAAATTATTAAAAAAAATTTGTGACGAAAAATTTTCTTGTGCGCGAACAAAATGTGAGTCTATCCTAACCAGCATATTTAATGAATACCTACTGCAAGAAAATGCTATCAGAAAATCTGGATTCTGTATCATATACAGCTTGAGCGCGCGGGGTATGATCACCCGATGCTAGTCGATATTCTTCGGACGTATATTCGGCAAATGATCTCCGCTAGCTGTGTTCGCCAGATATAGATATATAGATTTATTTTTCCAGATTTGTTATTTCGTTATATTTACTGGAGAGAATCTCTAATTTTAATTTCTATTTCAAGGGTCGTTTTTATGTTATTTTATGGTATTCCTGTTATACTTATTTATAGTTTTTTTTTACCATGAAATTTCTATTTATTTATTTTTCTCTAGACATCTTAGTTTATTCTGCAGATGTTTCAGGCGGGTTGTTTTTATTTCATTCTAAAACCCAGTTGTACTGCTATAACTTTGTACACAACTACATTATTATTTAATTTCATTAGGATAATCATAATTACGTTATAAGTATTACAATCTTCGCGTTATTATCGACTTAGTTATCTAAGCAATCGTCATCACTTAAAGAGAAAATTTAATTTGTTCTTTTTGTCAATCTGCAAAAAAATAATCAGATCACTATGAGTTCGAATATGAGCAGGCAATGCTAGTATGTTGTGCCGTTACTCTAATATGTATTATCGGACCACGTTTAGATGCGAGTTTACGTATACCATCGGGTGATCATACCTCGCGCGCTCTTGCTGTATATCTATTTTATCAGACGCATCGAATCACAATGAAATAAAATTTTATCCAATTTTAGTAAGGTATTTCGATATTAAGAACTGTATTCAAATTAAGATTTTAAATTTGGAATCAATCGAAGGGGAAACATCAGACATTTTGTCTAATCACTTATTTCGAGTTATAACAGACAACAATTTGAATAAGAAAATTTTGGCGCTCTCGGCTGATAACACAAATACTAATTTTGGAGGACGCACCCGTAAAGGTGTCAATAATGTGTATACAAAATTACAAGATCTTCTGAAACGAAATATTTTGGGAATTGGTTGTAATGCTCACATTATATCAAATGCCATCAATACAGCATCAAGTTCAATGTCAATAGATGTGGAAGTAATTATTACAAATATATATTTATATTTCAATCGGTTTACAGTACGGGTAGCAAGTTTGAAAGAATTTTGTGAAGAGGCTGGTGTTCAATTCAAAAAACTGCTTGGTTATTCCAAAGTCAGATGGCTTGCTTTAACTCCAGCATTAGAACGCGTTTTGCAGTTATATGATCCACTACGTTCATATTTTTTAAGCCTTGACAAATGTCCTACAATTTTGAAGAAATTCTTTCAAAACGATATATCAGAACCTATGCTTTATTTTATTCACAGTCAGGCGTCGTTGTTTCATAAAATTACTCTACAAATTGAAGGAGATAAAATTTCAGCAGCAGAAGTTTGTATTATATTAAACGATTTCATACTGCAATGTAAATCAAGATTTAATGATGGATTTTTACCACTAATTCTAAAGAATAAACTGACCGTTTTGGAAGATTCCAATCCCGGAATAAAAAATGGATTTTTAAAAGAAGTTAAAAATTTATATAAAATTTGCTATGAATATATCGAAGAATGGATAGTGAACTTTAGAGCATTAAATTGTTTCAAATGGACCCTTCTAAATAGTAAAATTGAATGGAAAGAAGTTTCTTCAGCAGTCGAATTTGTAATGAAGGAAGTAAAAGATATTGTTATTGATGACAATTTTCTCTTTGAAGAAATTCGAAGAGTAAATTTATATTTAAAGGAAGAAAAATTGAAGAAATGGAACGATGAGAAAATAGAACTTGACAAAAGATGGATAGAAATCTTTCGGCATTTTAGAGTAGAACATATCCCACATGAAAATTTAAAAGTTTTAATAGAAATTTCCTTATGTTGTCCAGGCACTAATGCTGCTGTTGAAAGGGTATTTTCACTAGGGAATGATTATTGGAGCAGTGAGAAGTCGCAACTTTCTGTAAAAACAATATTTGCCGTCTTAACAGTCAAATTTAATATGCAAAATGAAAGTTGTTCGGATGTGGCTACATTATTAGACGAACATCCTCATTTAGCAAAAAAAATCCACTCCGAAGAAAAATATGTTTTTAAAAGAAAATAAAGTTTTTATCGTTTTTTCTTCTTCTTTTTTTCACCTATGAAATACTTGCAAAGTGTGTATTCTTTTTGAACAAAAAATAGTTGGTCACCTTAGCTACAGGCGCCCATATTTATACGAATCTGATAGCTGTTGAACATTTCTATGTTCTATTTCTATTATTTATGACAGTCCTGAAAGTACTTTTGTAGGTCATATTACTTGCCAGGTCAAGTTTAGCGAATCTCAAATTTGACGCCATTTTAATTTATTCGTATATGTCGGTTGCAAAAGCGATTCAACTCATATATGTAATGCAAGTTAGTATGGCAACTCATGTGTGTAAATTAATAAATCGTAATCAGTTCTATCCAGATATAATATTCTATAACATTTATATTATTGCCCACAGACCCAAGACGTACTAAAAAAAATTTGGTACACTAACTACAGTGCTGCATAAATATACAGAGTGTTTTATTTAACTTTGTTTACAATTCTGAAAGTTAGCAAATGGTATGTAATTCTAAAGAACATTCCTTGAAATGTTGATGCAAATATTAAATTCAGGTACATATATAATGATATCGGTACTAATTGAGCCCAAAATATTTTGTTCGTCGTTAATCGTTTTTCAGAGGGATTTTTCAAATGTTGTACACATTTTGACAAGCAATTACAATATCTCAGAAACAGTTGAAAACCGTCTAATGTATTAGGCGGTTTTCAACTGTTTCATGATGTTCTGCGCATGCGTATATATTTCAAATTCAAATATAAAATTTGCTTGCTATAGTCAGGCAGCTTACATAAATTGAATGTGTAGTCTCTCATTTCGTAAGTGGTAATAAATTTAAGTGCAACTTAATATCCTAGAAAGTAAACGGTTTAATTAAGCAAGAGTTCCCATGTATTATATATAGTTTCTATATCTGTAATACTTTAACCTTTATATTATCTTCTGGTAAAGGTAAAAACGAAAAGAGACCTGCACAGTACAACAATACCGGCGCCGCCAATAACAATACCGGAATGATGAGACCGAGCGGTAGGAGTATGGGTGACGGAAAGGCCTCGGGTCAGAGCGATGCTCCCTCGAACACCGGTGGTCTCTATCAGAAGAAGACGAACGTTCGCAGAAGGGAGCCCAGACGGCACACGTTGCAAAACGGGATAGACTACAACATGCTTAAAAGGATGAAACAGATAGAGCAGGAAAAAGACGTGCTGATGCAAGGACTGAGCGCCATCGAAAAGGCCAGGGAGTGGTATTTGAAACAAGTCGCCGCAGTTCAAGAGAAGATGAAGTATCTGGGAAGGATGGGTCACGTGGTAAGTGCCTGTGTCACGATTTTGATTCTTTTTGTAATTAAATGGATTGTTTATGTTCTGTTTCTCAAGTAACTTCATCGTATGAAATACATGTACTGTCTATAATGTTGTTACAGTTTAAGTAATCTAATAATCTATAATCTAATAATTCAATACTGGCTATTTAACCTATAGGTCCCGGCTTCGATTATCGACCACGCCATCTAGCAATTTTTATATACAGGGTGAGTCATTTGTGGCCGCTTCTTCGATTGCCCTTTTGTGCTTTAAATAAAAGAAAAAGCAATTAGTGGGGGATCCATGGTTGCTTGTGGCGCATTTTGTAAAAATACTTTAAGCTCTGGCGCACTTCCGGTTTCACCGGAAATGCACGGAACTTAATTTTTTTAAATGACACTCTATATATTTTTGGTTTTTCTTGTACTGCTTTAAATTGCCTGTTCAACTGTTTTTTCTTTTTCAAAATTGAGCCAATAGTTTTTGAGTTATTAATTTGTTTTGAAAATATTTGACCAAAACACGTGTTCAGAAAAAAATCATTTTCACATTGTTTTTAAAAGTAAAAACATTAACTTTGGTGGTGCTTGTAGCCAAGAAAATTTTGCATCATTTGGTAAAGTTGCACTCGACAATACCACAAGAAACTTTGTTTTTTCAAAGCCTACTTCCTAAAATTTTCACATACCAAAAACTTATTTTTTTTAAATGGAACACCCAGTATTTTATTGAGTCATTTTGTTCCTTTTTTTATTCTCTTTCATTTTTGTTAACAATGTCCTATACCTATCTTTTCTAATTTTTGAGATAATCACTATACGAGCAATTAGTGGTCAATTAAAGAACTACGGGTGCTGTTCTCTGCACCCAAATATTGGTCCAATAAAGGCTGGAATGCGGCTGACTGCCTGAGTCAACTGTTAAAGAAAGTCGGTATACATTTATGTCAAACTTATAAAAGCATCGCTATTAGTTATCATCCAAATGAATTATTCTTATAAAGAGTTAATAGATATGATTGACATTTTGGGTGAATCTGAAAGAAACTCTTTGCTAGCATCCAGACTTTATGCACAGCGATCCCTGGTAGAAGTCAACCGAAGCCAGAAACCTTCGAAAATATAAAGTGGACGGTTTGAGTGAACAGAAAGCATATGAATATGAAAGAAAGAGAGGAAGAAGCAATAACTGGTGAGGATAAGACGTTTATGGTACTTGCTAGTGTAGTTGAACACCCCCATACTAGTACTACGAAAATTAGTCGGCAGTTAGATGTAAGTCAAATTTGAGAATCCAGAATAATTAGAAAATACGAAATTCACCCTTAGCATATTCATACACAGGGTTAGATGAAAGAAATTTTCAGAATCGCTTACATTTTTGTCAATTGGCAGCAGATAAATTATCCTGGCTTTCTCAATTTTTTGTTGTTCACCAACGAAACCTTCTATTCAAGTGAATACGTTCATCGTCACAATTTCCGTTATTATAACACATAAAATCCCCCACTTTATCACACCTGTAAACTTTCAAAATCGTTGGTCATTAAAACTGTGGGGAGGAATAGTGGGTAGTTACATAATTGGACCTTATTTCTGTGATGAAAATGTTAATGGAGGAGAGTATCTTCGCTATCTACGAACGGATTTTCAAAACTTTTTGAAGGCATCTTCAAATATGTTAGTAAACATAACCTTTATTTTATTTCGATGTTAACCAACATTTTTAAAAATGAAATCCTGCAACTGGACATTGCCGGAATTAAAAAATTGAAATGCGATGCTCTTCATTCTATAAAATTATTACTTTTGGGATAGTTGGATATACCATTTACTTTGTTTGACAGTTGACTAAGGAAGTCGGGCGCCATCCCTGCCTTCCATTGGTTGAACGAATATTTTTGTGCATAGAACAACTGCGCTCGTAGTTCTTTAATTGACCGCTAATTGCTCTTATAGTGATTATCTCAGAAATTACAAAAGATAGGTATAGGACATTGTTAACAAAAATGAAAGAGAGTAAAAAAAAAGGAACAAAATGCCTCAATAAAATACTGGGTGTTCCATTTAAAACAAATAAGTTTTTGGTATGTGAAAATTTCAGGAAGTAGGCCTTGAAAAAACAAAGTTTCTTGAGGTATTGTCGAGTGCAACTTTACCAAATGATGCAGAATTTTCTTGGCTACAAGCACCACCAAAGTTAATGTTTTTGCTTTTAAAAACAATGTGAAAATGATTTTTTTCTGAACACGTGTTTTGGTCAAATATTTTCAAAAAGAATGAATAATTCAAAAACTTTTGGCTCAATTTTGAAAAAGAAAAAACAGACGAACAAGCAATTTAAAGCAGTACAAGAAAATCCAAAAATACATAGGGTGAGTCGTTTAAAAAAATTAAGTTTCGTGCATTTCTGGTGAAACCGGAAGTGCGCCAGAGCTTAAAGTATTTTTACAATATGCGCCACAAGCAACCATGGATCTTCCACTAATTGTTTTTTCTTTTATTTAAAAGACAAAAGAGCAATCGAAGAAGCGGCTACTAATGACTCACCCTGTACAAACATAACAGTCGCTCTCGGCTGTTTCAGTAGTCATGAGGGCATGTTAGTGGCGGTTACGCTGCCTGAAAACAGAACTTTGCCAGAATATTATAAGTAATCACAATTATTTGATATGTTGTTTATGCTATTTCCATTGTTTGTTGGATTTTGAAAAACCCACGTTTCGGCAAGCATTATTCTCTCCTCATCAGGGTAGCCCTGCGAAGGACCCTTTTCTTGGCAGAAAAGATTAAACTGGTGGTATTTAATATACCACTTTTAAAAAAAAAAATTGACTTTCTCTTCTTTTGTCAGAATTGTCGCGTCATTCCTTTTGATTTGATGGTCTACTTCCCAAGCGTGTTGTGTCAAGCGGAATCTTCCAGTTTCGCCAATTTCTTGCGTTCTTTAATTCTTACTTCTACTGAACTTCTATTTTCTCTTATGAAATCACAAGCTACTTTGTAGACACAACTTTTTGTTATTTGGTTCATGTTGCTTGGTTTAGTTCTTGTCAAATCGATCTAACAGTATTGGTTATCCTAATCACAGTTCTCGTGTTATATTTGTTTCCTATTCTCCGGATTTTCTCAATTTTTACTTGTTTGTGAGCACGTCCGAATAGTGCGGACGTTATTATGCCAAACGCGGAATGTTCTGGACTCGCCACACAGGGGTTGTGAGGTCGTATAGGCTTTATTGGCGACAGTTAGTTGGAATAAATAGCCTAAACTCCCCAAACTTGATATATTTATTCAAGGCATCACAGAATTCAAAGTAGTACAGGTACAGGTAAATGTAGAGGTTTAAAAAAATTTAAATTGCTAACGTAAACTTAAATGGCACTAAAGAAATTACAGAAAATTTACGCATAAAAAACTCTGTTGTTAATCTGTTTTTAAAGAATATGCGGAGCCCTAGTTATGTGTTAAAAGACTATTCAGGAACTGATTTTAAATTTTAAGCCCCTTGAAAGAGAACTCGCGTAATATATATTTTGATATTTCTAAGTAAAAATACTGCAAACTAAACAAAACAATTTCTTACTATCCCATGTCATATAAGAATTATAATTAACAAATAACAATTTATCACCATAAACCGGGTAAATAAAAAAAAAGCAGAACTTTCGGTACTTACACTTAGATATAATGTACAGCGTTCGCTGCGGGACACTTTCTCTTCAAAAAATATATAATTTAGAACATGGTTATAAAAGAAAGAAGTTTAAAGTTATTTTAATACGTCTTTACTAATGAAGTCAGTTGCCTTCTTTCTAACCACTGCTTGGAAACGAATCATAAATTTAACAATCTCTTTAAAATTTTACGTATACAAGAAAAAAATAAAAAACCTCACTTGCTGGAAAAAAAAATAAAATTAAAAAAACTGGTATGATATTAAACGATCAGTTGGACCTAAATAGTTCCCTCCTACTAATTTTAAAATTGCAATTGAAATTCCTAATAACAATAATTGTTTCAGTGTCATAGAATGAATTTGTATATTTTCATCAACTGATAAGGTCACAGTGGATTGAAACATATGTAGTGCCCATGTTAAACGTTTTTCGAAACTAAACTGTGTGTTATTAATGAATTAATAATAATAATAGTAGTAATAGTAGTTTATACAACGAGTCAATAATGACAGTTATTATTCCCGAGAGCCGAATTTACGAACCGAGCCGTGAAGCGGCGAAGGAGCAACTCGGCTCGAGGGAATAATAGTCATTATTGCGAGTTAGTATACACGACTTTATCTACGACTAACTGAAGATTACTAAAAAAAATCAAAGTAATCAAACGAAAATGTCAGATTACTATATCAATATGACGTTTGACGGTTAGACTGTTAGTAACATGGCCGGACTTGTCTATCGTTACTACGACAACGTTGGGAACGTTATGTTCTTATTGGCGGAATGCAGGGAATAATGGTAACGTTATGTCTCATTATTCCCCGGTCGCAATTCATTATTCTCTCTGGGTATTATGAGTCCTATTATTAACCAATAGCGATTAATATAATACCTACTTTATTGTTTAGTCGTCGATTAAATGTATCAATTAATCCATTCGACTATTTACATAGCATCAGACAAGTCAATATAACACATTAAACCCACACATATACATACTTATGTTATTTAAAATCGATGGTACCTACCCACTACGCGATATTAATTACGATAGCCTGCTTTCACTTCTTTAAATATGACAGGACGAAACAAGTTGTAACTTCCTTCTGAAACTGGTTAATAATGGCACTGATTTACCTGCTCTTCCTTATGTAGTCAATTTCTTAGTGCCCAGGTATGCTGCTACATCAGCTGATACATTCTACGTACCCACAGTTTGTACAAATGTTCTACTGAACACTCTCTATCATATGTGTACGAATGTCAGCCGTTTGTGTTCTGACCCCTTCTGGAGAAAGTAATTTCTTTATTTTCAGTGTTACAGTGTCAGTTTTTGTTTACACTAATTACAATCTAGTTCTTTAATCATTTATTTTTTCAATTTTGTTATTATTATTTTTATTATTATACCGTATTGTCAATTATTGATTTAATGCACGGGCAACATCATGAGAATACTGCTAGTAAACAATATAATAAATGTCAATGTACACTATTAAAAGTATGTTTAACAAAAACTATTACATAAATAAGTAAAAATATTTAATACAACATAGATTTCTACAAGTAGCAGTCACAAATTCAAGTACCAAGTAATAACCTTCAAAAACCCACACACCAAACTTGTTTAAAGTTATTTAATTTTTATTATTTTAAGTGGCAACAATTTCTAGACAGACAGTTGTTAACTTGATACACGTAAAAACATTGCTTCATCATGTTCTTTCCATAAAATCCCTACCTAAGTATGAGCACAAAATAGTAAGGTATTACTTAGGCAGACCAACAAATCGCCTTTCCTTAGTTGTACACCCTAAGTTCAAGGCGAGGTTATTTATATAAATTTCTTTGCAGCATAAATCGGACTCCTCTCAAAAGCAGCTGTTCGAGGGTTATCTAGCCTTATAGGTACCACCACCATGTCTGTCTGCATAACTATGCATTGTACCCACGTAATCAATCTCGACTCCAAAATACTTTATGCAGTGATAGATATATACTGCTGGAACCGTCATAATTCTGTTTCTCCGTGTAATTAATTCAATATTTCTTAAATTGTTATCATTTGGACTGTCCTTTAAATAAATGATTTATTACTACTGCCCGTAGCCCGGCGTTCTCTATAGAATGTGACCGAGCACATTCTATAGAAAAATTAAAACTTGCTTTGTTTACTGCGATTGACCGATATAGAATGTTTGTTTATTCTCTAGCTAAACAACAACTCAATGATATTTTATTATAGTCAGTCTATCACTCCAATGCCTTTGGATATACAGGGTGTAACAAAATAAGTGTAAAACATTTCAGGGGGTGATTCCTTAGCGAAAAAGAGATAGGATCTTTCATATAAAAAAACTTCAATGGAGCATCCCTTGTTAAGATACAGTCCCATAAAGGGGGTACATAAAATTTGTTTTACAATTTTTCTCACAAACACTAAAAATGTAATTTATTTCAAAACTGTAAACAATATGTAAAACTAATTTATTTAGTAGGCCGCTAGTAGTGGTATCACGCTGTCAGTTTGTAAATTTTTGAAATTGAATTAATACTTAATTGTGTGTCGTTGTTTTGTTCGTAATTTGTTACTTTAATAATTCACTTGTTATTAAAATGGCATACACAAATGAGGAAATGGCTGATATGCATTACGTTTACGGTCTGTCGCAGGGGAATGGGTTAGAAGCTTCTAGAAGATATGCTGAAATGTATCCTCAACGGCAGCTTCCTTCGCATAGAATATTTGCCCGACTTCATCAACGATTACGAGAATATGGTTCATTCGACAAAAGAACGCAGGATTGTGGTCACCATCGAGAAGTTAGAACAACACATCTTGAAGAAGCAGTACTTAATTTGGTTGAAGAACAACCTACTAGCAGTACTAGAAAGATTGCTTTCGAGTTAAATGTTGATCATATGACGGTATTTCGAATTTTAAAGGAACAACTCTTATACCCTTTCCGTCTGCAACGAGTACAGGCACTGTTACAGCGAGATTTTCCGAACCGTCTTGAATTTTCCAATTGGATGCTGGAAATGATTAGAAGAAATCCTGACTTTCTGAAGACGATCAAATTCACAGACGAATGTACGTTTTCTCGGGACAAGATAATTAATTTTCATAATAACCACATATGGGCTGATGAAAACCCTCACGCTATTGTACAAGCTAACCATCAAGAACACTTTTCTCTTAACGTGTGGCTCGGAGTTATTGGGGATTATTTAATTGGCCCTCATTTTCTACCTCCTCGATTAAATGGTGAGGCATACACTCAATTTTTAAGAGAAGTGCATCCAGTACTGCTGGAGGAAGTTCCTTTGGGCGTCAGAAGGGATATGTTTTTTATGCATGATGGGGCTCCCGCCCATTTTAGTCAAGCAGCACGTCAGCATTTAACCCAAACATATCCAAATCATTGGATAGGTCGAGGAGGACCACAGAATTGGCCCGCTCGATCCCCGGATCTCAATCCTCTCGATTTCTCTACTTGGGGCCCTTTACAGACTTTGGTTTATCCTACTCCTGTTCGCGATGTAGAGGACTTAAGAAACCGCATCATCGATGCGTGCAGGGTAATTAGAGAGAATCCAGGAATATTTGAGCGAATACGTGGCTCAATGCGCCGACGTCTAGACGCATGTGTAATGACTGAAGGTGGACATATTGAACATTTACTATGATTTCTACATGTTTTATGTTTTGTTATTAATAAATTAGTTTTGTTTATTCATCTTTAATCATATGTATTTTGATGCAGGTAGTAACTACAAAATAACAATACTAATCCAGTTCGCATTTATGACGATGTATCTCTGTAGTTGTTCGTAAAATAATTTTTTGCTGCGAACTGATTACTTTTGGGCAAAAAATTCAAGAGACATTTTTTGTTTCGAATGAAACAAGGTATTGGAAATAGATTTTTAAATGGTAAACAAATAATCAGACAAAAAGTTACATTGGAAATAAATTACATTTTTAGTGTTTGTGAGAAAAATTGTAAAACAAATTTTATGTACCCCCTTTATGGGGCTGTATCTTAACAAGGGATGCTCCATTGAAGTTTTCTTATATGAAAGACCCTATCTCTTTTTCGCTAAGGAATCGCCCCCTGAAATGTTTTACACTTATTTTGTTACACCCTGTACAATATTCTTCGTTATATATTCATGTATACAGCCGGTGATCTGTATAGCAATGCCGACAGTGTGTGTGTGTATGAATGACACGACGAATGTGTGTCTTTCGTTTCCTATAGAAATTCATCTAATTTCACATATTGTTACTTTTTTAATATTATATGGTGGTGGTACTATAAGGCTAGATAACCCTCGAACAGCTGCTTTTGAGAGGTGTCCGATTTATGCTGCAAAGAAATTTATATAAATAACCTCTAAAAAAAAATATGATCACAACCTTCCACACATTATGAGGAACATCCATACAACATTTTAGTTGCCAGTATATAAATAACAAATTACATGTTCTTGATTTTTATATAATATAGATTATTTTTAAAAAACTTAAATTTTAAAATTCAAAAAAACTTGTGCATACTAGTTTTACTATCACTTTCATTATTATTCAGTCCCTATAGTTCAGATAATTTCAGAATTTGATCTATTCTTTACATTCTGCATTTCCAATCAACCAGAATACACGAAAACAGACGGATCATAATCGTAATTTGCGATAATTTCATAAATTAATGTACTGAATAGAAGCGGTTCTTTAGCTGTGAGATGAATGGCACTGATATTCTGAATTCTGGATATCTGTTCTTAATTTTAAACACTCTTTAGAAAGGTTTTGAATTATGCACGTTCTTCCGTTGAGAAAAGCGACTTCGTTTGCTGATATGCTTATAATGTTTTTAACAATTGTTTTCATGTGGTGGTGAAATGGTGCTTCAACAATTTGTGTTTATTAAAGTGCAAACTCTAGAACCACAGTGTCTATATTCAGCTTCTCGTTTATTGTAATTTTTTTCTAAAACCTGAAATTTTAATTGGCGCAATAAATATTATTATAATTACATTGAGTTTCGAAAAAATAATCTTCTATTGTTATGCAATTCAAATTTACCTTGTCGAAATTACCATACTTATATGCATTCATTCTTTATAAAACTAGTTTATTTGATTAGTCTTAACTCTATTTACCGCTAGCTGTAGTACTCTCAAACGGTATGCAAATTTAATTATCCACAAACCTTAATTTAATTTGCCGCGCTGAATAACAGGTATCTTGCACCTGAGATATTATGTGACCGACACCTTCCGGATATATGTTTATAAAATACTGTCGTGTTATAAAATTGGCACGCATAATTTCGAAAGTAGTGATGTAACAGATTGCATATTTATGCAAACATTTAAACTTTTTTAAGTTTTTATTGCAAATAGTAATTTCCTGTGTTTAATATATGGGAATGAATAAGAAGCGTTAAATCATTTTTACGACTACTAACTGAAATGTCAAGTTTTAGTTGCCGCAATATATGTCGTAATATTTTCAATTAAAAGAAAATGGGGAAGTCCTTTTTACATTTAACAGTTTATTAATTAATAAATACTTCAACTCATTCATCAATTTCGATTATTTCAAATTATATTTCTACTTACAACTCCAATAATGGGCGGAGACTGTGACTCAAAATCTAAAACAAAATGCAAAAAAAGAAAAGTCCCTTGCCACAAAAATTAGAAAGATATAAAAAAAAATCTCCACTGGTAATATTAATGAGTTATCTCGGACATATTTTAAAAATTAACACTAAATTGTATGAATGTGCCACTAGATGACTTAATCCTGGTTTTATTAAATTATTTAAAATATGTAGAGGGCTACATTTTCAATATAAAGGCGATTTAATAACACAAATTATACAGAAATTTTCAAAAGTGTTTGCTATATTAGACAATACGCAATATAATATAACAATTGATTGCTGCATTTAATCACATATGTCTGTATAAAAATTATACCGACATAGAGATACGCAAGAAGTATTTTGTACACTTAGTTACAAAAAAAGCTTTCCACAAAAACCTCTGTCCGATTAAATTCGTACCCATCTATAATTTTCAGGAATAATACCTCCACAAATAGTGAATAATGTGGATATTGTGTTTTATGTGTTTTTGTTTGATATGAATTTCTACTGTTGAGATTGATATACATGTCGCAGGGAGATTATGAAAACAGATATTTGATCAAATCCCTAAGGTAGATGATCAATTCACGGAAGATGTTCAAATAACAACTCTGTTGGGTCATTTCCCTAAAGAAAGTAAGTGATTTGATCAAATCCCTTAATGGTTTAAGTGAAAAGGTGAAATAAACAAGTCAGGACTCGCACAGCCCTATGTTTCGTTTGTTACTACTCCCCTTTACGTCATCGCTCCCCTCCGGCAGCCGTGCCTTGTCATATTTCGAAAGAATTGCTTGAAAAACTTGGACTTGGATCTACTTCTTAATCAGCAGCATGAAAAACTTGGACCTGAATCTACTTCTTAAGCAGCAGGACCATGACATTATTTTAACACCAGAAGACTTATCAGCAGCTTCCTTAAAGAACAACAACGGCGCCTCAACTTCAAAAAGCTTACCAGCATCTGAAATAATTGCGATCTACCGGCAGCTGATTTACTCACCAAAAAGGCTTTAAATTTAGAGGATCTACTAGAAATTAAATCAATTTATTTATTGATAACAAGACAACTTGAACCAGTTAACAAATCTAGTTCAACTCCTACTTCAACCGTTAAAACATATGTAGTGTTACTTGCATCAGAAGGGGAAGCAGCTGTTGTATATTAATGAAACACCCACCTCCAATAGGCAACCATACCTACATGTACGTAAGATGTACCCCCCGGCTCCGAAGAAGCTTGTAAGTTAGTGAATATTAAAATGTTTAAATAAACATATTAGTTTTTATTACTTAAATATACGACATGGCGCTGCGAGAAAAAATGTTCAGATTATAAGTGTAGATAATTGAAACATTTCGCGAACCGAAAATAAAGTTTTAGATTCTTGAAGAAGAATTATACGGTAAAATAAAAAGTAAGGTTAAGTTTCTTCCTTTTTTATATACATTTTAAAGAAAAAGTGTTACAATAATAACTGAAAATGGAGGAAATGGGTAGAAAACCGTCGATTTTAAACTTTAATGGTAATTTAAGTGCTAATTGGAAAAAATTTAGACAGAACTATGAAATTTATATGATAGCTACCGAACGAGATAAGAAAAGTTCACAAATTAAAGCAAATATTTTACTTAGTTTAGCCGGTGAAGAGGCTATAGAACTTTATAACACATTCAACCTGACAAAAGAAGATAAGTTTAATGAAGAAAAAATACTTCAAGAATTTGAAAAGTATTGCAATCCGAAAAAGAATATTGTGTATGAGAGATACAAATTTTATAAAAGAACTCAGGCAGAAGGTGAACCTTTTGAACAATTTTTAACAGACATAAAGAAGTTGTCTCAGACCTGTGAATTTCAAAACTTAATTGATGAAATGATTCGTGATAGAATTGTGCTAGGCGTTAATGATGTAAACGTACAGGAAAGATTATTACGAATTGAAAATTTAGATTTACAGAAGGCGGTGGATCATTGTCGATCAGCAGAATTATCAAAACAACAGTCACAAAGTTTACGTGAAAAAAATATTGACTTGGTGATAAGTAAGTTTAATAAACTTAGTGTGAAAGAAAATAAGGTGTCCAAGAAGGAACCTGGGAATAAATTTCTATGTAGGAGGTGCAAAACGACTCATGGCCCTAGAGAATGCCCGGCGTTTGGCAAACAGTGTAAAAAGTGTGGTAAGCTTAATCACTTTGCTGCATCTTGTAAAGTAAAAGCAGTGAAAAATGTTACTTGTGATGAAACACCAATTTTAGTGAATTTAATTGTTAGTAAGATTGATAGTATTAAGTCTTGGTTTGAAAAAATTGAAGTAAACAATTTAGATATAAATTTTAAATTAGATTCTGGTGCAGAAGTAAATATTATACCTTTAAGTATTTTTAAGAGTTTAGGTAATTATAGAGATTTAAATGATACAACAATAAAACTTGAGGCATTTGGTGGTCAAATAATAAAACCAATAGGTAGTATAAAGTTAAAATGTAAATGTAACAACATAGAGTCTGTTGAAGAATTTTTAGTAGTAGATGGTATAAACTTAGCACTATTAGGTGTGCAAAGCTGTGTAAAATTTAAATTAATTAAGAGAGTATATGAATTAAAGTGTAATGATAAAGAAATTTTTCTTAAAAGAAACAATGATATTTTTGAGGGCTTAGGTAGTTTTAAAGAAAAATGTAGCATAGAAATTAAACAAAATGTAACACCACTTGCGAACCCTCCCAGAAGGATCCCATTTGCAATACGCGATAAGTTAAAAGAAACTCTCTTACAGCTTGAAACTAAAGGTATTATTTCTAAAGTTGAAAAACCTACTGGGTGGATTAGCAATTTGGTAATAATTGAAAAGAAAAGTGGAGATTTGCGTTTGTGCCTTGATCCAAAAAATTTAAATTTAGCTATTTTAAGACCAAAAAATGTGTTAATACCTACATTAGATGACATAATTGAGAAAATGTGTGGTAAAAATATATTTACAGTACTAGATTTTAAAGAAGGGTTTTGGCAAATTGAACTGGACAAAAAATCAGCGGACCTTTGTACTTTCTCAACACCATTTGGATGCTGGAAATTCAATAGATTACCGTTTGGATTAAATATGGCTCCAGAGTACTTTCAATATATAAATAATAAAAAAATTTCTGATATTGAGGGAGTGCAGATTTACTTTGATGATCTGCTTATAGCTGCTGATAATGAACAACAGCATGATGAAATATTACAGAAAGTTGTTGAAAGGGCGAGAAGTTTGGGAGTTAAATTTAATAAAGAAAAAATACAATTTAAAGTGAAAAGTGTCAAATATTTAGGCCATATATTTTCTGCAAAAGGCTTGCAAGTAGATCCAGACAGAGTGAAGGCAATATTAGGGATTGAAAATCCAACAAACAAAAAAGAGCTACAGGCAATATTGGGAATGATAAATTTTATTAGACAATTCATACCGAATTTAGCAGAATTGACGACTCTACTCAGAGAACTACTGAAAAAAGATGTAGAATTTCAATGGTTCCCCCATCATACTGAAGCTCTAGAATTAGTCAAAAAGAAAATTTCCGAGAATCCAATACTTGCAAATTTTGATGCCAAGAAAGAGATCACAATACAAGCAGACGCATCTCAGAATGGCTTAGGTTGCTGCCTAATGCAAGAAAATAAACCTGTTGCATATGCATCACGTGCTCTAAGTTCAAATGAAAAAAATTTTGCCCAGGTAGAGAAAGAGTTGCTCGCTATTGTCTTTGCGACAAAAAAATTTCATAATTTCATATATGCACGAAAGATTAATGTTATTACAGATCACAGACCGTTAGTGGGTTTATTAAACAAGAAAATTTGTGACATTGCTTCGTCAAGATTGCAGAGAATGAGAACAAGACTATTAAAATATGACTTGAAATTGAAATATTTACCGGGAAAGTATATGTACATTGCAGACTTGCTGTCCAGATCGTACCTGAAAGATAATGTACATGAGGATGATGAATGGATTACTGAAGTCATTCATTCACTGAGTAAAGGATTAAATATGACAGAAGAAAAGAGAAAGGAATTTCAGAAAGAAACAAGCAAGGAACTAGATTTATGTATGCTGAAGTCTTTTTATTTTAATGGCTGGCCCAAGAAAATCACTGATGTTGAAGAAAATCTCAAGTTTTACTACAAGCATCAAAATGAGATTAGTGTTGAAGATAATTTGATATTCTTTAACAAACGTGTAATAGTACCTTTCAAACTACGCCACTATATTCTAAGTTTACTTCATGAGTCACATTTTGGTATTTCCAAAACAAAGGAAAGAGCCAGAGAAATAGTATACTGGCCAGGTCTTATGAAAGATATTGAAAAATTAGTAATGTCCTGTCCAATTTGTGAAAGATATTCGAATGCAAATACTAAGGAGAGTTTAATATCACATGAGATTCCAGAGCTACCGTTTAATAAAGTAGCATGTGATTTTATGGATTTTGGTGGAAAGAATTATCTTATACTCCAAGATTATTACAGCAAATGGTTAGAAATAGTTGAAACAGAAAACAAAACATCAAGTGAGGTGATAAAACATTTTAAAAGGTTATTTGCAAGTTATGGGATACCTAAAACCATTATTAGCGACAATATGCCCTTTTGCTCGTATAGTATGGAAAGATTTGCCAAAGAATGGAATTTTGATATAGAGACGAGTTCACCTCATCACCCTAAAAGTAATGGCCAAGCTGAACGAGCTGTCCAAACAGCTAAGCAGATGCTAAGAAAATGTCAATTAGACAACAGAGATATTGAAATCTCATTACTAGAATACCGCAATACACCACTGTATGGTATAAATTTGTCTCCAGCACAATTACTACTTGGTCGTCGGACCAGAACTAAGTTACCAATAAACACTCAACTGTTAAGATCCAATTATAATAATAGAAAGTATCAACAAAGAATTAAACAAAACCAAGAAAGATCTAAAAGATATCATGATAGAACGTCTAGAAAAAAAAGACAGTTGCAGCCAGGAGAAAATGTAGTTTTAAGAAATGAGAGGGATAGAATTTGGGAACCTGCTAGAATTTTAAGAGAACATGAAAAACCTCGTTCATATATAATAGAGAATCAAAGGGGAAATATACTTAGAAGAAACTCAATTCAACTAAAACCTTCTAATACACAATATATGAAAAGGGAACCAAGTGAATTAGAAGAAAAATGCGAGAATGTACAGAGTGAGCTAGTACCAGATAACATCCCTTCTGAACCACAAAATGTTGAACAAACTCAAAACAATTGTAGACCTGGTTTGACAACACGTAGTGGACGCTCAGTCAAACGTCCAATAAAGTTAAATGATTATGTTTAGAATACATTTTGTATATCCATACAGTAGTTTAAGTTTATTTTGTTATTGAAAAGGGAGATGTTGTATATTAATGAAACACCCACCTCCAATAGGCAACCATACCTACATGTACGTAAGATGTACCCCCCGGCTCCGAAGAAGCTTGTAAGTTAGTGAATATTAAAATGTTTAAATAAACATATTAGTTTTTATTACTTAAATATACGACAGCAGCTGTCAACGACAGTAAAACATGTTGTGTTGTTTGTGGAATGGAATCTACTGGAGCCTTACATGTGACATTTTTAAAAATCCGGTGTTAGCAATATTTGGGAATACAGTAGGAGAAGAAGGATATTGATCCAAAATTCTATACTATTTATGCCAAAAAGAAGACAGCATTAAAGATAAAAAGGAAAATGCTGCAAAACACCATAAAAGATCGCTGAAAAAATGAAAGAAGTTTATTTGAAGAAATTTAAAGACGTGTAAGTGTATTTCACAGTTTTGGTGTATGTACCTAAGGTAGATAGAATCCCATTTAAATGGAAATAACATTGTGGGGATCGTATTAGATATAGAATATAATTTATACCAAAAACCGTTAAGGGATTTGATCAAATCACTTACTTTCTTTAGGGAAATGACCCCACGGAATTGTTATTTTAACATCTTCCGTGAATTAATCGTATACCTTAGGGATTTGATCAAACCTCCATTTTCATCATGTCCCTGCGACATACACATGTATAAGAGAATTTATATTTCCTTTTCTTGATTTACTGTTTCGCTTATATTTTTTCATACGTATATTGAGCATTTTATATTTTTGGCAATTATTAGGAAATGAGATAACGTATTTACACAAAACTTAAAAAATAGTATAACAAAACAAAACATAATAAAAAGTAAAGTAAAGAATGTAAACAAATAGTACATTTAAAGTTTAAAATATATAAATTAATTAATAGTGTTACTACCCTCCGTTATTTTCTATTACTTCTGCTAAACGAAACTGCATGCTATCGACAACTTCCTGGCAATAGTGACATTTTCCAAGGTAGATTCAATTTGATTCTATAATTGATTTGAGTTGTATACATTATGAGAGATTCTCTTTTTTTCATAAATCCCCAAAGATTTTCCAGAGAGTTTAAATCTGGACTTTTAAGAGGCCAGGGATTTATGTATCGGTGAGTTATGTTGTTGAACAAAGAAGTTGTCACGTAGTACAGTAACACTAGGCAACATGACATTAGTTAGTAAATCCCTATATTGCGTACATCCATCCCCAGGCGCTTACAAAAAACCGGTCACTAATCAAACGTTCATAAATATATGTTGGACCATATCTTCATCTTCTCTCACGATTAACCGTTTTCTTTCTGTAGAAAGACGATCGAAAAGTTGATTCATCGGAGAAAATTACTGACCGCCAAAAATATCTGTCCATGCGGTGATAGGTTTGCATAAATATTAATCTATCATGCCGGAGTCTTTCCATTAGTGAAGGTTTTACCGCCGCAATATAGCTTTTTAAGCCGGTGAAGATCAATCTTCTTCGTGCAGTTCTCGTACTAGCAGGACAACACTTTCGTTGACTGCCGAACGGAAGCTGGTAGATGGTTGCTCCCGGATATATTATGATAAAGTTCTGTCCTCTTCATATATGGTAGCTCTTCGTCTACCTGATCCTGGTTGCCTTCGAATTTTATTTTCAACGGTCGATTTACGCTGCAAGTTATTTATAGATGTATGGCTGACGTTTAATTCTCGAGCAACAGCTCTTGCGGACAATCCATTGTCGAACAAACTTACCGCGCGCACTTTTTCTGGAAATATAACAATAACAAAGCGATGAAGACACTAACACTGATTGATTAAAATACTCTTAAACGTACTAAAAATATTTATTAGAACTTATATTTATGTTCACATTACTTACTGAGCTAATAATAATCCCCTCTTGCGCCTGGAAACCCCTTTTTGTATACATCCTTATCTCCACCATAATTCTCGTTGCTTCTGGAATGACGGTGACTAATTCGCCATTCATTCTTTTTATCTTTTACTTTCTTATACGTAGTATAAGGAAGTATTGTGATGATGAAAATTTTCGACCTCGAGATTTTTGCAGATGTCCACGTTTTGAAGTCCCCTGATACCAAAAAAGTGGTTTTTAAAAAATGTCTGTGTGTCTCTCTCTCTCTCTCTCTCTGTGTGTGTGTGTGTGTGTGTGTCTGTGTGTCTGTGTGTGTGTGTGTGACCACGATAGCGGCCAAACCGCTGTAGATATCAATTCCAAATTTTGTATTTACGTGTATAATCTCCCTCTTGAGATCTGATTAGTTTTTCAGTAAAATCGGTAGACCGGAAGTAGCAGTTTACTTCAGCGAAAAAATCGAATTTTGACAATATTTCGTCAACTATTAAGTTTAAACAAATTTATAAAGAATTCATATATACTTAAAATTGAAATTCAAAATAATTTTATTTAAAAAGTTTTTCGAAATTCCTACCGGAAGTAGGTCTTTTACTCTTATCGAAAATCAGTTTTTTGCGAATATTTCGCAAGTCATGCTTTTTAGACAAGTACGTTACGGGTATAAAAGTATTTACAACATAATTTTCAAAATCTTTTGTATAAAAGAAATTTCAAAATTCGGACCGGAAGTAGCACTTTTACTCTTACCGAATAACGATTTTTTGCAAATATGTCGTAAATTATGCATTCTATGTATATTTATGAAGAGTACAAAAGTATTTACAGTTGGATTTGGAATAGTTTTTGTATAAATGATATTTCAAAATTCGGACCGGAAGTAACACTTTCATACGTATAAGAAAGTCGTGTGGTGGCCACACCTCATTTTTTTTCTAGTACTTACGTCGAAGGATTCATCTCTTTACTCACTACTTCTTTGTTCGGTAACGTATTCTCTATTTACAAAATAACCGAATGAATATTAGAAACAGTAAATTTCTTTTATATATGTGCATAGTAAATCAATTCATCAAATCATTCAAATATATTATGTTTCTTTTCTGTATTTTGTATAGTCAATACTTCTTGACCTTCACAATAAGCCCTAGTGTTAGAGGTTCGAAATTAAGGGTAGCATTTCATTTTCAATACGTTCACAACCTGCTCTTGTGTTACATAAACATGAACAATTCCTTACTACATATTTGTATATTCTGAAACTATTGCAAGCATACAATTTCTATTTTCAAATCATGGGCATAACACATATATTTGCATTTTTTTTAAATCGACTCCATACCGCTTTTTATCTATAAAACTTGCTTTTAAAATATATGTACTAACATAGACAATTAATTTATTACCACATGTAAGCTATTAGAATTCTGAAATAATGTAGACAGATATTAGTAAACACGATAAAATGAATAATTTGTATGTCAACACATACGTACATGACTCCAGTCGGTCATATTTGTTAGTAGAAATCACTAATTCTGGATAACTTTTTTATATCAAATTCATTAATGTAAGTCAAAAAGTTCGTGTGATTTTGCTGGAAATAAATGTAAATCAATTGTAACTGTTGATATATTATTGTTAGCATATCATACATTCATATCTGAATAAATCTGAATAATATAAATGACAATCATCAATTTTAAACGTTAAAATGCAACTGGCAGTATATCATTGATTGATGCTGTTGCAACTAGCATTGCATATATGTACTAGAGCAATATAATGAAACAATATGAATCTGCTACATTTTCATATCCAATAATCTGCTTAAAAAACCAACCTCGCAATACCCAGGTCTTTACCGCAAATCTCAATATTAAACAAAAGAGCTTATAATACTTAACGTACGAATCAGCTATGTCAACGATGTTTGGCGTCAATACAAATATCAGAGTTCGCCTATAATGTAGTCTAATTTACATATTGAAATATCATTCATGTTCGAAGAAATCTCACATCTATGTAAATAAGTCCCACTACGTAAAAAAAATATATAAATAATATGCAGTATGAACATGTTGCAAGAAATATCTTACTCTTCCGCGTTAGCATTCATTAGCTTTTAATTGAGTTATAAGGAATATAATAAAACTGTATTATTGTTATTTTAAAAATTATTGTCATACTTAGCATAAATATTTAACAGGATTAAACTCGCAACAAAAGCGTGTTTATCAGGAACAATATACAGTAATCCCGGGGTTACGTATTTTCAGGCGTGTGATATCGCTTCTTATTAGAGATACAGGGTTAGGTTAAAATAGATGAATTCCTATACACTGATAGAAAATATTTTTGGGACCAAAGATAAGCGGTTTTTAAAAATATGTTTTTAATTGAATTTGTTAAGTTCAATATGTTATTAACTTATCTCATTGTACGCTAATCCATAACTATCTTTTATGTATATGTATATGGCTTAACACCCCTATTGAGGTAGATCTGCTTCTTAAAGCTTTCTGGATCTGAATGCTTGAGAACGATCATCTTTCTCCTACATTTTTTTAAATTTCTCTACAAATGCTATACCATTTTTCCCAATTCCTGGTTTCTCTTTAAGGATTTCCTTCACCAATCTGCTTTAAACCTCTACGTCCCTTGTTTGCTGGTTCCCATTCCATTACTACCTTTATAACACCTACTCGTTTTACTATCCACACATCTCCTAGCCATCTCAAACTTTGTTCTTAAATTGTCTCTCCTTCCAACTCCTGTTCTATTTCCAAATTGGTTCTCATTTTGTATTCTCCATCTAGTGTTTGTCCAATATTGTTCTCATGATTTTGCTCTCAAGAAATCTTATTATTTCCTCTTTTCCTCTGTCAGAGTTATTGTCTGAGCTGCATAGGTAGGTATGGGTTTTATTAACGTTTTATATATTCCCATCTTCGTTCTTCGGGGTAATATATTATTCTTTAATAACTTCTTGTTTGCTTACACTGCTCTATCTGCAGATATACTTTTTCCTTTAGTTGCAGTTGCTCTAGATACATGGTGGGTCAGTACGACTCCCATATATTTGAATTTATCCACCTCTTCGAGTTCGTTTCTCCCTACTTTTATTGTTTTACTTCTTATCCCCATTTTCCGTCTTTCTTTTGTTTATATTGAGTCTAATTTTCATTCCTTCTTTCACTATTTCTTCCAAAATGTGAACCATAATATCCCTTATTTTAGCAATTAACACTATGTCGTCTGCATGTGATACTAGCTGACTTCCTCATGATCTTATTATACAGCTCACAGATCGAGACTTGACTGGTGAGATGCCCCTCCCACAAGGTGCGCAGTGGATTCTTATAATATTACGATAAGCACGAGCAGTCTCAAAAAATTTGCAAGCGTTACTCATCGAAGTGCAGTATGTTTCCTATATATGTATCTCTTTTTAGTATATCACAATTTCTTATCTGCATTTACTTTTTCGTCCGGCTAATGTATGCGATGATGAACAAATGTTATCATTTCTTTTTTCCGAATACTTTCTCTGTCTGACACTGACCCATACTTTCCACAGCGAAGAATTCTCCCACCGGCCAGCTCTCGATCTGTGAGTTGTACCTTTCATTATTACTCTTCTGATATGTTCTATTGCCATATTGAAAAGTAGCGCTGACAGTGAAAATCTCCTTGTTTTACACATACATCGATACCTACTTCTTTTGTTTCCCTTTTGTGTGTCTTATGTTAATTCTTGGTTCCCTCATGATTGTATATATGATCTTCGTAAATTCTCTTGTTTTTCTAGTTCACCAAGGCAAGTGTAATGAATATTACAAAAGTTGGTTGGGTTGGGTTGGGATTGGGTTGGGTTGAGTTCGGTTGTGTTGGGTTGGGTTGGGAGTTCAATTGAGTTGAGTTGTGTTGGGTTGGGTTGGGTTAGGTTGGGTTGGGTTCTATTGATCGAGTCGAAGGCTTATTGGAAATCTACAAATAGTATTTCAAGGTTTGTTTTCATTCGTATACTTTTTCGATGATTTATTTCATACATGTATTGCATCCGTTGTTGATTTTCCGTTCATTAAACCGAAATGATACGGTTCTATACTGTTGCGCTTGACATTGCAGCTATTATTGTGTGTGTGATTGCGGATATAATCTTGTATGACGTGTGTAGCAGCGTTATTCCTCTACAATTTTTACATTTATATTGCCCTGCGTTCTTGTATAAAGTTATTATTTGGCCGATTTCCCAATCTTATGGTATCTATTCCTTTCTCCGTATTCAAAATTAGTTTGTATACCTGTTCTCATAGCTTTTCTTTTCCATGTTTAATAAATTACTTATTATACCATCTTTTCCCGGTGCTTTTGAATTACTACTTTTCCTTGTTATCTCTTTTCCCGCCTCGAAAGTGGGTTCTTGTACTTCAACGTCATTGTATGTCATCACTTGTATTTATCCTACAACTGTCTTAATATAGCAAATAATAGATGTGACTTTGTTATTTTGAATGTTTCGTCAGGGAATGTGAATAGGGCCTTTGACACAAAGAAAATGACGCACAATTCAAAACCTATACTCAAAAGGAAATGATATTATAGGCGTTTAACGTCTATCGCTTAACATTTATCGTTTAACGTTTAAGGGGGGGTTTTACTTGATCGGCGTATGCCACAAAATGGTCAAATTCAACGCAAAAAATCGCAAAAATCAAGGCACTTGAAAAAGTTGCCGCTACGTGAACGAAATAATTAATATTTGTTCTAGCGACTGACGATTCAAATTTGCAATTATATTAAAAAATAGTTAAAATACAGCACTTTGAATTTTTTTCGTTTTATAGCGATATAAAGCTTACTCTGTTTAAAAAGTACTCTTTTGAATCGTGAGTACCTAGATATTTTTATTCTGAACTCGACAATGTATTTACTTTACTTTCAAAATAACCCTGGTCTCCAAAAAATTACTTTGAAACCAATGATAATGATCACAAAGTCCGCACTAATAAATGGCAAATAGGCAACACATAATTCAACCTCTTACTCACACTTTCGTAGTCTAAGACCAGCTATATGGAAGGTATACCTGGTCGACTGTATTAAGCCAAACATCATATAAACAGAGAGATCTTCACCTTTTTTTATTACCTTAGGTAAACGAATGCTTCATTCAGATATCGGCTTTATTTTCTAATTATTTTAATGATATTTGGGAGAATGTATTAGAATTCTTCGTCTGGAATAAATATATGTTGTTATTATTATGAAATTTAACTTGTTACTTAATTTCTGGCGGTGATATTTTGCTTTAGATGTTGAAGGTTTTTAATCTTAATAATATGAGCAATGTTGTAGTCAACTAAAATATTACAAAAACAATTCTGTGCTGTAACAGTACAGTGCCTGTTTTGTTTTTTAATAAAATGTAAATATATATATTTTATAATAATCAGATGTTTTGGATTGGTGAATATTATATTCTTCCCAATCGGCATTGATGGAGTTGATTAGCAAAATTAAATTATAAAACATTTTGTCACAGGGAAGATTCGAACTAAATTTTATCACCAAATAAAGTTGTAGGTATTCATTATTTCATACATAAGTTTGAGTATACATTAAACATATTTGTAAAAGAAAATACGTGCGGTTGATATATTATACAAGCAAATTTTAATATATTTCAGATATTTGTCGGTGTTCATTTATGATTGATTACGTGATAACATTGATGTGTCTACTTTATTATATAGACTCTTTTTCTGTTCCTTGATATTCTTCTCGCTTTCAAAATGTATTTTATTTTTCAAGGACAAGGTTTCGGCTTTATGGAATTTCAGAAATGCAGTTTTCTTCGGCAATAAATATACATTATTATTATTAATTATGAAGTTGCACGACTTATTGTTATTTTTAACCTTACATGTTGAAGCTTTTTAATAATATGAACAATGTTTGTAGAAAACTAAAATCTGGCAAAAACAACTTTATGTAATTGTAAGATACGAAATTTAGAGATTTTCCGGACTCTTCAAACTAAGATGCATTGGTTTTAGACAGCAAGTTACACAAATTTCAGTTTTCTAGATGGTAAAAGCATTTATTTAAATATCTGAGTTTGTTGTGCCTTCATGTTTTTGTTTTATTTGTACTTTGTATTTTGACCACAGGACAGTTTTTAGATTTTTTTTGTATATGTGAATAAGTAAAAGAGCATGGGCCAAACGAGCGCATAAGCCTAATTACAGCAGTTTATCAGGAGTGACAGCAATTGTTTAATGGCCAGCGAAAAAAATGTTGTATGTAGCCGTAAAAAACAAATTTTGTTTAATTTGTGCAAAATATGGTGAATCTAAAAATCACGTATGCTACAAAAATTGGTCTTCGTCGTCAACAGCCATGGAGTCGCCAATTATTCCGGAAGGTTTTCGACATTCTGGTGAAATGCACGGTGTAATTTATGGTAGATTAATAGGGGACTGTGACAGCAGCGTTCTTAGAAAACTACGTGAGATGGCTCCTTACGGTCCCCAAAAAATTATTGAAAAAATTGAGTGCCGAAATCATATATTAAGTAATAAATAAAATTAGCGACTGTTTGAAAAAACCTAAACTCAATTCGGACATAAGACAATTAATAACAAAAAATTTACTTAGATTCAGATCGGCCGTGACAAAAGCAATTGAACATTACAAAAGTTCGAATTTACCAATAACAAACCAGATAGTGCAATTGCAGCGTGACATTATAAATGGACCAAGACATATTTTTGGTGAACACTCGGATTGTGCTTCTTACTTTTGTCAAGGATCTAAAGAAGGCGAGATCAATATGTTTGAAAAGTTTCAGAATTCTAATATATATGATGACTTTATTAACGCTTTAAGTCGGCATAGCAAAAATAGTAGATCTTTAATAGAAAACGTAGATACCAACATTGTAGAAAAGATTCTACAATGTTGTAGTCATTGCAAAATTTGTAGGAGGGAAGAGATTGAATTATATTCAACGTAATTCTTACAGTGCACGTTGCAAAGCGGCAGCGATTTCATTTAATTGTGAGGGAAAATATCACTCAAAGCTTCAGACGAAATATGGATGTATAACGAATAAATATACGACAGTGTTCGAAAAAAAAAAACAAAAACGGTTTGAGAAGAAAAAATGTTATATGAAACGAAAAACACATTCAGGAACTACGGACGATCGCGACTATGGGCCGGAGGCAAATGCATATTTTATTGAAGATATAAATAATGACAGGTACGAAGAAAAAAAAGATACTTTTTTGAAGCATTTAGCAAGCGAAAATCCGGATGAAATTCAAAATTTTACAAAAGGACAAAAAGATAATAGGTACTCTATGGAAAGAAATGCGGGTAAAAAGATTAACAGCATCGAATTTTGGCAAGATAATGAAATTAAGGAGAACCACATCAACGGCCAATACTGTGAAGGCTTTATTATACCAGGAATTTACAGGAACGATTGCGACACGGTACGGTAATAAAAAAGAAGAGCAAGCTGTAAAAGCTTTTGAATGTTTGGCAAATCTAACAGTCGAGTCTTGTGGTCTTTTTATTCATCCTGTGTATAGATTTTTAGCGGCATCTCCGGACGGAATTATTTCTAATCAAAACGCGGTTATTGAAGTAAAGTGTCCATTCAAGGCTCGCGAAGTGACTCCATTTGAAGCTACGGAAAAAAAAATAATTACGTTTTTAGAAATTCGGAACAGCGAATTACATTTAAAATCTAGGCACCATTACATGTACCAAATACAGGGAGAGTTGAATATAGCTCAGAAAGATGTATGTTACTTCATAGTCTGGACTCCGAAGGGTACTTGGTATGAGATAATACACAGAGATGAAGAACTCTGGGCAGAAATGTTAATTAAGTTAGAGAAATTTTATTTTCTCGCTTTGTTGCCTGAAATTATTGATCCTCGTATTTTGAGAAATCGAGAAATTAGAGACGTCAAATTGGAGAATTAGTATGTATCTACTGATTGTGACACGTTTAGCAAAAACGTTACTTGTCCATTCTTGTTTATTTTCTACACTGTCTATACTTTTGTAAACATTTCTTTTGTAAAAAACATGGATTAGGCCTACTGGGTATACCATGAGAAAAAAAAAACGCGCTTTGCACTCTACCTCTAGGGTGGCGCGGAAAGGAGTGCGTTTAACGTTTTGTCTGTCACATAACGGTTTTTTTTTAATTTTATAGAAGCTTTACTGAAAAAAAATAAATAATGTACGATATAAATAAAAAAAATTAATATAAATAACAACCGATTGTAAATTGTGGTATTAACATTTGTTTCTAATCAATGATTAGTTCGGAATCCGCAAAGTTTGTATCTTACCTACGGTGACATTTTTATAATTTAATTTGCTAACTAACAATATCAGTATCGATTGTGAAGAATATAATTTTCAATAATTTAAAACATGAGCTACTTAGAGAATATAAATATTTTTTACATTTTGCAATACACACCGGCACTGTTGTTACAATATAATTTTTTTTATCAGATTTTAGTTTTCTCTAAAACATTGCTCATATTATTATAAAGCCTCAACATGTAAAGTAAATACAAATCTTGGTGAGAAATAATAATCAGTACAACTTAAGTAATTAATAATAAATATAATATAAAACTATATATTTATTGCAGAATAAAATTTAATATCTAATTAATTCCGGCAAATATCATTAAAATAATTATAAATTACATAAAACGGGAGTCTTAATAAAACTAAATAAATACAAGCTTAAAGGATATTCAGAAAGAGCAAAAACAAATTTCGAATAAAGTAGGCCGGCCACCAATATTTTCATGCAATAAATGCAAGAGACAAATATCCCAAATTTATTGCTTGCCAGTTGACCAGGCATTGCTTCATGTTTCTGTTCGTCTACCTGCATCGTGTAAAAAGTACAGGCATATTAAACTCCGTAAATATATTCAATCTATTTTAGGCAACCCGACATACGCCGTTCGGGAATTTTTCTTAAGGAAAGCCCACCCTTAACGTTTTTCGTTTAACGTCTATCGTATAACGTGTATCTATGATGCGGCATAATTGTGTATTTTTAAGTGCTTCCTTAGTAGCCACATAGTATATGTATAGAAAATAGTCGTTAAATGACTTTAATATTTAAATACATATACAACAAGTAATTTTCCAAAAGCCTAAGCCCCAAGATATTACTAGAAGATATATCTTATTTTTTTAACATTTCTCTAATCATCGTATGGAGTATTTACGTTAAAGTATCCGAGAAGCCGTCCCTCATTCTAAGAAATACTCAATTTAGTAGTTAGTGATTTACAATAATTGCTAATAAAACTTTACGGCATATAAACTTGAATGTCACAAGCTTACATCTACAGTTTTATAGAATTATTCGCACAATATTAATAATAATAATAATAATAATAATAATACCCGCCTTAACATCTCCCAACATCTTTACCCCAATTACAGAATAAATTACTGATTACACACTGGAATTCGGTTCCTTAAATTTATTTTTTGATAGACCATCTTCAAATCCAGAATTTACTTTACGTCAATGATTCATTAAATTCGTTCTTAAGTCGCTATCGTTAAACCTACTTAGTATACCCATTAAAAGGGGAATATTTCAGGGAGACGCCCTGAGTCCCCTGTGGTTCTGTATGGCATTTAACCCACTTACATCTCAAACGAAGGAAGAAAAGGATATAAAATGCCAGTACTCAGAAGGACCTAAGGCAACTGCTCAAAAAGATTAAGACCTTCAGTGATAATATAGGGATAAAATTCGGAATAGACAAATGCAGAACACATGCTATGATTGGGGGCTGTTGGCGGGAAATGAAACCATTCGATATGGCCAAAGAACAGCAAAGGATTGCAGGATTGGATCCAGATGAATTCTACAAATATCTGGGCTTTGGGCAGGCTAGGGAAATTGGTCATGCTAAAAGTAAACATCTAATAACAACAGCATATAAGGAAAGGATAAAAGCAATAATGAGGACCGAATTGTCAGCTGGCAATAAAGCCAAAGCCATAAACACGTTTGCAATCTCATTATTGACATACAGCTTCGGCATACTTAAATGGACAGAAACTGAACTTTCGGCTTTAGACAGAACAACCCGAACAATGGCCCGGAAGTATGAACTACACCATCCAAAGACTGCCATTGAAAGATTCCCTCTGGCAAGGAAGCATGGTGGGAGAGGGATTCAGAACATCCGCAATCTTCACTGGGCGCAAATAAAGAAATTACATACGTACTTCACGGAAGAAGCTCAGCACAGTACTTTACTGGAAAACAAAATTGAAACTAAACACCAGATAATAAAAAGATGTAGGGGTAAACCACTACACGGAAGATTCCCAGTGCAAAAAAATATGGAGGGGTTAGATGCGACCACTTCTGTGGAGTGAATTAAGACCAGCACAATAATAATAATAATAATAATAATAATAATAATTTATTCACTATAAGACCACAATATTAGGGTATAAGTTTCGTCATCAAATTCAAACATTACTTACATAACAATAAATCACAACAGATAAACAAATTAATTAAAATAATGCTAATAATATACGCTGAAACGGAAGGATTAATGTTCGCGATTCAAGATCAGATTGTCGCCACCAAATACTCCCGCAAACACATCCTCAAAGAAGGTATAGATGATAAATGCAGAGTCTGGAGGCAAAAAGGCGAAACCATTAGTGCATGCCATATACTAGCGCTGACGAACTATACAACAAGGCATAATATGGTAGCAAACATTCTACACCAGCAACTATTACAACAGTGAGTCCTTATGGATGACACAACACCATACTATACGTACGACCCAGAGAGTATTGTGGAAAAGGAAGAACTTAAACTGTATTGGGCGAGACCCATCACCACCGATAAAACTATACCAAACAACATCCCGGATATTGTCTTCGTCAATAAAATGTCTAAAACAACATATATAATAGACGTGGCTGTTCCTGGTGCTGCCAATCTAACAAAAAAACATCAAAAGAAAAACAGTAAGTACCTACTTACCACTAGCCATAGAACAAAAAACCATGTGGAAGCAAGACGTAGTCACCATTATCCCCGTCATAATTGGAGCAACAGGGGAAGTACCCAATACCTTACACCAATCTCTAAAGAAACTACTCATCAAGGACGGCATCTATAAATATCAATGCAGAAGGCCGTGGTATTACAAACCTGTGCAATAGTAAGGAATGTGACAAGCAACCTCTAATCCAGTGGTTCTCAACGTGGGCGGTAGCGCCCACCAGTGGGCGCTGGAGGATTTTGGGTGGGCGCTGTACGGTGTAAAGGTAAAGCTACACTACACAGTAAAAAATTAGTAAAATCATACAAAAATGCAAAATGTTTAATATCCGCGCTCACCAATGTTCCTATTATGCATTGTTAACCCCATCGTTGCTATGGTTACGTACATGCTGTTTCTATTTCTGTGCTTAACTATGTTATTGTATGTATGACGCAACGCGCGGACTCTGTGAGTCAACGTGAGTATAACGAGATCTTGACAAATAGTCGACTATTTCATTGTGATCAATTTTTCGAGTGTGCGCTACGGTCAATTTGACGAGACCAAAATTGGCATTAATAATTTGACTAGAGCACGAGAGCTTTAGCTCGAGGGCTTTAGTCTTTAATTATTAATGCCAATTTTGGTTAAGTCAAATTAGGAGACACACGAGAAAAATTGAAACAATGTAATAGTCGACTACTTATCAAGCTCGAGCTATATTTGTTAAGATTATTTCCTAAACCAAGTTTCATAGTAAAAAATGAGTTGTCAAATCGATGTGATTATCAATAATTTCATCCGAAACATCGCTAAATCTCTTTTTGTCGGACATTTTCATCTATTTGACACGTTTGCCACTTAATGAAAAAATACATACCTGATTTGTTACCTACATTTGAATAGTCGATTTGTAATAGTCGCTGATATCAAGAACCGGTACCGTTCATTGGTTAATTTCAACTTCAGTTTTGATTGTGATTTGACAAAATTTAAATTTGACAGGTGAAGGAAATAATCAGCGATAACGTTCGAACAGAGACAAATATTCAGTGTGCGATAGTTGTGTGATTAATTAACAGAGTGTTAATCAAAAATATTGTACATTTAGCACACACGGTTCTGTTATAAAATAAACAATATATATTTGAGCTGAATTAAAACTAGGTAGAGCAATTTTTATAATCGAAAACCGTTTATTACAGGTAATAATCATTTATTGATGTTGGTAATGTTTTTAATAACTCAAATTATTTTAGAAATCTAACTTATACAAAATACTTTAATTATATTGCTCCAACCAAAATTGTTTAACATTGTTTAACATCGGTCTTTTTTACACGACAGCAATGGCCCCTCCAGGCAAAAAGCAGAAGGTGGTACGCCAGTTTTCGGTCGACTATATAGCCTTCGGTTTCGTACCAAGCCCAGCGGATCGCACAAGACCGATGTGCCTCATTTGTTCCAATGTCTTCTCAAATGAAGGTATGAAACCCTCTCGTATGCGTGACCATCTAGAAAAGATGCATTCGGACAAAAAGGACAAGCCCGCAGAATACTTCAAGAAACTGCGTGATGACAGGAAGAAAACTACCCCGTCCATTTCGTCTTATTTTGCCAAGGTGACAGAGATTCAGCGTGATGGCCTGCTGGCATCGTATAACATTGCATATATGATTGCAAAGGCTGGCAAGCCGCACACTGTGGGGGAAACACTGATTCTGCCTGCCGTGAAAGAGGTGATTTCGACTGTGTTACATAGGAATGCGACAGAAATAGTGAAGGCTATCCCCCTTAGCAACGACACGGTCTCCAGAAGAATAGATGAGATGGCAAGTGATGTCGAAATCCAGTTGGTGGACATTCTCAAGAAGACCAACTTTTCCATCCAGCTTGATGAATCGACTTTGAGTGATAACACTGCCCTTCTCATGTCTTACGTGAGGTACTTCGACGAAACTGGGGAAACAAAAGAGGACATGTTGTTTGCAGAGTCCTTACCCCTTGACACAACTGGTACATCCATCTTTGCTGCTGTCAAGAAGTACTTTGAAGAAAAGGAAATCCCGCTAATCAACATTCACTCCTGCGCAACAGATGGAGCACCAGCAATGGTTGGGCGATACAAGGGGTTCCTTGCTCTTCTCAAGAAGGAGCATCCAGATATCATCTGCATACATTGCGTAGCGCACAGAGAGCATCTTGCAGAGAAAACAGCTGACCCCCAGCCTTCATGACTCTCTCAATCTCGTGATCACGGCCGTGAACGTAATAAAAACAAATGCAAAAAGCGATCGACTATTCCGCAACCTCTGCCAGGAAAATGACGAGATCTACAATCGGCTGCTGCTTCACACCTAGGTGAGATGGCTCTCTAAGGGCAACTGCTTGGCTCGATTCTGTGAAATGTTCGATTCAGTTGTCACTTTCCTGCAAGTCAAACATGAGAAGTTGGCCTGTGAGCTGAAGAAACACAAATTGGACATTTTCTACTTGGCTACAATCTTCAGGAAACTCAACGAGTTGTCTCTCCAGATTCAAGGTAAACTGGTGACACTCATCGACTGCAAGAGCGCAGTGACCACCTTTATCAACAAGCTGGCGCTTCTCCACAGTAATATCGTTAGGAAAGAACTTTACCAATTTAGTGAAATTAATCAAATGACAGAGACACCCACAGATGAAGATCTTCTTCGATATGGGGCTCATCTTCAGCAACTAAAAGAGGGCCTTACATCGCGCTTCCAAGACCTCATCGAACTGGATGTACCTGCCTGGATCACTGACCCGTTTGGAGTCGTGCTGGAAGACGTTGACGTTAAATTGCAGGAGGAGTTGGTGGAACTTCGCAACAACGAGGATTGCAAAGTCCGAATCAAAACAGGCTTCAAGAAACTCTGGCAGAACCACAGCATGGCAGGACTATTCCCTACAATGTGGGGAATTGTTCACAAGCTTCTTCTCACGTTTCCGACTTCATATTTAGTGGAAACCGGATTTAGTGCGGCTACATTTCTGCACTCAGACAAGAGGAGAAGGCTGGACATGGTCAACAGAGGGGACTTGCGGCTTTATTTGTCTCTGCTGACTCCTCGCGTGAAAGAGCTGGTGAGCAAGCACCAACCTCAAGGATCGCATTAGTGAAGATTGCATGGGTTGGGCCCACAAATTTATTAATTTAATTTTGTTAAATAAAATTCAATATTTCAATAATAATTTTTTTTTGTATTAATTAATATTTTTAAATAAATTTAGAGGTAGAGTTTATTACTTCTTGTTTTAATTACTGTGCCCAGGTTAACTAGTCCATAATCCATAGTCGTAGTCCATGACGTGTCCCTTCGCGATTTTCTGCAGTGGGCGCTGGGATCTATACAAAATCCAGTAAGTGGGCGCTAGGCGAAAAGAGGTTGAGAACCACTGCTCTAATCTAACACCCGAATCGATCCTCTCATAGCGAAACTATAACCCGATCATTTAATTAATAAAACACCTCGAGCCTACTCCGTTGGCACCAAGCCTCGGAGAAGTGAATGTTCCTCAAACTTCCCAAGGTTGAAGAGTGTAGTCGATAATACACGCCTTAACATCCCCCAACAGCTTTACCCCAATTATAGAATAAATTACTGGTAACATACTGGAATTCAATTCCTTAAATTTATTTTTTGATAGACCATCTTCAAATCCAGAATTTACTTTACGTTAATGATTCATTAAATTCGTGCTTATGTCGCTTTCGTTAACCTACCCTGCCCGATTTTTAAAAATTAATAAACAATTTCAATTAGTGAGTTTTAGACGATCAACGAGTCGTTATTCTCATGATAACGGTGATGTAAAAAATTAACAATTAGAAACACTGACCTACTTACCACAGATTCTTAAGACAATTTCACACCATTGTTATTTGAAATCGCACGCAATTTAAACATTTACTTGCTTGTGTGCATGTAATTAAATACGAAGTTATATTGACAAAGGATTACTTTACTCAAAGAAAATTTTTAATAACAATGGTGTTGTGTTTAGACAATAAAGAAACTGCTCGGGATTTTTATTGACCAATGGTGCGTATTATAGAAAGGAATTATAACGTTTAATAATCACTGAATAAATTGCATTGTCCTGCTGTCTATGACATGAGTCATTTTAATATTATTAGTTATTACATTTTTGCCAACACGTTTGTGTAATAAGGAGTTGCGTGTGTTTGAGAAAATTTCTTGGAACAATGAGAACGATATTTCGAAAGAAAAGCCTCCTGGATCATATAAGAAAATAAAACTTGACTAGCTGTATGCTAGGTATAGTACTGAGGGCAGATAATTATACAATTTCTCAATATACAATCAATAATTTTTTGTCAAATATTCTTTGTGTAAATTTAAATACGCATCGATTCAACGAGACTCCTTTAATCACTGAACTGATTCTATTGATTTAATTTGATTTTGTAAAGCACTGGTCATCATATATTTATGCAGATTTCATATAAAAATACTACTGTGTCGACATGAATTTAAATTTGCACAAATTCTGTCCAAAAAGTAATAAATGTGCATGATAGCCAGTGCTTTGCATTTACGAGCAAAAATAACTACTAAACTGATGAAAAGATTTTGTCGATTCAAAAAAAATGATTCTTTTCAACAAATGCAATCTTACGTTAATTTTGGTCGACTCTGTATTTTTATTTGTCATATGCCTTGAAATTCGTTACATTTAATTTTTGGCAAGCCCTGTATTTTGTTTACTTGACGGTGTCGCACAGTCGTTTAAGGACGTTTTATTATATTTTGTTTTTTATGTCTTGTTGACATAGACTTTACTTTATTTTTATTTTCAATGTGCAACATACTAGTAAATCTCATTATGGTTATTTTACTAATTAATTATATATTAATTTATTGTGGTTTCGTGTCGGTGCTGCCATTTCATTTATTTGTTATATGCGTATTTATTATAGTCCCGCCACATTACGAGTCAATTGAGATTTTAATTTGTGGAAATTGTATTAATTATGTCCTTATTCTCGCTAAAATTTTCGACCTCGAGATTTTTGCAGATGTCCACGTTTTGAAGTCCCCTGATAGCGAAAAAGTGGTTTTTAAAAAAGTCTGTGTGTCTGTCTGTCCGTCTGTGTGTCTGTGACCATGATAACTGTCAATCCGCTAAAGCTATCAACAAATTTTGTATTTACGTGTATAATTTCCCTCTTGAGATCTGATTAGTTTTTCAGTAAAATCGGTAGACCGGAAGTAGCAGTTTACTTCAGTGAAAAAATCGAATTTTGCCAATATTTCGTCAACTACTAAGTTTAAACAAATTTATAAAGAATTCATATGTACTTAAAATTAAGTTTGAGACAAATTATCTCAAAAAAGTTTTTCGAAATTCCAACGGGAAGTAGGTCTTTTACTCTTATCGAAAATCAGTTTTTTGCGAATATCTCGCAAGTCATAATTTTTAGACAAGTATGTTATGAGTATAAAAGTATTTAAAACATAATTTTCAATAGCTTTTGTATAAAAAATTTCAAAATTCCGACCGGAAGTACCACTTTTACTCTTATCGAATAGCGATTTTTTGCAAATATGTCGTAAGTTATGCATTCTATATACCGTAGTCGACAAATTTTAATTTCGGTTTACAGCAATACTACCTATCTATCCCATGCAGAAGATGACCTTATAATATGCAGCGATGCCTGCTTGCCAACAGTGGTGGGAGAACCGACGCAGTGTCGGGGTATTCTCACATTTGATAGCGAACGTTTTGCAAGTGTACTTGGCAGCCTCGCTATATGTTTATCTCTACCTTAATTCGTCTTGCTCTTTTCCTCTTTCTACTTTCGTATCAGAAATTAAAATTCGTCGACTACGATATATTTATCAAAAGTACAAAAGTATTTAAAACTGGATTTGCAATATTTTTTGTATATATGAAATTTCAAAATTCGGACCGGAAATAGCACTTTTAGCGAGTAGCACTTTCTTGATAATATCTTGCAAAGACTGCATTCTATAGAGATTTATTAAGAGAAAAGAAGTACTTAGAATAGGATTTTGAATAATTTTTGTATAAAAAAATTCTTAAAATTGTATAGTTTGAAACGCTCATACGTATAAGAAAGTCGTGTGGTAGCCACACCTCATTTTTTTATATTGTAATATTAATCACTCTGGATGAATTTTGTTAATTATTAGGACTTTTATAATTCGTTGGATAATCAATCAGTTGTAATTGTTTGCTAAATTGTAAATCATAATTTGTGCACTAACTCAAAATTTATGGTGGAATTCTGTAACTTTCTCGGAAGCTGCGGCTATCGTAGGCCCTGGCAACGAAGTGACGTTGCGATGACGATTTCAGAATATTGAGAGTTAGTGACGTAGAACTGTCAAAACGTTCGTGAGTAAAGATTTTGTTGGTTATATTGTGGTTATATTAATATTATATAATTATTGTTAATATACTGTTCCTGTTGTTATATTTATAGTTTCTGTTAGTTTATTTGTTATAATTATTATTGTTTTATATTTGCAAATATGAATGGCTTTATAGCATTATTATTAGATGAAGATCACAACACGTAGGTAATCGATAATATAAAATATATACAGTATACATAATATATCTCATTCTCTTTATTTTAGAAATTATATGCGTATATTCCGAAAACGTTTAAGAGATCACGGAAATCCTTTTGAAATACCAAACAGGCATTTTAAACAAATGTTTAGACTGAATAAGGACACTGTTCAAAACCTGATCCAGTTATTGGATGGACATATTGAACAAACAAATATACCATTACATTTGAAGGTTATTATCATAAACATCACTTGAAATGCATATTAACTTTATAGTGCACATTATATATTTGTTACAGGTCTTAACAACATTAAATTTCGTAGCATCAGACAGCTATCAGAATAGTGTTGGTATTAATAGCTTTGTTTCTCTCAGTCAGAGTTCAGTAAGTCGAATAGTTCATCAGGTCTATCTTGTAATATCAAACAATTTATTCCCTGACTGGATAAAATTTTCCAGTGATTGTGAATCGAAGAATCATGTCAAGCAAGGGTAATTATGTTGTATCAAAATAATTCTTTATTTTGTTTTTATGATAAAAAATGGGAGACCGGAGATGTATTTTGTTTAATCGATAGCACCCAGTTCATATATTTACCAAGGGTAATTAAGGGTATCTTTTCTAAACGTTCTAAAAATTATTCTTCTGTATAGTTTTTATGACAAATGGGGTGCACGAGATGTAGGTGTAATTGATGGCACACATGTCGATATACTTGCTCCACCTTTAGCCGATGAAGAACACTCTCCTTTTGTATATATATATTTTTTCTATTCACATACTGTAATTTTTTTTCTAAATTTCAGCACTTCTTTTATGGTAAGGTTAATAAAAGAAAATATATTTGACAATAAAATGTGTTTTATTTTTCAATATTTATACAAACAATCTCTATTTGAGTACCTATTATTCAAAGTTCACATTTCTAGTTCAGTATTATTATTTTTCTTTTTGATCTTTATTGTTAAGATTTAATAGTAAACATATAATTCATATCTAATATTAGTATAATTATCCGAGTCAAATGTCTTCTATTGTTTTATAATACTTGCTGGTAAATTTATTAAACAATAATTTTTTACATTCTTTTGAGTTGAAACAGTGCAAATTTCAGCCTAATGAATATTACTCTCCTGTAAAAACTGCAAATAAAGAGAACTTTCAATTACTATAATTTCAGAGGCTCGACAACAAAATCCTGCAATAATATCGAATGATTTGGTGTACCAAGTACAACAATACATCACAGGATTGGTCGATTTTCTAAATACAAAATCATCTATATCCTTCAACCATTTATATACTTTGGCCTATGCTATTAAAACTTAATGTTACCTTTTTGGATCCTAAAACATTAATCGTTCAATACAGTTACACATTGATAAAATCTTTGCGGTTTGACTTACAAATAAAGAAAGTCATTGACTAAACAGGTAAATTTCCTCTTATTTTCTTCAACATAATATAAAGTTAAACATCCTCTCAATTTGATGTACATAGTTCTATTATTAGAAAATCTTATGAAAAAGTCAACTTTAAATTGTGAAGTTATTGTGAACACGATACCATAATAGACTTTTTCGAACATGTAGTTTGTGCACATTTCACATGCTTTATGTTGTGTGGATATTGTCTGCTAGGTTTATGTATTTTTTTGTGTTTAGGTACTCTTGTAAGAAAAACAATGTCCACTTTATAGAGATACCTGTCCTTGTTGGCTTTATAAAAAAATCACATTTCATCATCCATAAATGTGCCTGAAAAGACATTTATCTGCAAATTCAGATACACTAGTGCGATACTACGTCCCTTTGAATCTCTCCTAATGATAAGAGTTCTTGTTGAAATTTTCCAAAGTGTTTCATGCTATCTTGGCAGCAGTATAAACATATGTTTATATTATGTCTTGGCATTACAAAATGTTCCGTACATTTTCTTTAAAAAAAATGTTAGCAATTGCTATATTATATTTCAAACAATTTTCTTATTAGTTAAAATTTTAAATTGAAATATTTTGGTATATGTTTACGAGATGATATGTCTGTTTACATGTTAAACATAAAGGTTATGTACGAAAAATCGTAAATTGACACTTCTACGTCACTAACTATAAAAATTCTGAAATCGTCATCGCAACGTCACTTCGTTGCCAGGGCCTACGATAGCCGGAGCTTCCGAGAAAGTTGCAGAATTCCACCATTAATTTCATTTCAATTTAATACTGTATACCAGGACCACTCAGATAGTTGTAATTTTTGGTAGCGAGTGGCCATATTTCTATTATTTTGTATGTTGGTACTCACAAATAGGAGACCACATATAGTTATGTAATACTACATTTAGTTATATCGATTCATAATTTTCACCTTAATTTTGAATTAACTTTATTTAGACGTTAGCTATCTTTACAAATGTTTGTGACTCGATAGGTCACTAGTTATGTTAATTCATGTAAGGCAATGAGATATCTATGCTAATCTCGACCTATCATTAATATGTAAATGTATATTTGTTTCCTCGCACCCATTTCTTGTTAACCGCATATACAGGGTGTTATTACCTTTTAGTCTATGGTATCTTTTGATAATTTTGCTTTGGTAAGTTAATGTTTCGGATCAATTCCACCAATTAAAATTAGAATTTAACTATTGCCAGTCAATTCAATTTCAACCATTTGTAGTATAATTAGCTAACTACTGTCAACGTATTTTAAAGCCTAATTTCTATTTTAAAATTTATGCATTCATATCGTTTAGCTTTTGTTAATAATTTTTCTTTTACTTACAAATAAATTTTGGAATTCATCCAACCCCTATTACTTTTTTGAGTGTGCTGAATGTCTAGGTAAATTAAATAAATAATTGTTATTGTTTTGAATTTTTGGGTACTGCCTTATCTCCATAAACCTCCTTATAATTGATAATTGTTTTTCTCCCGGGTCAAAATAACGTTTTGGAGGGCGGCTTATTTATTTATGGGGCTGGCGCCTTAAATTTCATTTATATCCATCTGCTAGTTCTTGGTAACGAACGGCATCTTCTATTTTTGACAGTTTTATACCAGGGAAGCGGCAGGTAAGACATCTTTGATAGTATAAGCTGAATCTTAACGTCTTTAGACTATCTTAACGTTACTTTGAGTTTATATTAGTATTTTTTTTTTGGTAATTTAAGATGGATAGTTATGTGGTAGCGCCATTTTACCGCACCCTTATTTAAGTTCTATTTAAACGTATAGAAGAGTGTAGCAGCAAATAAATATTAATATTAATTTATACACATCTTGTATATAAATTTCTGTTGGCATTTACTAACGATATCGTGATTTAAATAGTAGAAAATACTATAAAAATTTGATTGAAGAATACTCCTTATTGAAAACTATAAGCGTTGAATTATAAATATCAAATCATATACGTTTATTGATTAACATCGAAAGATAGACGTGAAGCGATAAGCTTTAGCGGTAAACGTAAACCCAAAACTTTAAACTATAAACGTAAAGCGATAAATGTTACACAATAAACGTCAAATGTTAAAGGATAAACGTTAAACAACAAACGGTAAACATTAAAGTTGAATAATAAACGATGAACGATAAACGTTATACGACAAACTGTAAACGTTAAATGATAAACGTTATACGACAGACGTTATACGATAGATGTTAAACGAATAACGTTAAACGTTAAATGATAAATGTTAAGCGATAGACGTTAAACGACTACAAGATCATTTCTTTTTGAGTATATGATTTGAATTGTACGCCAATGGTCAATAGCAGTAAACACAAAGCAAGATTCAATTTTTCTATGATATATGACCGAGCAACGCCAGGCTACAGGCAGCTAGTCATTTTATAAATAAAATATTTAGGCACGACAGTGCCGGTAGAACTTTACATGGCGTTTTCGTGTTGCCGATTTAATAGCATGAAAATGTCTTAATCGTATTGTTTAAGTTAATCACAGACAAAAAAAATCGGTATACCTACAAAATGAAATTGCCTATAAACAGAATGTGTTAAGATGGTCGCGGTTTTTCTTGCTCGTGAGCGTATATGAGATCTCGTAACATTTTCATAAAATATTTTTTTGACAAACTATTATTAAATATATGAATATCTAAATAACAATGTTTATTTACAAACAATTCTAAACCCTAAACACTATGGTCTTTCAAATCATACATTCAGTACTAAAAATTAGGAAGTGCCTCCGTAGCCGGCGCCGGTTCTAAGTATGATACGTGAAGTCGGCTGCCGTCCGCAATTCTTGATGCCGTAGCTGGCCGGCATCAATATGCATACAAAACGGAGACCGGCGCCGGCTATGGAGGCACTTCCTAAAAATTATCGAAAATTATACAAGTAATAAACATTTCAAACAATTTAATATGTATGAATAAATGACTGATGTATAATATCAACATAAATTAATTTCCAGGAACATTGGTCAGAGGCCCAACAAGAAAGACTTGAATTACAACGTGCCAGAGTATTGGAAGTGAACAGGCACCTTGTCGCGCTGACCGACAGTTGGGAAAGAGGTGGTTTACCACTACACATGAATCTTGCCGTGCACCACTACCCGCAACCACCGCAGAACATGGCCGAACGTCTCAAACAGCAAAACCACTTGTTAACCGAGGTAAGTAACTGAAGAAGTTCACGTTTGACTACGTATTACAAGTTGAACTAGCAATAAATAGAGCAAATCAGAAATGAGAAGAAAGGAAAGTATTTGTTTTAAGTGAATGTTCTGTTAAATTTAGTATTTACGCCCAGTGGCGGCTCGTGCTAAAAATTTTAAGGTGTTCTGCAAGTTTTACAAAAAAAATTACCTTGCACGGGCAGTAAGAGGTTGTCTCCCATCGATCTTATCGTGCTTTCTTCGCCTTCCGCACTGAAGTAATGGATTTCTGGAACGATTGTCAATTGTCACAGAAAAAAATAAGAGTCACTAAGCACTACTTTACTAACAAATTATTTCTTATAAATTAAATCTATTCTACGTTCTTTTCGATTTGCAAATTTTGTTATCACTTTGTCATTAAAATTGTCTATTTCGGAGATAAACTTTTTTTCGATAGATAGCATGGAAAGAGATGTTAAACGATCTTCGGTCATTGAATTTCTGAGAAACGTCTTAATTCGATTTAGTGTTGAAAAGCATCGTTCGGCCTCTGATGTTGTCATGGGAGTTGTTATTACAATTTCTAATAATTTTCTAGTCTCTTTCAACGTATCTCCCAGATTGTTTTTTATTAAAAATTTTAGAAGAGGTAGTGCGCCTTTTAAAGATCTACAATCAGTTCTTGAGTAAATAACAGACAATTCAGTTCGTAATCTTTCTTTATCAAGGGTGGGATAATAGGAGCATGCGGAAGTGAGTTTGTCCTCAGGAAATTTACTGCAATACTCTCCAAAGCATTCCGAAAAAAAAAGTGATGCCACTACTAGATGCTCTTTAAAATGAAATCGATCTTTTGCACAATTTAGAATAACATCACACACCTCTAAAGCCGAAATTCGATGATTAAATCTGCTGTTATTTGGACGTTTGCGTTTTTCTGGTGGTGGCTCATCGCTTATTAAATCTGATGCTTCACTTATGATGTTGTCAATATTATTTCGAACTTGGCCTATACCGCGTTCAAAATTTTCGATAGCGTCTTTTACTAGAGTGGGTTCAATTTTTCTTTGCTGCAATTGATTAAACAGGATATCTACATGGGGCATTACATGATGGTAAAAAGTCAGCCAAAAATTGAAGATCGGATCATTTAATGTACGGCGAATAGAGGCGGCTGCACTACAGACTGTGTTGTTGGAGAATTGTTCTTCTATTTCTTCCATACACTCAATGAGAGAGGCCCTATTTTCGTACACAACATTAATGGTCCTGATATTAAAATTCCAACGGGTTGTAGCGCCGTGGGGGATCCTTCTGTTTACAATCTTGTTTAACACTTCTACTCGTTGGGGTGAATTATTAAAAAAGCCGGGAATGTCTTGTAGATTTCCAAAAAATACACGTACTTGCGAATTTGCAGAAGCAGCTTTAGACATAATTAAATTTAATTGATGGGCATAGCAATGTACATAGTGCGCAAAAGGGTACTTTTTTTTAATCAATGCTTGAACGCCTGCGTGTTGTCCGCTCATCACCGCTGCTCCATCGTAACTCTGTGCAATCAGTTTGTTAGGTGAATTTTGAATTAAAGGATCTATAACACTTAAAATTGTTTTGCTAAGTGTTTCTGCATCACATTTTTCAGGAATGACGTAGTTCCAAAAACGTTCAATTGGCTCACCATCACGAACATATCTAAAAATAACTACCATTTGAGTTTTTGCAGCAACATCCGTTGTTTCGTCCGCCATGATCGCCAAAAACGGAGAATTATTAATTTCCTCAATTATTTGTTCTTGACAGACTTCAAGTATGCACTGTAACAGATGATTCTGTATTTCTTTGGAAGTGCCTTTAAATACCGAACAATTTTTTAGGTGCTCACTTAGAGTTGCATCTAATTCAGCCGAAAAATTAATAAGTCCACGAAATATCCCCGGATTCTCGGAAGTATCGCTCTCATCATGTCCCCGAAGGGCCAATTCAAAAGCTCCACAAAATTTTATACAATTAATAATTTTTGATAAAATATACCGATTCTTTGACACATTTTCATTATGTCTCTGTATATTTACCCAATAAGCAGAATCTAGTTGAGCCATAATATTAGTTGACCCTAGTAACGCAAATTCCATAGAATTATGAAGATGGCTTTTAGAATTCTCATGTCTTTTTATTTTCAAACTCAAGTGCTCTAGATCCGTGACCCCTATTTCAGTCCAAGCTTTATCACCACCAAAAAGTAAACAGGGAAAACAATATAAAGCATTTTTTTTGTTGCATCCACAAATCCATTCGTTTTTTGAATAAATATCGCTACTAAATTTACGTGTATAATTTTTCCCTCTACTTACACCAGTTTTTTCAATAGTGATATCTACTAATGGCCTGCCTCTTGCTTTTAATTCTAACTTTTCTTCGTATGAATATTTAAAGAATCTCTTCACATTAATTAAATTAAAGACCACCTCCATAATACACAGAGTTTATATAAATTGTCAACAATACACAAAAACAGAAGCACGCGCACTCTAATATTTGTTTTTATGTTAAACACGCCGCACCGACTTTTGTCGCGAAAAAATTAAATAAACCGAATCATGTGGCCGTTCTCGCTGCACTCAATGCAGCGAATTTGTCTGGTAAAATCAGGCATTAGTTTTAGACAGCCGCGGTGGTAGCGGGGTGGCGCGCGGGTGTCTGTATGGGCTCTGAGCGCCCGTTCGTGTGGACCAGATAAGGAACAAGTGAGCGATCGCGCGAATTAGATTGGTTATTCCACTGGTCGCCTATTGAATATTATTTGTACATTTTATGTTGGAATTTCCGAAGCGAATATCTCGGCTTCTACTGATCGGATTTTGATGATTCAGATGTCAAATTGTAGGGTTTGATGTCCTCTACAGGATGATGTAGAAAAATATGCAAATTTTTTGATATACAGGGGGAGAATTTTCACAACAATATGTTACGCTTTTATAAACATCAGAAATGTCGGAAAAATTATGTAAAAGAAAACTAGTTATAACTAATACAGGTTCGCCCGCCCAATTTTTTGGGAGCTCTGCAGCACTGCAGCGCTTATGCGCCAGCCGCCACTGTTTACGCCACTATTTAACTAAGTACCTAGAAGAAATCATAAATTATAAGTAAATATGAAACCACAAAGAATTTACCTAACTTTAAACAATATTTCAGGGTGTTATCATATAGGGCGGTCTGTATTTACAATCGAGCTGTCAGTCCAAAAGAAAGAATACATATTTTTTTTCTTTTATACAAATACTTTATACAGGGTGTTCACACTTAAACCCGCACCATTGGTAACTCCGTTATTATTGGAGCTACGAATTCGTCCAAATTAGCAAACTAGTAGGATTTTTCCTGGCGGTTACGACGATGAAAAAAAAAAACAATTGAACGTCGCGTTTTTCAGATATTTGACAAAATGTAATTTTTTAAATGGAACACCCTATATATTTTTATGCGGTTGAATAAAAAATTTAGTTCTGAATAAAAATGTTTAAATACATTATCTTAAAAAAATTGAAAATAAAAAAGTTATCACGTGATTTCTTAAACATTGCACTTTGTTTAAAAAAATTTATGAAAGACGTAGCATGTTTCACATGTTTATCCAATTGAAGTCATCTTCAGATATTAAATAAAATAATATCGTAAACATCTTTAAAATTTGCTTACTTTATCACTAAAACGTAAGTTTTCAAATGAGATACCGTGCATTTTTAGGGATTTAGGATTTGTTTTTAGGGATGCCTAATGAAATTTGTAATTAAATAATATGTACCGATTATTGTATACTATTCTCTTGTTGAACGGATGAAAAAAAAATTTGTATAGGTCCTAGAATGTTTGTTCATAATATTCCTAAATGAATTCAAACGAAACGTTGTGTTTTTAACGAAATTTATTTTGATTTCGTCCACGAAACTTAAGAATAACAAATAAAAGAATAATAAACACTATCAATCAACATACATAACTAAAATAGTTGTTCGAAGGTACCACCTTCTTGGTCCAGACACTTGCGGGCTCTTTTCTGAGTGCAGCGCGTGGCTTTGAGAAGGGTCCTTCCATCAATATTCCGAATAATGGCCGTAATGTTATTTTGAAGTTCTTCCACATTTTGGTAACGATGTTTGTAAACTTCATTTTTCTCTCGGCCCCATAAAAAAATCTAGCGGAGTTAGATCTGGTGAGCGTGGGGGCCACAGAAGTGGTCCATGAGTTCCAATCCAACGGGGTCCAAACAGTCTCTCCAGTAATGCGTTAACGATATGGTGATTATGAGCCGGTGCACCGTCTTGTTGGAAGTATATCCGCGGCCTATCCATCAAGTTCACGTTGTCCACGAAATCTTGCAATACATGAGACATAAAGTCCTCATATCTCTCTCCCGTTAATGAGCCGCGGTAAAAAAAAGGACCCACAATTTTAGATCCAATCATACCACACCAAACATTAAGGCTGAACCGATGTTGTGGATTAGTGGGATGAGTCAAAAAAGGATTTTCCCGACTCCAAAAATCATAGTTTTTTCGATTAAACATTCCCTTATTAGAGAAGTTACTCTCATCCGACCATAAAACATATCGAGGAAAATTTGGATCTTCTTCACATTTATGTAGGAACCATTCACAAAATTCCATTCTTCTTATATCATCATTAAGATGCAAAGTTGGTACTGGCCAATATTTGTATGGCTCAAAATTATATTTTTTCAAAATTTTATGAATCGTTCCCAATGAAAGGTCTATTTCTCTTGCCAATTCTCTAATTGAATTGTTAGGATAGGCCTCAAAATATCCCAGTACATTTATCTCTACTTCCTCACCAACCACAAATTGCTTCTTCGTTCTATTCTTCTTGAAAACCTCTTCGTTTCGCCGAAATTGTCTGTATAATTCCAAGAAATATCTTCTTTGAGGAATCGCGCGCTCGGGAAACATTGCACTATAATGTTCGCGAGCTCTAATAGTGTTTTTTCCCTGAAATATGTAAGCTTCCATAATATCACATTTTTCCTCATGTGTGAAAACCATTTTTATTAGAAGAAAACAAGAAGAAAACAGCAAAATAACAATGCGAATTTTAACACACTGACAGATTAATTTGACGGATTGTTATTGAATATTTTTTTTTTATTGGTGCCTATTTGATCAAAATTGTAACAACTATTGTAATGTAGGCTAATTTCATTTTCTCTTTTCCTTTTTTTCTGAGTGGAATTTTAAATTATACTGTCCCATTTTAAAATGGGTACTTTTCTGATTATCTCGGGAATATGCCCCTTTAAAGAAATCACGTGATAACTTTTTTATTTTCAATTTTTTTAAGATAATGTATTTAAACATTTTTATTCAGAACTAAATTTTTTATTCAACCGCATAAAAATATATAGGGTGTTCCATTTAAAAAATTACATTTTGTCAAATATCTGAAAAACGCGACGTTCAATTGTTTTTTTGTTTTTATCGTCGTAACCGCCAGGAAAAATCCTACTAGTTTGCTAATTTGGACGAATTCGTAGCTCCAATAATAACGGAGTTACCAATGGTGCGGGTTTAAGTGTGAACACCTGGTATACTGGGTGCAGTGGCGGCTCGGGGTGGTTCACATAGGGAGTGCATAATTTCAAAATTAAAAAGTATAATAAAAGAACGCTTACCCAATCTTAATAAGTTTCAGCGACATACTGTTCCTGACAGGCACTGCTCATTGTATAGTTTGTTTTGAGGGAATAGTAAATATAACACTACAGTTTGATTACATCTGACGATAAACGAAGTCCATTTTGCGTGTCTTTGACTTGCAGAACAGGTCTATCACTTTTTCATTAAAATTTGGGAAATCATTTATAAATTCTTTTTCACAATATAACATAGTAAGGGCATTTAATCTGTCTTCTTTCATTGTATTTCTCAGGAAAGTTTTTATTCTCTTCAGCCGTGAAAACTGGCGTTCCGCTTCAGGCGTTATCATTGGGATTGTAATGACAATTTTTAAAAGCTTAACAACTTTATTAAAGGTGTCGCTTAATCCATCCAGCAGAAGGCCTAGCAGACCTACAGCACTGACTTCTATATTTTGCCTAAATTCTTCTCTAGAATATAGAACACTTAATTCAGTTCGTAGTCTGCTTTCATTGAGGCATGGATAAAATTTTACTGCTTCTTTAAGGCAATCTTCCGGAATTTTTTTTTGAAAAGAGGAGAACTGTTTAAAAGAAATTAAGTTTGCTAATATTAAGTGCCCTGTATACCGAAATCTAGTTTTTATTTCAAGCAAAATAATATCGCACACTTCAATAGTTTCCCCCCGTCTTTGGCTACCATCAGTTACTCTTCGTCGCGTTGATGGTCGAGGAGTCAGTTCTGAGTCATTTTGTTTAACCAACTGATTATCTGTGTCAGCGATTTCGGTTCGAATTTTTCCAATAGCGCGTTCAAAATTATCTAAATTATTCTTCATTTTTAATGCATCTGTATTGACATTTTGTAATTGATTAAACAATATGTCCACATGTGGCATAATTTTATGAAAGAAAGTTAACCAATAGATAAAATTTTCCTCTTCTAAAATTCGCAAATTGGCACCAGCTTGATGAATGGTAGTTTGTAAACTAGCTTCTCCCTCGATTTGTTCTAGAGCTTCAATTACTTCTTCTCGGTGCTCATATATTGTATTCACTGTCCTAGAATTGAAGTTCCATCTTATTTTTGAAGAACAAGGTAAGCTTTTTCTCTGAAGGAATTCTTTCAATCTTGCAGCTCGTTGTGGTAAAGTGGAGATAAAAGTACATATTCCCGTCAGATTGGCAAAAAAAATTCTGCAATTACTATTGCTCGATGTAGCATGTGACATAATAAGATTTGTCTGATGTGCGTAACAATGTACAAAATTGGCCCTTGGATACTGGTCTTGGACATGTCTTTGCACGTCGTTAATAGCACCACTCATGACTGTTGCCCCATCATAGCTCTGTGCAATCAGTTTTTCTGGGTCATCAACAAGCAAACTAATTTCGTTACGGATGGAGGCAGATAAAGAATTAGCATCATGTCCACTAGGCAGAAGAAATTTCCAAAATCTTTCGACCGGTCTCGCGTTCACAATATATCTTAAAACAACCACCAACTGAAACTGATTGGACACATCTGTGGTTTCATCAGCTATGACAGATATGAAGTCGGTTGCTTTAATTTCACTGGAAACTTGTTCATGATACACGTTCAACATTACATCAAGCAGCTCATTCTGTATCATTTTTGATAATCCCTTAAAAACCGGTGCTGCTTCGATGTGATCTCTGAGCGATTTATCCAATTCTGCCGTAAAATTTATCAATTCCCGAAAAATGCCCTTGGTATTCGACGTTTGCCGTTCATCATGACCCCGAAGTGCCAGTTCAAACGTGCCACAAAATCTAATGCAATTTATTATTAAATTTAACACATGCCTATTTTTTGTTACCTGTACATTGTGTTGTTGAACTGCTTTTCAATATGATGAATCTAAAACATTCTGAATGTTATTTTTTTCCTAACATTCTTAGACTAAATATATTTTTCAAATGCCCTTCGGAATTTTCATGTTTCGTAATTTTAGCACTAAGATGAATTAAGTCTTTTATTCCGTTCTTTGATCAAGACGGTTCACCACCAAACAAAAGACACGGAAAACAAAACAAAGTATTTTTAATTTCACACCCACAAATCCATTCATTTTTCTGATAAATATTCATTTTTAATTTTCTTATAACGTCTGTACCTTTAACAGATTGTTTACTTTCTAAATATAATTGGGGCATCGGCCGTTTAAGATTTTTTATTGCGATTTTTTCATGATACGTTAACCGCGAAAACGTGTTATTCTGTAACGCGGAGACGAAATTCATCTTACAACAGCGGTGAGCAGACTGGGGATCTTGCTCACACGCTATGTATTATACGATAGAACAAAATACAGTTCTCCCCACCTTCAATGTAATGTTAATGGTTTAACGCAGCAACGGTTGGGCTTTGCTCATGGGTATGTTTCTCTCGGTGGAAGGGGTAAACATTCGAATAGTTTCTTGCGCTGTTAGTCGTCATTATATCTGTGACGACGATCGGTGTATGTAGGTTGTTACGCGTGCCGCACACGCCACGTTCCTGTTCAATAACTATGAATACGTAATAAATAAATACTTTCACAGTTAGTCGCCGCTTGGTTTGTTTTGTTTCAAAATTCCAGGGGGTGCAATTGCTCACTTGCTCTCATTAAAGAGCCGCCACTGACTGGGTGCCATAAAATAAATTAATACTCAGTAAACATTAGTATTTTATTCGCAACAAAAAAGGATGAACTTTCATTAAGACATTAGTTTATCTAGTTAGAATATCAAGGCTGGGAACTGGAAACAAATGCACTTAAGTCGGATTTTGTCTATGGTAGTTGCAGAATACAAAATTTAGAAAAAAAAGTAGTGCGTACATCATAAATTACAGAAAAAGTATTTATCTGGAAAAAACTGAGTTGTTTGATGTCAAATAATAACTTGGATGACTATAATCTCCTAATTAATTTTAGAAGACGTTTATATATCCTACTAAGAAAAATTACGTCTATGAACTGTAAAAGATAAAAATATTTTCATTTATACAGAGTGTGCGAGAACGACGATCAAACACACATTTTTAATTTTTTTAATTTGTTTATATTTTATGATAGACCTTTTAATGTTGATTAAAATAACCTTAATTTAAATTAGCTGATATTCATCTTCTTCTGAGATATAATGATTTTTCCGCCGAAAATTGTACCGATGAAAGAACTATTATGGGTTGAATTAGTAAATGTATTATTCGACTACATTAATTTACTATTTGTTTTAACATTTCAAAGCACATTCTTTAGAATTTTATACAATTCTGAACTTAAAAATTCTGAGAAAATAAAATGGAAAATTAAGTGACAGTGAAAAGTACTAAAATTTACTATTTAAAGTCGCCCACTTTCTTGCATCTATTAACAATGTTGTAAAAGTTATAAAATATCATATCTGAATAAACCAGATCAGAACTTATTAATTTAAAAATATGTATTGCCATGTCTTTCATTACCCATAGCATAAATACCTTAAACTAGATAAAAAGACGTTATTTATAATATTTTCTGTTTGCAAATAAATAATTTTCATTGATGTTTTAAAACTTAAGAAGTGTACTAGCTTGGTAATTTCGGAAGCATGCATAATTTGAAAATATGTTACGTTTATAACTAGGTGAAAAACTAAAACCGTCAGATAAAAAGACGTTATTTATAATATTTTCTGTTTGCAAATAAATAATTTTCATTGATGTTTTAAAACTTAAGAAGTGTACTAGCTTGGTAATTTCGGAAGCATGCATAATTTGAAAATATGTTACGTTTATAACTTTAGGTGAAAAACTAAAACCGTCAGTAAAAATTCACAATACAGTATTCAAATTTACTTTACTAAAAAACTGGTATATAGACAAACATGGTATGAGTTTCTATTTTCTATCTATAAACGTAAGTTTGACATGTTGACAACTTTTTCAAACCTTGCATAATTTCTATTTTTCAAACTTAAAACTTCAAAAAAATTAATATTAATTACTTACCTGATAGAAAAGCACTCGCGACCGACGTGTACGAATAAATTGTAATGGTTTCAAATAGAGATGTTGCAAACTTTTACCTGTCAAGTAATATAACCTACAAAAATCATTTCAGGACTGTCATAAACAGTAATATTCGTACACCTCGAAATTTGTCATAATTACCTTTTGACGTTTGTTGTAATTTTCAACAGTGCTTGTCTACTACACAGAACAGCTAAGTATTAAATAAACTATAAGTATAGAAAACTAATATTTAATAACTTTATTTATAATATTTAATTTGTAAGTATACATAGCGGAGACTATATATACCTACTTAGATATTAATTAATTAGTTTAATTTTTTTCTAAAATTCTTACGGTCGATGAATCGTGGTCTTAAGTTCGTACTTTGGCCGTGTCCGTTACCAAAACGCTTCAACCATAGTCTGGATTATAGCTACTATATTTAGGACAGCTGACTCGTCGGCCATTTTGGAGATATGTGTCAGTCATATTACGTACTTATTTTTAGTTATTGTTATATATTCTGGGTATTTCTTAAATATACGACTATTGTAAAAAATTATACCTACATTTTTCACGTCCTAAACAGGCTTAATAAAGTCAATTATTCGAAGTTCTATTCAACATTTGCTATTACAGTCGAAAGCAAAAAAACGTAGACAAGAGATATCGTACTTTGTAAACCTGGCCTTATTTACTTGTCATTAGTGTCAAGTCATTTTTCTATGGAATATCAAATAATTATCAAAACATCTTCTACCTGATTAATACGAATCAAAATACTAATTAAAAGACATCATAAAGAAAACATCTATTAATATCTGGTTATGTAGCCGTTTTCGTTTAAAACTTCTTACAATCTATTTGGAATAGAGTTATAAAGGTTGGTACAATTATTTTGATTTTGATTCTGTCATGCTGTGTGAACTATTTCTACGTATTTTGAGATCTTTGATTTAATTTTTTTGATCATTAACTCCCACATATTTTCGATAATATTTAAATCAGGACTTCTTGGCAGAAAATCCAACACATTGATATTATTTTCTCTGAACCATGTTTTCACACTATTCGATGTATGGATGGGACAGATGTTCAAGTACATATCTTACACGAGCTTCATTGTGGGTCACATTCAAATTGTTTTTCGGTAGTTTTATAGACCGCAAATTAGCTTCTCTAATTCTTCGTTGGACTTGGACAGTAAAAACAAAACCCAGAACGTTATTTACATCAGCTGCATTCACTACTGTAGTAAATGGATGTTCAATAAGCACATTTGTGTGGCGGTCTTGCTCGGCTGTTGATATTCTTTTGCGGTCAGAACCAGAAATTCTACAAATTCTATGCTGATCTCGCCATATTTTAATAATTCTAAAAGCTGTGCTTTTATTTATATTATTTCTTTTTGAATCCGTTACTCAAATGTGTAATAACATTTAATATCTCCATTTATGGAAGGCATCTTTATAAGAAGCTTAATATGAAGTTTAAGGTTGTCAATTTTGAAAGATAACCAAATATTGACAAGTAACTTTGAAGACGCTATTACACTAATCATTTTGAGAAAGTCTATGACAGAAATCTGTGTTTTTGTCTACTTTTTTTTTGCTTTCGATTGTAGCATACATATTTACTGCCTTAAAATTATCTCCAAAATGGCGGACGAGTCAGCTATGCTTTATACACGAGGCGCAGCCGAGTGTGTCAAGACGCACAAGTGAGCGAATGTAGTTTCTTCACGAGTGCTGTATAGCGTTTTGTTCAATCCTGCTAAATTACCTATCTAAAGGTGTCAAAGATTAAAAATTTCAATTTGTCTGACAGTTATAATATCATTCATATTGCATTCATGTTGATTCATGTCAATATTAATTGTGATCAAATAATATAGCATAGATAGCGGGTTTTACCGTTGGTATAGTTACCTGGTTACGATAAAATAAAAATTAGCTATGTTGTCAACAAAATTTTATTTTTGCTTTGTTTAGAGTAAATTTGTCATTAATTTCAATATTTAACAAAAATATGGAACAAGAAGCTGTACCAAGAGATGTTGTAAATGAAGCGAATGCTGTTGTATTCAATTTATTGCCGCCAAAATCTAAAGAAAGGTATATAAATGAGTTAAGAAAATTTCATGAGTGGATGAATATAAAAAGAGTTACTCTTATAACGGAGCAAGTACTCCTAGCGTATTTTAACGGATTATTAGAGAAGTATGCACCGTCTTCCTTGTGGTCCACATATTCTATGTTGAAATCTACTTTATTTGTTTTTGAGAAGATAGATATCAGTAAGTAAGTTTATAGTATCATATTTTTTGATTTATTTGATCTAAATTTGTAATAATTTATAGGTATAAGACATTGTTTTCGATTTTGAAAAGTAAATCTAAAGGATATCAACCTAAGAAGGCCAAAGTGTTTGAGTATGAAGATGTACAGAAGTTCTTAAACGAAGCCCCCGATGAGAAGTACTTGCTGATGAAAATTGTTGTTGTTATGGGAATTATGGGCGCTTGTAGGTGCGATGAGCTAGTTAATCTCAAAATGACGGATATAGTAAATAAACAATCTATAGTGGTGGTTAATATTTTGAAAACCAAAAATTATAAACCTCGCTCTTTTGTTATTACCGATGTTGAAGGAGGAGGTTTTAATGGTTTAGAAATATATAGAAAATATGCTGCGTTAGGTACGTTCTTCAATAATGCTTGGTGAGGGAAGATTTTTCCTGAGTTACTATTATGGTAAATGTCAGTGGCGGCTCGTGCTAAAAATTTTAAGGTGTTCTGCAAGTTTTACAAAAAAAATTACCTTGCACGGGCAGTAAGAGGTTGTCTCCCATCGATCTTATCGTGCTTTCTTCGCCTTCCGCACTGAAGTAATGGATTTCTGGAACGATTGTCAATTGTCACAGAAAAAAATAAGAGTCACTAAGCACTACTTTACTAACAAATTATTTCTTATAAATTAAATCTATTCTACGTTCTTTTCGATTTGCAAATTTTGTTATCACTTTGTCATTAAAATTGTCTATTTCGGAGATAAACTTTTTTTCGATAGATAGCATGGAAAGAGATGTTAAACGATCTTCGGTCATTGAATTTCTGAGAAACGTCTTAATTCGATTTAGTGTTGAAAAGCATCGTTCGGCCTCTGATGTTGTCATGGGAGTTGTTATTACAATTTCTAATAATTTTCTAGTCTCTTTCAACGTATCTCCCAGATTGTTTTTTATTAAAAATTTTAGAAGAGGTAGTGCGCCTTTTAAAGATCTACAATCAGTTCTTGAGTAAATAACAGACAATTCAGTTCGTAATCTTTCTTTATCAAGGGTGGGATAATAGGAGCATGCGGAAGTGAGTTTGTCCTCAGGAAATTTACTGCAATACTCTCCAAAGCATTCCGAAAAAAAAAGTGATGCCACTACTAGATGCTCTTTAAAATGAAATCGATCTTTTGCACAATTTAGAATAACATCACACACCTCTAAAGCCGAAATTCGATGATTAAATCTGCTGTTATTTGGACGTTTGCGTTTTTCTGGTGGTGGCTCATCGCTTATTAAATCTGATGCTTCACTTATGATGTTGTCAATATTATTTCGAACTTGGCCTATACCGCGTTCAAAATTTTCGATAGCGTCTTTTACTAGAGTGGGTTCAATTTTTCTTTGCTGCAATTGATTAAACAGGATATCTACATGGGGCATTACATGATGGTAAAAAGTCAGCCAAAAATTGAAGATCGGATCATTTAATGTACGGCGAATAGAGGCGGCTGCACTACAGACTGTGTTGTTGGAGAATTGTTCTTCTATTTCTTCCATACACTCAATGAGAGAGGCCCTATTTTCGTACACAACATTAATGGTCCTGATATTAAAATTCCAACGGGTTGTAGCGCCGTGGGGGATCCTTCTGTTTACAATCTTGTTTAACACTTCTACTCGTTGGGGTGAATTATTAAAAAAGCCGGGAATGTCTTGTAGATTTCCAAAAAATACACGTACTTGCGAATTTGCAGAAGCAGCTTTAGACATAATTAAATTTAATTGATGGGCATAGCAATGTACATAGTGCGCAAAAGGGTACTTTTTTTTAATCAATGCTTGAACGCCTGCGTGTTGTCCGCTCATCACCGCTGCTCCATCGTAACTCTGTGCAATCAGTTTGTTAGGTGAATTTTGAATTAAAGGATCTATAACACTTAAAATTGTTTTGCTAAGTGTTTCTGCATCACATTTTTCAGGAATGACGTAGTTCCAAAAACGTTCAATTGGCTCACCATCACGAACATATCTAAAAATAACTACCATTTGAGTTTTTGCAGCAACATCCGTTGTTTCGTCCGCCATGATCGCCAAAAACGGAGAATTATTAATTTCCTCAATTATTTGTTCTTGACAGACTTCAAGTATGCACTGTAACAGATCATTCTGTATTTCTTTGGAAGTGCCTTTAAATACCGAACAATTTTTTAGGTGCTCACTTAGAGTTGCATCTAATTCAGCCGAAAAATTAATAAGTCCACGAAATATCCCCGGATTCTCGGAAGTATCGCTCTCATCATGTCCCCGAAGGGCCAATTCAAAAGCTCCACAAAATTTTATACAATTAATAATTTTTGATAAAATATACCGATTCTTTGACACATTTTCATTATGTCTCTGTATATTTACCCAATAAGCAGAATCTAGTTGAGCCATAATATTAGTTGACCCTAGTAACGCAAATTCCATAGAATTATGAAGATGGCTTTTAGAATTCTCATGTCTTTTTATTTTCAAACTCAAGTGCTCTAGATCCGTGACCCCTATTTCAGTCCAAGCTTTATCACCACCAAAAAGTAAACAGGGAAAACAATATAAAGCATTTTTTTTGTTGCATCCACAAATCCATTCGTTTTTTGAATAAATATCGCTACTAAATTTACGTGTATAATTTTTCCCTCTACTTACACCAGTTTTTTCAATAGTGATATCTACTAATGGCCTGCCTCTTGCTTTTAATTCTAACTTTTCTTCGTATGAATATTTAAAGAATCTCTTCACATTAATTAAATTAAAGACCACCTCCATAATACACAGAGTTTATATAAATTGTCAACAATACACAAAAACAGAAGCACGCGCACTCTAATATTTGTTTTTATGTTAAACACGCCGCACCGACTTTTGTCGCGAAAAAATTAAATAAACCGAATCATGTGGCCGTTCTCGCTGCACTCAATGCAGCGAATTTGTCTGGTAAAATCAGGCATTAGTTTTAGACAGCCGCGGTGGTAGCGGGGTGGCGCGCGGGTGTCTGTATGGGCTCTGAGCGCCCGTTCGTGTGGACCAGATAAGGAACAAGTGAGCGATCGCGCGAATTAGATTGGTTATTCCACTGGTCGCCTATTGAATATTATTTGTACATTTTATGTTGGAATTTCCGAAGCGAATATCTCGGCTTCTACTGATCGGATTTTGATGATTCAGATGTCAAATTGTAGGGTTTGATGTCCTCTACAGGATGATGTAGAAAAATATGCAAATTTTTTGATATACAGGGGGAGAATTTTCACAACAATATGTTACGCTTTTATAAACATCAGAAATGTCGGAAAAATTATGTAAAAGAAAACTAGTTATAACTAATACAGGTTCGCCCGCCCAATTTTTTGGGAGCTCTGCAGCACTGCAGCGCTTATGCGCCAGCCGCCACTGGTAAATGTACAGTGCAACCTGTAGGTATAAACACGATATCAAAGATACCTAGACTATACTCCATTCAGTCTAAGAATAAAGTAGATGGCGCTACAATATGAGCACAGTTTACACACGATGAACTTTGTATTTTGAAAACAAGTAAAACATATGTTTACTGCAATGATCTAATAATATAGAACTACTAGATGGACTGTAGAGAGAGAGGAATTGACCTCTACATACAAAGGAGACAGATATACAAAACCGTTAGTTGTGGGCAAAACATGGCGATATCGCATTGTTTTGTATATAAACTTTCTCAATTTTGTTGATTTATACATATTTATTTGTCTTTTTGGTAATTTGGATTATGTATTTTATTAATAGATTTCTTCTAGTATTGATTTTATTTCATACACCACTGACTTTATTTTTATTTAAAGAAATACGAGTATAAAGACAACTGTGGATTCATGATGATTGAATCAACTATTTTTATTTATAAAATTGTGATTGTAATTAGATACATTTTAAGAATTTCATTTTTATTTGATATAGGCATATAGGTAATGTATATAAATTGAGGATCATCAAGAATATTGGCAATTGTTAACTTCAGCTTATAATTTAACAGTGTTGTTCTCATGGATTTAGTGTCATATATATTTGGTTAAAAGTGCTATTATCAGTAACAAAATTAGAAATAAATATTTTAAATTGTTGAATATTATATATACCAGCTTCGCAGTGCTTGGAGTCACATATTTAAGACAATGGTAATGTCATGTGCAGTGTATGGTTGTACTAATAGGGCAGAAAAGGGAATGAACGTATGATTTCACAGGTTAACTATTCTTAATAAAATACATGATTTGTAAATTTGATATAAAAAATTTTAGTTTTCAATCTAATCAAGTACTATGCAAGCAGTGGATAATTTGTACTAAACGAAAGGATTTTAAGCCATCAAAATATTCAAGATTGTGTTCAGAGCATTTTGTTCCTGAAGATTTTGTTATAAGTTATGGAAGAAAATATTTGCCCCAAAATGCAATTCAAAGTATTTTCAATTTTCCTGCTCACTTGAGAAAAATTCCCTGTAATAGCAGATCTCAACGATTAAAAATTACTGATGCACCAAGCAAAGAACTGTTACAGTAAGTTTTCTATTTGTAGTTATTATTCTACCTAGATATTTTTAATGTTCTATTTACCAGTCAGTACCGGATTGAGGGGGGGTCAAAAGGGGGCAATTACCCCGGGCGGCATCTCCGGAGGGCGGCAAAATGGAATTTATTACTGCATTACCTATATAGTGAAAATAGCTACAAGGGCGGCATGGTGCTGACTTGCCCCCCTTAAGAAATTTTCTAGATCCGGCACTGATTTACCTTATAGCTCAGAATCCCCAAATGTAACTAATGTTGAAGTATTTGAATTAGTCACAGAAAAAACACCTCACGAAATAATACAAGTTGTTATTCTAGCTTTATGTATTTTTAATATTTCTTTCTCCATTTTACTTCGATCACATATTTACCATTTACGTATTTGTTAATCCATATTAATTATATGTACATATATTTTAATAAAAAATTAAGCATTAATTGTCTTTTATTTTGAATATATCAGAAGTTGTAAGAAAAGCTGTCAGTTTCTATATTTATTTTTTCAGAACGTAATATTTTGAAAAATTCTAGTGGTCAATTCAAAATTTCCAACTATCTGTATAGTGATTTTTAAAAATTTTTACTAATACTACTGTTTTAAATAAAAACTGAATGATCATCACACATGCTAAAATAGGTATTATTAGAAGAACAAAATCATATAGTTATCTCATAGTCATTAAAAGTCATTTATTTAATTTTCTTTCCTTAATGAAGAATGGCAACTAGCATAGATACCTTTAAAATGTTATTAAACAGAATATATTTAATACCATATTAATAATATATATTTAATTATTTATCTTTTTGATTATTAAAGTTGCAATACCTTTACTTTCCTCTTAATATAGCATATTTTTAACAAAATAATACTTTTAAACATTATAAGCCATTACAAGCTATAGCAATATATTTGAATTTTGCCCACATAAAACGGTCAATTTTGTTCATCCTTGTCAAACTTTCGACGCTCATATATTTTCCTTCTTTCTCCTATGGTGTGGGTCACTTCCTAATCAGCAAGACATAGCGTACACTGCATCTAGTAGTATAATAGTATTAGATCATTGGTTTACTGTCAGATGGATAGCAGGGATATACATATCTGATATCATTATATTTTGACATTTACGTACATTTTTATACAAGTTGGTAACTCATTCCTCAAGAAAAAGGAATGCACATGTCGTCTAATTGTACTTTTTTGTGCTTCATCCAATTTATTGTAAGTATGACGATAATTTCTTTTTCTTGGAGGAGAAATTGGAACTCCATATAATTCCATTTCTTTAATAATGCAGTACATTGTATTCCTATTAATACCCACTTCCTCTGCTGTTTGATTGACTGCAGCTGTTTTAGACATATTGTTTTTATCCTTAATGTACACATTATAAGCCATTTGCCTTTGTCCAGATCTTATGTGTTTCCCTTTACGATTTTTTGAAGGACCTGGTAAAACTGCTTCCGCCATACTATAGAATATTAGCGATTACGAAAAGAAAGTTAACGAAATTGATAAAATACCTTAACAAATGAATATTTCACTTGCGAGTTCTAAGAAGAACTATTTTTTAAGAATATTAACAACAAATAACTATGTAAAATACGGAAATCGACAAAATCTTTGAACAAAACTGTCAGTAAACAAATTTTTGACAGAACGAGCTAAATGCGATTATTTTGCCGGTGTAAATGCACACTCGATTTCAACCAATCACAAACGTTTATTTTAAGCCCTATCTTTCCCAATGCTTTATTCTTAGACTGAATGGAGTATAGTGGCAGAATATTTGGGGATGAATGATGCTCATTTATATACAGGACATTCCTTTCGACGAAAGGAACGAACGAAATTGCAAGAAAATTAATTACTGGTGAAGAGGGCACGACTAAAAACATTCAAGCACAAACAAATAAAACTGATTTTGTGAAAGATACCCATACAGCCATTGCATCTAATAATATTTTTAATAATTGTACTGTTAATTTCAATATTTCTTACTAGTTAATTGTATGTTTTGAATAAATTATACGAATTCTATTCTAATGTACCTTTCATTCAATACTACTCTTGCACTTCTTATCTAAAAATATTGAAAACTAAATTGTCAAATTTGACATATGAGTGAGCGAAAATCCATTACCTCACTCCGAGTGAGGTAAATAGATGCTTTCGGGCTTAGCAACCAGTGGAGAAACAACGTGTTTCAAAGGCAGGATTGAACAAATACATTTTTCCACGGTCGGGAGTAGAAATCAGTTTCTATGACATCAAAATTAAAACAGAAGTAGTCGATTATTCCCAAGGGAGTGTAATGCTCCCAAGGGAGTTTACATTATGGAGAACGTTTGTGATTCATGCAAAAAAAGATAACATTGAAATTATTTATTGACATTTAAATTAAATGTTACATTTGTACAATTTTCAAAATTAATATTAGAAGGAATATTACTTTCGCTTACATTTACAGTTTTTGTGATTGCCCTATTAGTGGTACCTACTAAAACCTGATTAGCAATTTTGGTCTTATTTTCAATGGAGTTCTCGACATAACCCTCAGCGACTGTCGTTGATTTCCAACCAGCATGACGCTTTATTGTCGTGATATCCATACCAGCATCTGCCAGTAATGTCGCTGAAGATCTTCGTAAGCAGTGACCAGTATAACATGCAGCATCAGGTAATTTTAAATACGAAGCTACTACACTCGGAATTTTTCCCATGGTATTCTTGCCAACTGGCTGCGACCTACATTTTCCTGCTTTGTAGTACAAAAAAAAGCGCTTATGCTTGACGTGGGGAGGACGAAGGGACAGGTATTTTCGAAACAATTCAAGCATATTTTCCACATCGGTAACCACAAAGGTTCGTGGAATCTTTGTCTTAGTGTTTGGAATTTTTATAATCAAGGAAGAGCCTACATCCTCAATATCATCTACAGTTAAATTGACTAGTTCATCAGTTCGACAAGCTCCGGCAATCCCCAGAATTAATCCAACCTATAAAAAATCAAAATACTTAATAATTGAAATACCTAACAACAAAAGTAATCTTACCTTAATCATTAAGAATTCTTTGTCATCTACACTTGATAGAAAACGGTCGATTTGACCCTTTGTCAATATTTTCGATTTTTTCGCTTGATATCCGTCACCGGTTCTTTTCAAAAATGCGATCAGCTTGGGGAAATTGCTTATATCTATGTTGTCGTAAATTATCAAGCATGACTTAACCATAGAATATTGCGCCCATAATGTGGAAGACTTGTAATTCTTTGCATTTTCACTGAAGTATGCCAACAAAACATTCTCGCTGTATACTTGAACATTTTTCTCGGCGCACCACTTTTTGAACCGATTGTAGGCTATATCGTATAAAGATCTTGACTTCGTAGGCAGCAAATTGCTTATTGCAATATTTGCAGCCTCCACAATCTCTTCCGACTCACAATTATTCATTGTGCACTAAACAAACTTTAAACTAAACCAAACTAGCACCACACTAGCACCTTAATTTGACAATTCTTTTTGTTTGTTTATTTTGTAGTTATGACAATAACTCAACGACTACTAAATAAATGCTCAAATCCGAATACAATAATTCTGGTGCTACTTACTTCATAATGACAAAATATGTGTTTTTAAGTTAATGAGACCGTGGAAAAAATAGTATATACCATTCGGGAGAGATGCTACTTTGTCCTCGGTGAATTGTAGCCCTCGGGCTTCGCCCTCGGACTTCAAATTGCACCTCTGCCAAAATAACGCATTTCTCTCCCTTATAGTATAATATACTATTATTTTAATGTAAAGCTACATTGTATTAACTAATAATTACGAGAATTATTATAAACACAACTAATGAAATAATTAACAATGTCTCGCAGTTTTGAATAAAAAAATTAATTTTAATAGGTGGCACAGATTTTAAAATTTTCCCGCCATTATAACGTACACTACCACCAGCTTGAAAGTTAACGACTCTTAACATACAAATTTCTCTAAATCACTTTGTGAAACTGCATTTCAAGGAAATTTAATACCCAGTATTTTTAAACTTTAAATTTTTACAGTATATAGTGCTGCATATGATGAATATTGAATTTTAAAGTAACTAATGCATACTAAAGACCGTCTCAACTTTAGTATTCAGTAGGTATGTGTCTTATGGAGACCTCGTAGATGGAGACAGACAACATAGTTGTCAGTTCTACAATGCAGGTTAGGTTGGTAACTCATTATAATGACACGACATTTTAAATACTTGTTGGTTAGGATATTATTCTACAACGTCAGCATTTTAAACTGTCCTGAGTTGGCCACACTGATTTTAATATAGGAATACAGTGTAATTGGCAAGCCTTTTTTTATTTATTTTTGTGATTATATTTACTACTAGCTGTCCATCAATCTCTTCGAGCTTGAATCGCCTTTTCGCGTCCGCTTACAGCTGTCCGTCAATCTCTCTTAGCTTGAACCGCTTTTTTCGCGTCCGCTTACAGTTTCTTTACAGTTTCCTGTAAAAAGCAATCACTGTCATGGCCTTTTAGAATGTCCGATTTTATTAACTTTTGAAGCACCCCTGTATATACATATATCTTGTGAAGCCAATAGTATGTTTTATTAAAAATGCTTCTCGAACTGTTTTATTACACAAACCTGTACACACTCAAGAGCGAGAAAAGGAAATTTAATGTTAAACATAGTTCATGTTAAGGTATTTAAAGAAACAATGAGCTGAAAGAGCACAACATTTTCATCGAGGCAGTTTACAATACTATTTTGATGTGATAGTGGAAAAGCATGTCAACCTTTTCGAAGTCTACTCCCGTTAAGAAAAAAAGCACAAAATAATAATAAAAGTAAAAAGCCCAAGTTTTAAATTTAAGCCCTTTTGAAGCGCCTTTCTTGTAAAAAACGCTTTATAGAATGTCCACTTTTATAAACGTTTGAAGCACCCCTGTATATACATATATTTTGTTAGGCCAATAGGATATTTTATTTAAAATTCTTCTCGAACTGTTTTTGACATAAATCTGTACATACTCAAGAGCGAGAAAGGTAATTTAATGTTAAACATAAGTCGTGTTAAAGTATCGAAAGAAACAATGAGCTCAGAGCGCAACATTTCCATTAAGACAGTTTACAGTACTATTTTGATGTAACAGTGAAAAAGCATGTCAACCTTTTTGAATTCTACTATCGTTAATGAAGAAACACAAAAGAGTAATAAAAATGAACCTAAAATTCATTTTACTCAAAGATCCAAAAAAAAACCCAAGTTTTAAATTTTAGACCTATTGAATGGCTTTTTTCGCGTTCCTTAACTTTTGAAGCACCCCGGTATATGCCAATAGTATATTTTAAATTTTCCTGTGATAAATGTTAATGAAATAGGATTAGTTTTAACTTGAATTATATGAAGGAATTTTTTAGAAATATAGTAACTGCACTTTATTTTTTACATTTTGTTTTTGACATTTGACATGTAAATTTAGTATGGACAATTCATGGAAGTAAATATTTCCTAGTTTTTGATAATACTGGGACTTTTTTGTTGCTAACTCAGGACAGTTTGAAATGCTCACGTAGTATATTATTATACAGACTGTCTGTAAATGTTTGTACGCCAATTATGTTGGTAGTATGGATTTTATTTTTGTAAAGTTGATGGAATCAGTAGCGGAGTATGGAAGCACGGCATGACCATATTTTTCTGAATAATGACAAGCATTAAAGCACAATGAGGTTATATTGTAGACATTGTTAATAGACACATTAAAAACGCTATTATTAAATGAAAATAACTCTGATAAGTAGAAAATCAAGTTTATTTATAAAAATTGTTGAAAATGTTCTCCATTTACTTGTAATTACAAAAACGCTATTATTAAATGAAAATAACACTGATCAGTAGAAAATCAAGTTTATTTATAACAATTGTTGAAAATGTTCTCCATTTGCTTGTAATCACAAAAACGCTATTATTAAATGAAAATAACATTGATAAGTACAAAATTAAGTTTATTTATAAAAATTGTTTGCAAGTACAAAATTAGATTTATAAAAATTGTTGGAAGTGTTCTCCATTTGCTTGTAAACAGAACGTTATTCATCATTTCATGTTTTCAAATACATGACAAAGCTGTTCTTGTGTTATGTTTTGAATTTCATGCCTAATTGCTTGTTGAAGTTCATCCAAATTGTGCAAGCAGTTTTTATAGACATTATTCTTTACCTGTCCAAAAAGAAAATAATTTGGTGGTGTTAAATCTGGACTCCTCGGTGGCCTGAGGTCATGGCTTACAATACGATTTCTATGCCGTTGCAAAAATTCTATGGTGGTCCATGCAGTATGAGCAGTAGCTCCGTCTTGCTGGAAATAGCCACTCGTTATTTCATCATAATGTAGCTGATTAATAAATTCTGTCAAAATGACAGTTTGATATCTCTCTGCATTCATTATCTCGTTAAAGAATATTTGGCTCTATTATTCTCCGTCTTGAAATTGCAATCCAAATTCCACCTTTTAATGGATGAAAATCTTTTCCAACAAAATTGTGAAGGTTCACCGTAACCTACGTTCAGTAATTCTGGCTATTTACATAACTAGATAAATAGAACCATGCTTCGTCAGTGAAGAAGGTTAGGTCCAGTAAATCATTATTATTAAGGTGCTCGTTAAACCATTGACAGTTCAGTATATGTTGTTGATAATTACGAGGATACAATTGCTGCACAAATGAAACTCGATAGGGATGCATATGGAAATTTTTATGTAGAGCTTTTGCACAACTAGCTCTAATACCTGAAAAGAACACATAATTAAGGACTTGCACATATTTAAATTCTCTAGCTCATGTACCTGACTGTGCTGATAGCCTTCGTAGTGATTTGTTGGGGCTTTGATTGATTTGTTCTTCAAAACTCTTTACAATCTTATACTTGTGAAGGCCGAAAACTTCATAGTTGACATTTTCATTAGAAAACGCTTCCACAAACTGATCGAAGGAAGAGTGTGCAAACTGTACGACCAAGTTCCATCCTGATTGCGAGTTGCGCTTCGAAAGTGGGCCATAAGAATGTGTGCGTTTTGTTCAGGAGTAAACATTTTTGGCTTTCCAGTAAGTACTAAAAAAAAAGTTAAAATAGTGGTTAATCAAACACAAGTTGCATTTCATATTAAATTATTACTTACCTACAACATACAAACGATAATTATTGAGCTCTAAAAAAAACTGTTGGAAATTAAACGTATAAATAAGAAGAATGCAGAGCATATTATTTTTACAAGACCGACGATACAACTGACAATACAATTAATGACAGTTTATCAATAATTTATTTACCTACGTCTATGTACACAACTCAAGCGGCAGTGTCACCAGTGCTGCCGCCACTAGCTCTAAAAACGTACTGAATTTTCGTACTGAATTTACAAAAAACGTACTGAATCGAGAAAAAATTATGCATGACCTTTTTTTTACTCACAAGGGACAATAAAATACAATAAATACATCACTAACATATGTAATGACTTTATTCAACTTTCATAAAATCATAAAATATATTTAATTACAGAAGTATACATATCGAACTACGATGCATATTTATTACATGTGTGTAAAATAGACAGTAAATACATAATGAATTTCATAAACAAATTCATACACAATTTACGAAAGAATTTCTATTCTTCTTGTATTCTGTGGTCGTGGGGTCGATTATGTACTTGTCTCGTTTGCACATTTTTTGCATAAAATTTACACATTGTATTCGATTTTACATTAAACTGTCTTCCTCAACAGAAGATTTTTCCTGAATTTCCAGAATTAATAATTAATGTGCGTATTTTGTTACTAACTTTGACATTATGCCTTCGCCTTCTCACACGTTCGATGTTGCAATAATGAAAATTCATGAAGTTGTTTTGACAAAAGGTGATACTCATTTGACAAATGCGAATGTGTTTTGATTAATAGTGAAACACAAAGGACGACAAATCGTGAAAGGTAACCGAAAAACCCTGTAAAATGTTATGAATTATTTTCTATCAAAATTAATATAGGTACTCTTCACTAGATTCCCATTGATGGCATCCGATATTGCCAATCAGTTGCTTGGCAAATAATAAATTTTTGACCGTATCTATATTTAAACTATTTCTATACTCGTTTTATGTAATTGTTGTTAGTATTATATTATTATTATTACATGGATTTAATTTAGTACTGAAACTTTCAAGTTTGTACTGAAATTAGCCCTTTTTGCAAAATGGCGTACTGACGTACTGGATTTGTAAATAGTGTACTGAATTCGGTACAATTGTACTAAAACGGCAGCACTGAGTGTCACCACTACACTTTGATATAATTGCAGGCATACCAACATAATTGGCGTACAAACATTAATGCCCGATCTCACCAACCTATCTTAAATTTTAAGCAACACTTAAAGTACTAAGTTCTACTTATTCTGTTGCACGGTACGTTTAAGGAGTACTTAAATATAAAATAGAATCTTAAATTTAAGCCGACGATATCCAGAGCTTAAAGCTTACTTAACCTATAAGTTTTTGTTTACAACGTACCTACACAAGAACATTATTGTGGTTATATTTTCATTAAAAAGATGGAACGGGAATATTTCAATTTAATGCAAATGAATAATGATATTATAGATATAATTGTGTTAGATTTAGTGGTTAATGGAATTCCACGACAAATTAATATTAGAAACGATCATTTTAATAGTCTGCCTGACTTACAATTTTTTAATTATTTTCGTCTGCGAAAAGAAACCGTACTAGATTTATTACCCCGATTAGAACCTAGATTAGAATACATAGAAATCCAAATGATGACAATAATGAAATGTTAGAGCAACTAAAAATGGCAATAGCTATTAGGCATTAATGCTTTTAATAATAATAACAACGGTTTTCAAGTTAGATTAGTATTGATAAATTATATTTCTCAGCTGTAAATAGAAAATATAATATGCATTAGCAGTTATAAATTATTATCATGTCTTTTTATTTAAAATAAGTTTTAATGCAAATTCAAACGAAAAAAAATTCTACATTTATTTATTTACATAATTAAATATACATATTTAAATACGTACACATATTTTTGAAAATTGCATTTTATTAGAGTTAACAAAATTGTCCACCCAATTTAGATTTATTTTCTTCAATTCCTCTAATTTTAATTGTAGTTCAACTTGTAGAATTTGTATATTTGACAAACATGTGCAGCAAACGTGTATAACCCAACTTTTACTACTATACGTTTTCTATAGAGCGGAGACTGAATACACTATTATCATTGCTACCTTCTATTGTAAAAATCTTTTGCCGCTCGATATGCATGTTTTCAGTACGTATAAGTTTAAGTCGTGACTTAAATCAAACGGTGCAACTAAATAGGAAAATAAGTAACACTTATATTTAAGCAGTACTTAAATTTTTCACAGTTTAAGATATGTCGGTGAGATCGGGCATAACAGACACATTGCTTTCATTCAGCAGGCGGATCGGGAACCGATCCCGCTCCAACCGTTCACTTCACAACAGTTGAGTGTTTGCTGGACAGGACCGCTCACCTTTATGTTATCGTCTATCATCTGGTAGTTTTCATTGCTGCCATATGTTAAAATTATAGAGATTAAACCGAATAAACAATAATAATAAATTGTTTTTCTGCATTAAGTTTTGGCGTAGTTTTTGGTGTAAGGGCTGGTTTTTCCAACCCTGAATAAAATACTGGGTGAACTGGAATATTTTAATACATTTATTTCTGCACAATACCTTTAATTTGTTGTATCTTATTGTTCTAGTAACTTTCTTCAAAATTATGTATTAGGTTGGTCTTGGAATACATCAATGGAGCATGCGTACAGAATACGCTCAGTAAGTGAGCGTAGAATTTTCCGTTCACAAAAATGGCGGCCGCTCCTGAACATGTTCAGAGTGAGCGGTCGTCTACTCGACATGATCACTGAACAGTTGCGCAACTGTTGTGTCTGCTGAATGAAAGCATTGTATTAATTTGCCACATGACAGGAAGGTTATGTTGTGATATTACACCGATAATACCAACCATAAACATAATAAATCGAACTGACAAATTGCCTTGAAATAAAAAAAGACAGTTTATTACAAATTGCTTACGGTAGTAAAAGAGGTATATATCCCATAAGAGACTGTACTGAATACTAAGGTTGAGACGCTCTATAGTACAAATAATGAACTTATCATTTACACGTATCTTTATTGAATAATAAGGTTATTTGCTTACTGAAACACAACGAGAATTTAGAATGAGAGCAGATCTGAATTATTTTAATATTTTGTCCATGCTCTATTGGCGTCGTTGACTTGCTGTAAACGATTCTGCATTGACATAATAAGTGTTGTTGTATAATCTGGAAGTAGTTCATCCCATGTTTCCTCAGTACTTTCCCAAAGTTCATCTAGATTTGGGGCTCTAAAATTATTTCTGTACAAGCTTTTTGTTATTTGTCCCCAAACGTTCGCAATAAGGTTAATATCAGGACTCTTTGAAGGCCATGGAAGAACATTAATGCTGCTGGTTGCAAGCCACTGACGCACAACGTTGGAGGTGCGAATTGGAGAGTTGTCTTGCAAAAAAATTAAATTATTTCCAAAAAGCTGCATTAACGAAGGTAAGATAATATTTTCCAGGAGATCTCAGTTAATCTTTCTTCAACATTGCAATAAACACCAGGAGCCAAACAACAAAATCTCGAATACTTTGCCTTGCTGTTGAAATGGAACCCGAAAAATAACCTTGGTATGCCGCTTCCACCGCCATCCCAAAGGGGTTCCTTTGAATCCAATTTACCACTGAAGTATCATTCTCTAACGTTGAAATATTTCTCGCTCCTCCACCATGCTAGATCAACTCATTAGTTAATCTTCTGCTTCAATTTAAAAATGCATGTTTTACTAACAAGCAGATCATCTGCCACCGCTAGCATGCTCCATCCGTTTTTGCAACGTAGGATCATCGATACTACCGCTACCCCGCCATCTATGAACGACACACATAAACAACAACAAAGAATATCATTGGTAAAAACAATCGTTTTATAGCACCATTTAATAAAGTATCTTAAGTAATATCCTTGTTTATAAATACTATAGTTATACAACCTAGAGAAAACTGTAAATATTTCTTATGTAGTAAAGTGTCGTCCTCTGATATCTTTCAAATGGATTAATACGAATGAATGAAAGTGCTCAGCCAATGAAATATTCTCAACGCCACTCCCACAATTTAATCCGGAAGTTTATAAAAAATGTAAATATATTTTGATATTTTCTATTAAATTTTACATAAGAGTATATTTTGTTTGATTTGCTTTTCACATCGTTTGCCCTTGAATTACATATCAACATAACCTATATAGGTTAACTGTGATAAAGTAGATTTAAGTAAATGTTTCATTGAAGAATCGTAGGATTACTATTTTTTTCTCTTATTATACTCACAATTACCCTTTTATAACATAATAAAAAAAAAGACATACAAAAGGCTTTTTAAAAAACGTATTCATGTTTTTTAAAGAAATAAATCTAAACAAGAAAACGGTATTAAGAAGTCAGCATTTTTATTAAATACTCACCTACATGAAATGTCAGTCTGTTTCGGGTTCAGAGTTTGGGGTTATTCTAATTTTTTTCTATGTGTTCAACAGGTATGTCTCAAACAGTCTTCTATATATTTGGTATGACTAGATATAGGTATTATGTAAAAGAAGAAAAAGTAATTAAAAGCTATCCGAACCACAACATTTATTAAGTTGCTTTGCATGGTTTCATCAACTTGACTGGTTTATGTGAGGCTTTCAAACCAGTAATGTAGTACGTTTTACAAAGAAAATGCATTATAAACACCACAATATTTTAAGGTTTTGGTATCTTCAGAATTTAGAAATTTAAATGGTTCACAGCCAATCATTTATCACTTAACCAGGATAAATGTGAGACAATTTATTTTACTAGTAAACATAGATCAAACATATATTCTACGAATTGAAAATTCCTTGATATTAGACTAAACACAAGATTAACATGGAAGCCGCAGATTAATTAAATTAGTCAAACACTTATCTTCTGCTACTTATGCAATTAGACATATCAGATTTATAACTGATAGTCTACTGGAATAACGATATACTATGGACTATCAAATCACATATCAACAATGTTTAATCAATATGGGGTAAGTAGGCCTATGTAGAAAAGGTGTTCATCCTGCAGAAGAAGGCTGTTCGAGCAATTGTCTGTGTTTCACAAACTATTCGCTGCAAACCTCTCTTCAGAGAACTTATGATAACTCCATTAGCCTAGACACATATTCTGCAACAATTAAGGAGGCCTTTGAAAAAGCTGTCACACCTCATGACTACGGGTGAGATTACAGAAGCCTCCACCCCTCATCACCATTTGCTGCACATCCCGCATTACATAGGACAAAAGCCACTTCAGTACAACACGTCACTGGTAATTATTTAACAAAATCAAAGTTATGTGTAGACATCTTTCTACTTTCGTATCTAAAGAGAAAATAAAGGACATTCTCCTTCAAGAAGCATTCTACAATGTCAATGACATAAATTAGCCCTGTGTTGATGTTATCATTACATTTTTGCTTGATGTGCTATTGTGTAAACTGTATGTATATCTTATTATTGATATAATAAATTTATTATTATAATAGAAACACTATCCTTCTTACTGCAGAAGTGTTATAATTAATCCTGCTTTTACACCCACAATACCTCAGCTCGTCAGGGAAGTCGCAGCAACTTTCATTATACATTTACATTCTTGGTAATTATCAATATAGTAAGTACTGCCTACACATGGTCTGTATATGGACGTTTCTTCAATTTGTATTTACCTGCGATTTTGAAAATTGCTTTCAATAATAGTAATTCCTAATAATTGAAGTTACGTAGGGGTTATCAAACAAAACTAGTTTAAAGTATGTAACACTTTCGGCTGTTACTTATACATAAGTAAAATAAAACACTCAATTAAATTTGAATAACTTCACTTTATTTTAATCACTATGTGACTGCAGTTTTGACATTACACGTCATTATCAAACTAGTTTACTTATATTTCTACTATTTAATTTTTCTTTCACCCACGTTTAATTGCAATTGTTTGAAATCTTCATGGATTTTATTGTGTTATATATGTAGAATTTTGCCCTCATACTGGTTGAAGTGAGGTATATCACTTCATAAAAGTTAATTAGATACACACTTAAATGTACTTGGCTTTGACATTACTTATTTTATTATGGTTCTAGTTATTTTTATTTTATCTAGGCCTGAATCGTAACAACAATTGCCATGATACAAGTCTGAATGAATAATCATCAATTATTGTTGAGGATAGTACATACCCAACAAGTTATACAAACAAACTAATTCATAAGCAAGCAAAGATTTTATTAAAGGTTAGTACCTACTTTGAACCTTTTTCAGCTTGTATAACTGCAATATCCATTGTCAATTATAAGATAAAATATATAGGAAAAATGACATTTCTTCGTTACATCGTCTTGCAATATGTATTTTAGAATAACATTTAACATCCACAATCACATCATCACTTATTTTTGGAATTTGAAAAATTAGTGTCAGTAGACTTATCATATCCCTTAATTCAAAATATTTTAAGATATTTAAATCTAAAGCAAAACCCCTACAAAATTGTAACAAACACGATTGGTGTAATTGGATAACTGCGTCACTTCCTTTAAGCTTCCATTGGCTTCTCTTTCAATGATCTAATAATATAGAACTACTAGATGGACTGTAGAGAGAGAGGAATTGACCTCTACATACAAAGGAGACAGATATACAAAACCGTTAGTTGTGGGCAAAACATGGCGATATCGCATTGTTTTGTATATAAACTTTCTCAATTTTGTTGATTTATACATATTTATTTGTCTTTTTGGTAATTTGGATTATGTATTTTATTAATAGATTTCTTCTAGTATTGATTTTATTTCATACACCACTGACTTTATTTTTATTTAAAGAAATACGAGCATAAACACAACTGTGGATTCATGATGATTGAATGAACTATTTTTATTTATAAAATTGTGATTGTAATTAGATACATTTTAGGAATTTCATTTTTATTTGATATAGGCATATAGGAAATGTATATAAATTGAGAATCATCAAGAATATTGGTAATTGTTAACTTCAGCTTATAATTTAACAGTGTTGTTCTCATGGATTTAGTGTCATATATATTTGGTTAAAAGTGCTATTATCAGTAACAAAATTAGAAATAAATATTTTAAATTGTTGAATATTATATATACCAGCTTTGCAGTGCTTGGAGTCACATATTTAAGACACAATGGTAATGTCATGTGCAGCGTATGGTTGTACTAATAGGGCAGAAAAGGGAATGAACGTATGATTTCACAGGTTAACTATTCTTAATAAAATACATGATTTGTAAATTTGATATAAAAAATTTTAGTTTTCAATCTAATCGAGTACTATGCAAGCAGTGGATAATTTGTACTAAACGAAAGGATTTTAAGCCATCAAAATATTCAAGATTGTGTTCAGAGCATTTTGTTCCTGAAGATTTTGTTATAAGTTATGGAAGAAAATATTTGCCCCAAAATGCAATTCAAAGTATTTTCAATTTTCCTGCTCACTTGAGAAAAATTCCCTGTAATAGCAGATCTCAACGATTAAAAATTACTGATGCACCAAGCAAAGAACTGTTAAAGTAAGATTTCTATTTGTAGTTATTATTCTACCTAGATATTTTTAATGTTCTATTTACCTTATAGCTCAGAATCCCCAAATGTAACGAATTAGTCACAGAAAAAACACCTCACGAAATAATACAAGTTGTTATTCTAGCTTTATGTATTTTTAATATTTCTTTCTCCATTTTACTTCGATCACATATTTACCATTTACGTATTTGTTAATCCATATTAATTATATGTACATATATTTTAATAAAAAATTAAGCATTAATTGTCTTTTATTTTGAATATATCAGAAGTTGTAAGAAAAGCTGTCAGTTTCTATATTTATTTTTTCAGAACGTAATATTTTGAAAAATTCTAGTGGTCAATTCAAAATTTCCAACTGATATCTGTATAGTGATTTTTAAAAAATTTTTCTAATACTACTGTTTTAAATAAAAACTGAATGATCATCACACATGCTAAAATAGGTATTATTAGAAGAACAAAATCATATAGTTATCTCATAGTCATTAAAAGTCATTTATTTAATTTTCTTTCCTTAATGAAGAATGGCAACTAGCATAGATACCTTTAAAATGCTATTAAACAGAATATATTTAATACCATATTAATAATATATATTTAATTATTTATCTTTTTGATTATTAAAGTTGCAATACCTTTACTTTCCTCATAATATAGCATATTTTTAACAAAATAATACTTTTAAACATTATAAGCCATTACAAGCTATAGCAATATATTTGAATTTTGCCCACATAAAACGGTCAATTTTGTTCATCCTTGTCAAACTTTCGACGCTCATATATTTTCCTTCTTTCTCCTATGGTGTGGGTCACTTCCTAATCAGCAAGACATAGCGTACACTGCATCTAGTAGTATAATAGTATTAGATCATTGTTCTCTTTACTACTACGAGAAGACTGCTTTTACTACAACAAATTTAGCGGGAAAACTTAAGAATGGGCACATCCTACTGCCCAACCCCTCTGTTGGCTACCTACCCGAACTAACCTTCAGTTGTATAACTATAGTATTAATAAACAAGGGTAATATTATAAGGTGTTTAAATTAATTATAAGCTACGTTAAGCAAACATAACGTTACAGTTTTCCAGCATAGTAGGTACATTGTCAGATAAACTAATCATTATGACAGGTACAAGCACTATTAATGTTGCGAAACGTCAGTTAAATGACACTATTTTTTCCACCAAAGATGGACTTTAACTGAAGATACCTCGGACTATAATCTCAAAGACCGTGGTTCCAATTTTTTATTAAATCATAGTTTAGATCAATATTATATACCATTTATTTGCCATCATATTATTTTCTTAATTGATATGCTTTTATTGGAATTTATTATACACACATACTATAAATAACTTAAGTTTTATTATCAAGCAAGATTGCATTTATAATTTAGTATTCTTATATTATATTGTTACACTTCACTTTTCGTACGTTCACCTTTTCCTTATATACGACAATGTTTTTTTGTTACAGGAAGTCAGCAAAAAGAGTGAAAGGATAGCGGTATTAGAAAGAGAAAAGGCCAATCTAGTACGAGAACTCATACAAATGAAAAACAGAAATGCCAGTCAAGAAGAAGCAGTATTTTAATTTCTGATAGCGTATATAATAAATATAGTACCTACCATTTAATACACCTTATTAAATAAATGTAACGTTAAAGCTAATGGATTGTTTTATTGAAGAAAAAATCTTAACTGTAAAATTCTGTTCATGCACAGAGAAAGATACATTATTAAAGTAAATAAAAGATTAGTAATTGCTAGGAAAGCCCTGAGGAAGAAAGCCTATGTCAAAATGTCATCTTGGAGTATCTGGCTAGTATGTAAAGCCATGCACGTACCTAAAATGTGTCATGTAATTAATAAGGAGGGATAGACAATCTTTTTTAATACATATCTCGTTAAGCTAATTGTAATGAAACTATACAGTTAATTTTAGAGATCCAATCTTCGCTTATTTTAATTATATTTATTATTGTTTCATTTGAAATAGCATTGAACCAAGTACGTCTTTCAGGGGGTGGGGGGGACTATAACCACTAAAAAATGTATTAAAACTCAAGGGTCCTCGCTAGTGGATCTGTCAACAATGGCAAAATAGCAGATTTTAGAATCCAGATATTTTTGTTGATTTTAAAGATGGAGAAAACCTTTCAACGTCAACTTATGAAGAATTTAGTAATCTACCCGGCTGAAGAATCAAATTTAGAAAAAAATTATCGGGTTACAGAAAATTAATTAATACGTCAAAATATTAAAAACACAGTTTTCTCAAAAATCCTTCGGAGGAGATTTGTTTGCTTGGGTTCACGTTATAAATTGAATAGAAAGCTACCCGGCTGTGCACTTATTTTTCGTTCAACTATTCTTTACTTTGTTTAAAATGAATATAAAATAAATGAAAATTAGGCAACCCACATTACAATGAATTGTTATTCTGCTATAAATATTTCCCGCAGTTACAAATGTGTAAATAGTTGGTCATAATAGTATATTGTATATTAAAATACAAGTTTCATAAGACACGATTTTTGCGCACGCGTTCAAGTTTAGAAAACGAGCCGCTAGGCGAGTTTTCTAAAGAACAAGTGCGCAAAATGTCTTATGAAACGTGTATTTTATACTATTTTTTCTATTTCGGTTATTAAAAGTTCAAAAAAGTTTAAAATAAGAGACATGTTTTCTTCGAATATTTTAGAAATTTTGCTTTTTTGAAGTTGGTTACTCTGATTTTTAAGTAGAACGTTTTAAATATTTGAATATCGGTGGTGCTATATGTAATTGTGTTTAAAATTCAGACTGATTTATACAATAAATTATTTCAAATTATCAACAAAAAGACGAAATAAATAACTGTACGCCCCCAGAGATTCGCAAAATAGCAGAAGACAATTTACAAAATCTTTCGTCCACAAACTCACTACATATTTATCAAAACAAACTTTTATAACAGTTGTACTATTCAACATGGTAAGTAAATGTTAATATAGTGGAGGCAATCCTTAAACCGTTGCACGTCATTACTCGTTAATGACGTCATATACTGCAGCGTAGTCAAGTCTGTTTGAAAAATCATATGATTTGCACGCCATTTTTATGTAAACAAATTTGACATATAAATATCTGAAAAATATAATTGTGTATTGTAAATTTTATAATTTTTTGGGTGGTACGGTTTTTAAAAAATGAATGACGTGCAACGGTTTAAGGATTGCCTCCACTATAGTAGCATCCAAAAACTTATCATCCAACTCTGCTTAACAATTTATATTGCTAATTAGTAAGTGAAATGTTAGCATGTGTGCTTTTTATTCTTTGTACAATTTTATTGCACATTTTTGTTACTTTGAAGGCTTATATTTTGACATTTAAATACGATTTGGTTCAATTTTTTTTGTTACCAACTTCAAAAAAATAAAATTAGCGTGCGATAAAGTAATACTTTATACAACCAAAACGGGTGTCGTAAAGTGAACTTTATAGCACCGGAATTGAAAAATGAATTTTTATTCGCTTAGATATTGAGTTATTATTTCAAATATTTATTATATGTTCCCTATGTGTAAAAGTACTCGGATATCCTCGGCTTATTAAATTATGTGCTATGCAATCAATATTGCATTTGCCATTCACTAGCGAGGACCCTTAAGGGCGATATAATGGATCGGAAATGTAATATTGGTTGCATAGCACATAATTTAATAAGCGAAGGATGTCCGAGTACTTATTACACATTGGGAATATATAATAAATATTTGAAATAATAACTCAATATCTAAGCGAATAAAAATTCATTTATGACCAAATATTTACACATTTGTAACCGCGGGAAAGATTTTTACTAGAATAACAATTTATTGTAATGTGGGTTGCCTAATTTTAATTTATTTTATATTCATTTAAAACAAAGTAAAGAAACGAACCGATAAATCTAAACTATTAATGAATTATAAAATTCAAATATTTACGTCCTACATAATACGTTCACAACGATTCACTCCACGAAAGCTTGTTTTCAAATGTGAAAAATATTATAAATCAGAGCAGGAACTTTTTCCAAGGGATTTACCTTATTTTATTATACTGTAGTCATTTGATCGATTTGCAAAAAGCGATAGAGCAGAGCACCGATTCGGAATGTGTGCAGATGTTGTTAATTTTCTACTTGTCATAAGATGCCATACTACTCTTAGAAACAATCAAGTAATCAGTGGTTTAAGTTTAAAACGTTTTAAAATGAATTGTGACATTATAGGCAGCTTAAATACCAGACGATTGTAATAAATTTTCTGGTGATTAATAATTTTAAAATAAAAACGTAGATTTCCCTAGATTTCTATTAAAATTCCCTCTTCCCTAAATGACCATAAAATTCCGTAGATCTAGGGAAATTTCCCTAGATATCGCAACACTGTTCTTATCTTACTTCTAATGTGGGTTGGGATTTGCAATTTGCAGGGATCTCGCACGAATGAGCCAAAACTAAGTTTTAGTTTTGGCTCATTCGTGCGAGATCCCTGCAAATCCCAAAACCACATTAGAAGTAAGAACAGGTACCGAAAACAAGAATTGTATCCCATATCACATAGCAAAACGTCATCTATAAACACAGTACATGTGGTGGTGTCATCTGGTGTACGATAGCCTAAAGAACCACCAATAACGAAACCTATATAATGGAGGATACCGATAGTTAAATCAGAATACTAAAGATAGGGCGCTTATATATGTTGCACACACAATTAAGGAAATTGGTTATATATACTCATTGGAACGTCCAGAAATCATACTTACCTGGCGTAGGGATTACCGTGATCAAGAAGGCGGTTTCCCCAGGACGAGGCCCTTCCATTGCACTACGGTCGGGCTGACCCCTGCGATTACCCCTAATGCGGGTAACTCGGGCGCGTAATTTTTGAGAGTCGGGACTGCGTACGCGCCGTCCCGGACATATTTCTAATTCAAACATAGTTTATATAAATTTATTCATCCCGTACTTGGTGCTAGTAGCTGCTTATACTCCCTGCGAATAGTTATTTACGAACCAATTGCGGAAAAGCTCATTTTACAAACACAAGCGACTGGAAAGAAGTGATTACTTTTAATTGCGCGAATGCATGGAAGATGCTTTCACGCATGTTGTTTGTACAATATTTTTTGTATGAACATTAAATTAAAAATATTGCTGACTAACCTGATCAGTATTACACATACCTCAAATAGATTATCTATTTAATTTAAGCATTTCACGTACAGGAATAATTTTTCGTACACTTCGCGAAGTTATAAGGTGGTATGGGCGTGTTTATTATGTATTAGTATACGGCGAACATGCCCATACCACTTTATATCTCCGCGAAGTGTACGGAAAACTATTTCTCAATTACTAACATTTCCGTTAAATTATGTTATTATATTCTTACACATGACGTATCTATTATTATATTTATCGTGAATTCATCGCTTGTTGGGTTTGATTACAAATTACAATTAACTGTCAATGTGAATGTTACTTGAGAAATCGTCAAATAGATGCCGCCAACAAATTTGTTGGAAGAATTTTTAGCAATTAGGTACTCCTATTTCTCTAACTTTTAGTAAAGAAAAGTCGAGGGAAGTAGTATTTTATAGATTAAATTGTTATTGTTAATGTTTATCTCGGTTTGTTAGACACGTTGGACGGAAAAACACACATCCGTCGAAAGGTTTGCGGAGAGTACTTGCAGCACTTTAAGCTCTTCAAGAGTCTGGAAGAGCGGAAGTTGCAACCCAAGCTTCCAGTTGTAAGTCGCAATGGAAAATAGTCAGTTCATAGTTTCAGTGAGAGTTTTAACCCTTAATTAGTCGCGTGGGGTTATTGTGACCCCACAGCGCATGATCGATACTGTAACTTTGAACTCAAGAAGTGTATAACCGTTTCCCTTGCTCTACCTTCCTAAACAGACGTCTACTCAAGGTTCTTATGATCAGTATTATTCTGAGTGTCAAAGAATGTTGTCTGTCGCACAATATAAATCTTTTTGACCCCACGCGACTAACTGTGGAACATTTGTTGTGAGACTTTCTGCCCCAGTAAAGCGATTGGTTGAACCCATCAAAAATTCAAATCACAATATTACCACAGACAACTGGTATACCAGTATCTCTCTAGTAAGGTCATTGCTTAGTGATTATAAATTGACAATGGTTGACACGCTTAGAAAAAATAAAAAAGAAATTTCTAAAGAATTTTTGCCGCAGAAAGGTAAATCAGTTAGAACTAGCATTTCTGGTTTCACAGAGGAAATGACAATTGTCTAATACGTGCCTAAAACATCAAAAAGTGTTATCTTGGTTTCAAGCATGCACCATGATGACAAAATAGACGAATCCACATGATATCTTCAGAAGCCAGAATAGATAACGTTTTATAATTGCACAAAAGCTGGTGTTGATGTTTGCGACCAACTCTCTGCTACTTATAATGTTGGAAGACGAACCAAAGATGGACACTAGCTGTCTTCTATCATTTTTTAAACGTTGCTGCAATTAATTCTTACGTTAAATATAAAGCAAACGTAAGCAGAACTGCCAACATGCAAGGAAGAATATTTTTAAAATCATTGTCACAGGAATTAGTGAAAAGTCACCAAGTATCTCGCAGTTCTTCCAATTTAATTTAAAAATTTTGCGAACACGTATCCGCCTGCAGCAAAATATATCTGACAAATATTATTTTAACCCAATGTACCTGGACCTTCCCGAAGGAGATGTGGAAAATGCTCAAGGAAAAACGATAACAAACTGTCTGTTAGATACAGTGAATGCAACAATTTTATTTGAAAAGCACACACAAAAAAGATTTTTTGTACCGATTATGTTGATAGCCATTAGAGTATTTTTAAGAATATTTCTATGTTGTTTTTACTAAAATGTTTATGTTTTGACATGCAATGTACGATTTTCTTAAAATAGATTTGATTCATTAGTGAATTTAAAAAAGGAAACATCATTCTGGATATCGGGTCATAATGACCCCACGCGACCAGATACGTAATTTTTTATGACGCGACTAACTAAGGGTTAAGGAAAATTTTCTCGTGTATATAAAACTTAAACGGCACCGTGCAAAAAGTCAATGTAGATTTAACTACCTAACACTTGCAGTTATGTAAAAACAGTTAAAACTACGTTGCACAACTTATGTTATGAACAGGAATTCTCAAATCTTTTGGAGGGAGCAAAAGCAGTTATGCCTAGCTGATATTAGTGTTCCAAGTGGACGTGGAAGACAAATGAACCGCAGTAATGTACTAGGAGACACAGTTGAAGCTATTCTTTTATTGAACATGTAGTCAATGACGAAACAATTTCAGGAATTCTGTTGCTTCCCCATGAACGGACCCAAAACATTGAAAGAGCAAAGAAACGTATATACCAAGAATATGAGAAATATTTCTTAGTGAAATTGAAAAAAACTTTTTGGTAAGGGAGTATGAGCTTTGGCACAACCAATAATGTAATCAAGAAAAGCCCTTTACTGTATTGGAAGCTATGGATCAATGTGACGAACTCTTATTCCCAACACTTTTTTTAAAACTTCTTCAATTCATAGAAACACTTCCAGTATCCAGTGCCATGCTTGAAAGTTCTTTTTCTACACCTAAACGGCTAAAAACGTCTGGGAGACGAAATACTTACAGGCTTCGCGTTCATGAGTATACATCGAAAAGTGGCAATACAAACGAATGAACTTAATTTTGTAAAAATTAGTTCTTTATATAGTGGATCTGTCAAAAATTGAAAAATAGCAGATTTGAGATGCAAGATATTTTTGTTAATTTTACATTTGGAGAAAACCTTTCAACGTCAACTTATGAAGAATTTAGTAATCTACCCCGCTGAAGAATCAAATTTAGAAAAAAATTATCGGATTAAAGAAAATTAATTAATATGTTAAAATATTAAAAACTAGTTTTCTCAAAAATCCTTCGTGGAGATTTGTTTGCTTGGGTTCACGTTATAAATTGAATAAAAAGCTACCCAGCTCTGCACTTATTTTTCGTTCAACTATTCTTTACTTTGTTTTAAATGAATATAAAATAAATTAAAATTAGGCAACCCACATTACAATAAATTGTTATTCTAGTAAAAATCTTTCCCGCGGTTACAAATGTGTAAATATTTGGTCATAAATGAATTTTTATTCGCTTAGATATTGAGTTATTATTTCAAATATTTATTATATGTTCCCTATGTGTAAAAGTACTCGGATATCCTCGGCTTATTAAATTATGTGCTATGCAATCAATATTGCATTTGCCATTCACTAGCGAGGACCCTTAAGGGCGATATAATGGATCGGAAATGTAATATTGGTTGCATAGCACATAATTTAATAAGCGAAGGATGTCCGAGTACTTATTACACATTGGGAATATATAATAAATATTTGAAATAATAACTCAATATCTAAGCGAATAAAAATTCATTTATGACCAAATATTTACACATTTGTAACCGCGGGAAAGATTTTTACTAGAATAACAATTTATTGTAATGTGGGTTGCCTAATTTTAATTTATTTTATATTCATTTAAAACAAAGTAAAGAATAGTTGAACGAAAAATAAGTGCAGAGCTGGGTAGCTTTTTATTCAATTTATAACGTGAACCCAAGCAAACAAATCTCCACGAAGGATTTTTGAGAAAACTAGTTTTTAATATTTTAACATATTAATTAATTTTCTTTAATCCGATAATTTTTTTCTAAATTTGATTCTTCAGCGGGGTAGATTACTAAATTCTTCATAAGTTGACGTTGAAAGGTTTTCTCCAAATGTAAAATTAACAAAAATATCTTGCATCTCAAATCTGCTATTTTTCAATTTTTGACAGATCCACTATATAAAGAACTAATTTTTACAAAATTAAGTTCATTCGTTTGTATTGCCACTTTTCGATGTATACTCATGAACGCGAAGCCTGTAAGTATTTCGTCTCCCAGACGTTTTTAGCCGTTTAGGTGTAGAAAAAGAACTTTCAAGCATGGCACTGGATACTGGAAGTGTTTCTATGAATTGAAGAAGTTTTAAAAAAAGTGTTGGGAATAAGAGTTCGTCACATTGATCCATAGCTTCCAATACAGTAAAGGGCTTTTCTTGATTACATTATTGGTTGTGCCAAAGCTCATACTCCCTTACCAAAAAGTTTTTTTCAATTTCACTAAGAAATATTTCTCATATTCTTGGTATATACGTTTCTTTGCTCTTTCAATGTTTTGGGTCCGTTCATGGGGAAGCAACAGAATTCCTGAAATTGTTTCGTCATTGACTACATGTTCAATAAAAGAATAGCTTCAACTGTGTCTCCTAGTACATTACTGCGGTTCATTTGTCTTCCACGTCCACTTGGAACACTAATATCAGCTAGGCATAACTGCTTTTGCTCCCTCCAAAAGATTTGAGAATTCCTGTTCATAACATAAGTTGTGCAACGTAGTTTTAACTGTTTTTACATAACTGCAAGTGTTAGGTAGTTAAATCTACATTGACTTTTTGCACGGTGCCGTTTAAGTTTTATATACACGAGAAAATTTTCCTTAACCCTTAGTTAGTCGCGTCATAAAAAATTACGTATCTGGTCGCGTGGGGTCATTATGACCCGATATCCAGAATGATGTTTCCTTTTTTAAATTCACTAATGAATCAAATCTATTTTAAGAAAATCGTACATTGCATGTCAAAACATAAACATTTTAGTAAAAACAACATAGAAATATTCTTAAAAATACTCTAATGGCTATCAACATAATCGGTACAAAAAATCTTTTTTGTGTGTGCTTTTCAAATAAAATTGTTGCATTCACTGTATCTAACAGACAGTTTGTTATCGTTTTTCCTTGAGCATTTTCCACATCTCCTTCGGGAAGGTCCAGGTACATTGGGTTAAAATAATATTTGTCAGATATATTTTGCTGCAGGCGGATACGTGTTCGCAAAATTTTTAAATTAAATTGGAAGAACTGCGAGATACTTGGTGACTTTTCACTAATTCCTGTGACAATGATTTTAAAAATATTCTTCCTTGCATGTTGGCAGTTCTGCTTACGTTTGCTTTATATTTAACGTAAGAATTAATTGCAGCAACGTTTAAAAAATGATAGAAGACAGCTAGTGTCCATCTTTGGTTCGTCTTCCAACATTATAAGTAGCAGAGAGTTGGTCGCAAACATCAACACCAGCTTTTGTGCAATTATAAAACGTTATCTATTCTGGCTTCTGAAGATATCATGTGGATTCGTCTATTTTGTCATCATGGTGCATGCTTGAAACCAAGATAACACTTTTTGATGTTTTAGGCACGTATTAGACAATTGTCATTTCCTCTGTGAAACCAGAAATGCTAGTTCTAACTGATTTACCTTTCTGCGGCAAAAATTCTTTAGAAATTTCTTTTTTATTTTTTCTAAGCGTGTCAACCATTGTCAATTTATAATCACTAAGCAATGACCTTACTAGAGAGATACTGGTATACCAGTTGTCTGTGGTAATATTGTGATTTGAATTTTTGATGGGTTCAACCAATCGCTTTACTGGGGCAGAAAGTCTCACAACAAATGTTCCACAGTTAGTCGCGTGGGGTCAAAAAGATTTATATTGTGCGACAGACAACATTCTTTGACACTCAGAATAATACTGATCATAAGAACCTTGAGTAGACGTCTGTTTAGGAAGGTAGAGCAAGGGAAACGGTTATACACTTCTTGAGTTCAAAGTTACAGTATCGATCATGCGCTGTGGGGTCACAATAACCCCACGCGACTAATTAAGGGTTAAAACTCTCACTGAAACTATGAACTGACTATTTTCCATTGCGACTTACAACTGGAAGCTTGGGTTGCAACTTCCGCTCTTCCAGACTCTTGAAGAGCTTAAAGTGCTGCAAGTACTCTCCGCAAACCTTTCGACGGATGTGTGTTTTTCCGTCCAACGTGTCTAACAAACCGAGATAAACATTAACAATAACAATTTAATCTATAAAATACTACTTCCCTCGACTTTTCTTTACTAAAAGTTAGAGAAATAGGAGTACCTAATTGCTAAAAATTCTTCCAACAAATTTGTTGGCGGCATCTATTTGACGATTTCTCAAGTAACATTCACATTGACAGTTAATTGTAATTTGTAATCAAACCCAACAAGCGATGAATTCACGATAAATATAATAATAGATACGTCATGTGTAAGAATATAATAACATAATTTAACGGAAATGTTAGTAATTGAGAAATAGTTTTCCGTACACTTCGCGGAGATATAAAGTGGTATGGGCATGTTCGCCGTATACTAATACATAATAAACACGCCCATACCACCTTATAACTTCGCGAAGTGTACGAAAAATTATTCCTGTACGTGAAATGCTTAAATTAAATAGATAATCTATTTGAGGTATGTGTAATACTGATCAGGTTAGTCAGCAATATTTTTAATTTAATGTTCATACAAAAAATATTGTACAAACAACATGCGTGAAAGCATCTTCCATGCATTCGCGCAATTAAAAGTAATCACTTCTTTCCAGTCGCTTGTGTTTGTAAAATGAGCTTTTCCGCAATTGGTTCGTAAATAACTATTCGCAGGGAGTATAAGCAGCTACTAGCACCAAGTACGGGATGAATAAATTTATATAAACTATGTTTGAATTAGAAATATGTCCGGGACGGCGCGTACGCAGTCCCGACTCTCAAAAATTACGCGCCCGAGTTACCCGCATTAGGGGTAATCGCAGGGGTCAGCCCGACCGTAGTGCAATGGAAGGGCCTCGTCCTGGGGAAACCGCCTTCTTGATCACGGTAATCCCTACGCCAGGTAAGTATGATTTCTGGACGTTCCAATGAGTATATATAACCAATTTCCTTAATTGTGTGTGCAACATATATAAGCGCCCTATCTTTAGTATTCTGATTTAACTATCGGTATCCTCCATTATATAGGTTTCGTTATTGGTGGTTCTTTAGGCTATCGTACACCAGATGACACCACCACATGTACTGTGTTTATAGATGACGTTTTGCTATGTGATATGGGATACAATTCTTGTTTTCGGTACCTGTTCTTACTTCTAATGTGGTTTTGGGATTTGCAGGGATCTCGCACTTCGTGCGAGATCCCTGCAAATTGCAAATCCCAACCCACACTGTTCTTACTTCTAATGTGGTTTTGGGATTTGCAGGGATCTCGCACTTCGTGCGAGATCCCTGCAAATTGCAAATCCCAACCCACATTAGAAGTAAGAACAGTGTTGCGATATCTACTCGCGTCTAGCGACAGATGGGTCACAGACGATCATGATGTCACTTAGGTTGATACAACATACGTCATAGTAGGTAAGTTGACCAAGTATAAAGTGAATGAATAATGGAAACGTGTAAAGAAGCAAAATGTGGAGAATGTGGAATCACTTTTGTGAATAAATCAAATCTCAGAAGACATGTGAAGAGTTTACATCCGCATAAATTGAATGAACTGGCTCCAAAATATTTACAAGTTAGTTCTAACTTTGTGTTTACTTGTGAGATATGTACAAAAAACTTTAATCATAAAAAACATCTTAATTTCCATATGAAGACTCATAATATCGAAGAAACAGGAAGTGTTAGAATTGAAGACAGTAAAAAATGTCCATTGTGTATATATGAAACATATGCGGTTCAAGACATTCATGCCCATTTTACAAATATTCATGATATTAACATTAATAGCGAACATATTACTTTTTCCACGCTAGATGAATTTAACAATTGGAAAACCCAGGTGGAAAATGGAAGTAATTCAAAATTTGTTAAACACACATCAACATCTAAGAATAAAACTATGTATACCTACTACACCTGTCATCGATCTGGAAATTATAACCCAAAAGGAAAGGGTTTGAGGCATTTAAAACTTAAAGGAAGTAACAAGATTAATGCTTTTTGCCCATCAAGAGTCACAATATCACTAAATAGTGATGGCAAGTACATAGTTCATTTTATTAAAACGCATGTGGGACATCAAAATGATTTAGGACATCTTACTTTAAACCAATCAGAACGAAACCTACTGGCTCATAAGATTGCATCTAAAATCCCATTTGACACAATAATAGATGAAGTTGCAAATTCTATACCTACTTCTAGTTCTGATCTGAAACGAATGCATCTTTTAACTAGAAAAGATTTACACAACATTGAAAGTTGCTTCAACTTATCTTCATCAGCAGTTAGACATAGCAACGATGCAATTAGTGTGGAGGCATGGGTGACTGAAATGCAAAAGGAAGGTGATTGTGTACTATATTACAAAGCACAAGGAAATATATGTGAACAATATCCAATATTAAAACCTGAAGACTTTGTGCTACAATTTTGAAATGCATACGATACTTGTCCTCGATGATCTCCGTGAAGGATTTCCATGTGCGTTTTTGATAAGCAATAGGGCAGACTCATATATTATGAAATTATTTTTTTCTAAAGTCAAGCTACATTCTGGGACTATATTAGCAAAAACCTTTATGACTGATATAGTTGACACCTACTACAATGCTTGGGTTGAAGAAATGGGTGTACCAGACAAACGGTATTTTTCTTATTTATTTTATTATTATTTTACCCAAAATGTTTTTATTTTCAGCTTGTTCTGTACGTGGCATATCACAAGAGCTTGGAGGAAAAATGTAGTCAAAATTAAATCGCAAGAAAAGCAGGTTAGTAACTCCTTTAGGACATTGAAATATTTAACATCTACATGGAAAAAATATTACAGACTGAAGTGTACAGAAAACTCAGAACTTTATTGGAAGAACGAGATCCTATAGCATTTGAAGTAATGATTAAAAATTTTTGCACAGTATTTGATCCATCAACAATCGAGTTCATAGAATATTTCAAGGGACACTATTTACAAAAGCGAGAATGTTGGGCATACTGCTATAGGCTGAATGCTGGCCTGAATACAAACATGAACCTAGAACGTATGCATGGAGTTATTAAGTACATTTACTTAAAAGGAAAGAAGGTTAAGCGTTTGGATAAAGCGATCAGTGCTATAATGAGATTTGTCCGTGATAAGCTAATTAACAGATTGATCGTTACACACAGAGGAAAGATCTCTAATAAAATTAAAGAAATTCGTCGCCGGCATAAGCATAGCCAGCTCATGCATACAAACTTAATAACAAAAATCTCAAACGGCTGGGAAGTAGCTTCTGAAACGGCTTATGAAATTTATTTAATTCAAGCGACAACTAAAACTTGTGATTATAAACTGATTTGTTCCGAATGTTCAATTTGCATCCATAACTATTCATGTTCATGCATGGATTCCTCAATAATGTACAATATATGCAAACATATTCATCTCCTAGCCAAGTGGATGAAGGAAAATGTAACACCTACAGAAAATGTTGCCATTGTGGACAATCTAGGTACGTTCTATGACATAAACCAAATTACAAAATTTTGCTCATTGAATTATTATTATCAATCATTATCGTTATTTATATTTTAATTAGGCCACACATTTTTCTCAACCACATGAAATAATTGGCCGTCATAGAGGATGTCGACTTTGAATCAACAGTTTATAGGTAATTTTAAAATTCACAGGGACTTTGGTGAAGGAGAAGGTGTATTTATTGTTAGTTTTAAATGACGTAATTCTTTTTATTTAATTTGACGTGCATGCTGAATTAATTTGATCTTTTTTATGTTTTTGGGAGTATTGCTTTGAAATGTTTATTATATTCACAGCATTGGATAGAGATCAGGATCATGCTGACGAAATTGACGACAACGTAGACAGCGATGACAACCATTTGTATATCCACTGCACTCCAAATGACGAAGTTAGAAATATTCTTCTGGAAGTAGGCCACAAAACAGATAATTATCCACTAGAAGATGAAAAAACAAAAATTGTGCAGAATTTACAAAGGCAGTTGGACAAAATACAGTCTCCCACTAAATTGGCAATTGTAAAAAGATTTTTAGTTCCATTGTCACCTACCCTGGCTGCCGCTAGTAGCAGTATTACGAAGCTACCTAAACCCAGAAGTCATCCTCCAAATTCCAAAATTATGGTACAAAGAAGGCTCTGGTCTAAGAAAAAGAAAACAAAAAAACGTAATGATTCCTTAAAAAGGCCTACTTTAGGAGAGAAGGAGAAAACAGCTGCGTTACTTTTAAATACTACTTGTTAAAATAGAATAAGAAATTACTTTCAAACGTACGCTTATTTCTTATTTATGTTTATATAATAAAAACTCTTTTTAAATCCTTATTCTTATTCATTTAAATAATTATATTTTTACTCTTTATAAAAAATTGCAATAAAATAATTACTTTTATAATATAGTCAGAAATAAGTACATATTTTTTATTTATTCATTTCTACAAAATAATTATGTACTTAATAATCAAATAATACTCTCTCTATGTTTTACTGTACAATAGCAACAGTTTTAGTTATGGGTGCGTGTGTATTTAGTAGACCTGATATATATTGTACGGACTAATAGTTTCATCAAATAAGTATAGCGAATATTGACATAAACGAAAGTGTGCGATAACACCATAGATAAGAGATAACACTACTGGCTTCACAACTTTTGGATCCCAGAGCGATAGATTTTGGTCACGTGGGTTATGGCAAAAGACGAGGGAGAATACATTAGTTTAAATGCATAAAATATGTCTCGCGAGTATTTTATTTTTTATAAATTAATAAGAAAATATGTAATGTGATAGTTATATTTCAATATAAGGATCTATAAACTGAAGTAACAATGTAATAAAAAAATAAAATGAATTATATTTATGTTTTTTTATAATAATATTGTATAGCACCTTGAACATTAAATAGAAATTTAATTAATTTTGGAAGAAAACACAAACTAGGTTGAATTAAAAAATCTATTTCATTTTTAAAAATACATTAGCATATAATAAATTTTTATTATATAATATACTTTTAATTTAAATTTTTTCAAACTTTGATTTTTCTCCAAAAAATTAACCATATGCCCACATACATGTATTTTATGTAATAAATAGAAATAAATGATTTTATTAAGGAAATGCAAACAGTTTATTATTAACATTTAAACATCTTGTGGGAAGTTTTAATACTAATTGTGTAGGTACTTACACCTATTTCCCTAAAGAAATTACAAACTTTTGTGTGGTGATATGATGCAGCAACATTTTTTTGATAATTTAAATTGTGAATAACAAGCAATTTTTTTCGTATATAAGTTGGCTGTTTTCTTCATTAAATGTGAAGGAAAATTGAATACTGAAGGAACAGCCTTCTTTAAAACTCATTTTCCAAATTGGAGTTTATAATCTGTTGTGAGTAAATATAGTCCACACAATTTTGCACTTGCAGATGGACAATAGTTCTCTCTCTCTCTACGCATTGCTTTAATCCATTTCATTTCTTTTTAGGCAATATGTAAATATTAAATACCACAATCAATGTTACATCCAAACTTCAAACCCTTCCTATATCTTGCTGTACAACCATAAGCAGCACATAACAATTTTGAATTGCTGTTACCTACTTCTAACTAACAAATTGCTTATAGGTAAAGTAGAAAAATAATTAGTTAAAATAGAATGTAGAACAACTAAACAATGTCTATGTATACTTACAGCCCAGATTAAACTAAAAATAATTAACTATCTATACATAAACTTATATTAAACACTATCTAAGAACATCTAACATGAACACAAAAGAAACTAATAAAAGTATAGTACAAGGAAAAAGATTTTTTGGGCATTTACATATTGCCTAATAAAATGTATTCCTTATTTGTTATTGACCAACGAAATTTCTTTTTTTCCAAGAAAATAAAACCTGCACTCTGTTTACTACCCGTTTATAACACTTTGTACAAACATTTTCACACGAATATATATTTTTTTAATTAAAATACACATTCAAAGGTAGGATTATATTATGTTCTGTCATACAACAGCTGGTCGAGGTCTATGATGACGTATCTACTCACATGACGTCATGATCGTCTGTGACCCATCTGTCGCTAGACGCAAGTGCGATTCAGTGTTGTCCCAGCGACATGTGAGTTGGTAATAGAATTCTGCGCAAAAACGTAATAGATTTACCTTGTTTCGTAATAGATGGTGCAGCTATTTTCAAGACTATATAAAGTCCCTGAATAGTAGGCTGAATAGTTAAAAAACCGCAATACGGTAACCATTTTTTGTCCAAAATCTGACAGCCAATAATATTTTTCTTGATGTAGGTATTAGTTGGATGTACCCAACCAGCAAAATCACAATTTTAGCGAAGGATCAAAATATATATTTGCTAATGTAGAACAAGTGTACATATAGTGATTTTGCTACAAGAATACTGTTCCAAAAATATAGGACACAGCCAGGGCCGCCGCGTGGGGGTGGCAAAATTGTTCACCGCACAAGGGCGCCTGGGCCAGGGGGGGGGGCAAAATTTATAGATAGTACTTATAGTTTTTTAATTTAATGTTACTTAAATAAAAGTTGTTAATTATTCGCTTGCAATTTTTTATATTTTCTAAGCAATAAAATGAGATTTTATTTTTATTTTAATTTTATATTTTAATTTATTTTACTTTTGTTTTCGTTTCTGCGGGCTGTTTTCGTTTGTGTAAAACAAAATTTGATTGCCGATGCGAACAATAAAAACACGTTCCGTGTGGAATTCGCGCTACCACACGGGACGTGTTAAAAATCTAAGAATTTGTAACATGTAACAACAGGAATTGGGAATGTTTTGTATCGGCATATATTTATTCTTTATGTGCTGAGAAGCTGTTGCGGTTCAACGTCGTTGTTTAGTTTGCCTTATTTTTGCAATGATAATACACATTCATTTTTTAAATGTGACAACCAAAAGTCGAGGAAACGAGGAAGCCAATAAAGCCCAAATTGAAGAAAATTTTTTAGGATTTCAATCTGTCTACGACACTACTGGGCAGGTTCTGTTTGAATTCATAAATGGACATTTAAAATCGTTGGAACTAAATTTTTCAGATTTACGAGGCCAATCTTACGATAATGGTGCTAATATGAGAGGAAAGCACAAAGGATTGCAACAAATAATTTTTGGAAATAATTCGAGGGCACTCTATATCCCCTGCTCTGCGCATTCTCTAAATTTAGTTGGAAATGATGCAGCTTTACAACTACTTTTCTTCATCCGTTAAACGTTGGTCTATTTTCAACAGTATGTTGAAAATCTAACTTTAAAGCCACTCTCCAACACCAAATGGGAAAGTAGAATTCAAGCTTTAAGACCGTTGAAAAACGATTTGAAGGGAATTTTGAGAGTGTTAATAAATATTCAAGAAGATCAAACAAGAGACATGGAATCAAGAATTCAAGCAAAAAAATTGATTCAGAAGGTTTCCTCGTTTAAATTCATTTGTTCCATTAACATCTGGCACGATATTTTAAATTTAGTAAATGTGGTAAATGAAATAATGCAAAATTCTAAATGTGATTTACAAATCGTGACTTTACAAAATCTTATATCAGAACTAAATAATCGTAGATCAGATGAAACGTATGCAAACATGCAATTGCCAATGCAAGTATCGTTGCTAATGATTTGGGGGTGGATACTGATTTTTCACAAAGTCGAAACAGGTTTAAAAAGAAACTATTAAAAGATGAACAAACCGACGAACCAATCAACAATCCAAGACAAAAATTTAAGGTTGAATTTTACGATATAATATTAGACACTGCCATTTCTTCAATTACTGAAAGTTTCAGTCAATTAAAAGAAGATTACAATTACTTCATGGTGGTACACTATATACCTCATTTAAAAAACTGGAGTGACAATGAAATTCTAAAACATTGTAAAGAATTAGAACAAAAATTAACGGATACTAAAAATGTTAATGAAAATGACATTGATGGATTAAATTTGTTCGAAGAAATAAAATCTTTGCGATGTTTTACCAAAGAGGATATGTCACCTATTGATGTTTTAAATTATATTTAAGAAAACAATCTTACCGATACATTTCCAAATATTGCAATAGCTTTACGGATTTCTGTAACCCTGCTAGTTTCGGTAGCTACTGGAGAACGAAGTTTTCCAAAACTTAAAATTATAAAAAACTACATGCGATCTACCATGGCGCTGGAGAGATTATCGGACTTGTCAATTATATCCATAGAGAGCGAAATTTTGGATAAATTAAATATAAAGGAATTGATACGAGCGTTTGTAGCTGCTAAAGCTCAATATTTGAATATATTTTCTATTTTTTATATTTTACTTAAAAAATGTTTTATCATTGTTTTGTTTTTAAAATTTATGAAATAATAAAAAACAATAAGACAAACGTGTTTTAATAATGTAAAGCTTTTCAGTTCGAAAGTCAAATTTTGAATACTATAAAAGAGTATATCACATATAATTTGCAGCACTTTATAAGAGTCCAACAGAACCCCATAAAGGGGCGGGGGCGCCAAATTTCAATTTGAACAAGGGCGCCTAATACCCACGCGGCGGCCCTGGACACAACCGTAGTAGCAAAACCACTATACGCATACTTATCCTACATTAGCAAATATATATTTTCATCCCTCTCTAAAATTGTGATATTGTTGCTTGGGAAGATTTGAAATTAAAGTAAAAAAAATCGTTGAAAAATCAACGAAAACGTAATAGATTTATATGCTTTCGTAAGGACGTAATAAAACATAGTGAAACGTAACAGATCTGTTACAACTGTAACAGCAATCGCAACACTGAGTGCGATATCTAGGGAAATTTCCCTAGATCTACGGAATTTTATGGTCATTTAGGGAAGAGGGAATTTTAATAGAAATCTAGGGAAATCTACGTTTTTATTTTAAAATTATTAATCACCAGAAAATTTATTACAATCGTCTGGTATTTAAGCTGCCTATAATGTCACAATTCATTTTAAAACGTTTTAAACTTAAACCACTGATTACTTGATTGTTTCTAAGAGTAGTATGGCATCTTATGACAAGTAGAAAATTAACAACATCTGCACACATTCCGAATCGGTGCTCTGCTCTATCGCTTTTTGCAAATCGATCAAATGACTACAGTATAATAAAATAAGGTAAATCCCTTGGAAAAAGTTCCTGCTCTGATTTATAATATTTTTCACATTTGAAAACAAGCTTTCGTGGAGTGAATCGTTGTGAACGTATTATGTAGGACGTAAATATTTGAATTTTATAATTCATTAATAGTTTAGATTTATCGGTTCGTTTAATAAGTTGCGCCTTTCTAACTACAGCTTAGTTATATTTATTTAATGTAAGCATATATAGATACAAAATTACTTTTTTTATTGCCGAGGATTAGCTTATCTGATTCTTGCTTTCAGGTTTCGGCTGTTTCTTATTTATTAAGGATTTTTTTTAATGAAAAATAGATGACGAGATTTCAAATGAATTTCGTAATCGTTCAATACTAAAAAAATATCATCTATATTTTGTATTTTGCTCAATATGTTAGGTGTCTTTGAAACAAAGATGGAAAATATTAAAAATAGACTATATAATTCAATAAATACAAATCTAAAATATAGTGCACCCAAGTTCATGCAGAACAGAGAAAAGATAACCCATAATTCGTGCCTTTCAGTTTCTGTATTTTTATTTTTGAGTTAATAATTAATGTTTTTGAATAAAAAAATAGATTAGGAGAATCGAATTAAGTTTTCTAATAGTTTAATACTAAAGAATACCAACTTCAATTTATATATTTTTAAAATTTTGCAAGGCAGTTCAAGGTAATTTAGGGAAATCTAGGGAAATTTTAACAAGAAGTCTAGGGAAATAAAAAAAAATAATCTCGCAACCCTGAGTAATAACTTAATAGAAAAATCAGAAAAGCAGCCATGAGAATCAATTCCTATACCCCCGTTATAAACTTTGGTATTGATAAATTTAACAGTTTCTGTTTTCCCTATTGCTTCTTTTTATGTGGAGAGATGACTTCCAAAAGCATAACATAGTAATGGCTCATTCGTGCGAGATCCCTGCAAATCCCAACCTACATTGGAAGTATATTATACAGCACGTGTCAATTTTCATTAGCCATAGGTGATTAATCCATACAGTATGTGGCAACATAGTATACCCCTTCTTTCCTTTCCAATGCAGCGCGACCGATGCATGCTCCGTGGTTAGCAGCACGGGGGAATATCTTAATAGGTAAAAGTTTGGCTCGATTTCTATTGGCTAATGCGTGATCACATGTGAAATAGTATTGGGACCGAAAGTGGTGGCGTTGTTATTCATCGGAATTACCAACGAACTATATTAGTAAACCATAGAACGGCAGTTGCTTGTTGAATCAGCGCTTCCAACGGTGAATGTAGGAACTAAAGGCCGCCATGACAGTTGAGGTCAACTTCGAATTTTGTTTTGTGTGTTTCGTCCGATTTTTGAGTTTGTTATAAATTTATAAGTACAATGCCTGCTGCCTGTTCAGCTATTAACAGTACCAACAGAAGGAAAGTAGGTACAAACATTTCGTTTTACAAGTAAGCATAAATTTATTTGGTTTTTGAGAGTAATAAATTAATGTATCTATTTAATACTTTTAGATTTCCCTTGAGGAATAAAGAATTATTAAAGAAATGGACTATTGCTATGAAAAGGGATCATTGGAAACCATCAGCTTTCAGTTACATTTGTTCTACTCATTTTGAAGAAACATGTTTTCGTTATAATAATAATAGACGCAGTTTGCAACCCAATAGCTTGCCTACAATTTTTACTTTCACGCAATTGAAAACATGTAAAAAAGTATCAAGACCTCCCCCAAAGAAGAGGACTATTGACATTCGTGAAGAAGAATTTGTAATAAATAAAAACAGTGCGAATACAGGTAGGCTTATAATTGAGTTATATTTTACAGCACCATCTATATATTACCTTTTTTACAGTACAGGAAATCAATAGAAATGTCAACGATATCAATTTTGTCATCACAGCTTACCATAATTATTGTATCACAACAAGCCCTCGAAAATTAAAGAAAAAACTCGATGAGGCAGTAGATAAGTTGAAAATTCAAGATCGTCAGTTGCGATCTCTGAAACAGAAAGTACAGAGGAAAACTGCTAAAATTAATAATTTGAAGAAGGTAATAAGTGGTTTAAAAAAACGTCTGTGTGAAAATGGTAATCTGGTTATTAGTAATTGTTTCGAAGGTGTGTTAAAAGATTTGCTTTTAAACCATAAGAATGGTTACAAAAATAATGAATATCCGGAAGTAGTAAAAAAATTTGCTATCACTTTACATTTTTATTCATCACAAGCATATAGATATATTAGAAAGTTCATTAAATTACCACATCCACGTACTATTAGAAACTGGGCACAGAATGTGGATAATAATAATCCAAGTGCTTTGCAGTTTAGATCAGCATATAGAAAGTGCTTGCTAGCTCAAATCGAACCCTCAAGAAATGCGAATGTTTCTTCAGAAGATACAAATATATCTTTAGAAGTAGGTTTTGAAAGACACAACACTGAAAAAACAGTAAGAACTTTGTCTTTGTTCTGCGAAGGAATTGTAGAGTATATTGCTGGGAATGTTATTCGGGAAGTTGTAAAAAAACTAAAATGTCTTGAATGCATCATTTTACTATTAGGAACAGAAAAAAACAAATATCCTCTAATTGCAATTAAAGATGTAAACCATTCACTAATTATTCCATCTAGTAACACTGAAAATGCTAAAAATTGCTAAGGCAGTCATTGTAAGTTATAAAACTGACATATTAAATTGTAAGAGAAATATATGTTTATTATTAGAAACTGAAATATTTAAAAAAGTATGTTATTCAAAAATATTTTATGAACATGATCATTTATTTACTGAATTATATGATGATGATGTAATCCATTATATACACTTAATAAAACTTGTTATTCAAAAATATATCCAAATACGTTTACATCGTATGTGTAAAATGTATAGTATGGCAGCCGTTGGTACTTCCCTACGGCAAAAATTAACAAAAACTATAATTTTTAAAGGCCACTAAAAGTAAGGCACTGTTGTAATAGTATTGTATTTAAGATTTAAATATATAATTATAAGAAAAAAATTGTTTTAACTTTAATTTTACCTCATTATAATAACCGTTGTCCTTTTTTCCTTTCGTATAACGAAGTTAATGAACAGAAGAATAAGTAATTAATGATTTAATGAAAAATTCTATAAAATCTCAAGAATTATTTATACCCAATAAGTAGATTTAAAAGGTAAGAACCTCTTATTTATGTCAATCAACTCGCTCACTGTTATTAGCGGGAATTAATTAACATCTATCCAATGCACAAATACAGAATGTGTACTTTTAATATGAATATAATAATTTCATTAATTATAATACGGATTCATCTATTTGAATTTTGACCTCAACTGTCATGGCGGATAGCCACGCCCACTGTCACAAATTTAGTGCACCAAATAGCCTTTCTATGGTTTACTAATATAGTTCGTTGGGAATTACAGATATTTAGAAAGTATTGTATACAATTTCTACACTATCGACTGGTTGTGTGGTTGTCAACGTTGTTTTGTGAAAGTTTAAAGGTTATGTTTTAAGTGTTTTGGTGTTTGTTTTTGCAACTTGTTGCCAATTGTCTTATTAGTTTAACTCCATACAGGTACATATTTACTTCGAATTGGTAAAATATCACTATAAAGTTTGTTTATAGGGTCGTTTTAATATGGTACGACGTAAATGTTTTGTATTGGATTGTGAAACAAAAGACGGCCAAAATTTGTCATTTTATTCATTCCCAAATCCGCAAAAAGACATGTCACGATTTTTGGCATGGGTATCTGCCAGTGGAAATAATGTACTATTAGACTTGCAGCCACAACAAGTTTTTAAACGGTGTCGTATATGTCAAATACATTTTAATGCAGAACATATAATACAGTCCAAACTGCTACAAATCGCTTGCCAAAGTTATATTTACCAGGTAAATAATTACATAAATATGTAATTTAGATTTTATTATTATTATGGTTTTACTTAGAACCAATACAAGTACCTGACGATTGGGTAGATATCACACTTAGAGGAATAGTAGATAATACTTTGCATACTACACCGACGGAGTTTTGGCCTTTATGTTACAGTAGTATCTCTCCCGGAAAAAATATATCACCTAGGAAACGCATTACTCCACCAGGTAAAGAAATATATATACATAAATATCTCAAAAAATAGTTCTCTTTATAACTGTTTGCTTCAGTAGTTGTAACTCAAGTGGGAAGCTCAAACAAAAGCCCTTTATGTGGTAGTTCTACTTACCAGGAAAGAGAGATGCGACAGCCATCAAATTTATTATCAGGTAAGTTATAATTTTTTGTGTTCTGGTAATGACAGTTTATTCTTTGAAAATTTCATGGTAATAATTTGCTACAGCGAAATCTTTGTTATTTGCAATGTGAGCTCTTAAAATTTACTATTTACCAAATACAATGTAGACAAAGATGTTTCATAATACAGATATACATATGGTACAAAATATTTTAATGGTATTCTCAGAATACAAATTGTATCTATATTATACTAGGGTTCTTATTCATTTCAATCTCTAACTCATTCATTTAAAGCCAATTCTTTATTTTGCAGCGTTCATTTAGTATATACATCAATCCTTCTTTACTATTCTATTTCAACTTAGAAAGGGTTTTATCATCAAATTAAATTAGTATTTGCATGCAATTCTTCAGCTCTATTGTACTCATTTATCATTCGTAATTTCAATACACTTTAACTATTATTTTAGCTCAGGTATATTCCTAGAAGAATGGAAATCCCGAAATAATCTAAATACATAATATCAACATCTTGAAAAAAATGTATACGAAGAAGATGTCTTTTCTCCAGATATACCATCTTCGTTACCAGTGGTCAAAGATTGCGAAGCAATACAACGTGTTTATTCTGTTACATCAAAAAAGCTTGTTCGCTTAATAGAAGAATGTGAGATATGCAAACAACAGAGTCTTTGTGAAGGTACACAATTAAAAGAACTAATTTCAAAAATATTTAGTTTGTCGTGTTATATATTTTCAAAATATTGTTATTTTCCAAATTTATTATTTAAAACAAAATATGCCATAATTCCAAAAATAATACTGCCTCTTAATATTTGTGGTCATTCCATAAGTTTTAAAAAATATTTATTAGACATTTGTATTCCACTTATATTTAATACATATTCTAAGACCATAAATAATATTTTAAGTAAAAAAATTGTACATGTGAACAATGAAGATTTATTAGAAAAAACTGCTAAACAAAGCGTGAAGCACAAGTAATAAATTATTAAATAAAATTTAATTTTGAGTTTTTCTTTTACCAACGCCTGTACCTGATAAATAGCTTTTAAGGATGTTTTCAACTCTAAAAAAAGTCGTTTTCTTAGATAATTTTTATCTATTGAAAGAAAACTTAAATCGAGTTATCTTTTAATAGATTTACATTATCTAAGAACAATTAAAAAATAATATATTGTTAATATCTACTATTTGAATATCCCGGCATTTTCTGCTATAGTTGGGGACTGAAAGTGGTGGCGCTGAAACCACGGCAGACAAATATTCCACGTTGTGCGCATGCGTCGGAAATTCGACTAAAATATTTTGTCCGCGATAGTACATGGTCATGTATTATATATGTCATTCACGATTAAATTATCTAATAAAACTGATTTCACATTGAGACATGTGCTTATTTTACATCCCCCCTGAGTAATAATTATTAACATGACTGTCATAACAGTCGCTAGACGTTTGTTTGAATTCCGAGCAATATACACGGTTTAATTTAAATAAACATATGAGAACAGTGCATAATAAAGAACCTGAATATATAGAATGTGCTTCGAAAAAAAAGTATATGTGTGCTACTTGTAAAGTTTATTTCCAGTTCAATAATGATTTACGGAAACATTTAATGGATAAACATGACGTCGAAAATATCGTAGAAGAATTGGGTTTGGATTCTTTCAGTGGTAGGTAAAATTTGTATCTGTTGACTAAGTAGTTTAATTTTAATAATTTTTTAGCATTTAGTCAGTGGTTATCTGAAGAAGAATAAGGACGTAACAATTTAATTCAACACTAATTGGAGAAAATCTACGACTGTTTTTCAGTGATTATTTTAATTTTCTTTTGGATGTTTCTCAAAAATAGAATCTTATAAAATTCTTGTCTTTTTCTTTATATAACAATAGTTTTATTTACACTTCATTTAATTTGTGCCTTACACATTCATTAGAATTTTGAGCAAACATTATCTCTGTAATACTAATAAAAATTTATTTCTTTCTTTTAACAAAGATTGAAATGCATGTTGGTTTGAATGGCACCGGATACAATTAACAGAAGTTTCTAAATTTGTTTTTAAATTAAAATAAAATGTGCAGCCATATTTTATGTTTATAAATTTATTATCAAATATTTATATAAACTTATGATACAATAATTCATTAAATAGTAGGAAATACATAAAAAGGGGCGTATAATATATTATTTCAAAAGTTAATTTAATGAGTAAAAAATGTACAATGTCACATGAATAACTAATCACATATTTCTGTACCTTGGATCAAAAAGGGCCAATGTCCATTTACGCAGTTTTGAGTTAAAGACTAGTGTATGCGGCACAACAACGCAAAAGGTTATATCTTCTCAATTATCATATTTGAGATAACACACGATTAGACATAAAAGTCTTAAAACATTATCTATTTTACGGTGATTCGATAATTTTTCAAAAGGTTTTGATTTTTGGAATTTTTTGTGGATATTGGCCTTTTTGTGGATATTCTTATTGGAGATTGGTCTCAAATAAATTTAAAAAAATTGTTGAAAAATTTTTATTCTTATCAAAAAATTAAATACAAAAGAACAAAAACTACTAACTAAATTTAGAGTTGGTTATTATTTAATAAAATATGTTGCCATTCTCTATTCACTTCCCAGTTCTGCTTCAGTTCCATATGGTAACTCATCGTGAGGTAATTCTGAAGCAGTTCTGATACTTTCATAGAAAGCTTTGTTATGTTCATTTACATAATCAAGAAGTTCCATTAGATTTTTCTTTTTAAGATCTGGTAGTGGCAGAGGCTCAGAATGGAGAGGTTGAAGCAATTCCGGTCGAAAATTCGAAGAACGTCTTCTAATCATACCGCGTCTCAGATCCATTTTTCTAAATTCATCATCACCCAAACTAAGTTTATAAAAAAATTGAAATTCATCATCTTGAGTATATTTCATCCATTTAACTTTTAACCACGGCATTACTTCCCCGTCTTCATTTTTTTTTCTATATACTAACTGTTGACGCAATAAACTGTTGAAATTCACAAAGTCCACTTGCTTCATTTCTATGACCTCTAGTGGTGGATTTCTATTAATCATTTTGATGAAATTAACCCAGTCATGTGGTACTTCGATATCAACTGTTGTTTTTTTTTTAGCTTTTTCAATTGCAGCATGAATCGTGTCCGCTTCCATGTGTGAATGCCCAGGTTCCATAAACTTGTGATGAATTTCCTTTAAAGAGCTACCTTGCATTTGTAGTTCTTTCATTAGAATGCAAAACATTGTACTCATGAAAATATTTCGGTTTTGGCCAGAACAGGAGTCGCTATAGAAATGAATTTCTTTTACTGTCTCAGGAAGTGATTTAACAAATTTGCGGATACATGACGCAATTTCTTGCCCACCACGTCCGGCAGTAGTTTCATCCCAAATAAAACATGTTCCCGTATTTTTAGTGGTAGATGTATGAAACACAGTTAAATTGAATACCCATAATTGTCTTTTGTAGAAAGAAACATTATTTCTTAGGTAAGGTGTAGGCAGGCATTTTTCTAAATCAAATGAAGCTGTAATAAATGTTGGATCAACTTTACTTCGGTTTTTATCATCGGATTTATTATTATATGCAGAAGAAGCTAAGTCCATATGATTTTTTCTTTCCGTTTCTAATTTTAACTTAGTCCTAATATCTTCTTCACTTAAATCTTGTTTTGCATTCAAGGACTTTAAAGCTAAATTGATTCTGTCGCACTTGCTACACGTATCATTGGCGGGAGGATGAAAGGAAAGATTATACTCTTCATTAAAAATTTGCCTGTACTGAAATTCGGTTTCAGGTTTGATATTACTACCAGTGCAGTGCTCACAATAGAGTCTGTACAACAACGAAATTGACAAATCGGGACTGAGGTATTTTTTTGATGTTCTTTCCCGGGAATAGTGGCTAGTGTATGCTGGTATGCTTTCAATATGTTTTCTAATAATATCTTTATTTTTTTCAGGAATTTTGGGTTGGTTGCCGTGTTTTCCACGTTTGTCAGGTGGGCAAACTATCCCTCCAGCCTTTCGTTTCCTTTCTACAATGACTCGTACCTTTTTTAATGTCAAATCAAATGTATTAAGATACATTTGCTGACAAACTTCTAATCTGTCACTTTTCATTGATGTGTTTAAATAATACTTCCTAGAAAACTTTCTGCGACTTAGTGTTGCTTGTTGACTGATTCTCTCTCTTGATTTTAAGTGCTCGGTGACAGATTCGGCAATATATTGATCCTGTCCATCTCTTGACAATTCATAAAACTTTTTAAACAACTGCTTTCGGTCACCTTCGTTTAATTTTTCATAGCATTTGCTTTTGCAATTACATGGCAGCTTTAGTTTTTTAGCATTCTTGATTATGCCCTTTCGAGTAACGTATTCTTCACCTTTTTCTTTTTTTGATTTCCGAACATTTTGTGCCCAATTGTTCAGATTTCTTAAGCGTTTTCTAGTTGATTTTTCTTCTTCATTTTTCTTTCTACCACCTCCTAAGCGCTTGTGAGTTTGTGAATTGGTACTCACGACTGAATTAATCACTTCTAGTCTTTCCTCTGCATCCTCAGAAAGGTTTTCATCTTCCGGTTGATAGTCAGATTCACTGTCATCCGGCTGTATGGAAGTAGTAGATCCAGTTACATGTTTTGAAATTTCAAGACCAGAAGTTTCAGGAATTTCAATATTTTGCTCAAGTACAATAATATCTGAATTACCACTGTCACAGTGAGAATGTAGTTGCATGTTTTTTTCGCTTTGGAGTCCACAAGCTCCAGGAATTTCATTACTTTGCTCAAGAACAATAATATTTGAACATGTGGGAGTTAAATCTAGAAAAGTTCTTTCTTCCATTTCTTCGAATGGTAAATCAATAATTACATCGTTTACCTCTTCTGTTATTGGTGTAACTGGTGTAAGTGGCGTACCATTGTGTACCATAACTTCACCTGTTTCATTATAACAGCAATCATCTAAAAAATTTTTTTTCATTTGAAACCAAATGTAACAACAACGTAAGTCTTACCTTCGGTATAAGATGAATTTGAATCAGGTATCAATTTAACCATATTTACCATTTTAAGTGTTCTCTGGGATAACATTTTATGATAATAATTATAATAATAATTATTATCTACTAAAACACACGTTTGCAAACGAGATCGACATCAACAGACAACAAACTAACAGGACTTGACATGAACATTGCTCAGAATTTAGGTTATGCACGTGTTACAATGTGGGAGATTGGCCGTTTTTGTATTGTTGGCCAGAACAAAGTTTCATATAAAAACGGCCAATCTCCCACATTGGCCTTTATACGCATGGAGCAGCAGGCAGATTGGCCCTTATTAAAATGTGTATCTCATTTAATGTTATTTGTACAAGATTGGCCCTTTCACTACTTAAATAAGGATATTTTTTAATACCAGTGGCGCCATAATCTAAAAATAGGGAATTTTGGAGATTGGCCCTTTTTAATCCAAGGTACAGATTTATATAGAGCACACTGTAATTTATACAGATAACCACTGACTAAATGCTAAAAAATTATTAAAATTAAACTACTTAGTCAACAGATACAAATTTTACCTACCACTGAAAGAATCAAAACCCAATTCTTCTACGATATTTTCGACGTCATGTTTATCCATTAAATGTTTCCGTAAATCATTATTGAACTGGAAATAAACTTTACAAGTAGCACACATATACTTTTTTTTCGAAGCACATTCTATATATTCAGGTTCTTTATTATGCACTGTTCTCATATGTTTATTTAAATTAAACCGTGTAGAATATACTTTTTCACATTCCAAACAATTAATCGGCATTTTAAACGAAATAAATTCCTACACATTCCTATACCCAGTGTTGTCCCAGCGACATGTGAGTTGGTAATAGAATTCTGCGCAAAAACGTAATAGATTTACCTTGTTTCGTAATAGATGGTGCAGCTATTTTCAAGACTATATAAAGTCCCTGAATAGTAGGCTGAATAGTTAAAAAACCGCAATACGGTAACCATTTTTTGTCCAAAATCTGACAGCCAATAATATTTTTCTTGATGTAGGTATTAGTTGGATGTACCCAACCAGCAAAATCACAATTTTAGCGAAGGATCAAAATATATATTTGCTAATGTAGAACAAGTGTACATATAGTGATTTTGCTACAAGAATACTGTTCCAAAAATATAGGACACAGCCAGGGCCGCCGCGTGGCGGTGGCAAAATTGTTCACCGCACAAGGGCGCCTGTGCCAGGGGGGGGGGCGCCAAAATTTATAGATAGTACTTATAGTTTTTTAATTTAATGTTACTTAAATAAAAGTTGTTAATTATTCGCTTGCAATTTTTTATATTTTCTAAGCAATAAAATGAGGTTTTATTTTTATTTTAATTTTATATTTTAATTCTATTTTACTTTTGTTTTCGTTTCTGCGGCCTGTTTTCGTTTGTGTAAAACAACATTTGATTGCCGATGCGAACAATAAAAACACGTTCCGTGTGGAATTCGCGCTACCACAGGGAACGTGTTAAAAATCTAAGAATTTGTAACATGTAACAACAGGAATTGGGAATGTTTTGTATCGGCATATATTTATTCTTTATGTGCTGAGAAGCTGTTGCGGTTCAACGTCGTTGTTTAGTTTGCCTTATTTTTGCAATGATAATACACATTCATTTTTTAAATGTGACAACCAAAAGTCGAGGAAACGAGGAAACCAATAAAGCCCAAATTGAAGAAAATTTTTTAGGATTTCAATCTGTCGACGACACTACTGGACAGGTTCTGTTTGAATTCATAAATGGACATTTAAAATCGTTGGAACTAAATTTTTCAGATTTACGAGGCCAATCTTACGATAATGGTGCTAATATGAGAGGAAAGCACAAAGGATTGCAACAAATAATTATTGAAAATAATTTAAGGGCACTCTATATCCCCTGCTCTGCGCATTCTCTAAATTTAGTTGTAAATGATGCAGCTAAAATTACCTTCTAAACAGTTAATTCTTTCGGAGTAGTGCATGAGCTTTACAACTACTTTTCTTCATCCGTTAAACGTTGGGCTATTTGCAACAGTATGTTGAAAATCTAACTTTAAAGCCACTCTCCAACACCAAATGGGAAAGTTGAATTCAAGACCGTTGAAAAACGATTTGAAGGGAATTTTGAGAGTGTTAATAAATATTCAAGAAGATCAAACAAGAGACATGGAATCAAGAATTCAAGCAAAAAAGTTGATTCAGAAGGTTTCCTCTTTTAAATTCATTTGTTCCATTAACATCTGGCACGATATTTTAAATTTAGTAAATGTGGTAAATGAAATAATGCAAAATTCTAAATGTGATTTACAAATCGTGACTTTACAAAATCTTATATCAGAACTAAATCATCAGATCAGATGAAACGTATGCAAACATGCAATTGCCAATGCAAGTATCGTTGCTAATGATTTGGGGGTGGATACTGATTTTCCACAAAGTCGAAACAGGTTTAAAAAGAAACTATTAAAAGATGAACAAACCGACGAACCAATCAACAATCCAAGACAAAAATTTAAGGTTGAATTTTACGATATAATATTAGACACTGCCATTTCTTCAATTACTGAAAGATTCAGTCAATTAAAAGAAGATTACAATTACTTCAAGGTGGTACACTATATACCTCATTTAAAAAACTGGAGTGACAATGAAATTCTAAAACATTGTAAAGAATTAGAACAAAAATTAACGGATACTAAAAATGTTAATGAAAATGACATTGATGGATTAAATTTGTTCGAAGAAATAAAATCTTTGCGATGTTTTAAATTATATTTATGAAAACAATCTTACCGATACATTTCCAAATATTGCAATAGCTTTACAGATTTCTGTAACCCTGCTAGTTTCGGTAGCTACTGGAGAACGAAGTTTTCCAAAACTTAAAATTATAAAAAACTACATGCGATCTACCATGGCGCTGGAGAGATTATCGGACTTGTCAATTATATCCATAGAGAGCGAAATTTTGGATAAATTAAATATAAAGGAATTGATACGAGCGTTTGTAGCTGCTAAAGCTCAATATTTGAATATATTTTCTATTTTTTATATTTTACTTAAAAAATATTTTATCATTGTTTTGTTTTTAAAATTTATGAAATAATAAAAAACAATAAGACAAACGTGTTTTAATAATCTAAAGCTTTTCAGTTCGAAAGTCAAATTTTGAATACTATAAAAGAGTATATCACATATAATTTGCAGCACTTTATAAGAGTCCAACAGAACCCCATAAAGGGGCGGGGGCGCCAAATTTCAATTTGAACAAGGGCGCCTAATACCCACGCCGGGCGGCCCTGGACACAGCCGTAGTAGCAAAACCACTTATACGCATACTTGTCCTACATTAGCAAATATATATTTTCATCCTTCTCTAAAATTGTGATATTGTTGCTTGGGAAGATTTGAAATTAAAGTAAAAAAAATCGTTGAAAAATCAACGAAAACGTAATAGATTTATATGCTTTCGTAAGGACGTAATAAAACATTGTGAAACGTAACAGATCTGTTACAACTGTAACAGCAATCGCAACACTGCCTATACCTCATTGACATTTCCGACGCATGCGCACAACGTGGAATATTTGTCTGCCGTTAGCCGCTCCTAAGATATCGGGCTGTGGTTAGCATATGGTTAGCAGCATAACCCTTCGACCAGCGGGTTGGATGTTTGTAATGCGTTCAGAAATATTTACGTATTTACGAGTTACAAGGATTTGTTTTTCTTTTTCCTTTTAGTAAATGCAGAGAATTCTTAAGCTGCGTTCACGCTGCATGACACAAACAAAAGCGTAATTCTAATAAAATTAAAAATAAGGTAAATAAAAAAGGATTCTGAAAATAATAATAAACAACTAGATCGCGCCGGCCATTTGATGATGACGGATTTTATTCCAGACTATATCTCGGAACGTGTTCGCAGCTGAACATTTAATGTAGAAGCAGTAGAAGTGGCAAGATCGGGGAAAGTCGCTGTGATGTCGATTGTTGCCGGGAGACAGACGTTGCCACGTATTATTTGTATACGTATAAATCGCATGTAAACATTGAATCCCTATAGCTAATGAAAATAGACACATACGGTATATTCAGTGTTGCGATTGCTGTTACAGTTGTAACAGATCTGTTACGTTTCACTATGTTTTATTACGTCCTTACGAAAGCATATAAATCTATTACGTTTTCGTTGATTTTTCAACGATTTTTTTTACTTTAATTTCAAATCTTCCCAAGCAACAATATCACAATTTTAGAGAAGGATGAAAATATTATTTGCTAATGTAGGACAAGTATGCGTATAGTGGTTTTGCTACTACGGCTGTGTCCAGGGCCGCCGCGTGGGTATTAGGCGCCCTTGTTCAAATTGAAATTTGGCGCCCCCGCCCCTTTATGGGGTTCTGTTGGACTCTTATAAAGTGCTGCAAATTATATGTGATATACTCTTTTATAGTATTCAAAATTTGACTTTCGAACTGAAAAGCTTTAGATTATTAAAACACGTTTGTCTTATTGCTTTTTTATTATTTCATAAATTTTAAAAACAAAACAATGATAAAACATTTTTTAAGTAAAATATAAAAAATAGAAAATATATTCAAATATTGAGCTTTAGCAGCTACAAACGCTCGTATCAAATCCTTTATATTTAATTTATCCAAAATTTCGCTCTCTATGGAAATAATTGACAAGTCCGATAATAATCTCTCCAGCGCCATGGTAGATCGCATGTAGTTTTTTATAATTTTAAGTTTTGGAAAACTTCGTTCTCCAGTAGCTACCGAAACTAGCAGGGTTACAGAAATCCGTAAAGCTATTGCAATATTTGGAGATGTATCGGTAAGATTGTTTTCATAAATATAATTTAAAACATCAATAGGTGACATATCCTCTTTGGTGAAACTTCGCAAAGATTTTATTTCTTCGAACAAATTTAATCCATCAATGTCATTTTCATTAACATTTTTAGTATCCGTTAATTTTTGTTCTAATTCTTTACAATGTTTTAGAATTTCATTGTCACTCCAGTTTTTTAAATGAGGTATATAGTGTACCACCTTGAAGTAATTGTAATCTTATTTTAATTGACTGAATCTTTCAGTAATTGAAGAAATGGCAGTGTCTAATATTATATCGTAAAATTCAACCTTAAATTTTTGTCTTGGATTGTTGATTGGTTCGTCGGTTTGTTCATCTTGTAATAGTTTCTTTTTAAACCTGTTTCGACTTTGTGGAAAATCAGTATCCACCACCAAATCATTAGCAACGATACTTGCATTGGCAATTGCATGTTTGCATACGTTTCATCTGATCTACGATTATTTAGTTCTGATATAAGATTTTGTAAAGTCACGATTTGTAAGTCACATTTAGAATTTTGCATTATTTCATTTACCACATTTACTAAATTTAAAATATCGTGCCAGATGTTAATGGAACAAATGAATTTAAACGAGGAAACCTTCTGAATCAATTTTTCTGCTTGAATTCTTGATTCCATGTCTCTTGTTTGATCTTCTTGAATATTTATTAACGCTCTCAAAATTCCCTTCAAATCGTTTTTCAACGGTCTTAAAGCTTCAATTCTACTTTCCATTTGGTGTTGGAGAGTGGCTTTAAAGTTAGATTTTCAACATACTGTTGCAAATAGACCAACGTTTAACGGATGAAGAAAAGTAGTTGTAAAGTTCATGCACTACTCCGAAGAAATTAACTGTTTCGAAGGAAATTTTAGCTGCATCATTTACAACTAAATTTAGAGAATGCGCAGAGCAAGGGATATAGAGTGCCCTCGAATTATTTTCAATAATTTTTTGTTGCAATCCTTTGTGCTTTCCTCTCATATTAGCACCATTATCGTAAGATTGGCCTCGTAAATCTGAAAAATTTAGTTCCAACGATTTTAAATGTCCATTTATGAATTCAAACAGAACCTGTCCAGTAGTGTCGTCGACAGATTGAAATCCTAAAAAGTTTTCTTCAATTTGGGCTTTATTGGTTTCCTCGTTTCCTCGACTTTTGGTTGTCACATTTAAAAAATGAATGTGTATTATCATTGCAAAAATAAGGCAAACTAAACAACGACGTTGAACCGCAACAGCTTCTCAGCACATAAAGAATAAATATATGCCGATACAAAACATTCCCAATTCCTGTTGTTACATGTTACAAATTCTAAGATTTTTAACACGTTCCGTGTGGTAGCGCGAATTCCACACGGAACGTGTTTTTATTGTTCGCATCGGCAATCAAATTTTGTTTTACACAAACGAAAACAGCCCGCAGAAACGAAAACAAAAGTAAATAGAATTAAAATATAAAATTAAAATAAAAATAAAATCTCATTTTATTGTTTAGAAAATATAAAAAATTGCAAGCGAATAATTAACAACTTTTATTTAAGTAACATTAAATTAAAAAACTATAAGTACTATCTATAAATTTTGGCGCCCCCCTGGCCCAGGCGCCCTTGTGCGGTGAACAATTTTGCCACCCCCACGCGGCGGCCCTGGCTGTGTCCTATATTTTTGGAACAGTATTCTTGTAGCAAAATCACTATATGTACACTTGTTCTACATTAGCAAATATATATTTTGATCCTTCGCTAAAATTGTGATTTTGCTGGTTGTGTACATCCAACTAATACCTACATCAAGAAAAATATTATTGACTGTCAGATTTTGGACAAAAAATGGTTACCGTATTGCGGTTTTTTAACTATTCAGCCTACTATTCAGGGACTTTATACAGTCTTGAAAATAGCTGCGCCATCTATTACGAAACAAGGTAAATCTATTACGTTTTTGCGCAGAATTCTATTACCAACTCACATGTCGCTGGGACAACACTGGGTATATTATAAGGTATGAACTGTGCTCGGGAATATTTGTCCATAATTATTGTTCTTACCTCTTTAAATAATATAAATTCAAGGAAGTCCAAGCAAGTACAACAAAGAAACATCACTGTTTATTCCTTTAGTTGCTCTTGAATACCACCTCCACACAATTCAATGATTTCAATTTGAATGATGGACGATGTATACATAGTCCGAGTACATTTATGCCCGAGTATGACTACTTTGAGAAAGTAAGTGATTTTTAAGTACTTCATCACGAGATCGTCCTCAAAGTAACTCCTGGCGTGTCTACTTTGGCACACTTCGCAACGCTGCTGAAAAAGTACATATAATAGGTAAACTGAAATTCAGTTTATTTATTTTGAGTTTAGGTTTTAGATCTAATGATAATTTTGTAATTCTAATACGGCATCAGAATGATGACAATCTTAAATCCATCCTTTTTGTAGAATGGACGGTTCGGCGAGGGGGTTGTAAGGCCCCCTCACCCCTTTGTATACGTTCTTGCATAGCATAGCACTTTCATAAACATTTAAATTTAAGACCCTATCACTACACGCATCGTATGTTATGGGTTTTCTGCATATCAAATCTTTTTATTTTAGTTTTCATTTTCCTTAAATAATAATTAATTTCCTCAATTGAACCAGACAAAACATCATCAGTGGCTACTCCTCATAAAACGTTCATATTTTTTATTAATAAATAGTAAGTGCAACGACACCGTACAATTCTTTAAAAACAGATTATCTATCGACACATAATACACAATCGATTTCCACGTGCCTTTTAAATGATTGTTTTCCATATTGGATATCAGAATCATAACAGTGACATCTAGCGATCGTCTATATCAATTAAAATTCAGAAGACAATATGAAACTAGGAGTCAGTTGAAATTTTCTTGATATTACTCTGTCATGCCACCGTTAGATGGATATGATAACTGGAAATTAATAGAAATTAATTAGTAAAGAAAGAACTTACATTTTAAAATATATTTTGAACGTTGATAATTTATCCCTATTAAGTATTGTAAGAATAACATGACTCAAATTCTATTCAAAGCCAAGGGATTTGTATATATCATACAATAAATCATAAAAAAGTACTTAATATATTCTCTTTATTAAACGCAATATAAATTATATAGGTAGTAAAGTATTGATAAGTATTTAATTACAATTTTAAGAAAATAAATAAAATATATTTTATCTTAAAATTTGTATTGTGTTTAACTACTCAGTACAATGGTGCCATTTGATCAGCACTACCCCTTTACCTGATATGTAGTTATCTGTCTTTGATACCTATAGGAAAATCCTGTCCATCTGTAGGTAATGGACTCAAAACAAAAGGAGATATCCAGGTTTTCTTCCAGGATATTCCAAAAACTTGTTTTATATTTTCTAACCAGCCCAAATCATATTTTGTAATATTGCGTTTTCCCTCATATGTAACTTGTCCTTTCAACAATAAATTAAGATGAAAGTAAATTAAAACACCAGTAAAAATCATGCCAACAAAAACAATCAGAGTTAGGAATAAATATAATTGGCGTACAGTAAAATTCACTAGCAACATTGCCAAAGGAAACACAACATTTACATATGAAAGCCATGAATTAAAGCTTACAATTTTCAAAATAAAAGCAACATTAAAATAAGTGGAATATATTGTTGCAACAAACATATAAATAAGAAAATAGAAAAAGTATCTGAAATTCTTTAACCCGACACAGCATCCACTGAATACACAATGATGATCTCTTCTGAGTATGCATGTATCACATATGTCGCAATGATATGATCTTGGTGGAACCAAAGTTTCACAAACACTGCACAATTTCCAGTTATCTTTCGGTTTCAAGACTATCCCTCGAACACTGGTATCAACCAGCATCATGGCAAAATAGTTTGTATAAATATTTGTCAATATAAACAATCCAGCATAAAAATGTATATATTGCCATATACTGCTAGAATCGTAGAAGTGACTGAGAACAACAAATATCTCAAACCAAAATACTGTAGGTATTATAATGAATACGAAGAGACAAACTGATCTATCATACCATGTTTTTGGCATAAATTTATCACGAAACTTGATTTCTCTGAATACTTGAGAGCACATTATATTTTGCTTAGTTTGTTATAATATGTAAGTACATATAATAAGTATACCTAGAAAATTAATATTTGAATAGGTGCTATATTTAATAATTATTATTACAACAATTACCATAAAAATTAGTCCTTGATATATTATATTAATAATTATGTGTACTTAAAGTACACAAAAGCCAACAAGCAAACTTAAAACATGTAATTTTCTTTGGTTATAACTTATTATCACAGAAGGTCAATGTCATATAAACAACATCTTGTGATCTTGGCATAAGGGCGTTTTTGGGAAATTGGTGCTTTTGCGCAGAATCTGATCAACTATGAATGTTGTTTACATTTGCATTTACAGATACAAATTATTCATGTAAATAATTATTTTTCAAAAGATATAACACTACATTTTAGATTTATTATGTTAATAAATGTTTATTCATCCTAATTTTAATTACAGTAAATATATTTTACTGGTTTGAAAAATAACTATTACTTAGTTTATTTCTTTTTATAATTAAAAGAAAGGAACAGTATATTTTTATTTATTATATTTTTTAATAATTAATCATGCAGCGCCATCTACTTATTATTGCTGACTTCTCAAACCATATGTTCAATCTGTCAAGTGTCAGTTCATTTTTAGATTTTGAGGTGTATGTTGTGTCTATTAACGCGGTTCCCCAATATGTGAAGTGAAAACGGTATTTGTGTCAGCATTGTGTATTTATTTGTTCTACACTAAATTCATTATGGATTAAATAAACAAATCGATCATAAATATGGGCTCTAGAATTAGGTGAGTAGAAATTTCTGCATCATCCTTGAATAATAAATATTCCCATTTTCATAGTCGAGGGGGCTATGCCAATAACCTTTATCTTTTTTGTGAATGAAGCTCCTAGTGATAGTATTTTTTATTGTTTATTGTAAATACACTGAATAAATAGTTTAATTTATATACAAACTGTAATTGTTTACAATTCGAAATTTCTGTCAATTTAAAACGTAATGTAATATAAACCTCGTCTATACACAGGGAAAATGTGCAACATTTTTTCGAATGTTTTTGCGAAGTTGTTCCTCCCACAGACAATAAGGATGCATGGATAATACAACAATATCCATATACGTATAAGGACGAGGAAGTACTGAAGTCAGTATCGAAATTTGCATATCCCTATAAGTTTGAAAAGTTAGTATGCGTTTATTTAGATAATGAATCATGTTTACTATGAATGGTTGCAATTGCAGTACTGTTATACAACATTATTCATTCGTCCTTACGGACATCGAATCGAAATGGACCTTTGGTTTCTGTAGGCACGACCCGAGATCACAGACTGCAATAGTTGTTTTAAGCTATCTTCCTTGGCATCAGGCCTTTTACAAGTAGGTAAAATTCCTGTAAAATTATTGAGAAGTTCTATCCAGACAAACAGATAAAATAATAACTAATATTATATGTATTGAATGTTAATTGTTTAACGTTTGCATTATTTGATTTACATGAATCGCATACTGATAATTTTAAACTATTCCTATTATTATTAGTGCTGTCTGAAATATCGATAATATTGATTACATTCACTTATATAAATATTGTTGGTATACGTTATTGTTGAGTCTAGTTTTAGAATTCTTGTTTTGGTACAAAAATAACACGTCTAAATAAAAAAATATTCACGTTTTAAAAATAGAAAACGTACGGAACATTAACGTCTTACCTTTAATTAATACCTACAACACCTGAATTATTACATGAAATTTTCTTTGTGTATTTTCGTATTAGTATTGACTATTGACAAATATACTTTGTTTCCAACATGATGTAAGCAAAAAAATATCGTATTTTATTTTGCATTAATTATTATTAGGAGATCATTTCTACTGTTCTAACAGAGTTATTTGCCTATAAAAAATAGAAATAAAAACGAATAGCACCTTATCATGTTCTCATTGAAAGTTGCAACCGATTTATATACCAATTGTTTTTGTAGTATATCACTACATAAAAGGATTTGGTTTACTAACGAATGCGCATTTTGGCAGACAAAGTCGCCTCCTTCTACCGAAGGTATATTGTTCGAAAGCCGGCTAAAGATTAAAAACCTTACTAAGTATAAGCAAAAACACGAAAAATTCGAAATTCCCCTCTGCTCCAATTCGTGGAGGAGACAAGAAATGTATATTTTAAGATTTATAGCCTCCTTAATGTATTCATTTCTTTGCGGGGACATTCACCCAGGCTACAAAATAAATGTATGTATATGTATAACAAATACGAAATTTGTGAACTCAGAACACAGCATTACACATTATGCGACACATTTGAAACGCACAGTCATTCTTCTTTGTAATGATATAAATTTCCGAGAATCCTCCCCGCAAACCATTTATCAATTAAGGCAGTAGGTATATAGTATATCGAGAAACTTGGCGGTTTTATTCCACATTGTTTTAAAAACGGCTTCTTTATAATCTTCTCCATTGCACCTTTTCATGTTAAATCCCCAGTCTTTCAAAGCGTTTGCCAGTTTTGTGACTGGTGTATTTTCTTCTGTACCTTATTCCAAAGAGAGAGAGAGAGACGAAATTCTGAACAGACCCTAGTGAACAGTTGTTTCTTATTGGTTGACAGCAAGGCGAAAGAATATCGTATTACATTCGCTTTTTACTATCAATTGTCAAATATTTTGACATCTATGACATTTTTTTTGTTTTCTAGAGAAATTTATTTACTTTCATGTGTTGTCACTACTACATTTACCATTGTGTTGCCTTAACTGTAAATTTATCTCTCATAATCTACAGAGAGATCGTAAATGGTTGACAGTGCCGCTTCTTAGGTATGGTGTAATTGCCGCATATATCATATTCTGAATTGTATTTCGTCCGTGCGACATCTATTATTTTACGTATGAACTATTTTCAAGAATATTTGTTAAATTTACTCGTTTTAATAACTCAAGAAATACATCCAATAATTGAAAATATCTTTATTAAAAATAATTTAATACAAAGATGGATATTGCATATAGGTAACAGTACATATTTAGAAATATTATAACATGTGTTCATTATGAGATCCTTTATTTTGTAGACACACATTTATACGTCTTTTGAGAGAATTGAAAACATTTTGAATCATTTCTTCTGTTACACTTTTAACAGCATTTGTAATAGCATCTTGTAGTTCTGATAATGTATGTAGTGGAGTCTTAAAGACAGTGTTCTTTAAATACCCAAATAGGGAAAATTCCAGAGGAGTCAAATCTGGTGATCTAGGAGGCCATCTATTTCTGCTAATCAGTCGTACAAAATTGTATGCGTTTCTCAAAGTCTGTTGGCAACAATTTCTGTACAGCAGATACTTTATATGGATGTAAGTGGTTTTATGGCATGTTCCATAAGATAGTCCTATATGAACATAAAATCAGAATTAATAAATTTTCTGTATATCAAACAAAGTAATTTTTTATCTGTCTGCGCTGATAGTCTCCACATAAACTTATCCTTGTTCTTCCGTAAATGGCATTGTTGATTTCAACGCAACTTTAAAATTAAGCAAAAATGATAATTATACTCGCATAAACACAAAAAAAAAAATAACTTACAGTAATAACGAAATGTGCCTTTTATTGCCTTGAATATTGGATTGACAGCCACTTTAGCGAAGTTAGATACAAACTAAATATTCATACTACAACAATGAACGTGTGGCAAACTCGTACTAATGTTGATAGATCGATTAAGCGGCACGGTCAAGCATTTACGATCTCACTGTACATACAATTTAATTTGGTACAGATCTTATATTTCAGACAGATATGTAAATTTCATTTTACTGCCTAAAATTGATTTCACCAGTTACAGGTTGTAATTTGGTGGCGGCGGCGAGGCGAGGGGGGGGGGTCTGTTCAGAATTTCGACCCTCTTTTTGGAATAAGGTATAGTTTGTAATCACGTGCGTCGCAAAATGACTGGAATTGTTTCCATATCAAATTATTACTAACCACGAATTTTGTTTAATTTGTATGTTTTTCCACTGATGGTGAATTAAATCGCTTATGGTTCATTTCTTACATTTTACAATAAAAATGGGAATTATGTCAAAACTAGAAAATACGTTCTCAACTAACAAAAACAAAATACTTCTCAGGAGAATGATTAAAAAAGATTATTCTCACTTTAATAATGTGATCGTACAGAATTAAACACGTGTCCGCAAATACTGCTGAACGGTTAGCTAATGAAATAATTAAAAAATACCTAATCATCACATTAATAAATTCCATAACTTCAAAATTTAAAATCTTCAATTTTCTGTAGTGTACATATTTTTATACGATGGTACGAAACTTTCGAACGAAAATGTTTTTTATTTCTTACACGAATGTTTATTCGGAGTACTTACGTCTCCTTGTATGACTAATTTTATTTTTCCATTTTTTTCTTAGTACCTCTAACTGCAAATGTTACAAGCACAAAGCAAAATAATTCACGAAGTACCTATATGTACAATGTTTAATAATATGTGTGTCATACAAAACGCTCGAGTATATTAGCATTCAATTACGTTAACTTGCTTTATTGATTATTTCTAAATAAATAATTACTTATTTTAGTACACGAACATTTGTGTAAATGTACATAAAATCTGACGTGACATTTGCTTCCAAGAATTGAACAAATAGTAAGTAAAACTTCCTGCTCTCAACATCTTGATTGTATTTACTCGCAACGCTGGAAATCGAGTGCCATATAGAAAGTTTCCTTTTGTCAAATATAAACTAGATTCGTGAACGAGGATTCTCTTCTGACCTGACCTGCATGGATTTTTAAGTGACATCCTATTATTTTCGATTTATTATTTGTATGTGTATACAAGGGTCGATCGATAAATTCATGACAATCAACGAAACCGGATAATGTTTTTATTCTCGACTCTCGCATCTTACAGTCTTTTGTAAGGCTACATTTCAATGTTAGCAAATCCATTTCGTTTCGAATCAGAGATTTTCGTTTCTGTAAGTTCTACTAGTAATAATTGAATAGCGCCACAATATCATTTCTGAAGAAAATAAATACTTTTTCATAGTAGATTTGGTCATGGGCACGTTGTAAGCACAATGAGATTACCTACGACACGTAATTCGTAAATTCATCATGTCATGGACATGCTAGCATTTTATTTTGTATATATTTATGTGTTTTAAGGATGTGATGTAAGGATAGAAATACCAAAAGATAAAGAATTATGTCAGGTGCATATAACAGCAATATTTCTATACAGGGTTTTTCACCTAACTCGTTCGTTAGAACTTTTCTATGTTAACGCCTTAGGACAGTTTTGAAAATTTGTAGCACGTAATGTTGATACTTGGTCTGTTAATATAAAATATTTACACTCATTAACCACTTTTGGTTATACAGGAAGTCATAGCCAACTTTGATTTTTTAAATGGAATGTTATATTTTTTATTGCTTTTTTGGATTCCTTGTAGATTCCTTGCTATTAGAGAAGCATATTTTCAAGACACTTTTAGCTTCAACGTTTTTGCAATGATTGTAAATAACCGCGTTGAATACGAAATTTATAATGGGAATTTAACGAGCGTCCGGTATCTACAGTTGTTAAGAGAAGTAGTACTGCAATTTTTGAATAACCTACCACACAATCTCATACGGCAATGTTGGTTTCAAATGGATGGAGCACCCGCTCACTCTTCACATGAGGTATATCGGGAATTAACAAATATCTTTGAGGATAGGTGGATTGGCCGCAATGGACCCTCATTATGGCCACCTAGATCCCCCGATCTGACTCCCCTTGATTTTTATTTATGGGGTCAAATAAAAAATGAGGTTTATGCGTCTCCCGTGCAAAACAAAGAACAGCTTATAGCTAGAGTAAGAGACGGTTTTCGAAACTTGAACGCTGAGCAAGTAAGAAAAGCAACTACAACAGAGTTATGAAGAAGAATTATGATTTGTTTAGAACGGAACGGAGAACATTTTGAACATTTGTGAATATCATTCTGAACGCATTATTTGTCTTTAATAAGTTGATTTTATTCACATTTTAGATTGTTATGGTTATTTTTGTTATCTCATATGATATTAAAGCCATTCTAAGTTTTTCTATTTATTTCCTTTTTTAACCTTCTCACACAAAGTTTGATGGATGAAAAACAATTGGTATAATTCCAAAACTATATAGATTTTTTTTCATAGTTTACTGCTAATAATGCTCAATTTAGAAAATAATCATTAGTATCTCTAAAACTGTGAGAGATAGGCATAGGGAAACCTATATCTGTATGATGCAAGATATTCATATACTTACTAGGGCGTGCTCATCTACAGGCTATTCCATTTAAAAAAACCGATTTTTCTTAAATTTAAGATTACATAAATAATGGATAAATTTCGAACACCCTGTATGAGATTTATTAAATATTTAGACATTACGCATAATCTTATACCTTTCCCTGTTTGCAGTAGAAATATGACGTAATTCTATTCAAATACGCCATAGATATGTGGTTTTAAAAAGTGCATTGAAAAAACAAAAAATTTGACACAAAATCAAAATAATTCAAAAACGGTTAATCATTCACAAAATAAAACCTAATTAAATGTGTTACAGCACTCTACAAGGAATCTAAAAAAGCAATAAAAGATATAACATTCCATTTAAAAAATCAAAGTTGGCTATGACTTCCTGTATAACCAAAAGTGGTTAATGAGCCAAGTATCAACATTACGTGCTACAAATTTTCAAAACTGTCCTAAGGCGTTAACATAGAAAAGTTCTAACGAACGGGTTAGGTGAAAAGCCCTGTATACATTTTCGTAAATTATATAGAAATATTATCTATATGGCTACAGTAATGAGTTTATATTTTCCTTTTAGCAAATTTGGCAGCTTCCCACAAGGATATACTTTTGTAAATTGATTTTATATGGTTGGCCTTAATTTTAGTAATTTACTGCAAAATTGTACATAACCTTACATTTTATTCACCAAAACGATAAGGTAACAAACCACGACCATTTACATAATTTATAAAATACATGAAAGTGTAAATTTTAAAAACTTTTTTGTTGTTGCTCCTTTTAGATCTTAACAGTTATACATTCATAAGGGCTGTTTTATACTTCCGCTGTATCAGTTAACTTGACCAACTTAGTGTTGACTTTCAACTCTTGATTTTCTTTCCAAAGTTCTTTTTGTATATTAATAGTACAAGTAATGCAGAAGTAGTGATAGTTGGAAAATAACTAAAAGTAGATTGACTACTATTAAATATCGTCTATGTAAAATTAAACAAGTGTATATAAGATAATACCTGAACATGAATTAAGCTTTGCTGCTAGTTCTATGCCCAGGTAATGAAATGATACCACCTGTTTGATTATTATATTGTTGCATCGGGCAGGTTTTTGTCTTTTAGAGGAAGATAGATACAATACAATACAAGATAGGAGAAAAAGTGTTTGCAAACTAAATAACTCATTGCAATTCGTTCTTAAATCTTTTCAACTATGACTCCGGCTGCTGCATTCTGCCACAGGAATACTGTTTTTACCACTGGGGTGCGTTCAGAAAAGGATAGAATGTTATGCAAGTGTTATTCCAATTTCACACTTGCCGTTCAGAAACAAAAAGATGTCCTAAAATTATGAGGTCATTGCCGTTCAAAAATGATTGGTGCAACAATCGGAGTGTTCCTTCTATCACCCACCTATTTGTGATGGTTAATAGCGGGCGATTCATGCGCATTCGGGTCGGGGTATTTAAAGCGCGGTTCTGAGTGGTTTTTAAGGCTATAATTATAATTTCATGTCATTTCATATCATATGGTCATATGTGTGTTTCTTGGAGTTTGAACAGTTTGTTTTTGGACAATTTTAATTTGATCCAAAAATATTTTTCGATTATGATCCAATGTTTTAATTAGTTTTAATTTTCGACTTATTTCTTTGATGACTTTATTTTTTCATACATAACCTCTAACTCTGCAATGCTAAGCTTTGCTCTTTGACTTTTGCCACAAACTAACTCGACTCACTCTACGGCGTTCAGAATTGTAAAGCGCTCCAAGTTTACCAAGAGGATAAAGTCATAAAATATGACCTGACCATGCCAGTATCCTATCCAACATTTCTGAACGCACCCCTGCTGACACACCCTACAGTAAGATATCATAAATAGCTTCGCTGTGAAAACATAGTACGCAAATCCTCATTTCCGGCAATCTTTCTAATTCTGCCAATTGCGTATATTTGCGTATTATTGCAAGTAGGCAAATGTGGTCAATTCATATTAGTCCATTATGAAAAGTCTATCCCAGCTCCTTTATCATTTGAATTGCTGTTTAGTTTAAGGTCAGTTGCACAAAACGAATCCTCGCCCTCAACAGGAAAGACGTGTCAGTTGCGGAAGGAAATGTTTTGCAACGTATTTTCATTTACAGGTAGAATATTGACATATATTAAGGACTAGCTCAAATTCAAAAACTCAGAATTTGTTCCGCTTGTTAGTATTTATTTCCAGCATAATTCCAAACGACAAATCCAATGATTTGGTGGAAATCCAGTTGCAATTTCTGACTCAGAATGGCCAAAAAAAGGACTTCTTACAATTATGTGAGCAGTTGTTCAACGCAGTAGCGGCAGCAGCCGGTTTAGAGAGAATTTTTTTGAGCTTTGGAATAATTCAAAACTTGTATTTATTTTTAAATGTTTAAATCAAAATACTGATAAAAAGCCAAAACACTTGGACTGGATTTCGGGAAATGATGAACTATTTGCCTTGAATAAATTATCTCAAGATGATGGTGATATTCCTCTTTGTTGCCATAATAAAGTTTATTGTTTATTATGTTTTTTTGCATTTTAGACTAAGGAAAAAATATCAAAGTTTTTGATATACAGCATGTCCCAGGATTGATGTTACAAGAGGTATGCGGAACTAAAAATCTTTGAATCTCAATTTGAGCTTTTGTAAATAAGCCCTGCTTGGCCTGAAACTTATTTTTAGTATAGTTTCGAGTTTGTGAAATCACGTAGGCCTTGACAGTTGAGCAAAATCTATTTCCGTTTCAGGTAAAGTACCTTTCTTGTTCACAGTATGTTAAAATATTACCAAGAAAAATTGTTCAGAATGACAAACTATGGCTGTAAGTACTCTTCCCTTTCAAGTAGCTGTAGATAAGTATCCTTATTTAACCGCTCCTCTATGAAGTAAGGTCCAATAATGCCAGAACGATATGAAATGGCACACCACACATTCACGTTTTGCTAATACTGTCTTCTACAATTGATCCGAAAGTTTGGATTTTTTGTAGACCAGTAGCGACAATTTTGAAAGGAAATATCGCCATTTGTGCTAAAAGTTGCTTCGTCGTAAAATACTATGTTTTTATAAAACATTCGTGCTTCAGTACATTTCTCCCCGATGATAATGCATATAATTTTATTTTGTTGAATCTAAAAAATAACGATTTAATCAAAGTAGGTAGATCTTCCTGAAATTTTGTATAGGGCCATAGTTTGTCATTCTGAACAACTTTTCTTAGTAATATTTTAGCATACTATGAACGAGAAAGTAACTTAACATGAAACGGAAATAGATCTTGCTGAACTGTCAAGGCCGACGTGATTTTACAAACTCGAAACTATACTAAAAATAAGTTTCAAACCAAGCAGGGCTTATTTACAAAAGATCAAATTAGGATTCAAAGATTTTTAGTTCCACACCTTCTTGTAACATCAATCCTGGGACACGCTGAATATGCAATATACAGGCTGTCCCAAAAACATACCGACAAACTTTAAGGGGCAGTTGGGAAATCATAACAAACATTTTTTGTTTAATAAACATATGTTCGCAAATGAGGCGTTTGTGTTGTAGAGCAAGAAAATGTTTTAAATCATATCCAAATAACTAAAGTAATGCTTGATTTAGTTGGGCGCCACTGTCTTTCGTTAAACATTTTTTTATGCAACATGGTTTTTGTAGTACAGCAGAAACATTTCTTTATCACCATAAACATTCCACATATGTCGATTTTGAGATCGTAGGAGTTATTTGTGAAATTTAGTTGTTAACATAACATTTATTTTGTTGGTTGTTAATTTAAAATTTAATTAAAAGTGAATGCACGCAAATGGATTGGAAGAGGAGGTTCCGAGGCCTGGCCCGCGATCTCAACCCCCTGGATTTTTTCTTTTGGGGTTATCTGAAATCTTAAGTTTACGAAACACCTAGACGTAATGAGGAAGATCTCCTTGCAAGAATAATGGCGAGTTGTACACATGTAGAAGCTATTCCCGGATTATTGTATAGGGTCCGCGAGTCAATGAACCGACGGTGCAATCTTTGTATTGAAGCTAATGGCCGACATTTTCAAAATTTTTGTAAACCATCATTTATTTGTCAATAAAATAAAGACTAACATGAGCAAAAACTAATTTATTAATGTCCTCCTAAACTTTTTTTTTTTGTAAAATAATACCAAAACAATTTTTTGTACTCACCGCCTGTAAAGTGACATTTGGCGCATGTGTAGCTCGACTGGGAAATACGCTTTCCCGGTTGAGGCGATTGTAAAAATTGAAAAAAACACTGGCACTTTGGTACATTTAAAAAAGAATCTAACTTGGTAGTAATAAAATTTAGTCTATAAAATACTACTTCCCTCCACTATTCTTCACTAAAAGTTGAGGAAACAGGAGTAATAATTAAAAATTCTTCCAAAAAAGTTGTTGCGCCATCTATTTGACGACATTTTAAGCGACATCTATTTGAACTACATCGACATTCATATTGGCAGTTCGGAATTGTTTGTATTTAAACCAAAAAACGAAATAAATGTATGTACTATAAATTCATAAATATAAGAATAAATACCTCATGTTTGCCATGTGTAAGAATATAATAACTTAATTTTAGGGAAAGGTGAGTAATAGTTACGTACATGAAATGCTTAAATTAATTAGGTAATCTATCTTAGGTTAGGTATGATACCAATGACATTAATGAATAATATTTTTTTAATTTAATGTTCGTACAAAAATATTGTACAAACCACTTGCGTGAAGACATATTCCACGCATTCGCGCAATTAAAAGCACTCGCTTCCTGCGGTCGCTCGTGCTTACAATGTGCGCTCATGCGGGAAAATAGTCTTCCCGCACTTGGTTCGTAAATAACTATTTCCTAGTTTATGCTAAAAAGACTCATTTGCGAACATATGTTTATTAAGCAATAAATATTTGTCCCCAACCGCCCCTTAAAGTTTGTCGGTATGTTTTTGGGACAGCCTGTATATCAAAAAAAATATTATTATATTTTGATATTTACATAAATATCATGATCATGATATTTATCAACCGTGGGATAATTCTTGGTAACGATAATTCTCAAAAATTCTGTAAGTGAGTCGTTTTTCTTTGCCGATTGCATAATGTACGCTTGTCTGTTGGTATGTTGAAGTTCTTGAAGATGTGTTTATTATAAGTTTTACAAGCAAACTATCCACGGGTTTTATATTATATTGATTATACACCCAAACTTACTAATTTCCTTCATTTAGTTTACCTTTTCACTAATCGATTGAGTTCTTTTCGTGGAGTAGTTTTTAAAATAAACCCCAAGATTTCTAATGTAGTCACGCAACAGTCATCCCTCACGAGAGAAAAACATTTATTGATGTTTTCGTCTGGTTTTCAAAGTTTTATTACTCGTAATAAAAGTAGTAAATCTCAACTTGGGAAATTCTATCGCTTCACATGTGGGATATGCGTGTTTAGCTTAAAGCAATTTCTCTAACAAACTGCGACACTCGTACTTACCGAGTAGGTAATGGCTCTGGCTCTGTCATGCTATATGATATGTTATATTTCATATGTGCTTTTTGGCGTTCCCTTCATTTTTTGGGCTTGATTTAAATAGTCTCAAAAATATCGCGTATCTGTTATACCTATGTGTTAGAGTATTATTGTTATTATTATTATTATTATTATTATTAAATCGAATTTATTAAGTTGACAAATTATTTTTAGATATAGCCGTGTAGGTTCGATGGTAAAAATAGTGTTTCAATATTCTCCATATTTCCATGTAAGAAATTTGAAATTTATTATACATAATTCCTTACAACTTGAGTTTATTTGCACTTTAAATTAATTACACTTTGCGGATATGATTTCCTGGGTGGTTCGGAAACTACGTGGTCTAACAAGGAAACGCAATTTTTTTTTTTTGAAAAATACATTTTATTTTTTAATATCGTCTCCTGTTCGCTGAACACACTTATTCCAACGATATTCCAAATTAGTAATATGCCTTCATTATAAGATGATGAATCCAAGTCGTCGAAATAGCTACTTACAGCAGCGATTACCTGGGAATTAGACGAAAATCTCTTACCGCTGAGCCATTTTTCAAGCTTGGAAAGAGACGAGAGTCGCTGGGAGCCAAATCTGGGGAATATGGCGAATGAAGCACTAATTCAAATCCCAGTTCATGAATTTTTGCCATTGAAATTGTGAGCAGGTGCGTTATGCTGATGGAAAAGCACTTTTTTCTTTGCTAAATGAGAGGTTTCTTTTTTATTTCGTCATTTAATTGTTGCAACAGATTGGCATAATACTCCCCATTTATTATTTTCTCCTTTTGTAAGTAGTCGATCAAGATAATACTATGAGAATCCCAAAAAACGGTAAAAACAGTTGCCATAACCTCTCCTGCTGACAAAACCGTTTTTGCCTTCTTTGGTGACGGAGAACCATTTCTTATTCATTGTTTGGATTGTTCTGTGGTTTCCGGAATGTAATGGTTAATGCAGTAATGAAACGGCGTACAAAGGCCTTTCTTATTGCCACGGAAAGTGCCAAAAATTTGCGAGAAACACTGAAACGATTCAGTTTTTGCTCCGTTGTAAATAACCGCGGCATCCAATATATATTTTTTCATAAACAATTCTTCACTTAAAATTCTATCTGCAGTGTCATTTGAGATACCTAAAATGTCTCTATCTCGCTCACTTTTATTTCCCGCTCATCCAAGACGATACCGTGGACTTTTTTTAATCATTTCCAGAACAGTAACAGTTTTTGAACGTCCACTACGGGGTTCTTCATTTGTGCTCATACGACCACGCTTAAATTCGGCAACCCAGTTTTTAACCATTGAAAACGAGGGAGCAGATTCTAATAGTGTTGAATCCAGCTCTACTTTGATTTCGGTTGGTGTTAAACCTTTCAAACAAAAGTACTTTATCACTGCTCTAAAGTCAGTTTTTTCCATTATTACAAAATCATACGAGACATTCACTTTGGCGTACTGTCAGAAACAGACTAAATGACAGATTGCTCTGTACTGTCATATCTCACCTATTAAAGGGTGATTCTACAGATAAAATGGTAAAGAGGATCCTGCGAATTCGCGCTATTTCTGTGTCAGGCCACGTAGTTTCCACCCACCTACATAGCCTTATCAGAATTGGCTGAGGCCAAATTATCCTCTTTTATAGTCCTATTAAAATTACAAGATTCTGCGAGAACTTTCAAAACAATTCTGGTATGAAATAGATAATAAATCACTCATAATTTAACGTAAACAAGTACGCCAGACCACTAAACTTGATTTTTAATTCAATTAACACATGATTCAATATTTAATGCACACGATCTCGATGTATTCAAGGACGCTGTATTACAATTGCATCGAAGTACTGTGAATTCTTATTGCGCAATAGTTAGGTTCAAATCGCACGCTGGATCTAAAAGGAAGAGGAAGCTGTCGCTCTTGTATTATTTCCACAGCCTAGTCTCATTTATATAAATCAGAAATAGTGTTGGGTCCAAAGCAGCGTTTAGCGGCACTTTTTTAAATCTTAGAGACAAAATGATAAATATCCTGTTTATCTAAGTAGCTTTGGAACATTAATTGAATTATATTCCTAAGACAAATTTAGCACTTTTCTTAATGTTCTACTGACATAATGATCTTTTGCTCATATTGTACTGCAAAAGGTCTTCGAAACATGTATTTTTGCATTGAGTTAGTTTATTCTTTCAGTGTATGTCCTTTACGGATTAGATTTAGGTAAATTTATTCAGAAATGATCACCTGAGACATATGTCATTTCATCGACTAAACTCAAACTTTTTGCCAAAATAATAAATATCCGGTTTATCTGAGTACTCTTGAAACATTAGCTGAACTGCATTCCTAAGACAAATTTAGCACTTTCCATAACCTTTAATTGACGTATTGGTCTTTTGCTCATATTGTTAACTTAATTTCTTCTTTCAGTGTTTGTCCTTTAGGGGCTTAAGGTGTCTCTCCAGATCCTATGTTTCTTTTCCGGATAGGTTTAGGTAATGACGTAAATTTATTCGGAAATGATAAGCAATCACTTGTATGACAATTCATGGACTGAGCTCAAACTTTCTGCTTTATCCTTTAATATACCTATCTTCAACTTTGCATTTACTTTTTAAGCTTCTGATTTATATGTCTTGGATTCACTTCTCCTATGCTTCTCTGTCAGTATCCAGTTCTCGTTACCTTACAGTATTACTGACTTACACATAAACATGTATGTTTTCCTTTTAATTTCTTCGTATGTTATTAATAACTTCAACTATACAGGGTGATTCACCGGGAACTGAATCGATCGATTGCGGAAAAACTGTAGCTAGTAATGATCTGAAATTTTGACACTATACTAAAGTCGATGGGGGCCATTCGCCTAAAATATTTTCAAGATGGCGACACTTCGGGCTATGCCGGAAGTAGGCACCAACTTCCTAATTTTAAATAGAACAGCCAGAATAAGATAAAATTATAAAAGTTGCCGCTTCCCATTTAAAAAAAATTGTCTTTCGGCAATTTTTCCAAATTCGTTTTCAGGCGTATAATTCGCACACTCTGTATTAATAATTGTAACAATTTTATACAAATAGTATTTAATTAGACCATCTATGTGAGAGAATTTACTTCAAATTAAATAATAAATTCATCTTTATATGGAAAAAGTGCTATTGATTTTCTGCCTGCAAACGTCAAATTTAACATAAGAATTTCAATAAGTCAAAAAGGGTTACACTTAGATACATGACATTATACATGAAATATATTTAGAATTTCACGTAGACACTAAAAACCTGACAACATACAGGGTATTCTATTTAAAATTAGGAAGTTGGTGCCTACTTCCGGCATAGCCCGAAGTGCCGCCATCTTGAAAATACTTTAGGCAAATGGCTCCCATCGACTTTAGTACAAAGTCAAAATTTCAAATCATTCCTAGCTATAGTTTTTCCACAATCGATCGATTCAGTTCCCGGTGAACCACCCTGTATATTATAATAATAGAAAAATAGAAATTTAAATTTAGTGTTTCATAAGACACATTGAGGATTTATTAGACGTTCTGTAATTATTTTATTAATTACCTACATAGTTTTATAATATCATAATTATAAAATTATCAGGCACTCATAATTTAAATTTGCATAGTGAACATTATGGAAAATTATTATTATTACTTTGAGGTTAAAGATTGCATTATGTCTACGTATTCAGGACTATACAATATTCTGATATTTTGGTTATACGGTAAAAAACAAAAATTCCATGAACCTTATATGTATGTATGTATATATATATATATCATATGCAAACTTATGTATTACAAAATGGTAAGTAATATGTGTTTAATCTTATCAGGGAATTTTTTGAGTGTATGTAATAATACAGAAGGCTATGACAACATAATAAATGACTAACGCAGCAATTCCGACTAGACATTCAGGCAAAACAATTGAATAATTCCCTTGGCGTGATCAGAGAAAGTTAAATTAATGAGCAGTGTCTAAAGTACGCACACATCACATGTACTATATGCATTGTTTTTGTCCTCATATTTTATTTTTATTTACGAATAATAAAACATTTTACCATAATGAACATTTGAATACGTAGATACCCATAGCTTTTCTTCATTTCTTTAAAAGGTGCGCAATATCATTAAGGAATGTATTACATGTGTCACGTATCTTAATGAAGATACATGTATATAATTATTCCTAAAAGAATAGATAGTAATTATTATTAATTACGACTATAAAATATAAAATGAGGTCCAGCCTTTATCTATTTATGAATGAAGATGTGATTATTTTAATAATTAAATTATTATTGGGATGATAAGTTTTGTAGTTGATGCCTATTGTATTTGATCTACTTACACCTCCCTTGTTTAGCAGATTTAGGCACTTTGCATACGGGCGTGAAAAGACGCGACGGAAAACCGCGCGCACGTTACTGCAAACTGATCTTTCACACATGGCGTTTTAATGTCGAACACGCAACCACAACACCCTGTGAACTCCTTCATAAGGAGTTAATATTTTATGATAACGGGTCTAATGCTTCTTCGAAGACTTAGTAGTCTGCCAACTATCTATTTCTTTGAGTTCGTGTGGATTTACTGATCCAAAAAGATCGTTTCTCTAACGCTTCTCATTCAGCGATAACATAGGAAGTAGTTTCGTCTTCCTCGTTGCATAATCTCCATATGGATCCGACTTTTATGATGCCCTTGTTTTGCATGTGTTTCTTATTATAGCTCCCTATGACAAATCTTGTTAGTTCCCTGGTCTGACTGTCATTGACTTATTTTAATTTTGATGTGTCTCAATCTTGAAGAGTAGTTCCAGTCCTTTTGGTGCATTTGAATACAATAAAGGCGTGATAGTATTACAAGTATTACACACAAAAATTCGACTTTTTAGCTCATATTCATTACTCGGCAACCATGGGGATTTATTAATTTGTCGCGATCAAACCTACCTTTTTTTGGAATGTGCGTCATAAATGTTGCTGTTTGCTTTGGACTTTTCTTCTACGGTACCTAAAGAGTAAAGTTTATACCAGTTTAACTTACCGAAATTCTGAGGGCACATTGCTATCACAGGCTTCTTTTCCACAAGGGTAAATTAGAGTCAACTTTGACATATTATATTAGAATGATGGGGAACGTTAACAGTTCCAATATGTGGTTAGAGTTCACCTGGAGACATATGAAGAAAAGTGTGTGAAAGACAGCTGGTTAACTGAAATGAAGTGGAAAACAAAGTTTTGCACATTTCTTTGGTTTCCCCTCTTTTTTATTTAACATAAAATAAATTATAAATGTCTTTTCTCTTTTTATAATATTTTGTTTTGAATTTGCTTATAATTAGTCGTAACACAGAAAACGAACTAGCAACACTAAATTATATACAGTAGGTATCTAAAATTCCCCCCCCCCTGTTATTTTTTAAACGAAAAGGAATAAAACGTTGAAACAAAAATAAAACAAAACCACTATAAAAATACTAACATTATGACCATGTTTCATTTTACAATTTTGACAGACAAAAGGGGTCGGGTGACCCCTCATTTGAAAGATATTTGGAATATCTATTCAAAATTTATGTTTTTTAAAAGGAAGTGCCTCCATAGCCGGCGCCGGTCTCCGTTTTGTATGCATATTGATGCCGGCTACGGCATCAAGAATTGCGGACGGCAGCCGGCTTTACGTATCGTTACTAGTGGTGTTGCAAATGTAACTATCCGTTACTAAAGTACTCGTTACTCGATAAGATCCGAAGTAACGAATACTGGTTTCAAATAATCGTTACTTTTCCAAATAGTTACTTTCATAATATATAACTTTTAGAAAATGCATTCTTGTTCACCTATCGTAAATAAAATGGCTCCTTAAAAATACTTAAGGCTTTGGCATTTTACTTTTAATTTTGAGTTGGAATGGTTTGTATGATACTTTTAAGGAATTTTATTTATTTAACGTAATATATATTAAAATTAGTATATACACAGAGAAAACTGTCTAATACAGTCTAGATTATAGAAAAAATATAATACCGGTTATAATAAGTTTTATTAATACTTAATAATCCAGTTAATTGTCTCTATATTACAAATATAATACAATGTCTTTAACATTTACTAAACAATAAAGTTTTGGCGTGTATAAAAATTTAAGTGCTTTCAAATTTCAAATATATTGAAAAAGGCAATAATCCAGACAATGAAAAGGAATAGCTACAGAAATACAAAACCACAAACATTGCTTTAAACACTAACCTTCCCAAAAACAGTAACGGTTTGGACGCAGCTCTTTTTTTGTTGCTGAAAGTTTGGGTATAACAATCTAAATATGATGTGGTGCGCCTGTCGTTTCCTAAATTGTTTTATTTTGTGGATGACCACTCAATATTTGCTTATTTTGTATATACATACACAACTTTGCTGATGTGAACACGATGGCGATCAAATTAATCTGCAGATGACAACGGTGTAATGAAAGACAATCGGGTAATTTTTGTATATAGGCTGAACCAATCAAGACAACTATAGAGATTGTGCTAATTAACTTACTTCCTGTTACTTTAATTGAAAAATATTTCAAGTAAAAAAGAAGACGAATAATTAATAGTATTATACGTTATAATAATCTGTATTAAGAGATTCATATTAAATTTGTGTAATACTGTGTATTAAATTTTTTTGCTGTCACTATGCGTAAAACAAAAATTAATACCGACGATTATATTTCAAATAGCCTGTATTATACAGTCTTTTCTGTGTAACGGAACATTTTGTTTGTACCATATATTAACTATACATATGCCCGCACCGCACATTTGAACGAGTACTCGGTAACGACTAAAGTAACGGATATTGAATTCGAAAGTAACGGATAGTTACAAGTATTGAAAAGTAACTGAATTCAACATCACTAATCGTTACCGGCATATCAACATAACCTCTGTTTTCCATATTGCGCGCGTGAATGGCTTCACTTTTAGTGTTAATTTTCTTTAATTTATCTAAATTCGCAGATATGTTTTCCCTGTAGCTATGCTTTTTGTTAAAAACGATGTTCTTCTAATTGTAGAATGTTGAAAGTGGGCGATAAGTTTGAAAGTTACGAGAATTTCAACAAGCAGTTACAAAAATACAAAAATGAAGTGTTCAATGATTACTGGATTAGAGATTCTAGAACCATCAAGACGCAGGCTAAAAGATATCCTGAAAGTGTGGCAGCTCAAGCAAAACAAGACTTAATTTACCATTATGTAAGAATAGCTTGCATTAAAGGTGGCAGAATGCACACTCCTAGGAATAAAACAAAAAACACATTTACATTTAGGCAGAAGTGTCCAGCCGGTATGTTTTTAAACTTAACTTCTTGTGGGAAATTTTTAGAGATAAAGGTACTGAATGAAGATCACACTCATCCGGTATCACTAACTTTATTTAAAAGTTTACCCCAGCAAAGACTGAGCATTTCAAATCAACTTAAGGTTAATTCAGTAGCAGCATTGCAGGCTCACGCCAACAAAAAAATCGTACAAAATGATATCATTAATGAATGCGGGTGCCTTGTGACTTTGAAAGACTTAACAAATCTAAACAGAAAACCACATAACAGAATGAAGTTTGATGAATGTGTATCAATTTTACGAAATACTTACAAATGTGACGTTCATATTAACGTTGATATGGAAGCAAATTTAAAATACTTCTATTTTCAAGATCCTGAGATGAAACATTTGTTTGACTCTTATCCAGAAATAATTTGTCAGCGGAAGATTTGTATTCTAGACTTTTAAGGAATTTCGCCTTTAAAAAGGTTCAACAACAACTTGAATCTATGACTAAATGCAAAAATTTTCAATTTATTGAAGAAGAAAAATATCGTGCTCCTACTATTGAAGGTCTTATAGAAGTAAAACACCTTATAGTTGTCAGTGCATGTTTTGGACCTCCGTCCTCAAACCTCGATCTATGTGCAACCACTCTTTATTTGATGAAAAACATTTGCTTGCAACGATGGAAGAGAACCTCAGATGCTTACACCACGCGCTGTCGCTCATGGTGCATGTCATCTTCGTGGGTTATAGCCATAACACGCGAATCGAATATTATATGTACTTTATCTACAACTTTCACGGAAAGAAACTGATATTGACATAACGATTGAGTTATAACCATAACTCAATCGCTGTCATTATTATTCAACTGACTGAATAATCACTGTTATAACTTGCCAAAATTATCTTAGTATTCATAGATTATGCGATAGTTGTAGATAAAATTTCAAAATTAGTTGGAAATTTTTAGTTATAAGTGTTGTAAAAGGGGGTGGAGATTCAATCACATATGCACATAACCGCCGGTAGCGATACGATATGCCGGTGCCGGCAACCATTGCATACTTAAAACCGGCGCCGGCTACGGAGGCACTTCCTTTTTAAAATATCCTTCGTTTATTAAAAAAAAGCTCCGAACTTGGCGGATGGCGTATTAAAAAAAACTACTAAAATTGAAAAAAATGAGGTGTGGCCACCACACGACTTATACGTATGAGCGTTTCAAATAATACAAATTTAAAAATTATTTTATGCAAAAGTTATTCAAAATCCTATTCTAAGTACTTCCAGTCTCTTAATAAATCTCTACAGGATACATACTTTGTGAGATATTTGCAAAAAAATGCTACTCGCTAAGAGTAAAAGTATTACTTCCGGTCCGAATTTTGAATTTTCGTTATACAAAAAATATTCCAAATCCAACTCTAAATACTTTTATACTCTTGACAAATATATATAGAATGCATAATTTACGAAATATTTGCAAAAATCGCTATTCGATAAGAGTAAAAGTGGTACTTCCGGTTCGAATTTTGAAATTTCATTTATACAAAAAAGCATTGCAAAATCTCGCTCTAAATACTTTTGTACTCTTGTTAAATATATACTCAATGCATAATTTATGACATATTTGCAAAAAATCGCTATTCCGTAAGAGTAAAAGTGTTACTTGCGGTCCGAATTTTGAATTTTTTTTATATAAAAGATATTGAAAATTAAGTTATAAATACTTTTATACATACTCGTAATGTATCCGTCTAAAAAGCATGACTTGCGAAATATTTGCAAAAAACTGATCTTCGATAAGAGTAAAAGACCCACTTCCGGTAGGAGTTTCAAAAAACTTTTATAATAATTTTTTTTTAATTTTGAGTACATATGGATTCTTTATAAATCTGTTTAAACTTAGTAGTTGACGAAGTATTGGCAAAATTCGATTTTTTCACTGAAGTAAACTTCTACTTCCGGTCTGGAGATTTTACTGAAAATCTAATCAGCTCTCAAGAGGGAGATTATACTCGTCAATACAAAATTTGGAATTTATATCTACAGCGGTTTGACCGCTATCTTGGTCACACACACAGAGAGAGAGACATTTTTTAAAAACCACTTTTTCGGTATCAGAGGACTTCAAAACGTGGACATCTGCAAAAATCTCGAGGTCGAAAATTTTCGTCGTCACAATACTTCCTTATACTACGTATAAGAAAGTAAAACAAATAATCCTAAACACATCATTGTGATTTTAAATTTCATGTTCAAAATGAGCACCCTCAACTTCTTGGCAATAGAACTACAATGATGTAATTATCCTACTCGTGAAATTCGGCGTTTTTTTAACAAACTAAAGAAATTTAAAAAAAAACATCCATTTTAAATAGATCTACCGAACACCTTTCAAATGAGGGGTGGTTATTCGACCCCTTTTGCCATTTAAAATTTTTATGTTGATAAAGCCTACATCGGCATATGTCAAAATTTTAAAATGAAACATTGTCATAAAGTTGGTATTTTTATTGTGGTTTTGCTTTATTTTTGTTTCAAAACGTTGTATTCCACTTCGTTTAAAAGACAACGGTGGGGGGGACTTCAGACACGCACTATATATTATACAAGACACGATCCAAATACATTGGACCTTGGAGCTTAGATTTTTTCCTATTTTAAGCGCACTAAATAAAAAACTAATCGAACATCTGGGCCTCTGAATTTACGTAATATTTAATCGATACATATTTATCTTCTTCTCATTCTCTTCAATATTAATAGAAGAAGAAAAAGATAAATAAGCCTACTGAATTTTTCTTGCTGAACAGTATTGTTGCTTTTTCGGGTTCGAAATGAACACTCGTGCAATTAACTTGAAACAGTCTGTATATTTACGCACTTAAAAACTAGTCACAATATAAAAATATAAAATAAATGTATCACACTTAAAACTGCTACAAATAAATTAACCCATGTATATTTATATCTATCACTACTTATTTATGTCAGTAATATTTATATAATAAATATTGCACCGCTCACTATTTATTTATATCTATTTGCACTCTTCAGTAAATACTGCACGGCTACTACGAATCTCTTATTCCGGAATGCATCATCACTGGGGCCAGCTACTTTATATACGCAGATAAAACTTCGGGAAATGTGCTAGCGAACTCTCGATACGCTCGGAGTATACTAGACGAATCTGCAGACTTTCCGTCGCCGACACAGTACCATGCGGGTAGAAGATTTATGACTATGAGCACGTTTTTGTCGTCGCCTAGACGTCTGCATTTTTTTTTTGTAGATTTATTTCGTTACAATATTAACTAAACACACCTTCGTATTGCATCTCTTTTCTATATTTTTCGCTCATACGATGGCGAGCTGAGTATAGGAGATACGTTTCTTTAGGAATTCACTACATTTTTATTTATATTACATAATTCATGTTTTAATTTAAGAATTATAATAATAATTTTGTTAAATGAAATAAGACTTTGTTATTTTAGTAATTTTATGAAAATATTCTATTTTGCTGTTATGTTGTCATTCCATTGTCCATTGTTAGTAAATACATAATTCAATATTCCCACAAGATCCAAACAGACGTGCTGCTTAGGTAAGTGATGTATGAACAGAACAATTGATTAAGTACTGAAGCGTCATCGACATCTTCCTAGCGTTTTATTTTATTGCTTTTTATTTGTGTTATATATTTTTAATAGGCAATAAGTATGTAATTATTACATATTATATTATCTACATGTTCACTTTTCCTTTTCATTCCCACGTTTTGTTTATAATAGCACTTTAACACTCCCTCTAGTGTACTTCTACAAAACATTAACAAGCAAAAGAACCAAAAAAAAGTTGACCTTACGAAGTTACTTGTATCCACATATAAGAAATTGAATTTATTGTCAATTAGGCGAGCAAGATAATTACTCTCACTGGATAGTATCTCCACACGTTAATTACGAACTTTCAACTAATTACTCACTGTTGTATATGTCATAGATAGTAAATAAATCTTGCGGTAAAGAAAGACAAGAAAAACACGTTAGTAATTCTTGTCTGATAAAGTTATAAGTAGGAGGCGGACGTCCCAGGTTTAAACTACGACGGAGTTACAATGGAGCAAAGAAATAATGTAAACAACACACATTTACTGAATAGCATTATTCATATGCAGGGCTTCCAGTGAAGTCAGATAATCAGATTTAGTCAGATTTCTGTAGTCTTGTCTGATTTTGTCAGATTTCTTTGAAAATGGTCTGAAAAGTCAGATTTTTCTCAAATCACGAACTAAAATAAACTTGATAACTTGATTCTGTGGATTTCTGTCAGCCACTAGATCAAATTCAGATGAAATTTCAATAATTATCTGAAATTTGAAATTTATTTTAAAATTTGAATTTTAAATTTTCCGCGCCGCTGTCATTACAATACATTATCGGTATTGCAGATCGGCAATTAATTCGATCACCGCGTTCGATAAGCGAATAGGTTAAGTTTTTTTTATTATTTTTTGTCACTGCGCTTTTTGTGATGTGGGCAATGTGAGCTGAAGAATGGGACTGCGAATGATGACAATTGGGAAAATACTGTAAGTTGTGCTTTTATTCAGTATAACAAACTGGATCCTATTTTTATAACTTTATGGTAGAGATCACCATGGGTAAAGGCTGCAAAGTTTCCGAGGCTTGGTTGCAACAAGTTGATAATTTGGGGTACAAATATGGACAGTGGCTCAAAGACGAGGATGGACATGGGCAGAATGCTTTCTGCATTGTGTGTTGCGCTTCTCTTAACATTGATAGTACGGGATTTCAAGCAATTAAACGGCATGCGAAAACCAGCAAACACATTAAAAATGCCCGGTCAAAACTTGAAGAAAAACAATTGCGACTTACTGGATGTCCAAAAGAGGAAAACAATAATTTGGTGCCCACAAAAACACTGGGCCTTTTTTGAGTCAAAGATGCTGTTACCAAGGCTGAATTATTATGGACATTTAAAAACATTGTGTGTGATATGTCAGTTTCTTCTTGTGATGGCATTTCAGAATTGTTTTATGAAATGTTTCCTTGCGAGACTTCTGCAAAATTCACCTTAAGCCGAACTAAATATCTTACTATATTACTGAAGCTTGTGGCCCATATTTTCAATCGCAAATGCTTGATGACGTTCGTAAAGCATATGGTTACACCATTGAATTTGATGAAACAACAAATGCTGAATCCAAGAAGGAGCTACAGTTTGCGGTACGATTTTATAGTGAAGAAATGGAAGCCGTTGTTACAAGGCATTTACAAACCTATTTCATTGGAACGGCCACTGCTGAGGTAATTCTGAATCATATTAAAAAAGTAATTGATGATAATGGCTTGGTGAAAACTAATCTTTTGATGTTGTCAATGGATGGACCTAATGTGAATAAAAAGGTTTACTCTCTGCTCAATGATGAATTGAAAAGTGAAAGAAATAAAAGTTTGCTTGACCTTGGTAAGTTAGGTGCCTGTGTTATCTTTTTTTTTATAGTTAAATATTAATTATTTTGTAGGTTCCTGTGACATTCACATCGTACACAACAGTTTTCTCAAAGGACTTGATAAATTTGGTATTGAAGTTGAAGATTTTATCATTGATTTGTTCTATTTTTTTCATCAGTGGCCCCAACGAGAAGAGGATTTTCGGAAAGTCCAAGAGGAATTGCAGTTGCCTCAGTCAAAGATTATTAAACACGTAAGGACTCGATGGCTTGCGATGCAAGATGCAGCAGAAAGGGTGATTCAGCAATGGCCAGCCATAAGGAGATATTTTTTGACATTTATCCCAGGTAAAAGAAAGGATTTATTGAAAACAAAACGGTACAAATCTCTTACGGAACATCTATCTGAAAAAGCATTGAAAGCCAAAATTTACTTTTTAATTCATAGTGCAACAATATTCCAATCATTTACTAGGCTGTTTCAAACTGACAAGCCACTGATACACATTTTATATGATGAACTTATCTCATTGGTTACTTTATTAAGTTCCAAAGTATGTTTGGAAGGTAAGACACCAAAAGCACACGAGATCACTCATTCACCCCTCGATGAAATTTTTAATCAGGCAAACTTACGAGTTTTAACAACCATTGATATTGGCTTTGAGACAAAGACTTTTATGAATCAGGCAAACTTTAATGAAAAAGATCGCGTTATATTTTATAAGGGAGCACAACAACATTTTATTGCAGCTGCAAAACATCTCATAGCCAAGTCCTCATTAAAAACTGGTTCATTTTTAAGACATTGCCGCTGTTTGAATCCCACATTAGTACAATCACACGGGTCACAATCTATTTTAAGGATTGCGGAAAAATTGCCACTTAATGTGAATCCTTCAATGTTGGCCAACGAGTGGACGATTTTGACAACCATCGAAGACTTTGATGTATTATTGGAAGAAAAGGTCCCCAAAAAAGATCTCCTGTTCTATTTTTGGAATAGGATCTTTAAAATGACAAAACAGGCCGATATTTCTTTCAAGTATCCAAACTTAACGAAAGTGGTCAAAGCAGCTTTGTCTTTATCGCATGGAAATGCTGCAGTTGAACGAGGTTTTTCAAAATCTAAACTGATCTTGAGCGAAGACAAAACGGCGATGTCACTGCGAACTCTTAATGCTCGCCTAAATGTTGCGTCAGCTCTTGCGAGGTATGGAAATAAACCACACTTGGTACCAATAACCAAAGAATTGTTGGAAATGGCTCGATTAGCCCATAATAGTTACCAAACATACTTGAATGATAAGAAGGAGAATGCCAAAAGAAAAGCGGAAGAAGCTCGATTGGAGCAAGAACGACTAGAAAGGGAACGACAATACCAAAAGGAAACATCTGCGGAGAAGAAGAGTATTGAAACTTTGGAAGCGGAATTGAAGTTGAAACGAAAAGTGGTAATGGACCAAAGCAAGGCCGGAGAAGAAGTAATCAAAGAAGCAAACAAAAGACTGAATGAAGCGCTTGATCGAAACGATTTACAAGAAGTGAGAATTGCTCAAACCATGCTAGAAGGTTATCGGAAAATGAAAGCTAAAGAAAAGACTGGTATGGATCGTCTTCAAGAAATGGAGAATAACTTGGTTCTTAAGAGAACTAAGTTGATGGAGAAATGCGTCAATAATGTGAAGAGATTCAAGAAATGATTTCAAAAAAAAATATTTTTTTAATTTTTATTATCTTTTATTTAGTTACGTATAGATTTTTTTAATTTTTTGTTACTTGAATGGAGTTTCTTATTTTTTGTTCTATTTAAATAAATGGTATTTTTATCAAAATTTGTGTTTATTATTTCCACACAAAATACTCATTAAAATTCGAATCAATTGATGAGATTTTAGTCAGATTTCAGTCAGATTTTCTTCACATTTAGTCAGATTTATCAGATTTTTTATTAAATATTACGCTGGAAGCCCTGCATATGGTAAACTGCAACATCTGTTGTTTACTTGAAAAGTTATTGAAAACGACAACAAAAAATGCCCATAAAAAAAGGAATTTATGAGTAAAATCCTTTCTTCATCGACGTAGGTAGAAGCGCGAGGGGTTTCTAACACATATTATATTTACCTTATCTTTCCCAAGAGAAATAAAGTTACATATTTGTATATACCTATTCATATACTTACTAAGTGTTTGTTAAACAATGTTCTGAGAACATTTTTTGAATATTATTATATTCTCCATTGACGTTGATAATATTAAGTAGCAAAATTAATTTTGCTGCCGGTATGATTCAAACATACGACTCCAGGATTGTTGGACCTGGGTGCTTCCAATAAGATTCGAACATTTATATCACCGCTGTGTGGTGCAGTTGGTAGCACGCATGTCCGGCAAGCTTATGTTCAAGTCAACTTGCTGCAAAATTTTTATAATTTAATAATGTTGCTAATCAATATTACCAGTGTTAATTGAGAGTTCAAAATATTCATTTTATAAAATATTGTTATATACTTTTTAAACTGAAAAAGTTTGAAGAATTTTGTTAGCTTTATTTTGTTTTAGAAACATCAACTAACAACCGAATCTATTTAGCATTATGAAATTGTAACATATTTTATTCAGTTAAGTCTATAACAAATATTATCCGAGTTGACCTTTCAGTATGTACTAATATTATGATTCATTTTCGGCCCTCACCATGAATATCTCGCTTATTATTGGATATAGAGTATAGGTTTAAATTTGGTGAAGTTGTTAAATTTTATGTTTGTTATGAATCCGTAAAGAAAATGGACGTGTGGCAAATGTGCATGAAAATCGACAGGATTTTACAAATGGTAAAATTTAAGGCGCGTTTTTTGCAAAGTTAACATACTTTAAATTAAAAATGATAAATACATATATGTATTTAAATAATTTTTACACTTCATTTGTAAAGATGAAATAGTAGTAACAAAAACATTAATAAAAGTACATAGATAAGTAAACAATAAACAATTACAGTAAATATTCAATTATTTGGTTATCTTCATTATTACGCAGTTGGGCACGCCTTATGGCATTTTGAACTGCATGGTTCTTCTAGGAACTGCATCGAAGGCATTCTGAAGTCTGTCTCGTAATTCTTCAATGTTTTGTGTAGAAATTGATGGACTATTATTTATCTAAAAAGTACAAGACTAACATGAACTTTGCAAAAACATGCTTTAAATTTACCATTTGGAAAATATCCCGTCGATTTTGATTCAAATTCCTGTTGACATGAACATTACGCGGCTTAGTAAGCGATCTTGTATTCGCTACTGTTGAATTTCGGTTCGAAGAATAAAAATTACTTAACATATCTCGTTTCTCTTCGTTGGTGTATGACATTTTTGTATTACTATTGAAGGATAAATGAAATGTTTGACGGATTGAAATTTCATGGCTACCTAATTTAATCTTGAAATTTATTCGTTCAATTAAAACCTAATATCAATAACTCTTGTCAACATGTAGTACATGGTTGTAATTAGAAAAAACTCTTTCTGAAGGTGTGTAAATCCAATATGGCGCCTATATAAAATTAGATAGTTGATGATGGCCAGAAAGAAACGAAACAACGTATAAAAATGTTGTGTACACCATTGGATACAGGATTAAAAGAGACCATGGAATGTGTTTTTATTTTTTTCTCTACCAGGCCAAATGTAGGTGCTACAGGTAAAAGAACAAAATGAGGTTTTTGTTTTTTTTTTTAACACGAACGTCATTTGTCACAGGTCCATTTTCTTTACGGATTCATAACAAACACAAAATTTAGCAACTTCGCCAAATTTAAACCTATATACTCTATATCCAATAATAAGCGAGATCTCCATGGTGAGGACCGAAAATGAATCAGCCTGTATAGATATCTGTACAACTTTCCTCACTGACAAACATTCTTAATCAAAATTGTAAACGTTTTTTTTTAGTACAGGAACGTTATTTTCTTAATATTATGGTTACCAATTGACGTAATTATATAAAACGAAACGTTAGTTTCCTGTGATAACTCTAACAAAACTATTCACAGATAATTAGCGTCGCCGTTGTTATATTAATAACATGAAACGAAACTAAAATGAGAAATACCGTTGGATACGTACAGACATTTGTGTATGTGTTGATTTTTCATATACATTTGATAACATGTATAGGTAGATACATAATTATAATACATATTATCATATTTAGATAAGTATGTAATTCCTAGAATACACGTGGTTCATTCTTTAACATGCTACTGTTAATTTTATATAACTTCAACGCAATTATCATTTTTATTTATTCATAATGATACATATTTAAATTAATGTCAGAGTTCATTATTTAGCATATTATAATCAACGTTATCTTTTTGATTTATTCCTGTCTGTTACTGATATTTGTTTGATTAAACACTGCCCACCAAAATTAAACATTGTAATATTACATTATTGTTGTCATTATTAAAAATTAGCTGAATGACGTTTCTATATAATTTCATTCCTGATTTCACGATTAATTGATTATTCTATACTCTTGTAAAAATAATCTGATGTGTGCAAGTTATTATCGTCATGATTTTTTGTAAATAGGATAATAAACAATATTTAACTAAGGGTCCATAGTACTGGGGTGCTCAGACATTTAGGGATTGCGATCTACCACAAAACATTTAGATTTTAGATGACAAGCGATCGAGACGTATGACTACCGACTAGTAGGAGTAGCCTGGTTACAATAAAAAAAAATGAGGTGTGGCCACCACACGACTTTCTTATACGTATGAGCGTTTCAAATCATACAATTTTAAGAATCATTTTATACAAAAATTATTCAAAATCCTATTCTAATTACTTCCAGTCTCTTAATAAATCTCTACAGGCTACATACTTTATGAGATATTTGCAAAAGAATGCTACTCGCTAAGAGTAAAAGTGTTACTTCCGGTGCGAATTTTGAATTTTCATTTATACAAAAAATATTCCAAATCCAACTCTAAATACTTTTGTACTCTTGACAAATATATATAGAATGCATTATTTACGAAATATTTGCAAAAACCGCTATTCCATAAGCGTAAAAGTGTTACTTCCGGTCCGAATTATGAAATTTCATTTATACCAAAAATATTTCAAATCCACCTCTAAATGATTTTGTACTCTTGACAAATATATATAGAATGCATAATTTGCGAAATATTTCCAAAAATCGCTATTCGATAAGAGTAAAAGTGTTACTTCCGGTCCGAGTTTTGAATTTTTTTTATACAAAAGGTATAGAAAATTAAGTTCTAAATACTTTTATACTCGTAACGTACCTGTCTAAAAAGCATGACTTGCGAAATATTCGCCAGAAACTGATTTTCGATAAGAGTAAAAGACCTATTTCCGGTAGGAATTTCGAAAAACTTTTTTAATAAAATTCTTCTCAAATTTAATTTTGAGTATATATAAATTCTTTACAAATTTGTTTAAACTTAGTAGTTGACGAATAATTGGTAAAATTCGATTTTTTCACTGAAGTAAACTACTACTTCCGGTCTGCCGATTTTACTGAAAATCTAATCAGATCTCAAGAGGGAGATTATATTCGTAAATATAAAATTTGGAATTGATACCTATAGCGGTTTGGCCGCCAAACCGCTATCGTGGTCACACACAGGCACAGAGAGAGAGAGACACACACACACAGAGAGAGAGACATTTTTTAAAAACCAGTTCTTCGGTATCAGGAGACTTCAAAACGTGGACATCTGCAAAAATCTTGAGGTCGAAAATTTGCATCATCACAATACTTCCTTATACTACGTATAAGAAAGTAAAAACAGATTTATGAAAATGATTTATTGCAAATACTTATAATATTTAAAATATTTAAATACAAAGAATATTATACCTACTTGTATAATAAGTTAAACATCTAATAAAATTGCAAAGTATCATCCACAAACTTGTTGAATGACGGTTCGTAATTAATTACTGAGTGCCAACCGCCAGGCATGCTGAAAGATGTTCCTTAGTTAGTCGATTGCGATATTTCGTTTTAGCAACTTTCATTTCTGAAAATGCACGAGTAAGTTGATCCGAAGTATGCTGTTATCTGAAAAGCTTTTTCTTTCAAACACGGATATTTGTTTTCGGATATGGAAGACTAAATTTGGCATCAGACTCTGGCTTTGAGGCACTGAACGAGACTGAGCCGTCACGCTCGGCATGTAACGCTGTTCGAGTAAAGTCGGCTCGAGTCGAGTCGACTAAGTGAGCGAGAGACATATAAGGTTTGTTTGTGTTTAATATAAGAACGGTTCTAACACAGTTCTGTTACTGCGCAGAACTGATGCGTCATAGTACACCGTTCGGAACGGTTCCGAACGATTCTGTAACGATTCGATGCCTTTAGCCCGAATTAGTTCTACAGTTCTAGAACGGTTCCAGAACTGCCAATCACAAACCAAAACACGACATTTTTTGTTCCAGAACAGTTCCGGAAACCCGAACACTTAACATAATTCTGCGCATGACTTGAACTGTTCTAGAATCGTTCTTAGCGAAACAAAAACAAACCTATAGTTAACGCGTCTCTGCCGGTCTCTGCTATACTCGCTCGGCAACCGTTTCACGCTCGCCTTTGTATTATAACGCTAACTAGCGGTATTTAATTTCAATTAAATTGAAATTTAGAATAATACTGTATTTTTATTTTCTGAAAAATTCTTGTCAGCGTGCAGATGCGATCCCGAACCGCCCGGGTGTGCCGGCATGTTACCATTAGACCAGCGCGGGTACTCGTATGAGAATTATCATATCGTCTATTTATATATATACATGCGTACGTATGAATTTTTGAAGTGAAAACTTGATCAGACCGAGCGAAATGTACTAGAATAATGTATACACAATAATAATAAATATATATTTTTTAAATGTAATATAGAACAAAAATGGAAAATGGAAAATGTAAATGTAAATGAATATAGAACGAAAAAAAAGTTGCATTTCATATTATTAACCTCGCCTTGATGAAGTTTTCACTTCTGCCGTGTGGTCTTAAGCACACCCATTTTTTTTCAGCTGTAGTTCCAAATTAATGATATTCAAATGATTTGTCACATCCGATAGGAAACCTAAATCACGGAGCCATTTTTAATTTTTAAGTATCTCTGGGTCGTTACCTCGTTCGTGAAGAAAATAAGTGATTTCAGGTAATAGTTCTTGAAATCCCTCTAAAAATTTTCTGCGGATCAACCTTCTTATGCCTGTAAAAAGAAGTAAATCAATGTGCTCGGCAGAATCGCTAGCTTCAAATTGCACTTTGAAAAGGCGCTGTTGCAAGCTTCGCGCACAAATTGAATTTACGATCTTTGTGGCAATATGCACATCATTTATATTTCGTATTTTTGAACATAGAACTTGCTGATGAATGATGCAATGGAATGCAAAAAATGATGGGAAGTCTTCGTTAGTTCGACAAAATGCAATAAACTCAATTTGATTGCCTATCATTGATAGTCCTCCATCAGGTGTATTTTTCTGAAATGAAATACGAAGGAGATAAATCACCATAAACCTTGTTTAAGACGTTACCTGATTGCAAATTCATAACCACTGCTCATAGAACTTTACCTCGCTCGTTGTGTGAAGTAATTTCTTGCCAAAAACAACATGGCAGCGGTTCCCCCACCTTCTCTACTCTCCAGACCTAGCCCCGTGCGACTTCGACCTTTTCCCAAAGATGAAAATTGCGTTGAAAGGGCGACGTTTTGACTCTATTGAAGACATACAAGTGGAATCGCAACCGGTCCTGAACACCGTTCACCCTGCGGATTTCCAAAAATGGGAACAACGCTGGGATCGTTGCATACGTGCTCGAGGTGACTACTTTGATGATGACGGAGGACATTAGGACGTTATTATAGATTTCTGATTTTTACAATGAAATTCTCGGATATTTTGGGTACCACCTCGTATCATATTAGTTAAGTTAGAAGTGTAAATTGAATATGCTGTGGCCTATATGGGCACTTTCTTGACCTAATGTATGTGGTTACAATTCATTGAAAACTCGCGCTTATTCGAAACAATATAAGTTGATTTATCCCATTAAATTGATAACTCTTTTGTAATTTTATCTGTTGTTTCCACCAAAGTGTGCCGTTTGCCTTGTGATGTATGGGTCACTTTCAATAACCTTTGACATTACATATACCCTATAACTACAATCTTATCTAAAATGATATTAGAGCGTACTATTTTTTTTTTTAGGTATATTACGTTGTGGTGTGTCAATTTAAAGAAAAATAATAACCTAAAATTGCTATGTCCTTTTATTTTTAAACTTTAAATATACCATTTTACATTACCGTCACGTTATATTTTTTCAATTTTTCAAGTTTGGCTTTATATATTTATCATATTTTGTATATATCTTATAAAATTATTTTTTTTTACATTCTTTCAACAATTGTTCTTCGGCATGCTTATGTAAAATTTCAAAGATAAATTTCTTTGTTTTTAAATATTTACGAAATATACCTAAGAGCACTAACATTACCGTCACGCCAACTTTTGGCACAAATTTTAAATAATGTATGACGCCGGTTGGTTGTTTGTTTATTTTTATGATCTTCTATGGCCAAGTGGATGTTGCGAGTCCGTGTTTTACGAAAATAACTATAAAAAGGGTAAGTTTTAAGCAACATATTTTTTCTCTTAACATTACCGTCCCATGGGACAATTTACTTCTAATAGTACCCATCGTTATCATCACATTTGTTTGTTAAACCACTGCTAGTTTCATATTTCCTAACCTCAAGTCTTTCTTTCTAGATGTAACATTTCTAACACTGTTTTACTACTGTTCACACATTACCGTCACGAACATTATAGTTGGAACGGCTAGATGTTGATCCATCCACCTGGTTTGAATTCGTGCTTTATATAATTTTAATTTTTGTAGTATTTTCGGAAGCTATTTAACTTGATTAATGTCTTAATTGAAAATATAATCACATGAAGTTCAATTTAATACATAAACTACTAAATTGCTTTTTATTTTTCATTATTTCTACTTCATTATTATTAGTATTTCTAGTATTAGTAACATTTAATTTTATTGACATTAATTAGACTTTCGTAATTATAACTCACTATCTGAACGTCTTTGAGCGATATCGTACCACATTTCAATTGAAAACGTATTGAAATATGTGTTTCTGTTGAAAGTATATTAGTAAATTAGTTATAAAATATTAATAATATCTTATACAATGATGAACGTGCTTTTCAAAGAAATATAATACAAAGGTGCGAACTTCTTTTCTCTTTCCTTTTTTATGTCTCTCTGGGTACGTATAAAACTCGTTTGGCTTTGGTTTTACACAAATTAAATCAGGTCCACTGCGGCTCCAGAGGATGATATTGACTCACGGCTGCATATATTTTGTATGAGTCACTTATGTTATGCTATTTACATATATTAAAATACACAATTATATAAGTCACTGGGCATAATTATAAAATAGTTTTGTGAGTAGTAGGCGCCCTCTTATATAAAAATGAAGTGAATTTAACTGTACGTTTTACTGTTTTATTAAAAGTGCAAGGAACTGTGTAATTTAATTACATAAACATTAAAATAAAATTAGCCTAAATCTCATTTGGTATAAGTATGTAGGTACATTATTGATATTTTGTAACGTAATTTTTTTTTTGGAAAAGCCAACTGCATTTATATTTATATATCAAAAATTATTATACTCCTTATTAAAATTGTAGGCTCAAGAGGCTTTTACATTTACTTATTTTAAAAGCAAAAAGCTATTTTGGTAAAATAATGTTCCTTTAAATCGATAATCAAGCATCATCATTAATAGCAATACTGGAAGATAATGTAATTTTTTCGACACTTAAAATGTCCTAGCTTAACATAATTTATTACTTAGTCGTAATTGAATTAGTAAAGTAGCAAGTGTGTATCTGAATTACCATACTTTATACGAATGGTGGAGGTAAAAGAAAAAATTATTATATACCTTTATTAATATTATATTATTATCTTCTAGTGAGGGATAATCATTTCTTTCTCGTGCCTGCATCGTGTGGATAAAGTGTTATTTGTATCTATTAGTTAGTTTTGAAATTTTGATGAAAATTGACGTAATAAAAAAATTATAACTAAATTCCTGAAACATATTACGTCAAATACGAAAAACATGTTGATGTCGACTAATAAATACGTCATAAATATGTGTGTTTTTTTTAATAATTACATTGGCATATTGACAAAAACAAGGGGAAGGTTGCATTTCCGAACTAGAAAATAGTTTTTTTATGAGACACCTTACTAGTCTAGAGAAACTTAAATTTTACATAAATTTTCTTGCCGGCGAGCTGCGGATGCATTTACTGTGTGATAAAACGACGACACCGACTGTTTGTATGAGTTAGTACGAGAAAGCAATATACAAACTGCTCTATTGGTCGAGTGTAGTGAGGCCTTGACTGACTCGCGTTTAGGATAGCAGCTGTACTTGCGCATTTCATTTGAATTTTGTTCACGTTCGATCTCTAGTCGACTAGAATATTTTTAAATCGCGTTTCGTCCATCTAATTTAGAACAATTACGCGCCAAATTATTATTTTTAAGTTTTTAGAATTAACGATGATTTACTCATTTATTTACTCATACAATTTGAGAAGCGTGATGAAATCCGTTACTAAAATTGTTTACTGCGATTATTTGATGCTTCAACAAGTTTCTACTTATAAATTATCCAGGTAGTGATTTTATTATTTCCTCTAAAGCAGTACAATAAATTACTTTATTCTTGGTTAAAGAATTTGCTATTAACAGTAACAGTAGCAATTTTCATGGACTAACGCAGTAACGATTTCAGCGGTGTCGACTTTAATGTAGCTCTAATGGTAGTAACAGAGGCTACACTCTTATTCTCCCACTTACAGTCGACCCTTGTCTATTATATTCATCCGCAGGTAGACCGCGTGCACACTGTATGTATATAATACGAAGAAGGTATTGAGCATAAAATCAAGCATAGATGTGGCTTACTTACATGGAGTTAATTTGGCAGCGTTTAAATGTGCTTTGCGTTTGAAAATAAAATCAAGTACAATAGTTTTATAAACCTTTCGTGTATTAAAAATATTTTTTTCCGTTTCTGAGATATGTATGTTCAGGAAATAAATATAAGAGACGTCCAATAAAAAAAATGGTTATTTGAATTTGTTCTGAAGTTCGATTCGTAATTGTTTCTCTTCGTGGATCATTGTAATTAGAGGGAAAAGATACTGCATCTTCTGTAACTTCCGCTTTATTGGAAGCTCGTACATGGAGGATACGCAAGATAGGGGAATACGAGTGTTTTTTTAATGCGACTAAATATAGTCACATTAAAAAAACACTATGCCTATAGACAGAGAGCCGACAAAACACGAATGTGTCTAGTCGCATTAAAAAAAAACACTCGTATTTTCCCCTATCTTGCCCATCACTAACATGATTGGATTGATTCTGCATAGCTTTTGTTTGACTTATGTTTGAACTCCCAAACCAGTGCCGCCGACTAGTCGCACAGTGTTCAAAACTGACAAAAACGTAACCGTAATTAAAAAAAAATGGTAATGCTGTAACTTATGTATTTGTTTGTACCCGTCATCATAAAACTTTTCACCAAGAATTGCTGTTTTATCTTTGTCAGAACCACAGATATTAATTATCAAAAACTTCAAAATTAACAATATTTCTATAGGATGTAATTTTAGTACACGAAACTTAAGTTGTGCTTGTTATTACCTGAGCCGGATATCTTGGTCGATTTAAAAGTAATTATTACAGGTGAAAGTACATACTTTAAGGATTCAAATGACATTATTACTTTCTTGGAAGCTGTTTTTATTTAAAGGTAACATCGGCTGCTTATAATCCTATTACAGCTATGTATAAATTGATTTTTAATGAGGGTTAACGTTTATTGCTAGTACTTTCTAGTCCGTGAATTTTGCATGAAATGAAAGATTATAATGTAGGTAATTAAAAAATTATGGTTTTACCTGCGGAAAGGTGCGGAACAGGACCTAATGTATATAAATGAGCGATGAGTGCTGTACATATCTAGTCTCTTATTAGAAGTTATGAAGTGCATTTGTAAGTATAGTTTATTATTTTCTTGCTATCCTCAGAAAACTTTTTAATTTAGCATAATTATTTCTTCTATTAGTATGTGTAATTACTTTTAATTAGTGTTTAGTTAGTGTTTTTGGTGCATTTTCGGCGTTTTGCCACTATGCCAATTACACATCAGGACCTACATAAGAAAATGAGGGGAAGTATCTGGTCAAGATTTTTTTGTGAAGAAAATTCATGTTTTGAACTATCTCTGAGAAATTTTCAAACTGATGGGGATGATATTGCAACTAGTGCGCTCCAGAATTTTATGAGACAATCTTTTTTCCCGCATTACCTTACAAAGTGGAAATCTGCTGAAAGGAAGGAGAATTACTTCTTGTCGAGGTATAAATATGAGATTGGTTGCGAAATGAAATTATTTTGCCAAATGAAGTACTTCGTCATCAACAAGGCCATGAGATTCCTGAGAGTTCTCCACCTACAAGTGGTATGGCTGTAAAATTTTACTTTATCATCAAAGCTGGTTGTCCATCAATACAATTGGAAGATAGTTCAGATGTTATTAAACGTAGGGAGACTGGTGAAATTCGGCAACAAAAAACAGCAGCGGAACTAGCATTCCCTGCTTCCATGAAACTGCACGAAGGAGGAAATGTAGCGGCCTCAAAATTATTATCAGAGGCAAGTACGGCCACACCTGGAAGAGGAAAGCGAATTCTGAGTAGTTAACAAAAATCTTGTGATGTTCCCCTATCTAGCTATTCCTTAGAGGAGGAGGCATTATCATTAATTATTTCAAAAAACATGACAGTGGAACTACATAAAGATGTGGGGCCACAGAATATGGATTTGATCTTTATCCTCCATACCATCAAATATTGGAACTGAAAAAGGAACTTTGCCCACTTAAGGAGTACGAATATGACCACGAAAGGCAAAATGTATAGGGAAGACGCAAGTGAAGATTCAGATGATTAGTCTGCTATTTGTTTTGTCTGTGTCTTGTCTTGGCTTTGTGTATGTGAGAAATAATTTCTGTAATATGTACTTGCAATAAAACAATGTTCTGACAAGTGGCTAAAAAACGTCAACCCCCCCCCCCCCGTTTTACAACACCACCTCTAGCTCTTTATAACTAAATGTTAGTAGTTACTTAATAAACAAATACGTATGTGCTAAATATTACAGGAAGAAACGATTGTTGATCGTGACATCTTTAAGTACTTATTTCATCCCCTAAGCGGTTGAAATCGAATGAGTCGTTATCAATTGTTTATACATATTTGTACGTCATAAAATAATGCAACAAGATTGAATTTTTAACCTATAATACATAACTTTTACAGCGTGATTAATTTCGATCAAGAATTCGTTCATTATGATACTATGGGTCCGCATCAATTGACCGTCGCGACGGTCAAGTATTTAAAATTTCAGGCAGTAGAGTTAAAAATCATCAGAATTCTGTAACTATAACTGCTGCCTGTAATTGCGTTACTTGATCAATCGTTTGCATATTGGCGAATTCCGAAGTTTATTTATATAATTTCAATATAAAACACTACTCCTACATTATACTATAATTATTTATCTGTAGATTTAGTACATTTACTAGTATACATAATAATTATTATGTTACAAACAAAATAAAAAGATCTATATATTCATTTATTTTTCGTGTTTTTGTTTTTATACATTTCTTCAGGCAATATTTATGTAATATATACAGGGTTAGTTTTAAATAGCGTCATTAAAAAAAGGGGGTGAAAGAAAAATATGACTAATGCCCGTACAAAAAAAAATCGCGGTCCAATATGCACGCCGTGACGAGAAATTGATTTCTTTTCCTCGAGTCCGACCCTGTCGCAGTTAATATACAAGCATAATAATTTTCATGTAGAGGAATTTAAGTTACAGGAATTTAAGTTACAAAATAATATACTTCTATTTAAGGAAAAAAAAAACATGGTAATGCATCGAGGTTGTCGACATTTTCTACATAAAGGCGTGCTATCCACAAAAAAAGAGGTGTGGCCACCACACGACTTTCTAATACGTATGAGCGTTTCAAACTGTACAATTTTAAGAATTTTTTTAACACAAAACTTATTCAAAATCCTATTCTAAGTACTTTCATTGTCTTAATAAATCGCTATAGAATGCATACTTTGCAAGATATTATCAAAAAAGTGCTCCTCGCTAAGAGTAAAAGTGCTACTTCCGGTCCGAATTTTGAAATTTCATATATACAAAAAATATTGCAAATCCAGTTTTAAATACTTTTGTACTCTTGATAAATATACAGGGTTAGTTAAAAGTATGGAGACGGCGATTTATTGTCGTTAATATTCATTTTAGAGAATTATGTTCAATATAAAAGTTTGTTAGGATATTTTGATCTACATTTGAGAATATTTGATTTTTTTTTCTTCAATTGTTTTTTAGTTACGCCTGTCCGCGCAGTTTTTTTTAAATGGGAACTAGTGAATTTTACTCTACCATTCGATAGAGAATTTTTTTCTCTTTACAACAATATTTTTGTTTTTTTTAAATTCATTTTAATAACTTTTACAAGAAAAATTAAACAAATTAATAACAAAGTAAATTAAAGTAAGTGTTCAAATTGTCGTCCATTAGTAATTTGACAATGACCCAATGGTTCCTCGTCTTCCAATCCATCTGTGGGGAAAAACGTTGTCCAGATATTGACGAACATTTACACCATAATGTGGTGGGGCGCCATCTTGCTGGAACCAGATACTGTCATTGGGCAGGTGTTCATTGTTTTCATGTGGATAGAGCGTAGCACAAGCAGGTATTATTTCATTTTGCAATAACTGCAAATACAGACCCGAAGTTAAATTGCCATTGATGAAAAAGGGACCGATAATATGACCGCCAAGAATGCCAACCCAAACATTAACCTTTTGGGGGTACTGCGTATGGTGCTCCAAAAACCAAAAGGGATTTTCCGATGACCAGTATCTGCAGTTATGTCTGTTTACTTCACCGGTAAGGCAAAACGTAGCTTCGTCAGAGAAAAGAATATTGTTGACAAAATTTTCATTATTATTGCAAATATTTAACATTTCTTCAGAAAATTGTAATCTCCTATCAAAATCATCTTCCGTTAACTCGTGTACAAGGTGTACCTTATAAGGTTTATACTTTTCACTTTTTAAAAATGACACGATCGATGACTGCGAAATATTGAAATTGGCCGCTAATTGATTGGTTGATAAATGAGGATCTTCAGATACAGCCAATAAAATATCCAGTTTGTTATCATCGCTTTTTGCTGTTCTAGGTCTACCACTCCTTGGCAAATCTTTAACGCTACCAGTTTGTTCAAAGCGTCTTAAAGTTTTACCAACTTCTGCGTCTATCTCCATAACCCAACATCATAAGTATTTCAATTCGTTCATGTTCACTTAAACTCGCCATTGTTAATATTAACAGCAACAAATTGCACAAATGAATTATTTCTGTCAAAGATTTGACGTACACAATAACCACTGATAAAATTATGTCGCTCAAGTTTGTTTATCGCATCGCTTCTGTCTATCTGCGATGTACCGAACATCTGTGAAACACTTGAACCGGCCTTTTCTTATAAAAAAGTTATTAAAATGAATTTTAAAAAAACAAAAATATTATTGTAAAGAGAAAAAAATTCTCTATCGAATGTAGAGTAAAATTTACTAGTTCCCATTTAAAAAAATTGCGCGGACAGGCGTAACTAAAAAACAATTGAAAAAAAAAAATCAAATATTCTCAAATGTAGATCAAAATATCCTAACAAACTTTTATATTGAACATAATTCTCTAAAATGAATATTAACGACAATAAATCGCCGTCTCCATACTTTTAACTAACCCTGTATATAGAATGCATAACTTACGACATATTTGCAAAAAATCGCTATTCGATAAGAGTAAAAGTGGTACTTCCAGTCTGAATTTTGAAATTTTTTTTATACAAAAAATATTGAAAATTATGTTTTAAATACTTTTATACCCGTAACATACTTGTCTAAAAAGCATGACTTGCGAAATATTCGCAAAAAACTGATTTTCGATAAGAGTAAAAGACCTACTTCCGGTAGGAATTTCGAAAAACTTTTTAAATAAAATTATTCTCAATTTTAATTTTAAGTATATATGATTTCTTTATAAATTTGTTTAAACGTAGTAGTTGACGAAATATTGGCAAAATTCGATTTTTTCGCTGAAGTAAACTGCTACTTCCGGTCTACCGATTTTACTGAAAAACTAATCAGATCTCAAGAGGGAGGTTATACACATAAATACAAAATTTGGAATTGATATCTACAGCGGTTTGACCGCTATCGTGGTCACACACACACACACAGAGAGAGAGAGACACACACAGAGACATTTTTTAAAAACCACTTTTTCGGTATCAGGGGACTTCAAAACGTGGACATCTGCAAAAATCTCGAGGTCGAAAATTTTCATCATCACAATACTTCCTTATACTACGTATAAGAAAGTAAAAACATCGCCATCGAAAATTTTTTCAATTGCCATTCATAATAAAGGTTGTAAATCGGTATTTTTTGGAAGAACCTTAAACTAGAATTACTAGTGGTATTTACGTAAATGAGTATAGGATAAACAATGTTATGGACTGACTTTAACTACATTTTGGCCCTAAAAATTTGGAAATTTTTGATGAGTTTCAAATAAATTTCATTCCTGATTTCCAGTTAGACATTTATACTTATTCTTCAGATTCGCATAATCTGGTACCTATTTAGCGGTAACCCTGTATATTGTAAATATTTAGTAATAAAAATATAGATTTTAAACAGGTATTTCTAGCTGACTTCAATCGCATTAGTTGAAGATGACCTCTTCTGGGTTTGCAAAATAATGTCTTTGAGACACAACATGCGCACAGCTATGGACAGCACACTTATATATCCTACAGAAAACTGAAATACAGAACTTATGATTGAATGCAACATATGAACTTTATGTAATAATTTAAATTATATATATGTATATGACTATTTCAAGTAAACTAAGTGGCCAAAATAAATTTCATTAAAAAATATACGAAATATGTATGTAAATGGCTTACTGTAAAAGAAGACCACTTCACAAATTACTTTATATGATAAACTAATAGACAAAACAATAAAGAACTTAACACTATCCAAACAAGAACACAATTGACACAAATTCCCCAAACTTAAACACAATAATAAATAATTAGCATACGTCGAAATTATATCGTCTCCTACCAAGTAAAGGAGATCTAAAATTTAGATATCATGTGTGGCCATTAATGATACTCCCCATGATTGTATCCCATAAGTGCAATTTGACGGGCTTTGTAGCAGTGATTAACTTTGGATATGAATTTAAAATTACAGATTATTAATGCTATTGCAGCATATTGGCAATGCTATAGTTGCATGTAAGCATTATCATATGATTATAAAATAATGTTTATTTTATTGTTCGTTTGTTTGTTTTGTTTCATTACTGTTCATAATTACACATTAAGGCTGTACGCCCGGCCTCGAAATCGTTTTTCCCATTTCCTAATCGTATTTTTCATGAAAACCTTACCGAATTTACACGCTAATTTAAGAAAACAACGCCTTTCAATGGATAAATCGTAATTTCTTCGAAATTGTCCAAAGGGCCCTAAATAAAAATAAAAATGTAAGAAATTTCAAAAAACAAGCCTTTATTTAACATTATGTAACACTCAACAGCAATACATAAATTTTATTTTTTCTTAATTTTTAAAAATAAGGTCACGAAACGGAAAACAAAATTTTGAAATTTGGGCGAAATTCACTGAAATCAAATAGAGTATGTGGTACGCTCGCACATTGTGTCGAGAGGTAGCTCCGCCTACCATTTCGGGCAGTTTCTACGCAGTTTGCAAAATACTTCTGAGATCGGTGTTTGTTAAGAAAGTAATCGTTACTCGGACATTATTTTATCGAAACCGTTGATATTTTCTTTACAATATAGTGTACATATACAATGTCAGCGTCACAATACTTCCTTATACTACGTATCAGAAAGTAAAAGCAATATCTCTTCCCGTCCCTAACGCTATACCTGCTAGAAGCGCATGTTAGGACTCACACGGCTTGCGGGCTGGGAGTATAATTATTATATTTGACTCGTAATAATTTGCTTCTGAAACGATCTAGAAATTTATTTCTTGCACAAAAAATAATTTTGGAATGTTGGCTTTATTTTGTTTCACATATATATGGGTAAATTCTGAAAAATAAGATTAGTTACTCGATAGCTGAAATATACGTTACACAAATTGGTCGTCTACTAAAACTTTTTTTTTTATATAAAATTTACACACCATAAAGAAAAATCGAAAACACTAGTATCATCCAAATACTTTAGGGTATAACCTTTAAAAAAAACAGATCCCTAGCTCTCTGCATTGCTAAGATATCACGAGATAAGTATTAAAAATTGAAGAAAATGAAAATTTTAAAATTTACACAAAAAAACGATTTTTCGACCTTTTTGCGATTTCGATTTTATTTTCCAACTCAAAATTTGAATCCGGCAGGTGATTTTACATATTCAGCTTCACCTTTTTTGTGTGTTTGAGAAAATATAGATTGTCTAATTTAGGGGGGGTTGCTTCCCGACTGCAAACGTGTCGGCCAACCGGCGATTATCTGAGACCACAACGCAGCCATAAATTACAGGCAGATTAGATTAGGTGACAAGTTCTTTTCTCTATCTTTTTCCTCAGCATAAGACAGAGCACGCGGACCCTTAAACATTTGTCTTTTATTACATTTGCACGAAGAAAACAGTGGTACGCCTATTTCAAATCGAACTCAGCTTGAAGCGGGCGTCCAGCCTTAATAATAATCCCGGTCTCAGGACTTTCACCTGTTTGATATATTTTTATTCCAATATCTACTTTCACTTACCATTTTATTTATATCTCTTTATTATCTTCTTTCTTGACAATAATCGTGATGTACGTATTACGATTATTGTAAAGAAAGTATATATTAGGTACATAACCTCAAATAACAAAATATCAATATGAGTTATCGTTCATTAGCCGTAGAAAGGGAACTAAAAATATTTTAACTGAGACAAAAGCATATAACCATTAATATGTTTATATATCAGTTAAAAATCATATTAAAAAGATAAAACCTTTAATAGGCTTTTATCTCTGTTATCTATATGAATTTGTATTTACTTTAGCGAGTTTCTGAACCCAAGTTACTTTTTAAGGAAAAGCACCTAATAAATAAATATGGTAACGTTAGATATTAGTAGTTTTCAGCGCACAAACCCCTTATATGACCTAACAAACACCGAAATAGCCGAGACAGATGGTTTTACGTGCCCGCCGAAACACAGTCAGTAGTAACTCATTTTTATAAATAATTCTGTAATACCATAACTTGATTGTCAAATTCAACGTAAAATTATCATAAAACTAAACCGAAACCAACTGGAAAGAGGTTATGATAACAGTGACAAACAATACTACTGAGTTGATCTATGACTGGCTTGTTTAACAAGAACATTTAAAGTTAGAAATTTATTAGCGTTCAAAACATTAGTTTAATTTAGTAATTAATAACATTTTCATCCAGATACGGCTCCACATATAGCTGTAAAACTGTAGAAGTGAGAATAGCCTCAAATTAATCAAAATATTCTCGACATCACCGTAAAAAAAGCACTAAAAACAGTGAAATATTCATTAAGTTGGCAACGCCAATCTTTTACCTTTTCCTAGAAGACATTTCCATCTACACTCTCCACTAGGAGTTATGTATCGTACAGCCAATCTTCAATGCAGTGCCATTTTTTAATAACTCCTCATCAAATTTCTTTTTTTTATAGTCACTCTTAGGCTGGGTGCACACCAATTGTACAAAACAATCTGTTACGTTAAATTTTTGAATTACGTCAGATTCTATTAAATCATATGGGAATATTTGAAGGAGATGCACACCAATCAAACTAAATGTTTGACATATATTTTAAAAATATTTTTGGTAACTTTTTTTTATTAATAATGTGTTATTAAATCTGTTTGTCACTAATTATAAATGCCAAATTAATGTATAATTTAGTTTTTCATATATTTTATTTTATTTAATTTGTGTACAACAACCTAATAATTTGTCAAATTTATGTGCATAATGTCTTCAAATAAAATTTTAAACATTTTGTGTAATTGGTGTGCATCCAGTCTTAGTTTTGTATTTATAAATGATTAGTATTGGGCATAGTCTGGCCATAAATTTTAATAGCTTGTATAAAGTTTTGACTTGTATGAGTATTACCTTTTTCGTGTTCGAATAAAAGATATTGCAACTACAATTCAAACGATAATTTACTTTTCCACCGAGACAACATAACAATTGCTAGGAGAGTGCAAATCACTGGAAATATATTGAACATTATGTAACAGAATAAGATCAAGGTTAGCAGTTACATGATTCACGAAGCATTATTATTATAAGATAAATGAATCAAATTACTATATTCTTAGTATAAGAAAAAGCCAAATTGATGATATAGCAAATTACTTTTACGCGTAATCCTTTTTTAATAAACGAAAGCGGCAAATTATGTCTCTTCATTATCTGTGACGTCTCTTAGATACAATATAATTGATTCCATTAGAACCAGTTAGAAAAAATAAAATGTACGAACATACTGTCATACATACTAGTGCATGGAGGGTTGGTTATTGTACCGAACATTTTTAACGTAACTGGATGTTAGTAAATTTAAATCTTCGACGTCAATTAAATTGTGCGTAGAGAAATCTGTACGTTTCCCGCTTCCTTTCGCTGTGGGAGATAACATTCAAAACTTTTTTTGTACTCACCGCCTGTAAAGTGACATTTGGCGCTTGGATAGCTCGACTGGGAATACGTTTTCTCGGTTGAGGCGACTGTAAAAATTGAAAAAAAACACTGACACTTTGGTACAGTTAAAAAAAATCTAACTAATAAAATTTAGTCTATAAAATACTACTTCCCCCCACTATTCTTCACTAAAAGTTGGGGAAATAGGAGTAATAATTAAAAATTCTTCGAAAAAAATTGTGGCGCCATCTATTTGACGATATTTTAAGCGACATCTTAAGCAAGATTCACGCGCCATCTATTTGTACCACATCGACATTCATATTGGCAGTTCGGAATTGTCTGTATTTAAACCAAAAAACGCAATAAATGTACTATACATTTATAAATATAAGAATAAATACCTCATATTTGCCATGTGTAAGAATATAATAACTTAATTTTAGGGAAAGGTGAGTAATAGTTACGTACATGAAATGCTTAAATTAATTAGGTAATCTATCTTAGGTTAGGTATGATACCAATGACATTAATCAATAATATTTTTTTAATTTAATGTTCGTACAAAAAATATTGTACAAACCACTTGCGTGAAGACATCTTCCACGCATTCGCGCAATTAAAAGCACTCGCTTCCTGCGGTCGCTCGTGCTTACAATGTGCGCTCATGCGGGAAAATAGTCTTCCCGGACTTGGTTCGTAAATAACTACATATTTCATTCTATAATGACCCACAGTGGTACATGGCCAGTAAAAAGTCGATTTTGAGAAAAACGAATTTCACTATGTATTTGTAACAAAAAATTATTTAAATTATTAATGTTTATAGAAATATATTAATTTATATAAAAACAATTATAATACGGTTTGGAGAATGTTGGATTTTATTACTACATACTTTGTGATTACTACAATAAAACGTATATAAACATTTTCATTTGTTTGTAGTATCCACCAGCAAGTAGCTATAAGTTCATATTGTGCATATACAATATTTATTCTTACCATTACAAATTTCAGCTGCTACTTTCCACGTGATGCAAACAATCTACTCAAGATTGCTTCAGTAGTTAACAACAAGCGAAAAGCATAGGCACTCATGAGCCTACTGACGGCACCATATTAAAAAAATGGAATTTAATTTTTTCCAAACGAAATAAATCCACGTGTTTTATTTCTTGCATAGATGATGTAAAATCCAAAATTTATTAATTACAAAACATTCTTGATATTTGAGCAAAATTAGTATTTATTAGATATGCAACACCAAAGTGAGATTAAAAAATTCTTATAATTTCACAGTTCTTTTATTGCAACAAGTTTTCAAAAAGGTAATGTGTGTTTTTCTTTTATTCAGATTTTTTGATTGTTGCCAGTATCATGTCATCAGTCATCAGTGATGTGATCACTATAATTGAGTCAATTACAGTTGATAGCTTTTGGTAAAAGATGCATAGATTATGGATTTCGTGATTTCGTAAAGTCCTTGGAACTTCGACATTTTCTACCTTTATATAATCTTTATTATGTTACCTCGTCTGCAGCAATCAGGCGGAGATAGACCGAGAATGGACATTGTCTGAAGATGAGAAATGAGGCTTTACCGAAACGTCGCGGTTATTGCTTTTATGACACGAAGTTGCCTTCATACGCGTATTCTTTTGATCTTTCTGAAGACCTTAAATGGACTACTGCATAGAATAATGTTGTCAATGTAGATATACTAGAGAATTTTCTACACATGTTCGAGAAGCCGAGTTTAGTATAACAGCTGCAATATGAGGATGATCATTCTTTTGTTGGAATGTGGCGTTATATACCGCAGTTAGGATATACATATAGTAAAACGAATGGTTCCAGATCTACGTAAATGTACCTTTGGGCATTTAATTGACTTCAAAGAAAAAACAAAAGGAGTTATTTTCTATGCTAGTTCCAACCCCAAACGATCAATCTTTTAGTACGTGCATTTTTACGTTCTACGCAGAACGTCAAAAAGTGCTAGGCAAAACTGCTCTGAGACTTATCATATAAGATTACCAAATTCGATACCTTAGGTTGTTTACCGATCCTAGCTTAATCAACACCATATAGAAAAGTTATAGAATCGCTACATATTAAACAGGCTCTAAATTTAAACATGTTTTGAAAATATAGCAAAAGTTGTGTGTTAAATAAACGCGTTTACATCGTCCAAGAATTTTTAGATTGCGAGTGAGTCATGCAACTGCGGTTTTACTTATCTTATAATGTATGTAGTTGTTAATTTGTTTTACTTACGTAATTCCCTACATGGATCAGATCTTGTGATATTATCATTTGACAATTTCAATCAACTATAGTGACCCGTGTCATGATATGTTAGTATGTATAAGCAAATTGTATAATAATTTTATTTTATTTTTATTTCATGAATGACTTAGCTAATGTCTTCATTACAAGGATCTACTATCACTGCATACGTGAATATGAATAATTAGAACAGCACATAGTGTATTACATATTTCAATGTTTTTAGTATTTTTACTTATACGTAGTATAAGGAAGTATTGTGATGATGAAAATTTTCGACCTCGAGATTTTTGCAGATGTCCACGTTTTGAGGTCCCCTGATACCGAAAAAGTGGTTTTTAAAAAATGTCTGTGTGTCTGTCTGTATGTCTGTCTATGTGTCTGTGACCACGATAGCGGTCAAACCGCTAGATATATCAATTCCAAATTTTGTATTTACGTGTATAATCTCCCTCTTGAGATCTGATTAGTTTTGCGGTAAAATCGGTAGACCGGAAGTAGCAGTTTACTTCAGTGAAAAAATCGAATTTTGCCAATATTTCGTCAACTACTAAATTTAAACAAATTTATAAAGAATTCATATGTACTGAAAATTAAATTTGAGACAAATTGTCTTAAAAAAGTTTTTCGAAATTCCTACCGAAAGTAGATCTTTTACTCTTATCGAAAATCAGTTTTTTGCGAATATTTCGCAAGTCATGCTTTTTATACAAGTAGGTGACGAGTATAAAAGTATTTTAAACATAATTTTTAATACCTTTTCTATAAAAAAATTCAAAATTCGCACCGAAAGTAACACTTCGATCTAATAGCGATTTTTTTGCAAATATGTCGCAAATTATGCATTCTATATATATTTGTCAAGAGTACAAAAGCATTTAGAGCTGGATTTGAAATATTTTTGGTATAAATGAAATTTCAATATTCGGACCGGAAGTAACACTTGTACTCTTATGGAATAGCGGTTTTTTGCAAATATTTGGTAAATTATGTAGGTATTCTATATATATTTGTCAAGAGTACAAAAGTATTTAGAACTGAATTTGCAATATTTTTTGTAATATGAAATTTCAAAATTCGAACCGGAAGTAGCACTTTTACTCTTAGCGAGTAGCACTTTTTTTCGAATATCTTGCAAAGTATGCATTCTATAGAGATTTATTAAGAGAATAGAAGTACTTAGAATAGGATTTTGAATAAGTTTTGTATAAAAAAATTCTTAAAATTGTATAGTTTGAAACGCTCATACGTATAAGAAAGTCGTGTGGTGGCCACACCTCGTTTTTTTAAATTGTATTGATGTAATTCTAGTTTGACAGAGTCAAAAACTGCTTCATAGAGCATAAATGCCGATCATGAACCATAAGGATCATAATATTATATGGTTACTGAAAATTGACTTGAATTCAAGGAACAGGTTGTTTAGTTTTATATAGCTTACTTGTGCTTTTTCCCTATATTGCAAATATATCCAAACTTTTCAGTTACTATCCAAATTGAAAATATATAAAGCAGTACTTTTTTATTCAACCTTTTTTTGGTCCTGGGAGTCAAATACTGACGTTTACCGAAAACAAGAAGGATATTTACTTTTACGAAAGGCATAACCGCAACCACGGTTAAAATATTACATTTAGCATACATACTCTTACACAAAAACACTAAAACACCTTACCACACTAAAGCACAAAAATGGCTAAATACGTATTTCAACAACTGAGTTGTCATCATCAGTAGCACTGATTAAAAATCGCGCTGTCTACACACCGTAGCGTACAGAACAACACTGATTTCCAATTTACGGAGATGGTTTATTCTTTTACCTAGGCTATTAACTACTTCATTAAAAATACCTGATCGTTGTACCGTTAAATACGTCATACTTACTATTGTAATCCTATCCTTTAATTCTAATATTCTAAGAAAACCAACAATATAATTTCCTATTTACGGGGATGGTTTATATATTTTTACCTAAACTATTAACTACGTCATTAACAGTATCTGATCGCTGTATCGTTAAATTAGTCATGCTTAATACTATAATTTAATTCTAATGTACTATGAAAAACTAACGGTATCTAAAAGGTATTGTTTACACCACAAACTTATATAAACAAGATTGGGGAATTGGCCCGTTATCTGAATTCATTAATTTATTTTTATTTTTCTGAATGTATATACTCTCGTAACTATCTAGTTCTTTATAATTGCGCACTTGTTTTATAAGTTTGAGGCCGCTTGCTGGAATATCATGACCTGTGTCCGAAATATGTCGAGCTACACTAGACTTCTCTGTCCTATTAAACCGAAAATGACCAATGTGCTCTTTATAGCGAGTTGCAATCGAACGTCTAGTTTGGCCAATATATTTTTTCTCGCATTTATTACAATTAATTTCATAAATTCCAGATTTTTGTTCTACCTCAATTTTATCTTTAGTACTGCTCAAAAGACTTTTCAACGAATTACATGATTTAAACGCGACTTGCAACCAACATTTTTAAAAATATTATTTAAGTTTCTCGAAATATTATGAAAAGGTAGGACAACAAATTTCTTATCTATATCACTTTGAGGTAGCAAAGTTGTGAAATTTAGAATTACATTCTTACGTTTCATTTTTCTTAAGATATTGTCAACTACGTCTGACTGGAAACCATTGTATTCAGCGATACCTCTTATAAGGCGTAATTCTTTCTCGTATCTATCTCTTGTAAGTGGGAAGTTTAACAAGCGATGGATTAGAAAATTGAATGAAGACAATTTTTGTTGCAAACAATGATTAGAATCTGCTGTAATGAATCTGTTTACATTGGTTTCCTTTCTATAAATATCTATTTCTATATTGCAACCTGCTTTAATTACTAATGTATCTAGAAGAGGTAATTGTCCATTGTTTTCCTTCTCAAGAGTGAATTTAATCGTGGGGAATTTTGAGTTTAATTCATTAAGAAACATTTCGGTATCATACATTTTAGTGTCAAAAATCGCGAAAATATCGTCAACGTACCTTAACCATACTTTAGGGAAATATTTGGCGTTCTTTTTGAAATCCATTTCAAAATTACTCATGAATAAATCGGCAATAATAGAAAAATAAAAATAAATTAATGAATTCAGATAACGGGCCAATTCCCCAATCTTGTTTATATAAGTTTGTGGTGTAAACAATACCTTTTAGATACCGTTAGTTTTTCATAGTACATTCGAATTAAATTATAGTATTAAGCATGACTAATTTAACGATACAGCGATCAGGTACTGTTAATGACGTAGTTAATAGTTTAGGTAAAAATATATAAACCATCCCCGTAAATAGGAAATTATATTGTTGGTTTTCTTAGAATATTAGAATTAAAAGATAGGATTAGAATAGTAAGTATGACGTATTTAACGGTACAACGATCAGGTATTTTTAATGAAGTAGTTAATAGCCTAGGTAAAAGAATAAACCATCCCCGTAAATTGGAAATCAGTGTTGTTCTGTACGCTACGGTGTGTAGACAGCGCGATTTTTAATCAGTGCTACTGATGATGACAACTTAGTTGTTGAAATACGTATTTAGCCATTTTTGTGCTTTAGTGTGGTAAGGTGTTTTAGTGTTTTTGTGTAGTTTCAAGCCACAGACTCCAAGTTTAGTTTCTTATACATACTCTTAGGGTGAATATTTCTAGATTATCTATACACATCAGAACATAATAACGTAACACAGGCATTCAAATATTTAGCTAACGAAGTGCCAGATTCGAGCCTTGAGGCACATCAGGAAAAATAATAAAAGTATCTGAAGTAATAACAAATAAAACATATTATTTTGTGTCTGAAAAACAATGGATTCCTTTTTTTTCTTATTACTCTGTTGGAACTTATTTCTCCGTATAATATTCTGTTACATAAAATTAATTACGTATATACGTAATATGATCCTTATTTATAAATATATTCAAAATAGATGTTAATTCAAGGAGTATTAATATAGCTTTTATAGTAGGACGAAGATACAGTTTCAACCACCCACATTCAATTTTGACATTTACTTTGTTTGCTTTACAATTTACCTACGCTTACGTTAATCAAGCATTTAAAACGTTACTTCCACTACAAGCTTCATTATGTCATCATTTCCACAACACAAGCATCACAAATATACGCACATATGTAACTACCGATGTGAGCAGGGCAGAAATAAAGATTAATTATACACATATCAAATCGAGTGTATAAAAACACTCATGTTCGTCATTAATTTACATGGAAAACATTGCGAACTGTCACGATCCGCAAAAAGTCTACGTATCATCTGTTCTCGAGAACACAGCACGTTTGTTTGTGTTAAATAGACTGTGCAATTGTGCATCCTTACTGAAAAGTATGTTATCAATGAAGAAATGTTATGTGTTGATATCAATTTGTTTCGTATTAAGAAATCTGTTATTATATAAGTTAATATTATCAAGACATGCTCAATTACAATTTAATACATGACTTGTAATAAATGAATGTAATTAATACTGATAGACATTGGATGGAAAGTTCACCAAACAGTTTAGTTTACTTAATAAGTCTATCGAATTACGATTTCGGGAAATTATAGTGTTAGCTACTTTGTATAATTAATTCCGGTTTTTCGGTATAGATAACATTAATTATTGATATAATTAAACAGAAACCAATTTGATTTTTGTGCCGTACCGGCTTTGATTTTTTCTTTGAAATACTATGGATCAATTTAGAACAAACCTAAAACAACCTGGAACAACCGTCAGAATTTTGATTTTCAAATATCTCGGCCAATTTTCATCTTTTCTTTCGAGATTATTTGGAGCAGTTTTTTGCAAATATTTCACAAATTATGAATTCTATAATAATAATAATTATTATTAATATTATATTTATTCGTTCATTTGACCATAAAAATGGTATAGAACAAGTCAACAGAATTGTAAATGTAAAAATTAAACAGTGCAAATACAAGTATAAGTATAAGCAACTAACTAATACCAAAAAAATACAACAACAATAACAAACAAACAGTTTAGATATGCAAATCTAAGGTCTGCCTATGAGACCATGAGCTTCCTAAACATTGACATATTGCTTTCCCTATTCAACTCTATAACTTATTTTTTGACTAGAATCAGTCCTACTTTCTAAAGGCAAAAGCAGAACCTGTCGAGAATGATCGAAAAAGCCGTTATGGACAACGGAAGATTCAAATTAACAAAATTCTCCACTTATGCAAATGTTATCCAAGCAGTTATTTAAGCGTGTCGGCTTGTTTATTGTTGCTCTTAAACAGTAAGAATTTAACAAATCTGTGAGTTTCTTCAATTCATTGGAAGATATTAAGAAGTTAATATTGAAGTCACCACAGACACAGACCTTGTAATCCCCAAATTGTGTTACTAATTTATGGCCAAACACGTTATTTGTTTTGAGGTTGAACAAAGTGAATAAATATACAGGGTGTTAAATATGTCGTGTCTAAGTTATCGATCTTTATTCACTATTTTCTCTTTTTTTAAAAAAAATTAACCTATAATATTTCTTCAAGTCAGCATATTCCTTGTAAAATTGCCTTTAAAATGGTACCAATAACAGCACTTATTTTTGTATTTTCAAAGTTATAACCCTTTAATGGGGTATACCCATGTTTATAATACGCAAAATGCAGGGCATATAATAGTTAGTTGGCCTTGGTTTTCAAAGAACATGACTGTGCAACCAAGCCTCCATTCTCTGCTTCAAAATTCCATATTTTATTGTTATAATTTAAGTTCGGCTAGTTTCTTATCAATGTCTGTTTGTTTGTTAGTTGTTTCGTGTTGCATTTACCGTGTTGTCAGTTATATCGTTTTGTTGAAATTATTTGAAACTGTTATGGTATTTACATACTTTAATAGTTTATTGTTCCCTTTAGAAGTTTTTGCTTTAAAATGAATTTTTTGAAGGAGGTGCTCATGGACATGGTATTTGCTCTTGGCGTTAGCAATAGAAATCCATTTTTAAGCACCGGATAGTAACACGTTTGAAAATTTGTTGATTAGGTTTCTTAAAACGGGTTTAGTGAATTACCTCAAACATGAAAGAAGTAAGAGTATGGTTACAGAAGATAATGAAGTGAGAGTCGTCCAGGCTATTGTGGAAAATTCGCACGTATCTACAAAGATAATTTCGAAACAACGCGGGATAGAAGTCGCTGCTGGGAGCAGGATTTTAAAGAAACATAAATTTCAGCCTTACAAAATTCAAAATTACTAAGACTTATTACAAACGGATTTTGAAAGGAGAGTAGTTTACTGTGAATGGATACTTTTGCAATTACGAGAAGATATAAATTTTCTAGACCATGTGCTTTTCACAAATAATGCAACATTTGCTAATTGTGGAATAGCAAACAGAAAAAAAAAACATTATTATGATACTACAAACCCACATTTTGTGCAACCCATTTCATATCAACAAAAATGGAGTGTTAAGACCTGGGGAAGCATTATAGGAAACACTATTATTGGTCCAGCTTCTTTTAACAATACTTTAAATTATACAAATTTTCTACAAAATAATTTACCATTGCTATTAGAAGACCTATCACATAACGTCATAAGGAGTTTGGTACCAACATGCTGGTGCACCAGCACATTATGGTGCTGCTGCAAAGAACATTTAGATAGAGTATTCACCAATATAGGTAAATTGGGAGAGGAAGCTTGAAAATCTGGCTGCCGCGATTACCAGATCACACAACAGAAAAAAAAGTTTGATTATGTTATGTTAGTAACAATTGAACCGCACTGAGAAAGTGTTAGAAGAACACCTCATTGCACCTGCGTAACGGGTCATTCTGAAATTTCCAGTTATGTATATTTGACACCCAAGTGTCAAGATGTTCTCATACGTGTACAGATGCCTTGTCTTTGTTTTTCACTTTTATTACTTATATACATACCGTTTGACTGAAATAAAAGTAGATATAGGGAAACACAGACACGCACACATGTGCATGCAAACATGAAATGGAGGGGTACGATAATAGGGGAGTACAGATGAGTTCATATCGAGACACCGGGGATTCAGTGCAAAACGTTGAAAGCTAGTATGCAGACGTTTGCTTTAAGGAATTGCTCCGCTATGTACGGCTTTTGTATAATATTTTGGTAATTGATGTATAATGTATTAACATTGAACTGAAACAAAACTCTATAAAAATTGTAACTAAAATAAAATTCTTATAAAAAATTAAATAAATCTCTCACATTTAAAACGAAACAAAATATTATACTTAATGAACTATACAAAATTTAATGTTGAAGATGTTCAAATGTCTGTCCCTCTTGCATCAAGCAGTACCCTAAACGATTATAAAACCCATTTCGTACATTCGATAGCATTTCAGGAGTAATCATTTGTATGGCGTTAAGAATTTGTTCTCTTAAGCCATCCAAATCAATCGCTCTATTTCCTTCAGCGGTATAGATTTTCGACTTAACGTGTCCCCACAAAAAAAGTCACAGGGTGTTAAATCCGGGGAACGTGGAGGCCAACAAATGTCTGCATCCCGACCACCAATACGCCTTCCCGGAAAAATGCCGTTGAGATATTCCCCGGCAAGCCGGCAGTTGTGAGCGGGGCAGCCATCTTGTTGGAACCAAACATCATCGAATCTAACACCTGGTATTGCTCGAATTGCAGGAATTACCTGATTTTGCAAGAGATTGAGATACCTTTCTCCATTTAGCGTGCCATTAATAAAGAATGGTCCTACAATATTATCCCCCAAAATACCAGCCCAAACATTCAGTTTTTGCGGGTATTGTGTGTGAGTGTTGTAGGTTAGGTGAGGATTTTCCTTAGCCCAACAACGGGCTACAGATGGGTTATGTCGACCGTGTAATGGAAATGTCGATTCATCAGTAAATATAATGTTACTAATAAACCGGTCATTCCTGTTAGCGATTTCCATTACACGTTCACAAAGCTCCATCCGACGCCAGTAATCATCGGGAAATAGTGTATTTGACCTATGAAGTTTATATGACCTGTAGCCATACTTCTTCAAAGTTTTTAAAACCATTTCTTTACTAATATCAATCTTAGCGGCAATTAGCCGACAGCTTAATGAAGAAACTTCTTCGACACTTGCACAAATAAGAAATTCCTACGCCTCTTGTTCTTCTGTGACGTTACGGTGTCTTTTAGTATGCAGTGAATTAACACAACCTTCTGTACGAAATTGTTTCACAATCTTATGGATAGCTGGCACAGAGGGAGGTGGACGATTTTCATTCGCCGCAACAAATAAATTTTGCACGTCTTTGTACGAATTATCCTACGCATACCATAACACAATCTGTATTTTTTCCTCGACAGTTAAGGGCATTTTATTTTAATATTTACGAGTTTGCTCAGACACAATGTAAGTTCACGCTCTAAAGATACGGAACGAATGCCATGCGCGTATGGTGTCCGCGCTCTGGGTCTCCCCACACCACCGGTCTTATGGTGGTGTGGGTAAACCGAGAGCCACATTCTTGAACTGTTGTATACATACATACTTAGGTACATGTTTATGTGTGTGTATTTGAAGATGCATATTAACTTTTAAATACGACAATCTGTATATATATCTATACAAATGTGTGGGATCTTATCTAATTGACATGTAAACCCAAGACATTTTTGACCATCGTTGCATTTTGGGTTTGCTTGCTGTCCTGAAGAAGCACAAATACTAGTGCGAAATATTGATGATAAAAACGTTGGACTTCCTTTAAAAAAGATGTATTATATTGTCATAAGAGTAAACTACACTTATTTTGAAGATATCCAATATATCCATTTAAAATCATATATATTCATTACTGTTAATTTTTGAGGAAATAACGAGCAAGAAAGCCTTGGAAAAGCATTTTAATGCCAACTCGCTGCCAGCGTGGACTTGATACGAACTGTCATCTAAAACTAAACAATTACGGATAACAGTAATTGGATTTACGCGCTCTGTAATAATTTCTTTTAAAAGATTACAATACGAAACCTTATATCTGGGAAATCAGAAAAAATAAGCATTTTTATGAAGTCATTGCCAAATATGATTGATGCCATTTAAAAAGACATAAGTATATGTTATATACTGATAATTAACTGAGATTATTAGATTATACGTAAAACTTACTACCAGATACTATTTTTATATTATTTCTATCTTCATTTGTTAGGGAGATATGTATAATTGAAAATATCGGCAATTTTCAATATTTTCTTTAAATATTTTCAAAAGCTGTAAAAGGTGTAGAAAATTCGGGTCTATTAGACAATGCTAATGATCCAGTAGCTACAACTTTTATGAACTTCAACTTAATTCGTAAAAAAGTTTAAGTGGAACGTCGGCTTCATTTAGTTTCTCAGAGCTGAGGTAAATTAGTAAATAAATTGTCCACTGAAGTATGTATTCTTGTTTACTGCCACGCATCAATAGAGATTACATGTGTATGTAGATGGTATTGTGTTAATGCATATAGTATTACACAAGTCAAACCGTGTTTAAATAATTAAACCATGTCACACGAAGAACCTGCGACAGTGGCAGCATTGTTTAGAAACACCAACATTATTTAGAAAGCTCTATAGAAGTTTTGCACGCTCATATGTTTTCACATTATTAAGTACACTGGTGAAATGTCATTTGATTATAGTTATTAACTTACAATATACTTGAATGACTGTAATTTGTGTCTAATTAAGTACGTACATACATATACACTGCCACTCCTGAAAATTTGGCCAGAGATACAGATAAAAACAAATATATATATATGGACATAAGTAGGTTATGTCATTGATAAGAAATTACATATTTAAGGTGTATTTAAAATGATATTAAAACTAAATGCAATATTAACTGGATTATAAGTGTGGATTGTTTTTGTTTCGTATGAATGCATAATACATTTATAATTAAATACATTCTGATTATTAAAATAATTACAAAACTATTTTTAATTTGATGAAATCTTTATTCTTGAATTTTGTGTATGCAGATCTGTGTGAGATATTAAAACGTACACAACTTCTAGTTAATTAATGTTATCGATTAAATTTTTCTATTCAAATTATTTGCGTAACTAGCCTCAAGCGTTTGCAGTGGTCCCTTTTTTTACTTACATACTTTTCCTGATTTACCACTACTTTAACACTTGTGGATATTTACCAATAGAATTTGTTATTGTTGTGAGAACGTGTATCTTGCTGGTTGAATCCCCATACTAAACTTCCTCGCGATTAAGTAGTACTATCAGGGAGGGAGCTCATCAATTAAATTTATAGATAGGTGACGTCCAGTCTAAAACATCTTGTAGTAGAGTGCGTATTCGAACCACACCCATCTCCGCCCACGAACGAAGCGGCGTCGGGTATCTTTGTCTTTATGAACGAAAGTGAGATTAACTGCCAGGTAAGATCTAAAGCACCCTATACCAAGTTAGAGTAAGCATTTTAAGTAGGCATTCGTGACACGTGCTGTTCATGCAGTACTTATTTCAGAGTGAGAGTCACTAATTACTTTATTATTAATTTACAAGTATTTCTCTTTTTCTATATTCTTGTCATATACATATTGCAGTAGCACTGGTGGCATAATTATATGAATAAAATAAATGTATTATTGCCATACATTGCCATATGCAAATATTCGCACATTGTACATACCAGAAATTGGCTATTTGTCCATCAAAAAAATGCTTATACCTTTACGTATTCAAAAATGCTTGAAATCTTTATTAAATTTTATTTAATAAATTGTTAATAATGCACAGTAAACATCCCTAGCAAACATTTTCACGTAGTACCTTTAATGCTCTTTTTACATCATTAACAATACTCCCATGATTTGCAAAATTAATCTACTTTAGCAAAGAAAATAATATTTTATTCAAAATATTGACGCTGTCAAACGCTTTACTAAAAATGAACATTCTCACGTAGCATCTTTAGCACACGCACTACACCATCAATTATCTACCATGAATTTATTTCAAGAAAAACTTACTTATAATATTGATATACATTATCAAATTCCTCTTGGTTTATATCTATCATTTTGATAATAAAAAAAATAATGAAATTAAACAAAGTAACAATGAATTAATTATAATGTGAAAACTAAACTACTTATTGAAATCAAAATAACTTAATACATTCAACTAAAATGATTTTATGCAGTGTATTAGTACGCCTGCAATCATGTGCGTATGAAACAAAATTTTTACGTTCGATCAATTCAAAAGATCGGCAGCTTCTTCCCTTCTATCCTCGTTCGCGCCTTTTTATCAACTCGGTCCTCGAAAAAACACGATTATCCGTCTGCAGCGCCACAACTCACACACTAATGTTTATGTTGGTGTTGCCCTGTTCATATTTGTTTTCTTCAAGTTTTCCCCCAGGTTGAACTATACCTATACAGTTTTTGACAGTTAAAAATTGCACAAAATGTACACACACAAATTGTTTATTATTAAAGTCCGTGCACATTCGCGATTCTTTGTCTTGAGTAGGTATATTCTTCTTCTATTAACGCCATCCTTCATTGTATTTGTAAATGAATTTGTTGCCTCTTTCATCACTGTTTAAATACTTCCTTTTCCCATTATTTAACACTATCAGTATTTTCTTCTTGTAGATATTTTCGTTGGAAATAATCGGAAATATATTGCATACAGATGGGATTCTTCCTTTTATGATCACCTTGTCAGGAACATGGACCTCGACAGCTTTATCCCTGTCTTCCAGCCACCTTCTCTCATCTTCGTGTAGGTTGATTTGCACGTAGTTGTTAACAACGTTCACATTTTTTCTTTGTAGATTTATTCAGATTAAACCAGATTTATCCTATTATTTCTGAAGCTTTTCCGGATTAAACCAGGTTTATCCTGCTATTTCTGAAGCCTTTACTTTATTTAAATCGTGTCGAATAAAGAACACTTTTTTATATAACCTTTTAAAAATACTATTAAATATAAGTATCAGGTATTTATTGTATTGTTAAATGTGACCATAAAATGTCTAACAGATAACAATCTTTTTACAAATTTATTTACTGCATCTATTCACTTTGAAAGATGTTTTCATGTCGTGCATGTCTAATTTCACCTTTTTCATACAATTTTACAGCATTCAAATGACTAACTCTTTTCACTGTTCCATCTTTCATCATCACTCTCTCTCTCTGTTATTTATTTTTAGTACATTATTAAGCTTGAAAAGTGGTTCACTTCTCAATATATTTAATGCCACTCTTACACAATGCGAAAAGTTTGGTTCGGCCTTTGTATACTGAAAACACATCTTGTGCTCCTCGTTTCTATAAATATAGAATACATGAATTTATTTTAATTTTAATCTCAAATTATTATATACCTATCATCATAATGTTGCGCCTTAGAGGTTATGCAACTCATAATTCGTTTTTAGCAATTATGTTTACAACTACAAATTATTTTCTTATTCTAATACTTAATTGTCTAACTATTTTAAAATGCTTAAACAATAAGGATCACGGCAATATGCCATTACTATATACCATTTTGTAGTTTTATTTCTCGCGTGTTTTTTTTTATTTTTAAAAATTTTCAGTTTAGCTAAACTTCAGCCCGTGGTGTTAGTGTACATTCGAAATCTTCCATGCAGTGTTTGGCCTTAATGTTATCTAGTAGTAATAATAAAATAATCTAAACATTATTAATGAAATTAGAACCAAAGTGTAATCTTTTGAATTGAATAGACAAATATGTGTGGTTCGACTTATTTGAGCGCATCATGCATATAGAATAATACTTTAACTAGATTGACCTCCTTAACGATTTTTTAAGATACGCGTATGATTTGAAAATATCGAGCCCGTTAGAGCGACGTCATGCATACTAGAATAATTTACTTACTAAATATAAATAATAGTATATCTGCGATGCAAATCAGAAATTGTAATAGGCAGCAGGAAGGCTTTTTAATTAATTTTCATCTAATTCCGTAAACATAAATAATAATTTACATATATACATATACATATTTATATTAAGTAAATAATAACCTTGTGTAAAACAAAAGAACTTTTAAAAAAAAAGTATGTAAATGCCCGTCAAAACACAGAAGTATTACACATATTTGTTTCTGTTTGAGAATTTAATTTACTTCAACTAATATTAGCTTCTTATTTTAGAAATTGAAACACAATATTCATTAAAGGAAAGAGCTGAGGTGCCAAAGAAAGGTAATGTGCAGTGAAAAGTAAGCAGTTGTTAAGTTACAGTGTAAGTCGGCTGTAAGAGAAAATCGTATTCTTTAATGCTCTTGCAAAGTCGTTTTATATAAAATAAATAGGACAGTTTTTATATCTGTACGTAAATATTTACAGAAGATGCACTCAATGGAGATGTTTAACTCACACAGCTGGGTATTTCATTTGTGTCAGTGTTTGCTATACATGTCTGAGATGAAACATATTTTTAAAAATTTGGTAATTATTATTTTCTTTTCTTGTCAGAAAAGACGATTAATGCTAATTGAGTCGCTATTGAAAAATTATTATATATTACAAATTAATTAAAACTAATCTATTTATGACTCATTCAATGGCGGATGTTTCGGGGTATATTTTCCGACTTATTTCGGTCATTCGTCGTTCTTGATCACGACATCGTGTTAAATAAAATGGGGCGGGTTGTTGGTTTTAAGGGGACAGCACTGAAACTCTTCCAGTCCTAGGTCACAAACGGATATCATGCTAGAAGTGTTAACGAGAAGGTGGATCGTTTCTATTTGGGAATTATACGTCAGGGTTTGCTTCGGTGGGCAGAGGTGTACCGCCGGGGACTATATTGAGGCCCACTCTATTCTTAATATATATTTCCGATCTACAGGCAGCCCTTCGTGACTGCTGCTAAACAGTATACGGATAACACTACATGTATTGTATCAGATGGGCGTCTGGATGATCTATCCATCTTAGCATTAAGGTGATAGCCGACATGAGCTACTGGCATGATTTCATAATAATAATAAATACATTCGGTTTGAAATAATTTTACATATATGTAACATGAAACATATCAAAAGGAGATACGTCATACTATGTCTGTTATAAATGTATTGCCAAAAGTAAAAAACAAAAAATATATATATTTAAATATGCAATTATATTTTGGGGATCATGCACCAATTTTAACTATATTTATATAACAGTGGAGGGTAATACGATAGGGTATGACGGTTCGATGCCAAGTAGTTTTTAGTAACCAGCGTGACTAGCGCACGAAAATGTCTGGAGTAACGAAAATTGAGTACCGCGCAGTCATTATTTTTTTTTACAAAAGAAGGCCATACACCTTATCACATTAAACAACATTTAGACGGCATTTACGGTGATTCATCTCTTTCGTATTCAACTGTAAAAAAGTGGGAAAAACGTTTCCGTTTGGGACAAGAATCCCTGGAAGATGCTGATCGGTCGGGTCGACCAATTGAAGTGATAACGCCTCAACAAATTTCAATTATTGAATATTTCGTGCTAGAAGATCGCCGTTTGAAAGTGCAGGAATTAGCATCGATAACATTTGGGTCTGAATAAAATTAGTGCTAGATGGATACCGCGACTTCTTTCTACTCTCCAACTTGAACGTCGAGTCGAATGTGCACAGTCGTTTTTAAACATATGTGGAGACGACCCAAAACCGGTTTTGGAGTCCATCGTCACAGGGGATGAAACAATGGTTTTGTTTTACGATCCTCTATCGAATAGGGAGTCCATGGAATGGCGGCGACGTGATGAACCTCGTCCCAGAAAGGCGAAAGTCATTCAATCAACTTAAAAGGTGATGGCCACAATATTCTGGTATTGTGAGGGCATTTTGCTAATTGACTTTAAAGAGCGCATTACTAGTTATGCGTCTTTATTGCATAAAGTAAGGGACAGTATTCGTGCAAAACGTCGTAGAAAATTGACAAAAGGTGTGCGATTATTGCACGACAATGCTCCCGTCCATACTGCCGCCATTTTACAAGCTGCCATCCGCGAACGCGGCTTTCAAGAATTGGAACATCCACCGTATAGTCCGGATATGGCTCCTTGTGAATTTGTTTTGTTTTCTAATTTAAAAAAAGACCTTAGGAGACGTAGTTTTAAGGACGACAGTGAGTTGCAAGCAGCTGTTACAGAACATTCTGACGGAAAAACTTCAGATTATTTTTACAAGTGTATCGAATTATTAATTAATCGTAATAAATGTATAGAAGTTAGGGGAGATTACATTGAAAAATAAAAATTCTTATATTGTTCCAAGTTTTTTTTTTTGTATATCAGGCCGAGAGTTTATGGTGCCTACCTCGTATATGTATTATTGTTAGTAATTATAACGCAGATGTAGCAGTATATTGTTTACTTTTTGTTTTCTATTTGTAGACTCTGCCAACGTTTTTGTTATAAAGATTTACGGCAATAAGCAACGAAAAACATCTCGTGGAATTTCCATTTCTGACTACGCATCGTATTGCTAAGATGCCACTGTTCTCACAATAATAAATAGCAAGTTTTACTAAATTAATAATGACATCTCATCATCGCTACCTAGTAATCGTTTGTAAAAACTTAAAAGGCGACCTTCGTATTAAAATTACTGATTATTGCCCCTGTTGTTATAAACATAAATATAGAAAATAAACTATTGATTGATGAGTTAACGTTAGTGCCATTAGGAACTAGGTGTTCCTTGTGTAAGCAGTAAAAACAGTCCGAAATAATCTTGAAATATTCTCGATTGAGACCATAACTTACTTCACTTCTACAGTCAATAAAGTAACATTTTTTTGTAAACACGTGAATTTGTCACATTACGTCAATGCCAAACATTAATTATCCCTTCTAAAATTAGACAAAACCCTGGTTTCCCGACATTGTTTTCATAAGATATTAATTACCCAACTGTGGCCAATCAATCGAGAAATGTAGCTAGCGTATGAATTGAGGAGAAATTTTCCTTTTTACGTCAGAAATTAATCGAATAATTTTTGATTGCCAAGGACACCGCCCTTCGCAATTACACTAACGAACCTATTATAATATATATAATATTTATGTGATATTTATATTGCCTGAGGTAAACACATTAGCAGTTATGTACTGGTAGAAGAATAAGAAACCAGTGATTTACAAGAATATTTAATAACTCTGCAACAGCAAGTGTGTTTAATGTGAATAATACATGACTTTTACTTATCATTATGTGCTAGTTCCATATTTCACTTAAACTTGATTTATACCGGGTGATTCCACGATTTAACAAAGAAACTCTTTAATGCTTTAGCGCTCTCTTCTTGGTAAGGGTTACTATTGCTTCACAATTTAAACATATTGCTGTACCCCTTACTATATTCTATAGATAGTGTATTGACCCTTTGTACTCATACATGTAACATAATGCATCAGGTTACGCAGATATTGTGCATGTTGTGGGCTCTACAGGGGTTTACTTTAATCTATTTCTTTATCCACTCATGTGATTGTTATGTTATGAATAGCACTCTGTCTGTCAGATGCAGTGTTTTCTTTCTCTATATTGAAATATTCCCTGTTGTGTGGAAAATATGAGATAAAACAGAATTTAAAAAGTTGACAAACTTATTGACAGATTGATAAGTATCAGATAATTGCAAATCGAAGCGAAGAAATCATAAATATATCGAGAAATGTTAATAAAAATTATTATTATAATTATTGTATAGACACATAAAGAGAAAGCATGATTCTGTTACAAAGTAACTTTAAAAGTTGATATATTGAAAAATAAAGGAAGTACAAGTATCATGAAAAACAAGTATCAGATATTTATTTTAGATAATCAATAAAAGCATTGATGCAGATTTTCCTCCAGTTACCCAAGTCATTCACACGGTATGAGGTACTGGCGCATTCTCAGTTCAAGATCACTTATAAATTAAACACGTCTGCCCTGAACTCTTGCGAATTCAGTAAACACGAACATAATTCACACAATCATATGCCAAAGCTAAACGCGTATCTATTAATGTGACCTGGTATTGATTTCATAACCATGCATTTTCACGCTTTGTCAAAAATATTCCCAAAACACATAACACACTTATTGGTTGCACAAGTGCTTATCCTATATATCATTAAATCGATTTATTGGACGAGTGCTTGCCCAAAACAATTATGTGTAAATAGTTATTTCATTGAAAAGAGAATAAATATCTCCAAATATCAATAACATTTTGAAAGATTAAATATTCATGGTAATTCCTCTAAATTATGAATTTTAAAGAAATAATTTGTATCTTCAAAAGTGTTGTTAAACTGTCGTGTATCCATGTTATACACTTTATCCTTATAAACTAAATTACACATATTTTAAGTTATTATCCTTATTTTTTATGTTGCTTAAATTACAACTTTTTGGATAGTCCCCGTGTATACATTAAAGTACTACTTGTGTCGGATTTTCAGACCCATACATTTAGTTCTACTTTTAATTTTTATTGCTTGTTTTGAACAAACTGACTGAAAACCGTACTACTTAGTATACGTAAAGCTTTTATAACACAGACCTGGGAGTCTGGTTGCCAATGGACCTGCTCAAAAAGGTCATCTGGAACATCTCATCTATAAGTGCCAATATTCATTTACAAGGATGTTGCAAATAATACCAATTTGCATGTAAAAATAAAAATATAATAAATATAAATGAACAATGCAGGTATTTTAGTTCATTTCTATTTAGATTATATTATTTAGAATTATAAGACAAATCAATTGAATAAATCATTCGCTCTAGCATTGTGTATATAGGCAACACCTTTTGCATAAGAATAATACAGATAAAATGCCAAACAACTTATAATGCATTACGCAACATTTTTATGTGAATTAAATAAATAAAATGCATATACCGAGTGTTCTAAAATTACACACAAAATATACATAACATCATGCATAGATATAATTATCAAAATACATATTTGCACATTCTTTATGCTTTTTATTTAACAAAACTATGTTCACAGCACTATGTACACCTATACAGTGTGATTCATAAGTCACTGGCCAAAAATATGTTTTACTTTTAAATTGAACAATATTTTTTATTAAGGATAATTAATAGCTAAAATAGTTATCCAGTTATTTATAATTAAAATGAGGAAATGACATTTACAGACGTCGTTTTAGTTCTTTATAATTTAAGAGTGTCTTGACTAACCACAAAAGTGAAAATATTTTTGTATTGTAATTGTAAATCTGTAATGTAATTATGTCTTATCTGTTGTCTGGTTGAAACTTCTCATAGCTTTTATATTATATCATTCAATATATATAGTTCAAGTATTGATTTGTTTAGATTTTTAGACAACATAGCAGTATTAATGCATAGCAGGGACACAGAAAGTCTGAACGAATTCCTATCGGCTGTGTACAAAACGAAACTCACGGGACCTGGAAAAAAATTTGTAGTACCCTTCAACAAAGGAGAAAATGTAAGTATTAATATTACAGAGATCCTCGGTTCTGAACGTCAAAACTTCCTATTTTCGTCGAATGAAAAATGCACGAGATATGATAGCCAGGGATGTGTAAATAACATCTTACTTTCGGCTTCTCTTGATTCTTAAAAAAAAATTACGATACGCTAAAAAGGTCAGATATATTCTTTTAGAAATACATATTTTAATTAAATTATTTTTTGAACTAATTTCTGTTACTTTAGAGGCAAAAAGAATTTTTCATGTACGAAGGTGATTCTTACTGCTAGTCTCTAAAGCACATGTCCACGTATTAAATAAATTAGTCTGGGCACCACATAACTTTCTTATGCGTATGATTTGTACAAATTTCTTTAAAGAAAATGAGGTGTGGCCACCACACGACTTTCTTATACGTATGAGCGTTTCAAACTGTACAATTTTAAGAATTTTTTTAATACAAAACTTATTCAAAATCCTATTCTAAGTACTTTCATTCTCTTAATAAATCGCTATAGAATGCATACTTGGCAAGATATCAAAAAAGTGCTCCTCGCTAAGAGTAAAATTGCTACTTCCGGTCCGAATTTTGAAATTTCATATATAGAGAAAATATTGCAAATATAGTTTTAAATACTTTTGTACTCTTGATAAATATATATAGAATGCATAACTTACGACATATTTGCAAAAAATCGCTATTCGATAAGAGTAAAAGTGGTACTTCCGGTCTGAATTTTGAAATTTTTTTTATACAAAAGATATTTAAGAGTACGTTCTAAATACTTTTATACTCGTAATGTACCTGCCTAGAAAGCATGACTTGCGAAATATTCGCAAAAAACTGATTTTCGATAAGAGTAAAAGACCTACTTCCGGTAGGAATTTCGAAAAACTTTATTAACACAATTTTTCTCAAATTTAATTTTGAGTACATTTGAATTCGTTATAAATTTGTTTAAACTTAGTAATTGACGAAATATTTGCAAAATTCGATTTTTTCACTCAAGTAAACTATACTACTTCCGGTCTGCCGATTTTGCTCAAAATCTAATCAGTTCTCAAGAGGGAGATTGTATTCGTAAATACACAATTTGGAATTGATATCTACAGCGGTTTGACCGCTATCGTGGTCACACACACAGAGACACACAGACAGAGAGAGAGAGAGAGAGAGAGAGAGAGAGAGAGAGACATTTTTTAAAAACCACTTTTTTGGTATCAGGGGACCTCAAAACGTGGACATCTGCAAAAATCTCGAGGTCGAAAATTTTCATCATCACAATACTTCCTTATACTACGTATAAGAAAGTAAAAATGGTTTATACGTTCATTGGCATTAAGTTATAAATATGTTTATCCTAATAAATCTGTGACAAATGCAGAATTTGCAACGAATATGCACAAAAAAAAAACTACTTGTCGATTAGAGTAAAAGTGGTAATATTCCAGTTCGTATTTTGGAAAAAAATATCACTTGCGTATTTTTTAGAGAACGGCATATTTTTAGGGGACGATAATCAGGGGTACATTGCAGAACTGGACTTAAATGAATAATGTAATTCGAAATTGGGCGCAGTAGTAGTGATATGATATATTATTATTGCTGTGCCCAATTTCGAATTACATTCTTCAACGTACCCCTGAGTACCGATTTCTAATGCTCATAATACTTTATTATACTACTATAGTTGAGTCGCTCCCGCAATCTACATGCGCCACTAATTTAAAATGGCGTCAAATTGGAGATGTTGCAAAATTTTACTTGTCAAGTAATATAACCTAGAAAAGCTATTTCAGGACTGTAATATATAATAATATTCATACACCTTTTAATATTTGTTGTAATTGTCATCTAAACTTTTAAATTTGTCAACAATGCTTGCCTCCTAAACAGTATAGCCAAATGTATTTATAATATTTAATTTGTAACTGGCTTTCATGTAATAGTATTTTGCTGTGGGAAGGTATATATCCTGAAATATTAATTAATTAATTTTATTTTATTGTTTTGAAATTGTTCCGGCCGATCGAAATTTGTAGTGGTATTGAATCATCGTCTTTAGTTCGTACTTTGGCCGTGTCGGCTGCCGAAAATGTAAGTAGATATATCAATTGGCAACATCGCAAACGTCAATCTGTCAAGTATGTTGATACTAGCAACGGTTCAGAAATATTTTATAATAAACTACCTAAACCCGGCCACTCTTGGCTGTGGCTCAGTCTAATATGAAATGATTGGGAAAGTAAATGAACGTATTGTAGCGAACATTGATTTACCGAGAAAATGCATCATACAATTCAATACCCTGCTTTGCGTTGCTGTGGCTAGGTGGAATGAAAGGAGAGGGAGTTCTTTTAATTATTTTTTAGTGTTTCGTTTGTTCCGAAAGATAGCGCTATTTATGTCGAAGAGCACCGAATATTTCACCGGTGCGGGAAGATTTGTGTCGCGCCGTGTATATAAACGCGCGTATTCGAATGCAACGAGACTTCAGAATTTCAAATGAATCGACCGACTACTTTTCAAGTTTTGCGAGCACAAACATACGACATACCGTTCTGACATATCCAGTTGACATTTCTGATTTTATTAAAAGTTTGGAAGTGTCTTACACTGATGTTTATTTATTTGACTTTTACGCTGTTACATCATAAAACTGTCAACTCAATATGTCAAAACCTATAAAGGAATTTTTATGACAAGTATAGAGGAAACGCGTTACATTCAATTGTACGTCATACTAGATCCATGACGACTCGTCTTGTTTATGTTGCCGAATCTATTTTTATTTCTGTCAGTGACATTTGATATAACCAAAAAAGAAATATTCACAATACAGTAACTATAACGTAATATACTTAGTAATTGAAATGCGCTAAGACTTCAGTCTTTCTCAACTTCCCTCTTTCATAAGGCAATCAAGGCAAAAATAAATATGATTATTTATTTTCAGATATTATTGAACTATTAGTTTATTAAAAGGATGTAAGAGAGAAACTTAATATTGAAACCGAAATTATGTGTTTATTTGCCACGAATGCGTATATTACGACCAATTAATATATTTTCTATTTAAACTAATGAAATAAAAGCCCCCAAATATAATTTAACACAGTAACTTTTTTAGTTTCTCTAATACAGTTGGGACAACATGTAAACATCATCTCTATACTTATTAATTGTATGGTTCTAAATAAAATTACTATAGAAACACTCGCGTATTCAAATGCAATGTTGCATCAAAATTTCAAGTGAATCTACGGACTACTTTTCGAGTTCTGCGAGCACAAACATGCGCAGGCTAATTTTTTATATATACAGGGTGTCCGGGAAAATGTGGGAAATCTCTTGGATGCAGATAGAACATGAACAAATAAGATGACAAGTTCCTATAAAAAAATTTCCTACAGGCCCCTCCTACGGAGATATGCGTCCCTGTCGCTGGAAATCGGTTTTCATTGAATTTATTTTAAAGTAATTCATATAATTTAATAAAAAGTTAATGTGATGGACACAAGGACCTCTTAAAATAGTGTCCTTGAAACATATTTAGCTTTTGTAGTTTACCAGGGGCGGGCTAATCTTTACCACTTAATGCCTAAATTTTACCACCCTGTATGATAAAGACTTTAAAAATATTAAACTGGATAGCTTGAACCATAGATTTTAAAAAAGGTACTCTTGCTTATTGTCGTTAAAATGAACCGTTTACGAGAAAAAGTTTACAAAAAATGTGCGTTTTATTTTTATCAGCACCAAAAAAACCTATTGCTGTTGCAAACGTTACTATGGTACGAAATAAATAAAATATCCGGCATTTTAGAACATAATTTTAGGAAAGTTTGGAAAAAGTAGTACTGATACTGGTGTGAGAAGAACCATACGTATACCGCGATTAGATGAACGTATTTTTGAATTGTGTAGATGACATCCATCAACGAGCACTCGACAATTATCAGCACAGTTTAGTACATCGAAAACAATAATACATGAAGTTCTTCATGAACAGCTGTTATATCCATATCATTTGCAAAAAATACATGAACTAATTCGTGAAGATTTTCCTCGTAGAATGCAGTTTGCAAACTGGGTATTGGATCAGCAACGTAATAATGTTAATTTCATGAGCATTATTCTTTTCACGGATGAAACAAAGTTTACCAAAAATGGTATCACCAATTTACACAATACGCATGTATGGGCTGATAAAAATCCTCATGCCACTATTGTTTCGCATTATCAACATCAGTTCTAATCACTTAATATTTGGTTATGAATCGTTGACAATGTTTGATTGGACCATTCGTTTTGCCAGAACGATTGAATGGACAACTTTATTTGGAGTTCCTTCAGAACGCTTTTCGAGATTTAATAGAGCACTTACCACTTGAAACCCGCCGAAACATATACTTCATGCACGATGGGGCACCACCTCATTTCAGCGTTCGTGTGCGGGAGCACCTGAATAACGTCTATCCAAACCGTTGGATAGGTAGAGGAGGACCAATTGCCTGGCCTCCTCGATCTCCTGACTTAACGCCGTTGGATTTTTATCTGTGGGGCACTTCAAAAAAATGGTGTATTCCACTCGGGTCGACACTAGGGAGGAACTTCTACAGAGAATCACGTTTCATTGTGATGTGATAAGGAACACGGCTGGATTATTGTTGCGGGTACAACAGTCCTTAATTCGTCGTGCCCGCGAGTGTATCAGACTTCACGGAGCCCATGTTGAACCCTCTTATGAAGTTTTTCAATAATTCCGTTAAGGTGCTTCCGGAGACACCACTGCGTTTATATTTATATTAATTACTTTAAAAGAAATTCAATAAAAACCGATTTCCAGCGGCGTCCTTCAGGGATGCATATCTCTGTAGGAGGGGCCTGTAGGAAATTTTTTTATAGGAACTTGTCATCTTATTTGTTCATGTTCTGTCTGCATCCAAGAGATTTCCCGCATTTTCCCGGACACCCTGTATATATAATTTGTTTAGCAAAGGAAAATAGATTTGCGATCTTAGATCTCTCCTACATTGACTTATTTTAGGGAGCAGATAATTTTAGCTGATAAATATTTCAAACTTATTGTTGATTTTTGTGTTGGAAGCTTATAAATATCATTTTCGAGAAAATTGAAACCCAATGTTAATTATTTAAATAAACTTTTTTTTAACATTTAAAACTAAGTATTTTCACATAATTTTTATGAAACGTAGTACTGGTATAAATACAGAGGTGGTAAAATATTGTTACTATAGACTCTATGGAAGATACTGTGACATTGTTTAAAATTCATGAGTCATTAACCAATTAGATACACATTTTAATTATGTAGCAGTATATTATTACCGATATACCTAAGCAATAATCTTATGACTAATATTAAACTTCATTATATTGTATTTTGGTTCTAAAAAATTACATATATAACACAATACTTAATGCTTGGTTCAACTTTCAGAGAATTTTGCAATTGTAATAGAAATTAAATTATGAAAGAACAATTAATTCACAATATATTCTTCAGAAATTATTATACTTAAAAAAAATTTTTTTAGTTAGTTTGATACTTTTATCTAATATTTTTTATGTATAGTCGTTGGTTGTATACTAAGCAATATTAGCAACAATTATTGCTTTCAGTATATAAGACTATCTCTCCTGGAAATTATTTACGCTGATAAAATAATATTTGTTTTTAAAGTAGTCATCATCCAAATAAATTCACACCTAGTTTTTAATGTGAGGGAAAAACCTTACATGTGTATTTCAATAAAATTCTGCTAAACATACATTGTAGATATATCTTATGTACGCTACTTATACAACATTATTAGATAATAATAACACATAATAATATATGTAGCCTGCTTCTGTAAAAAATATAATTGATGATAGTTTATAATTACTGTAATTGTTTAATGGATATAATCACTATATTTAGTTGTGTTTAATTATCCTTATAATCAATTTACATTTCGTTCAAGTTTTTGAACCTCAAGTTAAAATTTCCAAATAAATAACTCGTTTGACAATTACATAACAATAATCAATAATTGACACACACAACATTTGTAAAAGAGTGCAATGTTAGATGATGCTTTTCAAAAGTGCATTGAGCACATAACACTGATAACATATCGTAGTATTCATAATAAGAGTTAAATAATTTAATAACAGATGATAATATTGCGATATTACTTCACTTCATTTAGGGTTCAAATATAAAATCAAGTGAATAACACTTTTTTCAGATGAATAACTATTACAATTTTTTTATCCACGCTCTGGACGGGAAAGTGTTGTCGAATTATACGTTATTATGTTTAAAGCGCCAACTAGTTTGTGTTCCGCTTGATCAACAAATTTGAATAATGAATTATTTTGTTTCTCGACATATATGATTTTGACACTAAGCATCGAATAAATCGCTTCCATTTTAATTGTCATATCAAATATCTGACCTCAACAATTAAATTGTTAGTTGAAGTAACGGAAAGGCAATTTTATTTATAACTTATAGTCTGCTTCACATGTCAGTTGTTTTGAAACATAGATTTTGCTATTGAGAAAACACCATAAGAAAAGAAGCTGGAACGATAATATTTGTCGACTTTGACTGTCCAATTTAAATCGCCATTGCTGAAAATTAACCGATTTCAAAATGAAATGCAAAAGTTTTTAGCTAGGAATTTATTTTTTAAATAGAAAAAATAAATTGTCTAAATTTTTTGGCGGTCTTTGTATATATTAGTACGTATTTTTTTTATACAGACTGTTTATTAAACATACGGCAAAAATTTAAGAGATTATTCCCTGGACTATTCTAAGAATATTTTGTCCTTTGATGATTTTTGAAAAGTCGCTTCGTTTCGAAGACATCGAAAAGAACATCAGTTTAAACGTGGATTTCATACGTCTCGTGATTGACCGCTCTGTATATGTCGATTTGTTGCGGCTGATTGACGTTTGGCTGTTTGACGTGTATTTCCTGTCATTAAAAGTTAAACTGTTGTTAGTGAAGTCCAAAGATTATGAAGCTTTACAAGTAATTTTTGGTAATCATGAATAATTGGACCGGTATTGCTACAAGGAAGACTTAGCGGGGTGTATGACAACTTTTTGCAACAGTCGCTACCTCAGTTTCTGGAAGATTGATTGGCAACAAGAAGTGCAGTGTGGTTTAGACACGATGGTGCACCAGCGAATTGTAGTGCTGTTGCTCGTGAGTGTTCAACAGAAACATACGGAGATCGCTGGATGGATTTATACCGGGTGTCCACACAAAAACTTTATATTGAATTATTTCTGGTGTTTTTGAAGACAAAAACTTGAAATTTTGGGTGGTTGTTCAGGATATAGGGGGACAATGAATAGTGTATTTCATACCGCCCCATCGGGTCACCCGCCGCCGCCGGCCACCCCCACTCCAATATTTTAAATGACACCCTGTATTTTTTTTTGGTGGTTTTGAAAGAACACAATTTTCTTGATATTCCTATGTGAAAAAACTAGTAACACACATTATGACATTTATGAGATATTTAAATTTAAAAGTTTCAGAAATTATTAACTCCGAAAAATCATAAGTTAGTCATGGAAATACTTAAAACAAGATTTATTCACAACATTTTAGTTAAATTAAATGCTCAAATTGTTCACCGTTTACATTTAAACATAAATAAAGTCTATTTTCAAAAGCATTTCTAACATTTTCGAACACTTGTGGCGTTAAATTTCGACATTCCTCTGTTATTCTATTACGTCAATCAGCTATTGATTGTGGCGGTGTCTTATAAACAACAGACTTCAAATGTCCCCACAAAAAGAAATCTAGGGGAGTTAAATCGGGGGAGCGAGCTGGCCATTCAATAGAGCCCCTACGTCCAATCCAATGTCCTGGGAAAATATTATCCAAATAATTCCTAACGTCTAAACAGTAATGTGGCCCAGCTCCATCTTGTTGAAAATATAATTGCTCCTCCTCTGTTTCATTCAAGTTTTCTTCTAGACACTGTGTGATAAGAGGATGTATTAGCTCTTCCAAAAATTGTAAGTACTTAGGTCCATTTAAATTTTCCTGGAAGAACACAAGACCATTTAAGTAAAAGCAACTTTCATCACTAAAGCAAATACTTCGCAAAACATTTCCATTTTGCCGAATCATATCTGTCATTATTTCACAAAATTCGACTCTTCTGTCGAAATCACCGTCACCCAACTCTTGGTGAAGTTGAATTTTATAGGGGTGCATTTTGTTTAATTTTAATATCTTATGGCAGGTTGATTTTGGCACTCCCGAAACTTCGGATAATTTTCTCAACGAAAGCTCTGGGTCTAAATTAATATGCCCAAGAACTGCTAGTTGCATAGCTTCATTTAGTACACCACAATTATTCGTATTCCGTTTTTTATTATTTACAGATCCAGTTTGCAAAATTTTTTCTATTAGCGTTCTGACATAAGCAACAGATACGTTTCTGTTTGGATGGTTTTCATTGAATAACGTCGCCGCTTGGGAATAATTTTTGTTTGCAATCCCATACAAAATCACTATTTCAGTTCTCTCTTCAAGAGTATAAACCATTTCAGCGAAAAAGCCGAAACTTTAAGAACAATTTTACAAGTATTAATATTAATGAAACACAAAAGTCACAATTTTGACAATTCTAATTTAAAGCAAACTATTTCCATGACTAACTTATGATTTTTCGGAGTTAATAATTTCTGATATCTGAAACTTTTAAATTTAAATATCTCATAATGTGTGTTACTAGTTTTTTCACATAGGAATATCAAGAAAATTGTGTTCTTTCAAAACCACCAAAAAAAAATACAGGGTGTCATTTAAAATATTGGAGTGGGGGTGGCCGGCGGCGGCGGGTGACCCGATGGGGCGGTATGAAATACACTATTCATTGTCCCCCTATATCCTGAACAACCACCCAAAATTTCAAGTTTTTGTCTTCAAAAACACCAGAAATAATTCAATATAAAGTTTTCGTGTGGACACCCGGTATGTAATTTTTGATAATAAAATGTCGTTTTCGTCTAAAATTGTTTTCGCCCTATATTTTCGAAACAAAGCGGCTATTAAGAAAACATCAAAGGACAAAATATTCTTAGAATGGTCCAGGGAATAACCCCTTGAATTTTTGCCGAATGTTTAATAAACATCCTGTATATTAAAATTGATATCATTTCCTCATTTTAATCATTATTCTTTTGTTTTTCTTTTATTTGCAGACGTTTTGTGTGGATTGTCCGCATCCAATTGCACATCAACTGCCCAGTATACCGGAAAACGTAAGTACCACTCACTATATTGTCCGCTGTACCTATAAATATAACACCACATGGCGTGCTGCAAATGAAAATCGAATTTCAATTAATCAGACTACTGAACTTTGTGTTCGTTTCGTCTCCTTGTTTACTAAAAGATTGTTTTTCAACGTTGAATATTGAATAGGCTTGGTTTGCCATTAATATGGGGAGCATGATATACTTTGTTTTAATCCCAGGAAAAGGTACAAGCTCTTACGGGCTATAGTAGTCCTTTATTATCTGTTCCCTAGACGAATGATGTTACCAATAGAAAGAAATATTAAAAATTGACTGAAGTGTTTTGAACATTTGCTGTTTAATATTGTTTGATTTAAGGTGTTTCCGTATTTTTATTTTTGATTGTATTTATTGGCTTTGCTATTATTTCTTGTGTTTATTATTTTATATTAATTTTATGCTTTGCCGTTGTCGTAAATCTAAATGTTACATATATTTATACATAATAATTCTGACAATAAGACAGTTGTTTCGTATGTATGGCCGATATCTGTATCCCTGATCGTAATAGATATTTACATATCAAGGGAGTAAAGTAACATTTTACAGTCGAAACATGGATATTGCCATGTCGAGACTGTAATATTACTTTGCTCCCGGGTTGCGTACAACATTTTTTCGCCCGTGTCATCATTTCTGATTTAAAAAAATTACAAAAGTACTGATATTAAATGATTACAAAATGTATTATTCTCAACTTTTTAATTTTTTGACAGTCACTGATGGTTTGTCAACTGTAAAATTGGATATAAGCAGCCGTGATGAATGTATTCGTAATTGTGTTGAATATGGTACAAAATATACATCACACCACAGCGGTTATTATGGGTTTTCTTTCTCTATGTAATGAAATTTTGTATCTATCTATTATTGTTCAGCACGGGGATGTAATGTATTTGATTCCCTTGGGTCGTTATAACTAAGGTTACTTCTTCGATAGTAACTCAGTTATGTTTTCTTTACATAGTGAAGGGTGGAAAACATCTTTACGTAAGTCCAGATTCTACTTTGCCGTGTAAATTTTTTCCACACACTCGTGCTGTATAACAATCACGAATGTCTTAAGAGGTTCATATTTCTGCAAGCCCAAGCGGCACGTTTCGACTCCGCTTATTGAAGGAGGAGATAGATACCCCGTGCGGTGCATTTCGCCCGATTTTGACAGTTCGGTTAAGCTTATCTTTCGCATGTCATTACAAAGGAGATCCGCTAGTTTTTATTGATATAATGTAACAGTTATACATACCTGTTATGGTTCAGTAACAATCATTGTCGCCGATGTGACAAATAGCATGTGTAATCGCAGAGGTTTTGAAGCGGCTATATTCATGTGCTTCTTTTTGTCAATTGACAGGCACATATAAACGATGCCGTGCGAATTTTAGCTTTTTAAATAGTGAAGCCCCATAAGATACTAGGGCTTGTATGGAAATCCTTGTTTAATGGAAATCCTTCTTTTATGAAGAAAGGAGAATCCTTGTGTTAAGGAAAATCCTTTGTTACCATTTAAAGGAAAGTAGTGCAAGTAACAACATAAGCAGAATATATGTAACCAGCAAATGAACCTCTAGATAGGAAATACTTTGTGGAACGTGTTCTTAAGAACAATGTGGCTAGCTGTTAGGCAGAGATGGTAGGCATATGATTTATTATGAAATATGAACATCTCGATATCTGCGACAGTATGCAGTGTGTACAAGTATTAATATTGCAAGAAATTAATCAAACAAGCATCGGAATAACCCTATAAGTATACATGTTAGCGAATAGAGAAACAAGGTGAATCTAAGAAGTATTGTACCTTATCACCTATATGAAGCCATTATTCACTAGTGCAAGTTTATTGACTAGATGCAGATATGATACAGTGTGAAGCAGAATAACAGACTTCGATCTACATAACTCAACGAGACTTTCACTTGTGCAGATTGTATAAGCTAAGTAGTTTTAACTGTAGTTTAATTATTGAATGCAAAGACTCCAAGATACTGTAGCTAATTAAACCTTTAGGCATTGTTGTTCGGAGATTCCTTGTAATGTATACGGGAACTCCGGAATAACCTATATTTAGCATCGTTGTCACAAGAGCATGGTTGTATTTTGGAAGTTTTGTAGTTGATGATATTTGTATTAAGTATTATGCACATTATATCACCTAATGTGAATTTCTTATAAGTTGAAAGAGAGATATCTAACAGCTGTTACGAATCAGATCGTGTATGTTTAGGATTTTTGAAAACTGAGTTCATTAATTGACTGCCTGTCCACAGTCTATGTATGTTTGTGTTCTACAGTAGCTGTGTTTTCATTCTTATATATATTTTTTACTATTCTTATATATATTTTTTACTATTAATTATACATGTGAATTAGAGCTTGTGTGTTTGATTGCTATTGCTATACGTCCTAATCCTAGTTTTCATGTTTTTGTTTATTTGAAAAGCATGTGGTGCTTATAGACGACCCATGGCCTTTTGCACCGACTAGCGAGTTACAGAGGCAACGTTTTTGATTTTTGCTTTAATTATTGAGCAAGATCATTGACATATTAAAGTGGCCTCCTTTTTATTGACTAGGTGTTTTGGTTGATAAAAGCATGTGGCGCTTATATTATTGAACCCATGACCGTTTGCACCGACTAACTAGTTACAGGGGCAACGTTTTTGATTTTTGCTTTAATTAACGAGCAAGTTCATTGACATATTAAAGTGGCATCCTTTTTATTGGACCAAAACATCTAGTCAATAACAAGGGTGGTTGCAATAATATGTTGATACGTTAAATTATAGAGCAATTGTATTAAAATTTTTTGCGTTGTGTTGCAAGATACATGTGAGTGTTTACTATTCAATTCATTCAATTAGCTCGTTTATTTCAAAAAATTAGGATATCGGTATCTTGCATCTCGATGACGATATGAATCATATATTAATTGAGTTACAGACCGTCAACTAATTCTAAATGCCTTCAACTATTTTAGGAAAACTATAGCCCCATTATAAAACGATTATGTATTAGAGTTTCCAATTAAATAAAGATATCACATTAAATACATGTATGATTTCAGTACAATTTGTTTTTATGAATACATGGATTGTAGAAAATTGTAGTGTTAATAACGAAATTAAATTTTCAAAAATTTTGCCGTCTGTGAGTTTCAAAATTACGCCGTAAAGTTAGCCGGACTTTCCGCTCTACCAGCTGCGCCAAGATTATAATTTTCAATAATTCTTTCGCACTGAGAAAAATGTTTATGTGAATTACAGCTTTCGTTCCACTGGATATAGAATGATGATCACATGTTCAAATAAGTGGACATGCAATCTTTATTACATTCACACTATATGCACTATTTTCCAAATTATAAGTTAATTGAATTAAGATCCCATAGATATTCAGGTAAATTAACAAAGTTGATAATGGCTGCAGCTAGAATTAGCCGCACCTTGAAAATATTATCACTGATATATATACAACGTGTCCCAAAACCCGCGGAACAGCTCCACACTAAGGTTTGAAGTAGCGATAAAGAAAAACAATTTTTTTTTTAAAATTCCACATTGTTCATTCTAGGAGCTATTGGCCTTTTTGTAAAGGTAAATTTGGCAACACGTTTGATTTATCCTAATAATGGATAAGGTACTAGAGTTGCTCGTATCCATGGGAATAAAAGAGAATAATGAATTAAAAATTTTAATGTGAATGACAAATACGATAAATGTCAAAAGAGTCAACGAGATGAAATTATAATAATGAATTTATAATAAATGTTCAAAATTATGTCCGTGCTGATTTCTGTAAATTTCCGCTCTTCTAATTATATTCCTCTGCAGTTTTTCTAGCATTCTCCATCTATTGAACGAGCTGCTTCAAATATCCGGTTACTTAAATATACATCATTTAAAACTGGTGTTCTGTACACTAATTGTTTAATGCGATCCCAAAAGAAAAAGTTCAAAGGGGTGAGATCGGGAGATCTAGCTGGCCAAGGGAACGGTCCACTTTTTCCTATCCACCTTTCGGCAAATTGCTTATTTAATCAGTTTTTCACCGGTGCCGCATGATGACCAGGAGCACCATCATTTACCAAACATTCTAAAAATTTGTCCCCGGCAGCCTGTTAGGAATAATGACTGGCCCGATTGACCGATTCCCCATAATACCCGCCCAGACATTTACGCTAAACCTATGCTAGTAGTTAGCTGGTCTAAATACCTGAGGATTTTCCAAAGCATAAACGTGTGAATTTCGCTGACTATAAAATCCATCTCGTAAAAAATTAGCTTCGTCCGTCCACAAGAAATTTCTGCAAAATTGAGGATTTCTTTGTATTTGTTCTAAAAACCAGTTACAAAGATTCTCACGACATGGAAAATCTACAGGTAATAAACCTTGAACTTTTCTGTAATGATAAGGGTAAAACCGCTCAGCCTTAATAATTCGGCCAACTGAACTGTGTGATATGATGTCTAGTATATTACGGAGTTCACGTGTTGATATTGTTGAATTATCTGCTAATAAATTTAAAACCGTCCTCTATTTCAGGGGTTTTTGTAGTTTTTGGCCGACCTCTATACCGATAAAAGGCACATGTTGGTGATACACTTCCTGTTTCTCTTATTCTTCGGTCTAAACGTCCAAAGACTTTACTACTAAGATGTCTTCTCAGAGGATTTTTTTTGCGATAGACTCTAGCAGCAGCAGCAGCATTGTTTCAACATTTCCCCAGCACCAAATGCATGTCTGCATATTCGTCGTTTGAATACCTTTTAACATAAATTAAAAAAAAAACACCAACAAAAGACACCAAAACTCGAAAATTAGCACAAACACTAAAGAACTTGAACATCCAAAATGCAACGAATATTAATAAGGTTGAATTAAGCAGCACAATTTGACAACGCCAAAATAAGCAATTTTGATTTCGATATTTTTTTACGTTAAAGTGCGTTAAAGTATAAATTCTTAAACCACTTTAACGTAAAAAAATATCGAAATCAAAATTGCTTATTTTGGCGTTGTCAAATTGTGCTGCTTATTTCAACCTTATATTCAACAACAGGCAATTAAGGCGACACAAGTAACCGGGTATCTAAACACAATGGTCTGGCGGAACAAATACCTGACTAACGAAAGTGAAGTACGAGTATACAAAACTATGGTTCGCCTAGTACTAACATACTCCACAGGGACAAGAGCAGATACCAAGGAAACTAAAAAAATTCGAACGGTAGAAATGAAGATTCTCAGAAAAATAGCGAATGTCACGTTACGAGATAGACAGACGAGTAGATCCATAAGAGAATGATGCGGAGTGCAGGATGTGGTTAAGTGGAGTAAGCGAAAAAGGAAGAAGTGGAATGACCATGTTGAGAGAATGCAAACCAACAAACTAGCATATATGTGTAAACATGAGAGACCAAAAGGAAAGAGACAAGAACGACCACCCAAGAGATGGGGACAAAGTTGGTTTTCCTCATCCTCTGAATAGAAACAGGCCAGGCAAACAGGGAATGACGCTAGCTAAAAGAAGAAGAAGAGGCATAAATTCAGGACAACGTTGCCATATGTCTTTCAGGTAAAATTAACGTAAAATGATTTTCTGGAAATGGTATAACTACGTAGAAGAGTGATTAATTAAAAACCTGCTTATTTATAGTTGTTCAAAATTGTTATCCCAATTACCATGTCAAAACCAATATTTAAAATGTTTTACAGTAATTTAGACAAACGACATCTAAAGAGTTAACTTTGAATATTAATTTGTTTGAAATTAATAGCGATGGAGTTTTTTCCTATTTTTCTCATGATCCTTGGTCCTCACGTCATAACGTACCATCCAGGTGTTCCGCGAATTTTGGAACACGTCGTTTATGTATATTTAAATGTATGTAATGAAATAAATAAATGTTTTCCATTTTTCTTCAAAACGATATAAACGAAAGGAAAATAATAATTGAAGATTACAAAAAAAAATGGTCGAAACGCACTATTTCAGTTTTTTACCATTAAACTATGAATAATTGAAATTAAATTAGGAGCGACATACTAGGACTTCCTAGCCATTTTATTTAAAATTACACATATAAGAAAATAATAAGAATTGTAGAAATATATTGTTTTATATATTCAATATGACCAATTTAATTTGGAGAAAAGCAATTACACAGGATTAAAGAATCTTGTGTGTGTTCTACTTTAAAAGAACTTAATGATACGTCCAGTATACGATGGACGAAGATTTAGACTTTTTTATCTTCCCACTAAAAGCGGATGTTAGATAATTAAGAAAGACGATACTACTCTCTGCGATTGTATGTAAAACGACGACTGTGAAATTATTTTCTGAGTTTCCTTTATTAGCGCGTGTGTAAATTTGAACTTTTTCTTTCTGTATTTCTTAATCAAAAACCATAATAAAAAATAATGAAAACATCACGTTGCATAAATGCGAATATACGCTAATCTACTACTAAATTCTACGTAAATCTAATTGTATACGGTTGCCCAAAATAATGTGATCGCATTTGAAATTATAATATCTACGAGGTAGGTTAAAGAAAGAAACCACGTAACTGATCTTGGTCCGTGAACCATATCTGCAGGCAATAAAATCAGTAGAGGCTTCGGTCTCGAACATCTCACCAGTGATGAACAAACTGGTACCGTGGGGGCCATCTAGCCCACAGAACATCTGACCCGGTCATAAGAAGAACCATCGCTGGGGCAGTGGCTGGAAGCCTATATAGAAGGAGCTCTTCTGCTCTGGTACTAAACTAGCTCTGCAGCTAGTAGGGATTTAGATAGGTTCGTCCTCGAGTTGTAGGGTTTGTCGGAGATCCTGAAAGTAAGATAGGTACATAGCTCATCTCTTTTGAGATGAGCTACCGCATGTGTTACTGGAAGTCTCAACCTACATTTTATCCATAACAGAGCTAATCTAATACTAACTCTTTTCAATGAATTTATATTTTATATATGCCGTTTGATTTTGTCATTTATTAGCTTAGAGGAAACACTTCGTTGGCCATTGTGTTTAATACTTTTCGACAAAAATAATAAAACATACGCACCGAATAAAAAGAATATGCCACCATAAAGGAGCCAGGTTACATCTCTCTTTGTCTTTTCTCTACATGCAAGTCAACTCTAAAATTGAATAACTGCAGGGTAATGACGAATTCTCAAAAGTAAAATATCTAAATTTATCTGCACAAAGATACAAAGCTGTAAATTGGTTTTATTATTTTTAGAAAAACAAAATAGCCCAAACACAAAGCGAATGTAAACGATTCCTACCTACTGTTACTCGTATTTCTCGTCCAACAACGTACACCAATAAATACTGCGACCGCCTCCACTTGAATACTTTATGATCCTTCGGAAATAAAAGTTTCTCGAGTTGAGCGGCGAACGTGTTACGGCATATTTTATCGATGACAGAAAGGAAATGTTTTTCACCGGAGTGTGAGTAATTTAATTTGGCAAAATATATGAAAATGTACCAGTTTTATATTACATGAAGTAAAGAATATGATCGATACTTAACATTTACGTCCAGAATTTCTCTTGCAATTGAAAATCTTCCAAGTTGAATTTTAAAAACCGATATCATTTGCAAATAGGGCACTTGGGTTTATAAAACTTATGAGAAATGTATTTTATTTTGAGTTCTAAGGGCATACTATAACAACAATACCATAATTTCACGTTTAAAATATTGACTGTGTTTAAATAAAATTTAAAATTTAAAATTTTGAAACCTGCATCTCTTGGGGGAATTTAAAATTCTGAAGTACTTTTATACTACTGTCACATTTGACAACAGTCCATGACGTAATAGACTACCGTCAAACATCATTAACAGCTTAAATCTTCTGGTAAAAATTAAATTTGGTTTTCGTCTTTGAACAGCTTTGAAGTATTATTTTAATACATTTTATAAATTGGGTCTCAAGAAATATTTTTTTCTATTCCGTTGGTATAAAGTTCACTTTACGAGACCCGTTTTGGTACTATTTTGTCGCACATTCATTTTATTTTTTGAAGCTGGAAGCATTTAAATATGGAACCAAACGATATTTAAATGTCAAATATAAACGTTTTAGTGTAACGAACATGTGAAGTATAATTTGCACAAAGAATAAAAACAGTAATATAAATCGTTAAACAGGATTGGATGATAAGATTTCTTTTACTTCTATTGATATTTAATAATAGACTGTACCGTAAAATGGGGCGAAATTGATCATTTCTTTTTTATTTTTTACTCCATTTTCGTTTAGAATGGCAATATAACAGTGATTTTTCCACAAGTGGGCGTAGTTACAGAATGCTTGGCCATCAGATTTTGTGAAAACAAAAAATAGTTTTTTTTTAGGCTCACGTAAATAAATTAAGAAGTGATCAATTTTATACTTGCAGTGGGGTGAAATTGATCGGATAGATATTATCGTATAAAATGAAAGTATAAAGTATGTAGATGCGATCAATATGACCCCGAACAGATTATTTTGTAAGACAAAAAAGTTATAGAACTTTTTCATTTTCGGGGTGAAATTGATCATTAAGAAACCGTTTAACTTTAATGTTTTTTTGTCAAATTTTAAGTGAAATGAAACTACAAGAATATAAACTGATGATTTTATTTGAAAAGGAAGATAAGTACCTATTATATACTACAGAAAACATCTTAACAACTATATTTCTTTAATATCGATTACATGATCAAAATAGTATGCCTCTTGCTGACCAAAAGCTTTCAATTTGGGATTTGGAAGCCGAGCTATTATATCTGAAAATTCAGCTGTAAATTCGTCGCTTTCAATTCTTTTGAAAATGTTTCTTTGTTTGTCTACAGACTTCATTCCTAACAGTTCGATATCACCGTCACCTGCCACACCTTGGACTATTGCAACGTATCTATAGATTGTTTTCTTCCTTGAACCACCCAATACTTTTACCAACACAAAGTTTCCCTTCGTGATTTTATTCTTCTCTGGTGTTATATACTCTACTTCTTCTTCCTGAATATCTTCCATTGGCTCGTCATCTGAATTATCATTATCATTGGTCAATGATTCGGGTGCGCTGATTTCGCTATCTGAGTCTTCATCAGGTGCAATCACACTTTTGCCTGGTACAACGATAAGTTTTTGTCGTTTAATATTGCGTCTGGATGGCATGGCTGTAAACCTTTGTCCTTGCAAATAAGCAACCAAAACATTATTGACTTCATTGGCAACACCGTTGGTGTTCTCTGACGGAATTTTTTTCAAAACGGCGTCTGGATTTAACGGTGTTATTCCAGCTGCTTTAAAGGACGATATCAAATCCTTTTGTATAGCACCATCAACGAACTTCTTCTTCATTTCTAGCAATGTCGCATTTAGTAAGTATGGAAAGTCCTTCTTATCAATAGATGCCGCAAGTTTATTTGTAGCTTTCCATTTAGTCAAAACAGCCCTCCAAGCAATTTTGAATGGCCGAAAAAATCCAACATCCAAGGGTTGCGTTAGATGAGTGGAATTCTTCGGGAGACAAACAAATGATATATTATTTTCTGCACATAGCTTTAGTACCTCATTCGTGAAGTGAGACGATAAATTGTCGCCTAATAAAACTTTTCGCCCTTCCAGTCTCTTGGCATGCGGTAGATAGGAAGAAATAAACCAATCTCCAAAAGTTTGGGCATCCATCCAACCGTGATGCGTCCGGGTATAACGGGAACCTGTTGAGCAGCACCTTGCATCACAGCATGGTAGCCCTCTTGGACCGTTCTCAGTCCACTGCACCCACATTTTTTCTGATTTGTAAATCACGTAAGGCGGCAAGAGCACTCCCGAAGCGGAACCGCATATCATAATTGATGTTGCACTTTTAGTGAAGTTACAAATGCGTTCTGGGTATTTAGTTCCTCTACGGAACAGCATTTTGTTTTGTCCCGGATTGTCTTGCAAATTGGTTTCATCATAGTTGAATATATTTGACGCTGGAATTCCCTCTAATGTTACTTTCAGATTTTCGAAATATTCAACTATAATTTCTCTTGACACATCAGCACGAGTTCGTTTAATATTTGCTGCTAATTTATGGGATACTATGTTTTTATACCTGTGCAACAGAGAATATGCCCAATCTCTACCCGGCAAATTATGATCAAATTTTTCCACAGTGCGGCCCTGGCTATCTAGATAGTTTTTTGCAAGTTGCCTAATGTCCATAATAGTCAAGGGAAACCCCCAGTCTCCACAAATAGTGATAGACTCAATAAAAGACATTTCTTCATTTTTAGAAAACACCGACTGGCCACCATTTTTGTTAATACGCAGTCCATGATATCTATTATTTAGGGTGCCATATGGGACTTTATATATTTTAGCAGCCTTTCGCAGACTCCATCGATGGTCTATAACTTTCTCGAGAGCTTTTTCTACATTTTCTGGGTCATAATTTTTATAATTCCTCGCTCCAAGTTTCTTTTTGTATTTTCTTACCATCTTGAAACCCCTTAAATAAAGAAAAAACATATACCTATAAGCAACATAACTTACATTAAAATAAACGATCAATTTAGCCCCACCACTGTGAACAATTTCGCCCCACGGTGTATATTTCAAATTTACCGCCTTGCGAGTGAAGGGACCTTGAAATTATCTACACCAAATAGGTTATGAAAGACACATACTTACATTCATGGTGCAAAATAAGTTCAAAGTGGTTTAATTTTTAACGTACCTTCAATAGTTCTCCGCCAATCGAAAATGTAGATAGTGTTCACAGCTTTTTAATCGCGGTATTTTTTCACAAAATAACGAAATTTAGCACCACGAGGTACACACACGCCTTGGCCGTCAATAAGACTAAAGGTCTACAGGTTGCCTGCTGTATAAACTACAACGACTAACGCGCTAAATTAAAAAATATCGGAGTCGGATATAGTTTTCAATTTCGCCCCACAAAGTCAATTTCGCCCCATTTTACGGTAACAAATGATATGTTTTTCTAGACATTCAATTATTGTAATTTTCTGTAGATACAACATTTGTAATATATTTTACCAGTTGCTTGAAGAACATTTATCTATAATCTACAGCCTTTTAGCGGCTGTCAGAAACTATTTACATTCGAAATAATTCGTACTTAATCGCTCATAAATTTCTTCCCACGTAGTTTTTTTTTTCATTTTATGGGACAGGTACAAATTGCGGGCCCGTCTGGACTTTAGGGTAGGAGGTGATTCAAAACATCGAAGCTTTATGCAGGGCATCTACCGCAACACGAACTTTGTGGGCGGGAGCATTGTCGTACAGGAATAGGATACCTTTCGTCAATTTATTTTCTATATTCTTTAATGACTTCTTTTAACTGCTCCAAGGTTGAAGCGTAGTATTCTCCAGTTCTGGAAACACCTTTTAATCTTTGTTAGTTTTGTTGAATTTTCTGACCTTAAACTTCTTTCTTGTATGGTGGTGTGTGCGTGCGTTTTTATGCCACTGCTTGAACGCGGGTTCATAATAATGAATCCAAGTGTAATCCCCAGTAACAATCTGCCTTCATTACAAATGTCAAGATAAGCGTGAGCATTCTTGACACCTATCTTGCGTTGACCTTAGAAGGGTTACCACTAAACTGGGGAGCCAAGAAAAGTCAGGAAATTTCGAAGATTCTAAAAAATCAGGGAAAACGCAAAAAAGTCAATACAAGTCACGGGGTGGGAGGCTGCTTTGAGACCGTTAGAGATTGTAGACAGACGACTAATATTTCAATCTCAAACCGGACTAGAAATAAACTAATTAAATGTAAGCTAGCATTTTTTGTCACAGTTGTTGAAATTATGGAGTCCTTTTGCCATTTTTATAAAGACTTACAAAGGGTTGTTAGAAACCTGGCAGGCAGATTTTTAAAAGAATATGTTTCTCAAATAATGAAATTGGATTTGTTTTAATTTGAACAACAAAACGAATAAAACTTTGAAGAAAACGTGTTTTTTATGAATTTGAAAGTAAAATGTTTACCCCAGATTTACATTTAGTAATGAGTACGGCAAAATATTTGTTGGGTCAGAGCAAACCTGGAAAAGTCAGGAAATTTAACTTAAAGATTTAACGTGAAGAATTTTAAAAATAGTTGTATCAGATACTCCAGTCATTCCTGCGAGTTGTGTTTTCTTTCGCCGAGAATCTTTCATTATGAAAACCAGCCATGTGTCGCCTTCAAGTGATTCCCTAACTTGCTTAAAACGACTGTGCCACTCAAAAACCATAAGTTTCGCGACAAGAATCACCGTAAGCCGATGACATCTCTTCCAGTATGCTATGAACAGACTCCTATTTAGTATAGGAACTTGATAACGGCGCGGTAATGGATTTTCTTCATATTTCACACTTTCTTCTCGATTAAATGTTCGACGATAGTTTAGAAACTTTTCACGCGATTGTGTTAAAACTTTGTATTTATACTAATAATAAGTCACCGAACACGTTAAGACACGAAAGAGCTCTCTTACTACGAGTACCATCCAACCCTTCCATTCCGCGAAGTGAAAAAGCTCTCTTGTAAGTGTTATAGCTAGAATTGTTCTTTTTTCGGATTTTATTGTGCATATATGTATTCATTATATACAAAATTGGAGGAAGATGTGTTATTCCATATACCGCTTGTTTTCTTGGATCTTTATGTAGTTTTCTTATGATAGTTTGGGATTTAGCCATTAGATATATTTTTATAATTTGAGACATCGAATCGAAAGCTTTTTTCATATCAGTAGAGAGTATAGTTACAGGATTCTTTAGTTTTAATCTGGCTTTTGCGATATATCGTTTGCTGAAAATACTAAGAAAAACATTATTATCTAGACTTCTTTAATGTGAAAGCCGTTATCAGTATTCTTCAACAGCTGTTACAGCACCTCCAGTGCTAAAACTGTAAACAAAGGACCACCATGTTTTCATATTCAAGATGTGAATAAGTGTTATATAAGCATTATGTTAATACTTTGAATCGGATACACTCGATTTTTATTTTAAAAATCGAGTGCTGTAACAGCCTGTATATATGCACAAATTTAATATAACAAGCATCGTTATTGTCCACATCTAAAACAGTGTACCTGTACAGTGCGTTTTTGATTATATAGTAATACGCAGCGATTGATATTTATATGTATTTAAAAATGCGGCAATAAAAGAAGAATACATCGGATAAATGTGAATGCCACAGTCAACATTTAAATTTTCACAGCGTTAAATTGTCGTTGATTATGGAGACTTCCTTTATTCCTTTTAAAAGCAGTTTGCCTTTATTACGGTCAATTGCACTGCATACTGAAAAGTTTGACTACGCTCGACAAGGCACATATACGACCGCTTCTATGCACTGATAATATACAGCGAGTGCTAGTGCTTATTTACATGCGAGTACGTATAATTTGACGGAAGTGACTCTATTGAAATTTTGCGAACTCAGGAAATAAAAGGAGAACGTATAGACCGCCACCACTGCATGCGCAGAGCAGCTCATGAACGGGTGGGAACGTTTGATTTTATCATGACTATCATTTCCATTGCATCTCTGAAAGAGCAATAAAGGAGAAATTTTAAAGAGCAGTTTTTGCCTTTTATTTTGATTGAAACCAAATTAACACACTTATGTAATTACGCTAATATTATAAGGAGTTAATTTTCGGTATTGTTCAACCTATTTAGATCATTTATTCATTATTGCAAGGTATGTACGTTTCCTCTATGTGTACGTAGGCTCTATTTCATTAAGATAACTATCCAAAACATCGAATAATAAATGTGCAACTACAGAACTACTCGCTATAAAATCAGTAGTGCTGAGAAAGAAAAGTAAGTGTTAATTCAATCAACGTAAAACACGTTCATTCAACACAATTTTAGGATTGTATACAGGATGTACCACTTAAAACTCCCAGGTCAAATATCTCGGAAACGGATGAAGAGAATTTTGTAAAAAGTAGTTACTAAAGAATGTGATTGACTCTAGTTTGCTCTCACAATTGTGTTTTATTATGTGAAGGTATAGATGGCGCTGCGATGAAAAGAATTTTTTTGATCGCCACAATCTTCATTTGTTTTTTATTCGAAAGAGTATTAAAATTAATGTAGATTTTATTATTTGTGTTAGTTTCCAAAATTTAGCGGTTTCATAGATATTCGTGTTTAAGGAAAGTAAAAGTAATTTTAAAGTTTTGTCTTTATTTTGTTTAAATAATTAATTTGTAGGGGAAAATAGCAGTAAACATATTCACAATTCTTGCTATTATAGTTACTTCACAATTTAAATTTTATAGTTAGTTCCTTTTTATAAATTCCACTTCATGGGCACCCATAAGTATGTAGGCAGAAAAACATTCATGTCTGTGTTATATGTATATATGCTTGCTTTGATTATTTAGGAAATATTTTGACACTTTCTTTATCAACTTTTGTGTTTTATTACTCTATCGTTATATGCATGTTTCAGTGATTGTTTGAGGAAACTATCTGAAATTACTTTTTTTGATTTTTTGTACAATTGTGTAGTTAATTCAAAACTAGCCATTACCTCCCAAACGATAAGATACTGTGGAGTCTACAAACGTTATCATTCTTTTATTTGCTGATCATTATGATTATTTTATATCGTTTCACTTAAAAATATAATCGCCAAATAGAAACATGCTGTCGCCTGTGAACCTGTACAGTATATTTCATATTAATATTAATGGTTGGTTTTGAATCAATTAAATAAAATATTAGTCAAATTAAACAAATAAAATTTGTAAGTAAACGAAATCTTTTTCTTAATTCAATTAAAGTTAAATGTCAAATTAAATATATAAGTTAGAGCAATCATCCTGTATGTATTAAACTAGCAACATTATATACTTGGTGTAACTTTATATTAAGCTCGTAATAACACATGGATGATGTTAGTTTCGTAAATTTATGAAGCTAATACACAAGAAACTTAAATGGAAACTGTGGCTTGATACTAAACAAAATACACTACAGAAAACATCTTTTAGCAGAATAATACACAGAAAGTTAGATACGCATTTCGACAATTATATTGTCATCATCAGTAGACGTAAGCTATTACTAACATTGCTCGTAGTACTGTTAATTTCGTCAAACTTAATACTAAAATCCTATCCTCTAATTCAATATTGTAAGGGTACTTGAAAGCTGTATCGTTATTTACACCACAAACTTATATAAACAAAATTGGGGGGTATCGGCCAGTTATCTGAATTCATTAATCTATTTCTATCTTTGTGTAAATATATCTATATACTCTCATAACTATCTTGTAAAATTTTTATAAGTGTTGGTTAGAAAGTGTCGTTCAAATCATATAATTCGTTGAAAAGTCTTTTGGGCAGTCCTAAAGATAAAATTGAGGTAGAAGAAAAAGCTGGAATTTACAAAATTAATTCTAATAAATGGGAGAAAAAATATATTGGCCAGACTAAACGTTTGATTGAAACTCGCTGTAAAAGAGCACATCGTTCATCAACGGTTTAATAGGACAGAGAAGTCTAGTGTGGCTCGGCATATTTTGGAGAACTAGATAATTATGAGAGTATATATGTTATAGTGAAAGCAGGAAATTCAGGAAATGCCAAGAAACACTAGTAAAAGCTTGCTTACACTGGTTGTACTAGTTAATGTGATTATACAACAGGATTTACTAATAAAGGCTCACAATCACTAGTAAAAGTACATTCACTGATTGCCACCAGTAAATGTGCAGCAAGAATACTTTCAAGGTAGTTTAAATAACTTTTACACATGGAGGCGGTCAGCTGTTCTCGGCTCAGTAGTTCCACAAGCCAGTAGAGTAAATGCTTACCTACATACAGCGGTCACTTTGAATAATAGTTTGTTTAAGTATACCATTTCTGACCCCAAATTTATAAAAACCATCTGATGTCACATCAAGTACTACTGCAAGAATTGATCTTGCATTTCCCCGTCCCCTGTCAACTTCAGGAATAGGAACACGAACTGTACTCCCTTTTTCAATAGCTGGATAATGATTGTCAGAGAACTTTTTCATTCTTTTAGCTTTCTGTTCCAATCCCTGCAACGATTCAATTCGCTGATCTTTGATTTTTTGCTTTCTGCAGCACATGTCACAGATGGAATCTTCACAACATCCTTGGTGACAATAGTTTTCACATGCAATGCACTTATTATTATCATTAGTGCGGTCTGCAGCTGTTTCAATAGTGTCGTCTTCTGCAAGCCGTGGTGTTCTCACCAAGTCTTCATTTGATGTAATGGTGTTTATTATGTTTCCTAATTCTTCTTCATCTTGTATATTCGCTAATGTTTCTTGGGGAACACTTGATGTTGCCAGACCTAATTTTACTGGTTCAGCTTTTCAAGTTTTCTAGAAACATTCCTTCCATGATTCAAACTAAGATAAACCGGCACAAACACAAAACATAACCACTTAACCTCAGTTTCAAAATGCGAAACTGTACGACGATTGTACGGTACGATTGAACTATTCAACGTGTCTATTGCGCATGCGCGTTATCGGGGTGAAGAGAATATCAGACATTCGCTGCTTGTGAGAAGTGGATGTTAGCATTCACTAGTAAAAGTGAGTTTAAATGTTCACTATACAACTTTTCCTTTCTAAAAACGGGTAAATCAGTAAAAACTAACTTCGACTATACCCTGTCTCAGAATAAGAAGGAGTGATTCAAATATCCCGCCAAAACATGGAGCACATAGCTTAAAATTTCGTAGTCAATTTGATATGAGATCATGACAATTGAGGTTAGAAGAACTGTTCTATTTCTAACTAAGGATTTAGCTGTTTTGTGTTTCATTTACTACTGTGGTTAAAACCAGATATTTTCACCTTTTTCTATTAGTACAGGTTTCTTATTACGTTTGACATATCTGAAATATAACATGTATATGAACATGTGGTAATATAATTAGTATTTAATTAACACTTACTTGAAATTAATGAGTCAATTCAAGAATCTGTGTGAGTTGTTCAGTTCATTTTTGGTGTGGATTCATCTATTGTTATTTTTGCAATGATATTAAGTGTTGGACGTTTGATTTTCGCACTGTCGTACAGTATTTTTGACAGATTCAGCAAATTCAAAGTTTCAAATGCCTGATCACTTGTTCCTTAGGTCTTAAGCCGTCTGATCACTCATGTTCATGTTGTACATAAAAGTACGGATTTTATTTAGTAAAATAATAAAGTATAATAAACGAAAGTATAAATGTAAGAGACTAGGTTATGGCTTGGCCATAAACATAAAATGACGTTTTGTCGAACTTATTTTCCCATGTTAAACTTGCCTAAGCAAGAACCAATGAAATACCTCAAAAATATACGCCATTTTGGCGCGATATTTGAATCACTCCTTCTTATTCTGAGACAAGGAAGCACTGATTCCCTACTTTCACTGTAACATATACATATATAGAAACATAGAAATGGATTAATGAATTCAGTGTAAACAACGATACCGCTTTCAAGTAACCCTTGGAATATTAGAATTAGAGGGTAGGATTTTAGTCTTAAGTTAGACGAAATTAACAGTACAATGACCAGGTACCGTTAATGATGTTAGTAACAGCTTAGGTCAATTTAGCGCAGACTTTACGTTGTGCGCCAAATTGTTGCACTTGACGTTGTGGGCCAAATTGTTGCACTTCACGTTGTGCGCCAAATTGTTACACTTGGTATTATGTTGGTGGTTAAAATTGTTTATAAAAGGTTGTATAGTGAACAGTGAGTAATTAATTAGGTGATTTCGGCATGATAATTCATCAAAGGTCCAGGATACTGTGCTGGTATCGAAAGATACGTGTGTATACTTGCGTGTAATGTGTATGGATCCGCACAGATTCACAAATGCATCGGACGGGCGCCGATATAGTCACTAAGAAATCGCGAAACTTCTAAGGGTAGAGATGACAAAGTAATGAGAGTGTGTGAGTAGTCAAGAAGTTGAGACCTTTTAAAGGATCCTGTGGTACAGGGAAATTGGCGGTTCATTTCTTAACCAATAGACAAAAAAACTCGGCAAAAAAAAAATAGAAACATTAACATTAGAACTGATGTTTGTATATGAAATATCTTGTTGTAGGTACCTGAAAAGGAAAAGGTTTTATTGCTGTACCCGGTTAAATTAACACCTCTCTTTTTCTCTGTATCTTTAGTTCGCGAAAGCTCCATGAGCAGCACTGTATATGATTTCTCCTGTAACGCATTGCGCTTATATCTCTTTTACTTACTAAATAAATACTGGGATTTTAAATTTTATTCTTAGTATACTTTTATTGAGTTTTTCTTCACAAAATGCGTATCATGCGTAAACTAAATTACTAACGAGAATGTGGGATATTGCTCCGTTTATTTTTCATGTTCGCGTGCCCTATACCCTACCATATAAGTTATGATATATGATGACTTTACTTGCTTATTTATTTACAGAGGAATCTCACTGAATACTACAATGCAGTAGATGCCAACAACATGATGATAATATTCGCATCTATGCTATACGAAAGGCGGATTATTTTCACCTCCAAGAGACTAACAAGGCTGAGTGCATGCGTCCAATCTGCCAACGATCTCCTTTACCCTATGAATTGGCAACATATCTTTATTCCTGTACTACCGATGGCCTTTAGTGATTACCTCCTTGCACCGATGCCATTCCTCATCGGTGTACCAGATGAAGTATTAAGGGTAATTTTTGAACAAATAGAATTTATTTTTAATCGCTAAAACTAACTCGATTCACATTTATTGTGTTTCAGACTGTAAATAGATGTGATATTGGTGATGTTGTGATCCTGGACGCTGACAATAATACTGTAGAATCACCTTTTGATGACGTACACAATTTACCATCAGAAGTAGTAAGTTTTTCCGAAACAAATACGAAAGTGAACTTGAAATATGTAAATGGCATTTTGTCTTAATCTGTGTTTATAGAAAACGTCTGTTTACTCACTAAAACGTATAATGATGCTCAACATAGAAACGATCGACATTTACACCGTTCTTCTTTTTGTGTTTAGATTACATCGTTAAAGAAACAACTTAAGAATAGATCGGCATTATTAGGAGACGGCGTGTCGAGGGCGTTCCTCAGGGCTTTGGTGCAGCTAATCGGTGGCTATAGAGACGCTTTATCGTTTGAAGACAAGGCTAACTTCGATGAAGAAAAATTTATCGAAACCAGGCCGTCTTCACTCCAACCTTTCCTGAAGGAGATGCTTCAATTACAAATATTTAGGCAGGTAAGCAATCTCGTAAAGAGATATTCTTATAGCGTAAACGTAGGCAATACAGATAACTTTACTCACATCCTATAGCTTTGATATCTAATTTTCATTACATTAAGCAGTAGATTTCATAGTTGTTTCGTTAATTTTGGCATATTATGAAACAGACAGTGAACTGGATCTTATTGTAGCGTAACCATGGGCAATATAGATTACATTAATTACCTCCCATGTCTTTCATACCTAATTTTCAAAAATTAAGAAATGCTTACTAGATTTCATAATTATTTAGTTAAATTTGGTATATTAAATGACACAAACAGCGTACTTGATATTATTGTAGCATAACCTTGGACAATATAGTAGACAGTACCTTTGATATATAATTTTCAAAAATTAAGAAATGCTCACTAGATTTCAAAATTATTTAGTTACGTTTGGCATATTGTGATACAGAAAGCATACTTTCAGAACTAGGTATGCAAACCTTAAAAATACAAAGTTAACAAATAACACATGAATTTGGTAATAAAAATATAAAACAATCTATAATAAGACATAGGATTAAAAACAAAATAGATTACCAATCAGCTTGTAATAAAAACAGTATCGTGCATCTAGCTATCTTTTCGTCTTTCTTTTATCTCCTTGGTACTCGGGGAACTAATAGTCCGTGAAATTTTATTATATAATTTAATGGCAATATGATTGAAATGCTTGTCACTTCTAGTTAGTCAACGATTATCAGGCAGCAACTCTGTGGAATTTACTGCAACTGTTCTTAATGTATAAGTATAAATTGGATGGAAATGTTAATCATTAAATTTATACAAAAATATGAGGTGTGGCCACCACACGACTTTCTTATACGTATGAGCGTTTCAAACTATACAATTTTAAGAATTTTTTTATACAAAACTTATTCAAAATCCTATTCTAAGTACTTTCATTCTCTTAATAAATCGCTATAGAATGCATTCTTTTCAAGATATTCGAAAAAAAGTGCTACTCGCTAAGAGTAAGGTGCTACTTCCGATCCGAATTTTGAAATTTCATATATACAAAAACTATTACAAATCCAGTTCTAAACACTTTTGTACTCTTGATAAATATATATAGACTGCATAAATTACGACATAGTTGCAAAAAATCGCTATTCGATAAGAGTAAAAGTGGTACTTCCGGTCTGAATTTTGAAATTTTTTTTATTCAAAAGATATTGAAAAATATGTTTTAAATACTTTTATATTCGTAACGTACTTGTCTAAAAAGCATGACTTGCGAGATATTCGCAAAAAACTGATTTTCGATAAGAGTAAAAGACCTACTTCCGATTGGAATTTCGAAAAACTTTTTTAAGACAATTTGTCTCAAACTTAATTTTAAATACATATGAATTCTTTATAAATTTGTTTAAACTTAGTAGTTGACGAAATATTGGCAAAATTCGATTTTTTCACTGAAGTAACTGCTACTTCCGGTCTACCAATTTTACTGAAAAACTAATCAGATCTCAAGAGGGAGATTATACACGTAAATACAAAATTTGGAATTGATAGCTATAGCGGTCTGACCGCTATCGTGGTCACAGACAGACACACAGACATTTTTTAAAAACCACTTTTTCGATATCAGGGGACTTCAAAACGTGGACTTCTGCAAAAATCTCGAGGTCGAAAATTTTCATCATCACAATACTTCCTTATACTGTATAAGAAAGTAATTATTGCAAGGATTTGTATTTTTCGAGACTTTCCTAGGCTCCTAATTACCCTTCGCTCTACGTGAATACTTTCGTTCATAATGCGATATTTCCCCATATTATCAATTCGTATGCCCTTGCTGATTAAAAGAAAAACTGGTAGGTATGGCGTTGGCAATTATTTTCGCCAAATATGGCCAAACATCAATGCTGTAAACATAAATGCGATACCAGTTAACCTGTGTAAAAGTGATGTTGATTTGGGCATTCCGCTTCAGCATGGGGTCGTGTAGGGTAAGGTCACCCAAGAGAGTCAGTATTCAAGTCTAATTTAAAAACAACAAAATTAGGTGTGGCCACCATACCACTTTCTTATAGGTATGAGGGTTTCAAATTAGAATTTTAAGAATTTTATTATACAAAAATTATTCAAAATTCTATTCTAAGTACTTCTGTTCTTTTAATAAATCTTTATAGAAAGAAAAACTGCAAGATATTCGAAAAAAAGTGCTACTCGCTAAGAGTAAAAGTGTTACTTCCGGTCCAAATTTTGTAATTTCATGTATGCAAAAAACATTCCAAATCTAGCTCTAAATGCTTTTGCACGCTTGATAAAAATATATAAAGCGCATGATTTAGGACATATTTGCAAAAAATCGTTATTCTATAAAAGGAAATGTGTTATTTCCGGTCCGAATTTTGAAAATTTGTTTATACGAAAGATATTGAAAAGTATGTTTTAAATTCTTTTATACTCGTACCTGCCTAGAAAGCATGACTTGCGAGATTGCAAAAAACTGATTTTCGATAAGAGTGAAGGAAGGACTTACTTCCGGTAGGAATTTCGAAAAACTTTTTTGATACAATTTTTCTGAAATTCAATTTTGAGTACATTTGAATTTTTTTCACTGAAGTAAACTACTACTTCCGGTCTACCGATTTTATTGAAAAGCTAATCAGTACAGAGCGGACACGAAAGGTTCATTACTCATCGCCCACGGGCGCACTATTAATTTTATTTACATAATTGGATAACAAGTGGGTGGTGATCTATAAAATACAAAATACCTTATTATTTGTTTATTTTGTAGTTTAAATCAAGTAAACTTTCCGTACTTTATTTATCTTACAAAATATAATAAATTTTAAGAACCCCTCACGCTCCTATCTACGCCGATGAAGATAGGAAATTTACGAAGTAAATGGACTTTTTTTGCTCTCATTCTCGGGCGTAAACAGATGTTACTGTTCACCATATGAATAGTGCTATTCAGTAACTGCGTGCTGTTTACATTATTTCTTTGCTCCGTCGTAGTTTAAACCTGGGACGTCCGCTCTGTACTAATCAGATCTCAAGAGGGAGATTATAGTTGTAAATACAATATGTGGGATTGGTGTCTGTAGTCGTTTGGCCGCTGTCGTGGTCACACACGCACACAGAGAGAGAGAAAAAAATTGTTTTAAAAAACTCGAGGTCGAAAATTTTCGTCATCACAATACTTCCTCATTACTACGTATAAGAAAGTAAAACCAATGTCTCGAATCGGATTGACTGACTTTGCTCAACGTATAATGTCATCAGCGTAGATAATTACAAATGCGATGCCAATATTCAAGAGAAAATCAATAATACTAATAAATATTAAAAAGAGCGGCCCAAGTACCGACCCTGCGGCACTCCAAGTTCCGATCTTGCAACACTGAAAATTTACTATTTATTATATTTATGTTACTATTAGCTTTCTTCTTGCCGTTGTCACTAAAGCTAGTTTCTTAGTTTTTCCAATAAAGTATAATGCCATAACAGTCAAACCGCCTGACTGCGATCGCAGAACATTGGATATATGAAAATATTATGCGAACTACCTTTCTTGAACATTGAAGCAAAAAGACAACTAAACCATTCTGAAAAAATATCCTCACTAATTGCTAATTTAGATATGAGTTGAAATCATTTCCGTTGGAAAAAAACCGTTCTATTTATATCACTATTGCCTAAACAAGTTCATTTAAAAACGCCAGAAACTTCTAGGTTTGTGGGCTTTTTGAGTGTAACTTGAACAACTTCATTTAATAATTTAACATTTAATATGTGTACGTACATCACGTAACAGGACTTTAAAACATTTTGTTATTCATAATTCATAAATCAGTATTATCATCACTTTTCTTGGTGTGTCTTCTAATGTTACTGTTTGATTTTTGAATTATTACTTCATTACGTTATCCGAGTTACTATCTTTATAAGAGATTAAATGTCCTATCAAAATAAGTTATAATCTGTTCCGCTGCAATTTATATCGTCAGTATTCAAACTGAAATATACACACACATACATAAACATCGTACACACATTGTGCGTTTTAAATTAACTATCCAGAAGTAGAATTAGAGACCGAGAATAGAACACAGTCGCACGTGTTGTTGTTGTGTCATCACACCCTCGAATCACCATTTATTACCGGTTGTTATGTAATTTGCGTCCCAGCGAAGGCGTGATCTACGAATTGACGAAATCGTCGGGAGTTTCGTGGTTGAACGAGAACTCGACGTCGCGTCGACGTATGCAGTTAACGGCAACTCTTTCAGCACATTTCGCACGTTCACGAAATGAATTTTAAACATCAGAAAGGTACACATGCAAACTCTGCGGTGTTCTCTTTGTCTCACCACCAGCACCGCACTTTAAATAATTCCTGCTTATTAAAATTCATTACTTTAGCTGAGAATTAAGTAGGATAAAGGTAGAGTTTCGTTCGTTAGTGCTCAGCTGGGATTTGAAATTTATCGATTCTACATTTCCTTAATTAAATATTTGATCACGATGGAATTTTGTGAACGAATTTCAGTATTCCGACATTATATTGTATATACAAGTGTCCACAAAAAAACGCCCCAGCTCGTAGCACCTTTATTTGAAATGTGATGGTAACAGTCGACATACCAAATTAAACTACTTAAAAAGTACTATTAGAGAAATATCAAATTTTATTTTTGGCTACTCAGTTCATGAAGGGCCGATAGTCAACTTTTTTATGTTAAATGGCCACTTGCTACTTTTTTCACAGAATTTGATAAAGATTTTTTTTCTGAATTCAATGATGTAGCACAATACAGTTTTTTATTTTATTTCAAGATGGTAAAAAATAAAAAAAACATTGTGTTTAAATGTACTATCACTTTCCAATAATCATCTCCCCTTAAAGAGACCGGTACTGTAACCATGACTACCATAGCATGTAGTTGTATCAACCATAATATGTCTAAAATTAAAAAGCTTTGATGGCACCTTGAATAAGAAGGTTCTCACATTCAAGGTATTTTCAATAAAACAACCGTTTAATAATACAATGATGTTTTTTTAAATTTCTCAATGAAATGAACTTATTTTGACAAAAAATTAATGAAAATGCTCAAACTGGGCACCGTCTCTTTTAAGGCACTGTCAACACCTGAATATCACACCCAACGTACCATTCGTTAAAACTTCTCGAAACATTTCCTGACATCCGTCAATTATTCGATTTCGCAAAACTTCGACTATATCAGGGGGTGTGGCATAAACAATATCTTGCAAATAGCCCCAGAAGAAAAAATCTATCCGGGTCAGATCACAAGAACGAACTGGCCACAAAATAGGTCCGTATGTTTCCATCCAAGTATCTCCAAATTCACTATTCAAAAGCTCTCTATTGATTATGGTGTTGTGTGGAGTAATTCCATCTTGTTGTAAAACTAAATTATTTCTTTCATTTAAGAATAAATTGTCAAGAACTTCTAGTAAGTCTTCACTTAAAATTTGGTAATACTTTTGCTGGATAAGATTTCCATCGATGAAGATTGGATCTATTATTCGTTCATCTAATATTCCATACCAGACATTAAGTGATCATCTTCTTTCTGGAGCTTGTTCTACGGAAACATGTGGATTTTCTACATAAGAGTAGCGATTATTTTTTTTTAATTTGTAAATTGACATTCGTCGGACAATAATATTTTTTTTGTAAAACAACGGTTCACGTCTTAACTGATTTAAAATAAATTACAAAAATTTATACGACGTGCCGGATCACCTTCTTCTAATGTGTGGATCTTGCGCGGCACAAATGCTTTGTACTTTGTTTTTTCAAAACTGAATACACATTTACTTGTATATTTGACGCAGTTTCTCTTACAGAAGTCCAATGATTCTCCTCAACACACCGTGAAACTTTCATCCCTACTAAGTTTCTCTCACAGAAGTCCAATGATTCTCCTCAACACACAGTGAAACTTTCATCTCTAAATTTTCATCTCGGAATTTCCGATTTTGTGTCCTAGGTTTTTTAAACCATTCATACCGTCTCAAATTGATTTCCAATCAAGTAAACTGACGGCGATTCGGTACTCGCCTGTCCGGGAAGCATTGTCCATAGATTCTACAACTTTGCGCACTGTTTTTGTGACACCCAAAATAAATTTCAAGCATATCCACGAACTCGTTATCCATTATGAAATGGTGACAACTGAAACAACTAAAATTGGTTTAGTGACACTGACATAAAATTAACATGGTGACAATAATGTCTAAGCACCCTATTACTAATAGAGTACAAGAATTTTGCAATGTTTTTTTTATTTTTTATTAACTTGAAATAAAACAAGAAACGGTATTGTGCTACATCATTGAATTCATAAAAAAAAACATATTTATCAAATTCTGGAAAAAAGTAGCACGCGGCCATTTAATAAAAAAAAGTTGATTATCGATCCTTGATGAACCGAATAGCTAAAAATAAAATTTGATATTCCTCTGATAGTACTTTTTAAGTCGTTTAATTTGACATGTCGATCGTTACAATCAGGCTTCAAATAAAGGTGCTACGAGCTGGGGCGTTATTTTGTGGACACCCGGTATGCAGGGTTGCTCATTAGTGCGTCAAAGTCCAATATAGGCGTTATTAAATAGTACCGAAGAAATTTATTTTATAGAAAGTGGCACAGTAACAAAAAGCACACATTTTGAAAATAATTTGAATTATACAGGGTGATGCGTTAAAACGACACACATTCGATTTTTTTTTAAAAAATCAAACACTTTTGTTTTTCCTCTACTACTTTAATTTGTGTTTTCATCGATATCTGGGGTTTTCGTTTTGGAAGACTCATTGTTGAGTTATTAATGAAAATTATAAAAAATTGGTCGTGACAATGTTTACCATAATAATTCTATGCGGTAGTATTACGATTATCCAAGACAAAATTATTTATTAAGTATGCAGCCAAGGCATTTGTTGAACCTACAAAATAATCAAACGTTGATTTTATTATACAGGCTGTTTGTTACGATGCAATCAATTTGGTTATCATCAAAGAGCGTTTACTGATTTTTTTTCAAATGGAACACCCCGTATATTATAAAATTTTTGGAATGATGCGTTAATTGCGCTTAATTTTTGTTAATAATGTCCTATACCCAAACCCAATAATTTCGGAGTTATTTTCAATTTTTCATTACGAACCGCTAAATTATTTGTTTTCGATTCGATTTAGTGTGTTGGGTAAACGATTTGACAAACAAAAACAAATAAACGACTAAAAGTATCAAACTTCAATTTTGTTAGAAGCAATATTTATAATAAATTTTCAAAGTGACCTCCATTTTGAATAGAACACATTTGCAGCCTTGACATAAAGGACCTATTTACGTGTTGCAACTTCTCAATGGAAACTGTTTCAAAAGCACGTATTATACGTTGCTTCATATCGTCTGCTGTAGTTGGAGGTGTCTGGTATACAATATTTTTTATGTACCCCCATAGAAAAAAATCAAGTTTGGTCAAATCTGGCGATCTAGGTGGCGAACTAATGGGACCACCGCGGCCGATCCATCTACCTTCGAATTCTTGATTCAAATAGTGTCGGACATTTAGTGCAAAATGTGATGGAGCACCGTCGTGCTGAAGCCACATATTTTCTCTAAGAACTGGAGGAACGTTTTGCAGAAGCTGAGGCAAGTAATATTGCAAGAAATTCAAATATTGCGCACCATTTAAATGTCCGTGAAAGAAATGTGGTCCAATTATAAAGTTGCCCATAATACCAGCCCAAACATTTATAGTCCATTGCCTCTGCTTATCAATCGATCTTAATATTCTTGGGTTGTCTATTGCATAATGATGAAGATTATGACGTTTTGGGCTACCACTCTGATAAAGGTCGATTCGTTGCATTATACAGTTACTCCAATATAATACGAAGTTCTTCTATTTTATTTTTTATCTGATTTTAAAGGCATCCAAAGGTTCTGGCTGCGGGGATAATTTTTGCCCAGAAATGTTCAAAAAGCGAACTCCAAACCACTTTTTAAAGCGTTGTAGCTATCCCTCACTGACTGTGTTTTGCTTTTTCTTAATTATTTACCAGTTACAATATTTTTTCCATTTTGTGGAACTAAGAACTCTTAAAAGTCCTTCTGTTACTTGATCCGACATTAAGTATATCTTACAGTTGTAGAAATCATTTTTTTTTGTTTTATTTACAAATTGTAGATCTTGCGACACTATATTTTCGGCTAAATCCATACGTTTCACTTTGTTCATTCAATTCTTGAAGACAAGCGATTTTTTATGGAAATACACAAATCACACACTAACTGCCTACTTAAAGTGAATACACGAAATGAAATACGTAAAACTTGTACGACCGGTGAAATACAGAATAGATATATGTATGTCGGGGATTCACAAACAAGTATATAGGGAATATACACTTCCAGAAAAACGCTATCGGTCACTTTTTTTGGATAGTTCTGGCTTAAAATTGAAGAATGTATATCTAAAATTTCGTATACATTTATCTGTAATATCTGCGACACAATTGTAAATTTATTATTTGGAAATTTATAAAACTGGCTTTCGTCGTGTTTGCAGGTCTTTTTTTTATTGCTCCTGCTTCTTAACTCAGGGCATACAACATTTATTGTTAATTTAAATTAATTTACTCAACAGAACTAATCAAAACAATAGACCTAGGTAGACGTAACTGTTAAAGTTCAAAATGTTCTCAAACCGTGTCAAGTCTGCAAGAGAGAGAGAAACACAATCTATGATCATGAGTGGAATCCCGCGAAAAAATCAGTTAGTCATAAGATCACGTTCATATATTTAAAATACGGTTGCACTCGTGTAAAAAGGATTTAAAATTTACATTTTGCATTATGTTAGTTAATTGAATAATGGTTTTAATTTCTTATAGTTTCGGTAACTTCTGATTACAAAACAATGGTTTTTTAAATGACATGTGTCTGGTCTCTCTGTGTGATTGTTCTAGGCGACGATCGCACCTAAGCTATCAACACCAAATTCTACAGTGAAACTTGTAATATTAGTCCCAACTGCCGATTAGTTTTTGAAAATCTGTGACTAGAAATAGCCGTCTTTTCAGCACGAAAGTGATACGCGAATATATGACCAACTGTTAATTTCATTAAATACTATAAAAAAATCTAATGTATTCATAGGTTAGTTTGCGAGAAAAAAAAACTCAAAATTCCGAACGGAACTAACGCTTTACAAATAATTACATAAACATAAACAGAAGCATTATTTTAAATACATATTAGGAAACGAAATTAAATGTAGTATATATGATAAAAGTGTATTATTATTATACAAAAGGAACGTCTTTCCTGTCACGAATAAGTTTGATTTTCTTTCGTTGCAGTTTATAGAAGAACGGCTGAACATTTTGGGCGCCGGTCTGGGATTCACCGATCAGTTCGAAACCGAAGTCTCCGTCTATTCGGAGAAATCCAGCTCGAAACTCAAGCAACAGTACAAAGAGTGGACGTCCACCATGAAAAAAGAAGGAACGGCCTTCTTTCGCAACGTCAAAGACAAGGTAAATAAAGATTTACTCATTGCTTCTAGATTTCCTCGGCCGCGGTCCATATCTCTTTCTGAGCTTACTGGCTTTATTATTTAGCCAAAGAAACACGATTTCCTTAAGTTTCTTAAAAAACTGCATAATTCTGTTACTTCCACCATAAATGTTGAGTCTCCTTTGTATAATTTTTTAGTATATCAAACTCTTGTTCTGTTGAAGCCTTATTTAATCATGTATTTATGGATATTAATGTCCAAAACATTTTTGGTTTGCTAGCCAAAGTGCCAAAGAAGCGAATCACTGGAAGGTACCGAATTGTTTTTATTAAAACCCGTTATATGATAAACATATTGTTTGAAGAAAAAAATACTCTTATCATATATGGTTTAACGAGCACGTGCTCATTTGCAATTCCTTTTTTATGATAGACGAAAAACACGTCATATAGCCTTTCAGCATTTGCTAAACATTAAACTAGTGCAGCGGTGTGATGTCAAAATAAACTCGATATTAACTAATGTGTACCTTGACGATAAGACACTTAATATGCAACTAGCAGAAATTGTTGATGATATCGCAAGTTAGTGGACATGAAGGCAAGGTCCTGTTTATTAACCTCATCGAAATAAACATAGCATATCACTTCTGTGTTGGACCTTACATGTAAGAGTTTAAAACAATACAATAATGCTATAAGATACTAAAGGATAATTTATAAAATTGGGCATATATATAATATGGTGCTGCGAGAAAAAGAAATAATTTCTATCAACACTTGGATTCAGTACCAGCGTTGAGATCTTTGTGCGGAATAATATAAAGTAAATATATATGGATTGTTTTTTTTTCAAAAACTATTATCATTAGACATATAGGCAAGAGGATGCAGTAACAGTGATACGAGCAGTACGTTTGTTGCTGGTTGTCCCTACTTGTAATGTCCTAAGAGTTAGTTCTCTCATGAAAAATCTTAATATGCATTTAGTTGCTCAAACAATGAGAAGTGATATTAGCCTAAAATATTCGAAGAATTAGGTAAACCTCCGGGGATATAAATTTATATCATATGTTTTATTCACAGTACAAGGAAATATTACGTTTGGAAAAATTCGGAAAGGTTTCTGCAATTGCTGTTAGTTTCATATGCCGGTGTATTAGTATTAAGTTTTACACCAAATAAAGTACAACTGCAGTAATTTTACTTCAAAAATATATTATTCAATAGAATTGATTTTATGTCTTATTACCTGATTCCGCAAAACTGCCCCCTCCCCCAAAATCGTCTGCATATCCTTCAAGCCATTTTCAAAGCTCATTCTAAATTCTCAAACAATTACTCTGGTGACAACATTATTTCTGCTTTAGACGCGACTGGTGTACGTGCATTTCACGTTACTTTCAGTCATTTAACAGAACATGAGGACTGTATACAGGCGCTGGATGATTTAGCTTGTGACATGCTTGTCACCGAATACCAAATTCGATTTACTGCAACTGCAAGAGCAGATAATCCCACACTATAAGAAATATAATAGCAAAGACTGCTATCTCTCACACAACATTGACGGCCTTCCATTATAAAACCATCACGTAATAAAGAACAGGCTTGACAATAACGACTTCCAGTGCTCATGATATCCGCATAAACATAAAAGCCCATAGTTTGAAGGCGATCTTGACTACCGCAACGTCAAGAAAAATACGAGTCCTGAAGATGATCCATACAATTGCTGAAGAAACGTCGGCAGTAGAAGCAGCCAAAACGCGTTTCTATTCTCGCAGACGAGGAAGACAACCAATAAACTTCAACTAAACAAATATTTCATAAATTTAATAACAATTAGAAAATGTATCGCCACTGCTTCCCGAGACAAAGACGCATTTGGAGCTTATTGGTCTTCGCAATTTCATATATTTATCGTATAGATACGAAGTGTTGGGATACTCGTTTACACGTCAATACGAAGAGAGCTAATAAGCTTGAAACCCGTCCTTGTCTCTGTGAATAGGAGCAATACATTGTTTACAGTCATTTAACGGCATTAGTTGTAACTTCTTTTGCAGATAAATTAGTGCTTTGTATTTGTACATATCTGTTAGTAGACAAGTGTAATTAGATACATATTATATGTGTGTATAATTAAAGATTAGTTTTTGCTTGTAAGTTTGTTTTCAGCTTTGTACGGAAAGAAATTCATAATGCCGGTACCAATTTCATAAAATAGAATACTATAGAATTTATAATGGTTTTTACGGGAAACTTTAATTTTACTTTCATATACAATGAGATCAATCTCAAGTGAAGTGTGCAGGTATCTTAAAAATCTCTAGATTAGGGTATTTTCTTGTTAGACAGATACGTACAGGTGAAATGTTTGATCTGTCAAAACCATATGTGCACATTGTACATACACATAACCTACACACAAGTGTTTCTCAATATTACCAACTAGTCATCGTTGCCAACTTAAAAATGAGGTGTGGCCACCACACGACTTTCTTATACGTATAAGCGTTTCAAATTATAGAATTTTAAGAATTTTTTTATACAAAAATTATTCAAAATCCTATTCTAAGTACTTCTATTCTCTTAATAAATCTCTATAGATTGCATACTTTGCAAGATATTATCAAAAAAGTGCTACTCGCTAAGAGTAAAAGTGCTACTTCCGGTCCGAATTTTGAAATTTAATATATACAAAAAATATTGTAAATTCAGTTCTAAATACTTTTGTACTCTTGATAAATATATATAGAATGCATAACTTACGACATATTTGCAAAAAATCGTTATTCGATAAGAGTAAAAGTGGTACTTCCGGTCTGAATTTTGAAATTTTTTTTATACAAAAGATATTGAAAATTATGTTTTAAATACTTTTATACTCGTAACGTACTTGTCTAAAAAGCATGACTTGCGAAATATTCGCAAAAAACTGATTTTCGATAAGAGTAAAAGACCTACTTCCGGTAGGAATTTCGAAAAACTTTTTAAATAAAATTATTTTGAATTTCAATTTTAAGTATATATGAATTCTTTATAAATTTGGTTAAACTTAGTAGTTGACGAAATATTGTCAAAATTCGATTTTTTCGCTGAAGTAAACTGCTACTTCCGGTCTACCGATTTTACTGAAAAACTAATCAGATCTCAAGAGGGAGATTATACACGTAAATACAAAATTTGGAATTGATATCTACAGCGGTTTGACCGCTATCGTGGTCACACACACACACACAGACACACACACACACACAGACACAGACACACACACACACACACACACACACAGACACACACACAGAGAGAGAGAGAGAGAGAGACACAGACATTTTTTAAAAACCACTTTTTTGGTATCAGGGGACTTCAAAACGTGGACATCTGCAAAAATCTCGAGGTCGAAAATTTTCATCATCACAATACTTCCTTATACTACGTATAAGAAAGTAAAAATGTAGGCCACGCACCTTCACTTGAGATTTATCACATTGTACATAATATATGGAAGCATTGTGATGATCAAAATTTTCAACCTTGAGATTTTTGCAGATGTCCACGTTTTGAAGTCCACTGAATACGAAAAACTGGTTTTTAAAAAATGTATCTCTCTCTCTCTCCCCCTCTTTCTCTCCTCTTCCTTTCTCTCCCCCTATCGCTCTCTCTCTCTGTGTGTGTGTGACCACGATAGCGGTTAAACGTCTAATAATAGCAATTCCACTTTTTATATTTACCAATATAATCTCCATCTTGAGATCTGATAAGATTTTCAGGAAAATCGGCAGACCGGAAGTAATAGTTTACTTCAGTGAAAAAATAGAGTTTTACCAAATTTCGTCAACTACTAAGTTTAAACAAATTTATAATGAATTCAAATGTACTAACATGTGAATTTGAGAAAAATTTTATAAACAAGTTTTTTGAATTTCCTACCTACTTCGGGGTCTTTTACTCTGATCGAATATCCGTTTTTGCGTATATCTCGCAAGTCATGCTTTCTAGGCAAATACATTATGAGTATAATAGTATTTAAAGCTTGATTTTCAATTGTTTTTGTATAAAAAAAAAATCAAAATTCGGACCGGAAGTAAGACCTTTACTTTTACTTTTATCGAATAGGGACTTGTTGCAAATATCTCGTATATTATGAATTCTATATAGATTTTTCGAGAGTACAAAAATATTTAGAACTGTATGTGAAATAATTTGTGTATAAAAGACATTTCAAAATTCGGACCGGAAGTAACACACATATTCTTATCGAGTGGAATTTTTTTTGCAAATATCTCGCAAAGTATGCATTGTATTGAGATTTATTAAGGAGATAGAAGCACTTAGAATAGAATTTTTAATATTCTTTTATAAAAATCTCAAAATTCGGGCCTGAAGTAACACACTTACAGGTGTTTTTTAAAGAAAAAAGTTAATTTAGAACAACTTTTGTATAATTTGAAACGCACACACCTTATTTTTTATTTTATATATAATAAACATTTTATAATTATGCAATCTTTATGTGATTGTACTGACGCCTTTACCTACAGTTTCCACAAATTAATCGTATATCTACACTCGTTCCACCCAAATGCTAACATGACTAGCCATCACTGACAGTTACGTATCTTATCATTTTCTCTATTGTTACAGGCGAATCCAGCCATGAAATCAGCAGTAAAAACGGTACGTGGTATTTCTCGTAAGCTTGATTCACTGCTTCATTCACCCTCAAAGGCGGATCTATAAGTTTGAGGAGGTGATGCGTATGACTGCGATTGTTGTCCCTAAGAATGACAATTCTTAAAATGGGATATCTTATTATTATAAAACATGGTTCTATATATACAGATTTATAGATCCGTCTCTATTCTCACTAGTTTTTAATTGCACATGATCCGCATATATTTATATTACTTTTATATTGTACCTGAACGGGTAATGAATTTTTTATATTGGTTTTATTTTTAAATATTTTTTTTGATGTTTTCTTTTTTTTTTTCTGAATTTTGTGACTTTTGGAGATGAATTAAATAATTTTGCTTTTCGAAAATGATTTGTGGTGTTTTTATTTGTACATAACTGTTTTTTCATTTACTAACATTTTACATTGCATTTCGTTTTTTTTAACGATCGCTTTTGTTTGAATACGCAAAATTGGCATGGCCGCAAGGCATTTTTAAAAATGTAATATTATAGTGCTTGCCCTGTACATATATACATATTTGCATTGTCGCATAAATGAACATAGACATATTCATCGTATGTTGCGCTATCGCAAATTGTCCTGAGAATTTAATTTTAATGTTATTGAATATCTTTCAATTTTATTCACTTAAAAAGATCTTGTTTTATTAAATACCTGGAGAAAAATAAAATTTACATTGCATCAATTCTAAAATATGTAATTGTTAAACATCTTTTTGAAAATAGGGACCAACATGATTTAATTAATTGTCGTTTTGTACTACTGGTTATTTCAAACTTTTTGAATCGGTAACAACAAATTAATTGGTCTACTTGCATGACTTTAAAATGTTATCATTTTGTCAAAAACCCTGCATAAGCATGCCTTAATCTTCATAACCAAACACAAACAAGGAATTCCGAACAGTTTAAAATCTAATCTTGAAATTGTGAATATCGGGGTCCTTCCAGGATCTATCTTATGTCCCGGTTTATTTTGATTGTATATTAACAATCTTTCTTCACTATTGAGATTTTATGTCTGAATTACTATGTATGCTGATGGCATGCAGTTTATTACACTTAAAGAAAATTTCAGAAGCTCTTATCGCATTAAAAACTTGTTTAACTGTCTACTAATTGTTATACCTTATCTAACTTAAAAGGACCGTCTAATATCAATGTTTTAAAACGTAGGCTTGCCTAATATTCGTTGTAAACTAAAATATGGTATCATCTACGTATATAAAAAGGCAATATTAAAATTGGGAATGTGTTACATATGATTACGTCCCAAATAATGTAAGCAGCTTCAATGGAAGTAAATATATTTGTATTTTGTAGGTCCACATTTCTAGAAGTAGTTCAGCAACGGTTTGTTTTTAAATACTTCAGGAATTTTATTTACAATATAATTATAAAATACAAACGCATTTCTTTTAGTGCTTTAGGCGGGATTTCCAACTATACGTTGGACGTAGGCTTAGACGCGCTTGGAATATTTTTTAACGTTCAAGCACGCGTTTAGGTTATCAGTTGGTAAAAATTTATACACAAAATAGAAGTAATTTAGATTCAAAACCACAGTGACGAACTAAACTACTAAAACTACTATTAGAAGAAGAAAGTAATGGAGAATTCTTACTCTTACATGTGTGCAGTAAGCGGAAGATAAAACCAGGAAGGGAACTGTATAGAAAGAGGGCAAAAGAAAGAAGATATTCCAATACTAAATAGTAATCATATGCTTCAAGATCAAGGAACATTACCAGATGTTCATGATAAGTAAACAACGATTAGATTTTAAACGGTAATCATTTTGAAATTCATGATAAATAGGATAACGATACCCATACCAGAGCACGCCGACCACGAGAAGCGACAGTATTGTCGGATCCTTTGAAGTTTCGTATCCCACTTTCGCCTCGTCGTATCTAAGTGAAACATCCACCAAGTACATTCAGAAAACGCATTTATATTTACACTGAAATACACAAAACAAATTGTAATAACTTTGAATTTTAATTAGACTTATAAAATGTATTATATTTCTACACAGAATGTAGATATTATGTACTTCTTAATACGTATGTACAAGGGATAGTGGAAACATTGTAATATGTTGTTTTTTAAACTCGAAAAAGTAGTCGTTTGTGTCGAAGCAACATCATAAAAAAAAAAAAAAAGAGGTGCGTTTGTTTATGAAACATATTAGGTAATATCTTCCAAAAAAATGTGGTGTTCTGAAACTCTTAATAGTGTTAATTACACTTTATTCATTCAGTGCCAAAAATAATAGGAGTATCTTTTATATAAATTTGGGATACCATTAAAAACAAATGTCCGAGAAAACGTTTTTTTGCTTCTGCTGTAAAACTTACAGAATGCTACTTAATACTCCAATTAATATGTTTAATTCATATATTATAATCTTATCTGAGTAAAATATATTTTTTTTTCAGTTTTGTCTCAGCCTTTTCGTCACTTCTTTGTAATTTAAATCTTTGTTTATTTGAGAGAATAAAAATGTTGATTCTTACGAACATCTTGTCTAGAGGAGACGTTGTGCACAGACAACCACGCTCGCCTAGGCCACCGAAAAAATAGGAACACGCTTCTAACGTCTTTGTCGCTTCTCGTTGATCATTGTTATCTACCCATACCATTACAAAAGAACTGTATTTAAAGTTAAGAATGATAAAAAGTTATAATCGGGGAGGCAGCCAAAGCAGGACATATGATGATTGTGGAAATTAGCTTTGGGATGAGAAAACGAATACCGGTTGTATATAATAGACTGTCACTATTAACACCGGACGAATAATGGAAGTATAGAGTACAACACAATGGAACGGTTTAATTGACATATATTTTCAAAATTTGCTATAATGTTTTGCCATATAAGTGACACATCTGTTTAACGCTACGTTCGTCGCATTGTAGGGAATCCCACCTTAGGAAGCTTTTAAAAAATTTGAATTTGCCAAAATATATGAATTCTATCGATAAAATTATAGTAGCAATAAATTATCGATGGCGCTTACTGTTTACAAGCCTAACTTTATTTATCAAGTTGCGATTGTACCAAAACCAACAAATCCGGCATGATTTGAATTTTAGTCCTCTGTCCTTCTTCTGTTCTCCTAGGTTACAAATCATTTGGAATATGGTGCGAATACATCTCAACATGAACTGGAAAGATAGCTTGAGAAATTCATACTACATGATTAGGTGATATTTATATTTTAAAGATCGTTTGTATAAATCGGGATTTTTCACTGTTATAAAAACATAAATCTTACCTAATATATAAAAACGATGGTGTATGTTTGTAAACGCATGACGTTTAAACAACTGGACATATCGAAGCCATATTTACACCATATATTCGTTAGGAACTTCGATAGGTTTTTGTTAGGACTCGATAGGTGGCGCTGGGTTCAAGATATTGCAATAAATTGTATTTATGGTCAGATTTGGCTTATATTCTCTTTAGTCTTTCATTTACTTTAAAATACATATTTTAATTTTTGATAAAAACAAAATATATATTAAACAAATTATTTTTGGACAGAACAACTTTTGTTGGGTCAGTTAGTATTTTATAAAAAAATACATGCATCTAGCTACATAACCTGGAACTTCGCTTGCAATGCAGTATGTAGAGCAGCGTTTTTTTTTAGTTAGAAAAATAATTCATGGAATGAATTTACATATTCGTCAGACTCCGATTAAGTATTAATGAAATTGATTTATAGAAGAAAACGGCCGAAAATATTTGAAAAGTCAAGGAGGTATGAGTTGAAGTTCTTCGAAAAATTTCACTTTACAAAGGAGGTGAAAAACAAATTTTAGGCTATATACGAGATAATATTAATTAATTAATTTCTGTGAATTGATGTACGAAAGCTTTTATTTTTTGGGGAAATTTTCTTAACGCTTCCAGAACTCATTTTACGTATGGATTCACTATTACTCTACTGTATTTATTTCCTCTTCGCTTCTCTTACTAGTATTGTAATTAACACATTATCTAAAAACAATAAATTAGTACACCGAATGTTCTTATTAAATTGAAATAAGATTAATAAAAATATTGAGAAAAATATACAGGATGCCTCAAAAGTTTAGAAAAAACGCAACTGTATAAATTTATATAATACATACGTTTATATATTTAAATATTTCAATATCAAATTGGAAACGAACTGTACTAACTTCCAACATATTATACGTCATTGTATTTGGATTGATGTCTGCAGTCGTTATCGGCAAAAGATAGGGTGCAATTTGAAAAAAAGGAATGGGCGTGATAGTATAAGAGTTGTTGACACAATTGATCGTCAAAGCATGGAATCAGAAAGAGTTTTTTATGTCATTTAAAACAGTTCGTGTTTGATCATTGCATCCATCCTCTTAACGGTGCGGTCTTCGATGCCTAACCCTAACGGGGGTCCATAGATGGAGCTGTGATTGCATATGGATTTTTTGCAGTTTTTATTATAACCCTTGATCGATAGAGAAACAAACAGAGAAATATTTATAATAAAGATATTAATACAACAAAAATTAATACAGAAAGTGTTCCTAAATTCGAATTAAAACACCCATCTAATGGATTTTTTCGGTACCATTTTAGGCGAAACCAAAAATCAAAATTCATTTTTTTTTTATTCGACATCAGCATAGTGCCTTTTATAAATTGAGTCAATTTCGTTCTGTTTCTTCCAAATTTACTAATTTTATGATTTTTTTTGGAAAAAACTAAGGGCACTAGGATTTTCAAAATAACTCAACCTGATGAGTGTATTTTAACATTTACTGTGTGAACATTTCATTGTTCTTGATTTACAATTTTTCGTTAAAATGGTACCGATATTCCTTATGGACATATAACACGAGCGAACCCCAGCTTTAAATAATGGAAATATCAGTTGTACCCCTTTATACGTGAATTAACTAAAATAATCTTTTACTACGATATATACATAATAAATAATCTTCTCTCTACGGATATCTTATTCCAAAGTATTAAAACAGATTATTGATCTAATGAAAACGATTCTATTGAGGCAGTATAAAAGTAATTTAATGATAAAATAACACGTAAAACATACGAGCATGTGTTCTGCATTCTTTTCATTGTTTCTTAGTACAGTTTCATAAATATAGTACTTTTACTATGCTCTGCCCAACTTATGTAAAATACGATAGATACTATGTTTCTTAATTACTACAACCATACATACATATTTGGAAGTATGCATTTCCAATTACTTTATACTTTATTTAACGGTGCGACCTTCGATGCCTAACCCTAACGGGGGTCCATAGATGGGGCTGTGATTGCATATGGATTTTTTGCAGTTTTTATTATAACCCTTGATCAATAGAGAAACAAACAGAGAAATATTTATAATCAAGATAGTAATACAACAAAAATTAATACAGAAAGTGTTCCTAAATTCGAATTAAAACACCCATCTAATGGATTTTTTCGGTACCATTTTAGGCGAACCTTAAATCAAAATTTATTTTTTTTTCGGATTCGGCATCAGCATAGTGCCTTTTATAAATTGAGTTAATTTCGTTCTGTTTCTTCCAAATTTACTAATTTTATGATTTTTTTTTTGAAAAAACTAAGGGCACTAGGATTTTCAAAATAACTCAACCTGATAAGTGTGTTTTAACATTTACTGTGTGAAACTTTCATTGTTCTTGATTTACAACTTTTCGTTAAAATGGTACCGATATTCCTTATGGACATACAGTGTGACCAGTGAAGTCCGCATCATATGGGATTTTTTTTTATTAACAGATTTATTCTAAATTTGAGTTTGGCATCAATTTCTGCTTCGATCAAGATGAAAATTAACCAAAAAAAATAATAGTCACGTGATTCGCATTAATTATCTGTCAAATTTAAATTTTTGTCCAAAAAAATTCAAAAGTGGGGTTATTTCTCAAAATTTCGAAAAAAGTTATTAGAAAAAGTTTTTCTAAAGACAATTTTTAGCCCATATGCAAACTTTCAGCTGCAGAAGATAATTTAGATTTTTTGGCATTTTTTTTGGAAATTGCACCACTGTTGCGAAATAAGACAACGCAACCTACATAAAACTTCTTAGTTTTAACAATGCTTTATTCCAGACACATTTTCTTTAAGGCAGCGCCATATTCAATGTGTGTTTTTCTACAAAATCCAAAGAGGGCTATTAAAATTTGGTCACATGTGATGCAAAGTTTATTTGTTTTTGACCCTGTATAAGGTAACTTCATAAAATAACTATTTTTGAAAATGTAGTTTGTGTCTAAAAGTAATACAAATATATTAAGAAAATAGTTTAATTGAAAAGCCAAATTTTCTAATAAAATAATCATAATACATTATAAAAATGAAACGCATTTAAAATTCCACCTTTTCAATTAATAACAATATGTATTTTTGGTATTTGAATATTAAATTAAACATAATTTGAAAAACCTAAAAATTAAAATTACATTTCTGTGTGCCTCCCATTGCGTTCAATACAAACAATTGTTCTTCTTGATACATCTTTAATGGAGTTTCTGATACTAAGGGGCCTTATTTCTAAAATACAGTTTCGAATCACCGTTTCCAAATGATCAACATTACGGAAAGGTTTTTCTTTGTAAACTTTTTGTTTTAGGTAACCCCACAAGAAAAAATCAAGTGGGGTTAAATCCAGAGACCTAGCCGGCCAGTATCGCTCCATATTACGCCCAATTACTTTGCCCCTAAATATTTCCAAGAGGCGTTCTTGAACCCGTCTTGTAGTATCGATGGGAACACCGTTACACTGGTACCACAAATTATGCCTTATTTCAATAGGCATATTGTCCAAAACTTCAATGACCTCGGTGTTAAGGAAGCGTAGGTATTCTTCAGAATTTAAATTGCCTCTAAAAAAATAAGGCCCAACAACTTGATCGTTTAAAATACCGCACCACACATTAGTTTTAAAGGAATACTGGTCCTTGCATTCTATTATAAAATTTGGATTTTCTTGAGCCCACCATCTACAATTTTGAGAGCTAACAACGCCGTTTGAAGTGAAAGTGGCCTCGTCTGTCCATAAAACGTGAAACGGAAAGGACACAGTTTCTTCTTTTTTCCCCTGGTACCAAAAAGAGAATCCCAAACGTATGTCAAAATCTTGTTCCTTAAGAGTATTTATAAATTTAGGTTTATACGGCTTAAATTTATTTTTGTGCAAAATATTCCTTACACTCTCTCTTTGAACGTCAGTTCTGCGAGAAACATGTCTAATACTAGTTTGACCATATTCCACAATATCTAGGCAAACATTTAATTGGACTTCTTCACTATGTTTTATAGGATTGTGAGGTTTTTTAAATGAACTTTCCACAGATCCAGTTGATTTAAATTTCACCATAATCCTACTCACAGTAGATTGTTGCACATTTTTGCCTGAATGCCTTTCATTAAAAATGTTGGCCGCTACACGATGACTTGTGTTTTCACCACATATTAATACAATTTCAACTCTTTCCTGTACAGTTAACATTTTTTTATTTAATACGCAATATTAATTAATTTATTTATTTATTTTTTATATTTGTTTTGCGGCCAACTTGTGTTTGGTGTATCATCGTAAGGTACAAAACTAGTTAATTTTTTGGAAACTGAACTTAAATAATAAAAGACTATTTTTACTTTTTATAACATAGCTCCATAACAAATTTTAATAAAGGGGTTTTAAATTAAATCATTGAAACTAGTTAAACTTACGTAAAGTTAAATGAAAATTTATTTTCCACTTAATGCAGACTTTACTTGTGACGCTGTGTACTTGTCTGTATTAATATTAATGTGTATTACTTTTAGACACAAACTACATTTTCAAAAATAGTTATTTTATGAAGTTACCTTATACAGGGTCAAAAACAAATAAACTTTGCATCACATGTGACCAAATTTTAATAGCCCTATTTGGATTTTGTAGAAAAACACACATTGAATATGGCGCTGCCTTAAAGAAAATGTGTCTGGAATAAAGCATTGTTAAAACTAAGAAGTTTTATGTAGGTTGCGTTGTCTTATTTCGCAACAGTGGTGCAATTTACAAAAAAATTGGCAAAAAATCTAAATTATCTTATGCAGTTGAAATTTTGCATATGTGCTAAAAATTGTTTTTTCGATATTTTGAGAAATAACCCCACTTTTGAATTTTTTTTGGAAAAAAATTTAAATTTGACAGATAATGCGAATCACGTGACTATTACTTTTTTGGTTAATTTTCATCTTGATCGAAGCAGAAATCGATGCCAAACTCAAATTTAGAATAAATCTATTAATAAAAAAAATCCCATATGATGCGGACTTCACTGGTCACACAGTATAACACGGGCGAACCCCACCCAGCCTTAAGCAATTAATTAATCACTAGATCGGTAAGTAAACGAGCAAGAAATGTGTACATGGTAAATTTTATTATGTACAATTATTGCGGGTGGACAGTATCACACTAAGAAGAAAGGTTTCATTTAATAAACTACCATGCCTACGATGTACAAATCACATTGTCGTCTTTGGCTTGATATAATTCAAAACGTTTAAAGGACTCGCCTGTACATATCGGTGGCTTAATGGTAAATCGTCAGGTTGTTTATCATACCCGACGCAAAATTGATCTCGATTATTAGTTTGTGTATGATGTCTAGTTACATACTGATGTCTGTATAAAGAGTGTTATCAAAAGTAACGCTACAGTGCTTGCGTCAAAAGTAAAGCTTTCCAACGAGCAAAAGTATTCCCTAAACCAATTCTGGAAAATAATGAGATTTTTTATTAGACTCAAAGTATTGGTGTTGTATGATTTTAAAAATCCCTTCGTTGCTCTGGGGGTTCTGAAATGATAAACAAGTAGTGGTTACCACTCAGTCGATCTAGTGCAGCTTTAAATCCTTGTGCTTGGTTCTTCACGGGATAAAAATGATCGTTTAGAAATTCTTTTCTGCAAAAACCCATTTCATCAACAGTGAAAACTAATTCAGGCGGGGTTGATTCTCCACTGCTGTTTCTCCAGTAATCTGAATGCTTATGAAGATTGTTTCTGTTTCTAAATAAATGGAACCACCTCTAAATAAATGAAACCACCCTCGATTAGATACCAAATTTTTAATAATGACGTCGTTTTCTTTCTGAAAATGGTTCAAATTTGCTTGATTTAATGGCATATAGCGTAACTCCACATGGATCGTCCTTTTTTCATTTCCTAAAATCGAAGTCGTTGTGGTTGTAGCTTTTTCTATATTTTTTTAAAAATCGTCCGTATTGTTAACATTGACCAATGCAATGCTGTACACCTGCATCTAATCGTCTGAGCACCTGCATGTTAGTTTCCAGCGAAATGCTTTTTCTTGTCGCTTTACTTTGTCTCCATTGTAAAAATTAAGAATTCCCCTATTTATCACAATAAAATAAAATAGAATGTTTATATCTTTATACACACAATAAAACGTTGTTGACCGATCAAAGCAACAAAATCGTGTTGGATTCCGGGGAATCAATACTAACTGCTTACGGCGTAATACTGAAACAGCAGAGACTAAATTTGTTAAATATTTTGATAGTTTTGTCATGTGTACTCAGGTGAAAGACGGCGGAAAAGGTATGAAGAGCGCCTACAAGGGCCTGCGATCAAAACTCAAGGATAATCAAAATCCCCGTCAATTCGAGAACGGCCTGAAAAGTACGCTAGACAAACCCCGATCGGCGCCCAGTTCGCCAACCAACAAGAGACGGCCTATCACATTTAGAAGGGAAGCTCCGATTTCGCTAGCCGGATCCACCCTCGAAAGGTAAGTGCTTTCGTCAAACGTAGACATATAAACACGTACATACATATTTTATGATGCAGAGAGATGTGAAATTATACATTTATAAGCATGACAATTTTCTCCCACAAAGGCAATGTAATTTCATGGTTGATGGGAACGTCAGGAATTTTAATGTCATACATTATTACTTATATAATTCGATTTAATTTATGGTTATTTAGATACTATGTGGTACTAAATACATGGTAGATGGGAAAAATACATACACGGAATGTGGAAATTACAGTTTAAGTGTCAATTCACAAACAAATTTTAATGTTCTATTTTTTTTTGAGATACCTTTTGTTTGTTATTTGTATTTATGCACTTTGGATATGTTATGTACTGTGATAACACTCATCTAATTTTAAAGCGCGGTAGTGAAATATTAACTTTCTTTTGAAGGAGTTTGCACGGTACTGCGGTTACATGTTTTGCGTCACGTGGCTATGACTATTCTGACATTACAAAATAATAATAATAAAATATGTTTATAAATTCCAACCAAACGTTACGTTACATTATAAAAGAGAAAAAGTAAACTGGAATGAAAAGGTAAGGCCCTCTGCTATGCTTGATAACTCCCTAACTACCAGAAATACCAAAGTTAAAAAAATATGTATAACAACAACTAACCTTGCATAACCAATACACAATTGAATGCGCGACAATTCTGTGACGTCATTATTGAGAGTGGTCAAGGTTTATAATCCAAACAAACCGCCCAGTCATTTTTGTCCCGTGGTGAGTAAGAGAGTATTTCTAAATATAAAGAGTAGACAATGCAACATTGTGTTTACAACAAACTGTGGCTGTTTTTTTCTGAAAGATTTCATTTATACCTACCTAGTAAGTAATTTAATCTTTTAACATTTAAATTCTTCAAAAAAACATGAAATTATAATTATCAAAGAATTTTGCTGAACTTGCATATGCAAAACCTTTATTAAAATAACTCTATGCTGGATACAATTTAAATATGGCAGTGGATATTCGTCCGACTGTCGGAGGAATAAATTATTGTCTTAAAATTCCGATGATCGGACAAATAGTAATTGTGATTATTGTTCCGAAGGTAATTACTAACGATGACTTAAAAAACTGATGTATTCATATCATTTTTTAGATTTTCTGGTAAATTATAAAGACATTATTATAACTGCACCGTATTTATTTTAAAAATGGATTACATTTCTTTTTTTTTTCTTAAACCCACCACTGTAACGTCAATACCTTTGGGCCGCCCCCTTCTCTTCATTTTCAAGGGCATTTTAATATTTTCTAGCAAAAGTAATTCTTCCGAATCTTTATTAATTCCTATCTTTCCAACTGTGCTACGAGTATTTGGGTTGCTTTCAATGTGTGGAACAAGCATAACAAGAGATTAGCGTTAGGAAATTCAGTAGATAAAGTTTTTCTTTCGCTAAAATCTTTGTCGGTTAATATTGTTTTAGTTTTATTCCACGACGGGTTATGTTCTTTAAATATCTTCAACATATATCCAATCGATTCCGAATCTTCATTTTGTAGTAAAAAAGTGCATACTACAATTCCTGCATTATTTCCATCTATCGACATTAGTATATAAAACGGCATTCTTAAATTATTTAATTTATAAGTTGCATCAAGTAAGAGTAGCTCAGGGTATAAAGAGAAACTATTTTTCATTGCCGACTCTTGAAAATAAATCCCTTGAAGAATATTATCTTCACCAATTAACAGTTCTGTCACAGAATCTCTGTCTTCATCTTCTTGTAAGATCCTGGCTACTTCTAGCAAGTCACTATTTGAAGACGTTGTTGCCCTGATGTTTGTAAGATCTCGAAGTAATACATTTTTTCCGGTTTTATGCTGCATGTAGTCTTTAAGTAAGGTTTTATTACATTTTAGTCTTTTTAATTTTAGTACTTCTTCTTTTTCTTCATTGTCTAAATGTCGTTTTCTTGGGAATAAGCTAAATGTTTCTTTGTTAACATTGTGGTTGTGAGTCGTAAAAGCGTTACTCAATATTAAACTTTGACCATCTTCCGCCAAAGTAAACACAATTTTCATGGGACAGTATTCTCGGAAAGTGCTAAATTTAAAACAATAGTTTTTAGACAAAATGAATAAAAGTAAGTGGCAAACTACCTCACTTTTCGTGCTCCTTTGCTGACACTTTTAAATCTTTTCCCTCCTTTAATGCATGTATACTCCAGTCGATAATAAATCAAGTCATTTTTCGCTTTCTTACACTTCTGAGGGTAAATTTTTGCAACGGTAGTTAACTTCTTTGCATCCCTTTTGTAAAACGTTATAAGTTCATTATTTTCCACTTCACTCACAAAATCATACACATCTTTTAAAGTATCAAACTTCTTTCCTACTGTAATTGTATTCATTTTTAAGTCACGGTTGGCTTTTGCAACTAATTCTTAGGTTATGTCGAGCTATTGTAGTTCATTGGTGAACGTGCGCATACTGTCGGAACAATAATAAAAGTTATTAAACGTCCGAACATCGGAATTTTAAGATAATAATTTATTCATCCAACCGTCGGACGACTATCCACCGCCTTTAAATATTGTTTCATTCCTTGAAGCTTTGTATTATTGATATAGTTAAATTTGCAAGTTTATAAAGATTTTCAACAAAATAATGAAGAAAGAACAGTCACTGTTCAATACAAGTATTTTATGTGTTAAACTATAATGAATCGTTAGAATACATTTCAAATATAATACCTAACACCAAAAATGATCAATCTCTGTACACAAATTTTATAAAAATTACTTTAAAATAGTTTTCTTCTTAAACTCCATATACTTTACACGCCATAAAAAAGAAGTATCCGATTTGTTTGGATCGTGAACCTTGACCAAGAATAACAGTGACGCCAATAGAAAATACCAGCATTGTCACAAATGCTCTTTGGGCGCTTAAATTGTGAACAACGTTTTAGAATGATTGTGGACAATGGTCATTTAAAAGGAACGTTAATTACGTAATATTATCATAGTTACACACCAAAGGTACAGAATATTATTATGTTGTGCTATAAGAGAAAGTACTATTAGAAAACGGACAACGTTGTCTTTAACGTTTTTTACTTAAGGAATAAATAACGAATTAAACAAATATAAATAATATTTTTAAGACATATAATTATTATGTTAGGAGCTGTAAATAAAAGCAGGGTGTTACAAGTAGGTTCAAAATTAAAGGTTTTAAAGTGAATGTACGAGAATGGTCTGAAATATTTCCGACCTCAACGTCAAGATGGCAGCACTCGTCAATAAAAGCTGTGTAATGTGGTTGCGCATCTATTATAGGTACTCGCCAAAATTTCAGCCATTTTGGACGCGTAGTTGTTATATGACAAACGTTTGAGTGAGTCGATGTGTGTTTTTGTGAAAATGAATCGAGTATCGAGCCCTCATTAAATATTTGTTTTTGAAAGGCAACACGCCTCTGCACCGTCATTTACCACAGTGAAATTTTGGGCGGCAGAATTTAAACGAGGCCGTACAAGCTTGGGAGACGATGAGCGTTCTAGACGTCCAAAAACTGTAACCAGATAACATCGCTAAAGTTCACCAAAAAGTGCTAAACGACCGCCGAATTAAAGTTAGAGAGATAGCAGAGGTTATGAATATGTTCAAAGAACGTGTTTGTCATATATTGAACCAAGATTTACGCATAAGAAAGCTGTCCGCACGTTGGGTGCCGCGCTTGGTCACGTTAGACTAAAAACGTGTTCGAATGAACAGTTCCAACGCTCTGTTGGAGCAGCTTAGGCGCAATAAATCAGAACTTTGGCGCCGATTAATTACTGTAGATTAAACTTAGATACGCCATTATACGCCCGAACCAAAAATACAGTCAAAACAGTGGACTGCGTAGGAGGAGGGGGGGGGGGTCGGCTCCAAAAAAAAAACTGTGTTTTCGTCTGGGAAAATGATGGCGACTGTTTTTTGGGATAGTCATAGAGTTATCTTAATCATTTATCTTCAAACAGGAAAACCCATTATAAGAGCATACTACGCATCATTACTTGACAAGCTAAAGGTAGAAATTGCTGAAAAACGGCCACATTTGCAGGAAAACAAAATTGCTTCACCAAGACAATGCGCCGACTTACACCTCAGCGGTTGCCATGATGAAAATCCACGAATTACTGTTTGAACTCCTTAACCACACTCTTTACTCACCATAAGCCCGCCCAAGCGACTTCTTTTTCTTCCCTAATCTAAAAATTGCGCTGGGAGGACAGAGGTTTCCGTCAAATGAAGCCAGCCATCACCTTCTTAAACAGTTATTTTGCAGAGAAAGACGTCGAGTACTATTTGGACTGGTTAAGGAGATGGGAGCATCGCTGGGAGAAATGTTTACACTTACAAGGAGACTATGTAGAAAAATAGAAATAAATTTTAGGGAAAAATGTCTTGTGTCTTTGTTAGGTTGGAAACTTGTCAGACCACTCTCGTATGTATCGATGGACGCCGAACAATAATGAGTGCGTGAAAAGCCACTTATGGCACTCGTAAGTATTATTTTAAGTTTAATTTAACAAAATGTCGCTTAATTTTTGCGAACTTAAAAGAAAATATGTATACCGGGTGTCCACACGAAAACTTTATATTGAATTATTTCTGGTGTTTTTGAAGACAAAAACTTGAAATTTTGGGTGGTTGTTCAGGATAAAGGGGGACAATGAATAGTGTATTTCATACCGCCCCATCGGGTCACCCGCCGCCGCCGGCCACCCCCACTCCAATATTTTAAATGACACCCTGTATTTTTTTTTTGGTGGTTTTGAAAGAACACAATTTTCTTGATATTCCTATGTGAAAAAACTAGTAACACACATTATGACATTTATGAGATATTTAAATTTAAAAGTTTCAGATATCCGAAATTATTAACTCCGAAAAATCATAAGTTAGTCATGGAAATAGTTTGCTTTAAATTAGAATTGTCAAAATTGTGACTTTTGTGTTTCATTAATATTAACACTTGTAAAATTGTTCTTAAAGTTTCGGCTTTTTCGCTGAAATGGTTTATACTCTTGAAGAGAGAACTGAAATAGTGATTTTGTATGGGATTGCAAACAAAAATTATTCCCAAGCGGCGACGTTATTCAATGAAAACCATCCAAACAGAAACGTATCTGTTGCTTATGTCAGAACGCTAATAGAAAAATTTTTGCAAACTGGATCTGTAAATAATAAAAAACGGAATACGAATAATTGTGGTGTACTAAATGAAGCTATGCAACTAGCAGTTCTTGGGCATATTAATTTAGACCCAGAGCTTTCGTTGAGAAAATTATCCGAAGTTTCGGGAGTGCCAAAATCAACCTGCCATAAGATATTAAAATTAAACAAAATGCACCCTTATAAAATTCAACTTCACCAAGAGTTGGGTGACGGTGATTTCGACAGAAGAGTCGAATTTTGTGAAATAGTGACAGATATGATTCGGCAAAATGGAAATGTTTTGCGAAGTATTTGCTTTAGTGATGAAAGTTGCTTTTACTTAAATGGTCTTGTGAATAGACACAACTGTCGATATTGGAGCGACGTAAAACCCCATTTTTTCCGAGAAGGCAACACACAATATCCCCAAAAAATTAATGTATGGGCTGGAATTCTTAATAACCAAGTAATTGGCCCGATATTCTTCCAGAAAAATTTAAATGGACCTAAGTACTTACAATTTTTGGAAGAGCTAATACATCCTCTTATCATACAGTGTCTAGAAGAAAACTTGAATGAAATAGAGGAGGAGCAATTATATTTTTAACAAGATGGAGCACATTACTGTTTAGACGTTAGGAATTATTTGGATAATATTTTCCCAGGACATTGGATTGGACGTAGGGGCTCTATTGAATGGCCAGCTCGCTCCCCCGATTTAACTCCCCTAGATTTCTTTTTGTGGGGACATTTGAAGTCTGTTGTTTATAAGACACCGCCACAATCAATAGCTGATTTACGTAATAGAATAACAGAGGAATGTCGAAATTTAACGCCACAAGTGTTCGAAAATGTTAGAAATGCTTTTGAAAATAGACTTTATTTATGTTTAAATGTAAACGGTGAACAATTTGAGCATTTAATTTAACTAAAATGTTGTGAATAAATCTTGTTTTAAGTATTTCCATGACTAACTTATGATTTTTCGGAGTTAATAATTTCTGATATCTGAAACTTTTAAATTTAAATATCTCATAAATGTCATAATGTGTGTTACTAGTTTTTTCACATAGGAATATCAAGAAAATTGTGTTCTTTCAAAACCACCAAAAAAAAATACAGGGTGTCATTTAAAATATTGGAGTGGGGGTGGCCGGCGGCGGCGGGTGACCCGATGGGGCGGTATGAAATACACTATTCATTGTCCCCCTATATCCTGAACAACCATTCAAAATTTCAAGTTTTTGTCTTCAAAAACACCAGAAATAATTCAATATAAAGTTTTCGTGTGGACACCCGGTATACACAAGGTAGGTAACTGGAGAAAAGTACAAACGAAATTGTCGAAACGTGAGTCATTATTTTGTAATTTATTATTCAACTATTAATCACTGAAATTAAATTAGTAGTCTCATTATAGAAATTGCTATTTATTAAAAAATATTTCCTTTTATACTGTGTATTTAAATTACTATGCTGTTTACTTATTTAAGATGAAACAGGTGAAATATATATATGTTCCAATATGCCTAAAACAAATACAATTTTATTCGCCCAGAATTTCATTTATACGAAGGGTAAATTAAATTTACATACGTAATGTAATTCCAGAGAGATATACATACATAGATAGCTGGGTACATTGGGGAAAACTCCCGGTAATGGGATATAAGAAGGTTAGGAAAAGCTTGGGACACATAAAAGCACAATTTTAGAGGATTTTTTGTGTACAAAATTGAATTTTCCTTTCAGTGGAAAGATTATCCTGAAAAACAAATATAATGACAGTGACTCCAATACGTCACAGATATTATATTTCAATAGAAAGTGCAACTACAAGTTTATAATATATTATTTTCTACTCCCATACTTTAATTGTATTATTAGATATGCCGAACCTGTACTATAAAGATGTTCATTACGATACAGATTTTCATTATGTTACAAGTTTATATCCAATAGGAATACAGATTTTTCATTACGATACAAGTTTATATCCAATACGAATGCGACATTTCAATATTCAAACAATATTCAATATGGCGACTACATATCTGACAGATATACAAATTAAATAAATGTGACAGTTCTCTGCAATTTACAAGTAAGTACTTAAAATTTGTGCTTTTTTGAAAATATAAACGGTAAAAATGAGGGATAATGACAGTGAAACGTAATAATTGACTCCACCAGAAATTATGGAACAAGCCTTAGTAGCCACGAACAATTTATTACCAGCCAAATTCACAAAAACGTACGGAAAATTTTAACCTCAATTTATGAAATGGATTGTTCAAAAAATATGTTTTATTATGGGGTCGTAGAAAAAATAGTGTATGGACCTCGCATTTAATGGCTATTAAGACACTCGTATTCATTACAATACTCGGCTTCGCCTCGTATTGTAATTCTTTTACTCGTGTCTTAATAGCTATCATTAAATGCTCGTTGCATAATATACTATTATAGTAATCATAATATACATTGAGATATGTTAAAATCATTAATATTATTATATAAACTTAAAAATAATGTTTAGGAAGTGCAAAACTAAAAAGAAAATAATAACAAGGGCATTACGTAATATTGACAGGGTTACGCATCAAAGATCCAGGATATACTGTGATGTAAAAAAAAAATATTAATGAAGAATAAACAAGGTTTTCTTTAAAGTATTTATTGAACGAAATAAATAACAAATTATACAACATTAATGTTTAAAGAAAACGCAGTAATAATGTAAGGCAAGTAAATTATTATATTAGGGGCTGTAGATAAAAGCAGTGTGGCGGTTCAAAATTAAAGGTTGTAAAGTAAACGTAATATCTGTCGAACGATACGCTTTGTATTTACAGTGTGTGAACCTTGGGCAGATTCACCTATGTCGCCGAACGATAATACATACTAGCGGACATTAGATGAAGAAAATCACAGAAAGAATCCCGTAACACAGTAACAAGTAGTGAGTAGTAATGAGTGCAGTGAATGCAGTGAGAACTCAGAGTAATGAGGGATTCCGTAAAGAAGCTGGGTGTTTTTAAAGAAATCTGAAGGACAAGAGGGTAGACATTTAGCGTCTTGACTAATAAGAAAAATGAGCGGTAACGCGACAACATCGAAAATGATTGAGATTCGATGTAATTTACGGTTAGCGATATTAATTGAAATTATAATGTAAACGGGAAGAAATGTTTAGCAAATGAAAAAATAAAATGTCTGCAAAGGCAAAATAAACTCAACTACAACTCGCATAAAAAATATGGTATTGTGTGACCTTATCTATTGAATGTGTGAATAGTTTAAAAATTTTAAAAGTAAAGCTTGCTAGCGACCAACAGTTTCCTAGTGGTATCCTGCTGTTATTTTCCAGTGATTGTTCTTCCAGCGGAACAGATCCGCTTTTCCTGTGTGACTCATCAAATCGTACGGGATTCTTCGTTCATATCGTTAAGTAGTTGAAGCACATTTCTTATATGGCATTGTTATTGAAAATCATACTTGGATATATGTATTTCTAAAAAAACAATAATTAATATTAGCGCTAAAGAAAGTTCCAGAAGGATTAAGAAAGTCATACCGCGCCACTGCTTGAAAATACTATTTGTTGAATACTGAATCCCGTTTCAATATGCTAATGGAAATGAAAGGAGTTGTAAATTCCCCTTGCTCTTGCAGAATCCAATAACAACTAATTGATTTAATTTTATAAATCAGTTATGGTTTTTTATTAAAGTTGTTGAAGTGATCGCGACCATTTGTGATTTCGTTTTGCAACAATTTATTTAAGAGGAGCGTTTACCTATCGAAAACTATGGTAAGGCATCGCCGTTTTGGGTTTTTTAAATGTATTTTGTAATTTTAGAATCTCTAATTTGGGTTAGCGATGCAAAAGGCATAAATTTATAATGTCAAGGCCAGTTTTTGTATTAATTTATTTTCTTAAAAAAGTTATGTGTTTTAGAAATAACCACAAAAATGCATGAATTTGATTAATGTCTACTAAGGCTGGTACACAAAAGAAAAAAACAACCTCTACGCGCCAGCTGCACATTTGATGAACGATATAAGAAAAATCAAATTTATATAATTATATTTGAAGATAAAAAACATTAAATAGTAAACATTGTCACACACATTTCACACGAGTGTTTTTCGAAGCTATCGCACCGTCTATCCCCACTTTACGGTATTTCTAACAGTCCTAGCGAAGACGCAAAAATATCGGAATCGGTCGGCTATTGCAGACTTAAATCCGAGTGACAGTTTGTAATTAAAAGGAAATGCCATATATACCTATAATATTCGAGTGTATAATAATATAACAGTTATGGGCAAGCGAAAATTGGCTTATTATAAAAAATCAACAAAACAAAACAAAGAAATATGCAAGTGGAATGAAACATCAAAATACGACATAAGTAATTTTATTTTATTTTGATATTTGTTAATTCAATTTAGTTTAACTAAGTACATAATACCAATATGCGAGTAGATTTCAGAATTTAAATATTTGACGATTCATTTTATGTACATATATGTATATTAAAATTTTCAACCCACTGTAGCTGTTTCGCATTATTTTTAGTAATTGTTTTGAAAACGTTTAAAATTAAAAATTGTCTGTTAGGCTACTTGAATTTAATTATTATTACTATTAAATTACCAGTTTAGAACCGCCAATTTTTTCCTTCAGAACGAAGCATCTTTTCCCAATTTACATAGCGAAAGAATCTGTGAATAAAACCAAAGCGCTGTGATCGAAACCGAATATCGTCTAGCTCCACCTACTCACACCCCCTTGCGTCTACCCGTCCCGCTAGTAATATAAGTTGCATAAGTTTCTATTTGTTGGTAAACGCCCCCCTCTTAATATATTACAATAGATATATAAAGCGCTGACCCGAATTAACTGTCTGATAAGTAAAATTTCTCACTCCCACCGTGGTACTACTCCCACTTTGTGTGATATTGGAGCAAGGGGTATCAATAAACTATAAAGTGATTCCTAGAGAACATTTCGCAAATTCTAGAAGACCCAAAAGATTCTTAACTACATCATAATCTTGAAGATTATCCTAACACATTTCAAATAATTCCAAATGAAATAATGTTAAATCCGAAGAGAATATTGTCGATGATTCAACACCCTGAATCGGTACTCAACACTATACAGGGTGAGTTTTTTTGAATGTTTAGCATTGGGATCTCAGAAACTACTGGAGATAGAAAAACGCTTAAATGGGGAAAGATGCGCAGTTTTACGAATTTGATTTAAAACTGCTTTTGTTTCTCCGATAACTTTCATGGCTTATTAGATATTCAAAGAAAACTAAATTTTACGATTTTCTTTAAACATGCTTAGCATCGTTAATAGTAATTTTAGAGAAAAAGTGTTCAGACAAAAGTTTTAGATAATTTTACGCCAAATAAAACTTTGTAGCTAATATTTTTTTTTCGTTCACCATTATCGAGTTATGACACAAACTTGTGTTTTTTTAAATGGAAACCATAGTTGGTTTTGACATCATTAAAAAGCTTATTTTTTGCTGATTACAATGATATAAGGTTTGATATGGTTATTTTAAAAAATAAAGAGGATATAGACATTTTTATGGTTTTTATGGAAAACAATTGAATTTCGAACTGATAAAATACAAACCAAACGAAAACTTATTTTGAAATCTTATGTAGTAATAAAATGGAAACTATAAGAACTTTTATTAAGGGCACACAACATTATTAATGTTCAAAGATACCTCCATTATTATTAATACACAAATTGGATCTCTTCACAACAGAATTTGTAGCATTGCGTACTTTACGCCTACCAATGTTATCAAAAGCAACTAAGACAGCTTGTCTTAAATCGTCGATTGTTTCATATGTTCTTTTGTATACTGTGTCCTTTAGTACACCCCACAAGAAAAAATCCAAAACTGATAAATCAGGGGATCTAGCCGGCCATTCAATGGGTGCATTTCGTACTATCCATTGATTACGGAAGTTCAAATTTAAATAATTTATAACATTCAGTTGATTGTGCGGAGGCGCTCCGTTATGTTGAAACCATTGCATTGCTCGGGTTCTTAAATTTAAATTATCTAACATTTCCTCGAAATCTTGTAAAAAATTAAGATAACGATTGCCAGTTAGTGATCCATCAAAAATAAAAGGAGGAAGAACAGTTGATCCTATAACACCACCCCAAACATTAAACCCAAATTTAATTTGTGGTCTCCTATGTTCAACGTGAAGCGGATTTGTTTGAGACCATATTATGTGCTCATTGTGCCTATTAAACATTCCACAATTTGTGAAACGAAATTCATCAGTCCATAATATTTTCATTGAGCAGTGTGGATCGTTTTGACACTGATCTTTAAACCATCTACAAAAAGCTATTCGTCTGATGTTATCACCTTCATGTAAAGTTTGTGATACTGATAATTTGTAGGGACGAAATTTATGCTTCTTCAACACTCTGACAATAGTGCGTTGAGAGGAGCCCATTTCTGTTAAAATTTGTCGGGTCGATATAGATGGATTCTGAGCGACACATGCTAATATGTTTATTTCTCTATCTTCATCCATCCCTTTTTTTGATTTTGGTTTAACGAACGAACCATAATCTGCTAAATTATCCCATAATCTCTTCTTGTCAAACATTGACAATTAACTATTAATTAATTTAATTGTAACTTAACTATAAGCGGTGTAAACGGCCGTTAATCATAAGTTTGCATTGGCTATGGAATTTTCTAACGTAGAAAAGCGTGATATGGTTGAATGTTACATTCAGTGCCAGAGAAATTCTAGAGCTGCTGAAGTTTATTTTAAAAATTATTTTGATCGATGTCAGCCGTGGCTACCTACTTTTAAGAGATTATGGGATAATTTAGCAGATTATGGTTCGTTCGTTAAACCAAAATCAAAAAAAGGGATGGATGAAGATAGAGAAATAAACATATTAGCATGTGTCGCTCAGAATCCATCTATATCGACCCGACAAATTTTAACAGAAATGGGCTCCTCTCAACGCACTATTGTCAGAGTGTTGAAGAAGCATAAATTTCGTCCCTAGAAATTATCAGTATCACAAACTTTACATGAAGGTGATAACATCAGACGAATAGCTTTTTGTAGATGGTTTAAAGATCAGTGTCAAAACGATCCACACTGCTCAATGAAAATATTATGGACTGATGAATTTCGTTTCACAAATTGTGGAATGTTTAATAGGCACAATGAGCACATAATATGGTCTCAAACAAATCCGCTTCACGTTGAACATAGGAGACCACAAATTAAATTTGGGTTTAATGTTTGGGGTGGTGTTATAGGATCAACTGTTCTTCCTCCTTTTATTTTTGATGGATCACTAACTGGCAATCGTTATCTTAATTTTTTACAAGATTTCGAGGAAATGTTAGATAATTTAAATTTAAGAACCCGAGCAATGCAATGGTTTCAACATAACGGAGCGCCTCCGCACAATCAACTGAATGTTATAAATTATTTAAATTTGAACTTCCGTAATCAATGGATAGTACGAAATGCACCCATTGAATGGCCGGCTAGATCCCCTGATTTATCAGTTTTGGATTTTTTCTTGTGGGGTGTACTAAAGGACACAGTATACAAAAGAACATATGAAACAATCGACGATTTAAGAGAAGCTGTCTTAGTTGCTTTTAATAACATTGGTAGGCGTAAAGTACGCAATGCTACAAATTCTGTTGTGAAGAGATGCAATTTGTGTATTAATAATAATGGAGGTATCTTTGAACATTAATAATGTTGTGTGCCCTTAATAAAAGTTCTTATAGTTTTCATTTTATTACTACATAAGATTTCAAAATAAGTTTTCGTTTGGTTTGTATTTTATCAGTTCGAAATTCAATTGTTTTCCATAAAAACCATAAAAATGTCTATATCCTCTTTATTATTTAAAATAACCATATCAAACCTTATATCATTGTAATCAGCAAAAAATAAGCTTTTTAATGATGTCAAAACCAACTATGGTTTCCATTTAAAAAAACACAAGTTTGTGTCATAACTCGATAATGGCGAACGAAAAAAAAATATTAGCTACATAGTTTTATTTGGCGTAAAATTATCTAAAACTTTTGTCTGAACACTTTTTCTCTAAAATTACTATTAACGATGCCAAGCATGTTTAAAGAAAAACGTAAAATTTAGTTTTCTTTGAATATCTAATAAGCCATGAAAGTTATCGGAGAAACAAAAGCAGTTTTAAATCAAATTCGTAAAACTGCGCATCTTTCCCCATTTAAGCGTTTTTCTATCTCCAGTAGTTTCTGAGATCCCAATGCTAAACATTCAAAAAAACTCACCCTGTATATCATACCAAAACTTTATTGTTGTGGGTGACGTTTTTCAAAAATTAAGCGGAATAAAAACCCTTTTTCATTATTTCTGAGCCAAAGTTCATTGATTTATGACAGAAAATTAATTATTTCACAAAAAGTTAAAAAGTCATAACCCCAATGAACAAATAATACAAAATAATTAGATGTTACAAATGTGCATGGTATAATCATTTTGTCAAGTAATGTAAAAATGCAAAAACATGTCTAAATTCTGCTGGTAAGCATTTAACAAATGTGATAGCTTAATCATGTATAAGTACCTATATAAATTGTATAAGAGCAGTTGATAAATTTAAAGTGGATATTGACACTAATCAGACAGCGTTTTACAGAAACTGTATAAACTACAAACGAATAGTAGAGAATCAAATATCGAAATTTAAATACATGTAGCAGTTAGACGGTAAGTAGGCTTGATTCCCTCGTTAACGATTAAATTGTTTTGGAATGTTACGAATTTTTATATATTTCAATACCAATTGCTAAATAAATATTATTATCATAACCACAACATATTTAATAAATAACATAGAACGAATAGTACACATAAACTTCTTTGGCCCTTTATTATAAGTCTTTTTAAAGCGTTTGTATAACGTAATTTGCCATAATAAAGTACCTAACCTCATATGTCACTTAACTAGTTTATAATATTAAATAAAAAAGATTATTGTCTTCCTAGCTTCTGAGTCTCAAAGATTTCCATCAGGCCACTTTATAAACAATTCTTGGCTTATACGACCGTTCAATCATTTTAATAATTATTATCTGGTATCAAAATATTATTTTTATTTCTCGATTATCGGACACAGTTAATACCATTATATTGCATATGATGCTGCAGAAATGTTAGTATCAGTATTTGTTTTTCCACCATCTCTTTTAATTAAATTCACAACCCGACTGGCCATGTTACCCGAAAATTAAATTAACTTGAACGACGACGATGTGGGGGCTCATATGTATACATATTCCTACATGTACATGTGTCATATTTCGTTTTTTATGTATGAATTTATTCGTGTCAAGGTTCACAAGGGACCTGTCTGCGAATAATACCCTTTCAGCCATAAAATATTCAATTATGTTTTCGTGTTTCGTTATTATTATTACCTCCACGTTGCAAGGGTAGAAGTTTAAAAAAAGGATAATAAAAAATTGTGTTTTTTTTTGCTTTTATGTGACCATTTCGAATTTTAAGTATTTTGGGAGGGTATATTAGTGGTTTCAGTTTTACATACGTGCCTTGAAGTTTAGAAGGTTATTATTATTAATTACAAGAAAAATTATAGACTTTACCTATATTTTATAAGTAGCAAACTTTTTTAAATCGTGAAACTTAAGGATAAGTTACATATTGTTTTTCTTACTAACGTTTACCACAGTCAATTTATATTTTGCACCTACGAACGAAGCCATACGACAATATAAGCCAGAATGCAAGAGCTCGAGCGGCCTGTGACGTCATGATTGTGGTCGAGCAGTTGTCACTTCACTTGAAGTGCTCCCGCAGTAAACTGTGTGTCCGTCTTCGTAGTGCCCATATGCATAGGGTCCATTCTAGTATGTACACTTCATTTGACAATTTTGACACACAATTCTTATAGTTATCAAAAAATGCCAAACTTCCGGGTGCCGAAATAGCTATTATAAGGGGCAGTGTTTAGATTTCCCAGAAACAACACAATAAAAGAAAAGTGGATACGAAGTATTCGCAAAGAAAATTATACTGTCACTGATAATTCGAGAGATTGCATTAAGCAGTTTTCCGAAAATTTTATTGTATGGGAAGATGGAAACGTAAATATGTGGTAAATGATGAAAATCTATTAAGAACTCTTGTGGCAACAAGTAAAAATCCACACGTCAGTACCCATAAAATATGTCGTTTGCTAGACATCAGCCATACCATCGCTGCAAGGACCTTAAAAAACTAGAAGAATGTTCTGCCAATGGGCAATAACTAAAAATGAATTCCAGGGCAATTCGTTTTGATACTGTGTTACTTGCGGATGAAGCTGGTTTCCATAGTAACGGAATAGTTAACAAAAGAAATTTTCGTTACTATTCAAATGAAAACCCAGCCTGACTTCACTAGTAAATAGATCATCAGCATAGGTGGAGTGTATATACAATGCCCGCGGAAAAGTCTGCACCATATGGAAAAAAAATTTACTCTTTTAATTTTTAAAATTATTTTTTTGTAGTTTGTTTTTGCATAATTAGAAACCAAAAACTAACCTAAAATATTTAACATATCGCATTTGCTTCAATGCGTAAATGTCATTTAAAAATTACCAACATCCAAACGTGCCATTATTTGTCAAAATATAAGAAGATGCCATAAGAAAAAGTTGTTTGTACTTTCGCGGACATCCTAAATCCAAAGTTTCGTACAAAAATTTTAATTTTAATTTTTTTTTCATAATTTTGTAAAAAAACGCCTGTATATTTTTTAAGTGTATTTTTCTCTCGAATTCTGATAAAAACCTATGTTACCATGTAATAAACAAAAAAAAAAACAATTTGTATTTCAGAATAAGGTATATTTTTTTTAAATAAAAGATTTCGTTAAGAAAAGTGGAGGACATTCTTGGACTATTTTCATATTTTCGTATATTAAAAATGTTTATTTTTCAAACATAATGGTCAAAAAACCTAGAAAATAACACTAGTTGTAAGATTAGAACATGTTATGTACCTAGCCTTGTTTGTTTTAAGCAAAATTTCCTTTAGTATCTCTAAAGCAGGAAATAACAAGCTTATTCTTAAACTTCGATAAATTCACAAGTAGGCCTAGAAAATAATTGCAAATTCTAGACATAAACAACTAAATAAATGTCAGTTTTGTGTATTTCTCTAATAGATTTGTTTTAAAATGTTATCCATGGAAGAAAAAATAGAAATCATTTTAATTCACGGAGAAAATAGAACCAACAGGAATACGGCAAATATTTTTAATCAAAGACACCCTAACAAATTCGTTTCGCACTCTACTGTTGGTCGTATTGTAGATAAGTTCAAGTCATCCGGTTCAGTTCTAAATTAATTTAAGAAGCCACATGTAAACTGGCAAGTTCAGCAGTTTTGTGTATTTCTCTAATAGATTTGTTTTAAAATGTTATCCATGGAAGAAAAAATAGAAATCATTTTAATTCACGGAGAAAATAGAACCAACAGGAATACGGCAAATATTTTTAATCAAAGACACCCTAACAAATTCGTTTCGCACTCTACTGTTGGTCGTATTGTAGATAAGTTCAAGTCATCCGGTTCAGTTCTAAATGAATTTAAGAAGCCACATGTAAACTGGCAAGTTCAGCAGCATGAAGAACATGTATGTATTATTAGATGTAGTAGAGCATAAAACTACATCAATTGCTGCTATTTCCAACAGAACTAGGGCAAAAGAGACTACAGTGAGAAAAATTTTAAAGAAACATAAGTACCGTCCATTTAAGCCAAAATATGTCCATATACTAAAAGAACGAGATTTTAACGCAAGATTTGATTTTTGTATGTGGTTTCAAGGAGAGCTCGAAGAAAACCGTCGTTTCCCCAAAGAAATCATGTTCTCGGACGAAGCAACGTTCTCTTCCAATGGAACGGTGAGTTCGCAGAACTGCAGATGGTGGGCTGATGAAAACCCTAACTTTATCATCGAATGCAGGGACCAATATTCTTTTAAAACAAATGTTTGGTGTGGTATTTTTTATGGTAGATTGATTGGACCCTATTTTTTCCACGAAAATTTAAATTCGCAAAGGTACTTGAACTTTCTCATGACCGAAATAACCGATTTAATTGATGATATGGTATTGGAAGAAAGATCTGTCCTATGGTTTCAGCAAGACGGCGCATCTATACATAGTACACTGGCGGTGAGGAGTTATTTAAATCAATTATTTGGGGACAAATGGATTGGCAGATATTCAGCGTATCCATGGCCAGCGAGATCCCCTGACCTAACTCCGTTAGATTTTTTCTTGTGGGGGTGTCTAAAAGAGAAAGTGTACCGCAAACGACCATTTCGAAACATTGAACATCTAGAAAACACAATACGTGACGTTTGCCTAGAAATTCCGGCCACATATTTTGTAAACATTACAAGAGAGTTCTCTAGAAGGATCATCAAATGTATTGCAAGAGAAGGGAGACATACAGAAATGTAGTATTGTTAACATTTTTTTATTCATTTAGTTTAACTGTATAGTAACGGTATTTTTGTAAAATTGGAATTGTTGACTACGCTTACTTGTGAATTTATTTAATTTTAAGAATTAGAATTGGTTTTTTTTGAAATTAACTTTGTTAGTTGAAATAAAATTACTTTTTTTTCTCATTTTTAAAAGGTTATTTTCTAGCTTTTTTGACCATTATGTTTTTTAATTTATTTTTAATGGTACATACGAAAATATGAAAATAGTCCAAGAATGTCCTCCACTTTTCTTAACGAAATCATTTATTTAAAAAAAATATACCTTATTCTGAAATACAAATTGTTTTTTTTTTGTTTATTACATGGTAACATAGGTTTTTATCAGAATTCGAGAGAAAAATACACTTAAAAAATATACAGGCGTTTTTTTACAAAATTATGAAAAAAAAATTAAAATTAAAATTTTTGTGCGAAACTTTGGATTTAGGATGTCCGCGAAAGTACAAACAACTTTTTCTTATGGCATCTTCTTATATTTTGACAAATACTGGCACGTTTGGACGTTGGCAATTTTTAAATGACATTTACGCATTGAAGCAAATGCGATATGTTAAATATTTTAGGTTAGTTTTTGGTTTCTAATTATGCAAAAACAAACTACAAAAAAATAATTTTAAAAATTAAAAGAGTAAATTTTTTTTCCATATGGTGCAGACTTTTCCGCGGGCACTGTATATATATATGGGGAGAAATTCTTGGTGATTGAACATAGGCCCCCCGCATTTCTTTGAAGGTAGTATGAACGGAAAAACTTATGAGTAGTTTCTATCAAGCAATTTAGTGGAATTATTGGAAGATGTTCCGCTAAATTTACGAAGAGATGTAGATGCAACAAGACGGCGAACCCCCCCCCCCCCCGCCACATTCTGTGCTGCAGACACGAAATATTTGAAATGAAATGTTTCCAAGGAAGGAGCTAGCCCGTGGAGGCCCTATTGATTAACCTGCTGGGTCTTCGGACATCACAATATTGGTGTCTTGTTATTCGATCCGTAAAAGAGCATATACGGCCTCAGAAATAAAAAGACGGCCCCAGAAATAAAAAGACGGAGTAGCAGGTATGTAAAGTCCGAACAGAAACAGGCCCAAATATACCGCAATAACGAAGAAATTAAGAATTTATTTTTCTATGTTGTTTTTTAGATAAAAAAATTACATTACGGACCTGTATGTTTATAAATACACGTAAGAATGCTCATTTATAAATAGAAACGAACACGCATTCATAGAAAAATACGCTTTTATTTGTAGGTATAAAACGGGAAAGAATGTTAAATCGTACTTATTCATATAGAACATAGTTTTTGCCCGATGCGTCTAGATAACGCAGCTATGTAGTCGGTTGTTGATCCAGATGGGCGACCCACTTTATTGCAGACAATAAAAGATTGTTTTTATTTTTAAAATAGGAAGGTTGTTGCTCTTTAATGTGTTTGTTGTCGGAAACAGCTGATTATTATTATTTTAGAATACTCAATAAATCGTAGTTTTTCTAACCTTTATTACAGTAAATATCAAGAATGTAATTATTTTTTTCCAGCAGGTGTAAAATTAAAGTAATTAATGGTTTGATATTTATTATGAAGTATCTATTCCTCCTACTTTTTTTTAACACAGTAACAATGGTCCTGAAAACGACCGATTGTGAAAGTGAAGCAGGTGGATATTTATCGTCCAGGGTCGGCGTAAGGCCAATTGTATTCTTTTTTATTTTTTTTCTGCCGTCTGTCCACGAATAAAGACTTGATATTTTGAGGGTACGTTTTTACACAATGTAGCTTCCGATTTCTGCTACTCCGTCTTTTTATTTCTGGGACAGCCTTTATACAGTATACCTGTATCAACAAAAGTAGTTATGAGGGAACATATTCGACAAATATTTAGAAATATAAGTACCCAACGCCTTATTAATGTCGATTTATCATTTCAGAAGCATGTTCAAAAAAAAGTAGTGAATTTGAACACTTTTAAATTTTAATGTTTATATTTATTGTTATTTTATAATTTCTGTTCCACTAATTACGCATCTATTCACGTAACAGTTTTTGTTTCTACACCTACTAAAGTCAAGTTATTAATTTGTTGGTTTTAAAATTTGTTTATTATGCCATATTCTACATATTTTTTGAATTATATTGCTGGTATAGTGTATTGTAAATAAGATATGTATATCAATTTTTTTTGTCATTACCCCATAAAATACAAAACTCATATCTCAAAGCTCGTTTTTACAAAAATTCATTATAAAATCATGCATGTCATCATAAAATATGTTTGTATGAGGACCTTTTATTATGAACAATGCTACCAAAAATTGTATCCATCTAGTACGTCGTTTTCGCGAAATATAATTTTATAGAAACGTTGAATTTTTTAGAAAAATGGTAATAAATCGAAAACCTTAAATTTTAGGCCTATACTATCTTATAACTTTTTGACTAAGAATTATACGGGAAATACAAAAGTGTAATAATATACATAGTCTTCCGTTTAGAGCACTATAACTAAGGTCAAAGTTATGGAACACTCTGTATGATACAAAATAATTTGAAAAGGTGCTACTAATAATCGGCTATTATAGGAGGAAAACCGCTTCAAAGTATCTTTTCTCTTAAAGTCACAATTTGGATGACTCACCCTGTATATGACAAATTTTAAAATATTATTAAATATATCTAATTAGTTAAAAAATCTTTAGGTAAATATTTAGATATTTCTTATTTCAAAATGTTATAACCATACCAAAACATAATCACAAAATCTGCACGGAATGACCAAAGAAAATAGTCCGTTTTTCAAAATTCTCTACAAAAGTTCAAATTTACTATTTGAATCGAAGAAAAATAGAACATATTATAACTCATTAAAAATCAATTTCTAGAAATTCAACATAAAATTGATAGATGTGAAACGAGCTTAGTAGTGCCTGTCTAACAGCTGAACCTGAACAAATCAAACCTATCAAACTGATTAATTGATTAATATCCTACACAAGTATACTAACCAGAGCGAAAACTCCACGGCGAACTGTCGCGTTGGCAAAACTACCGCAGCGAACCGTAGTTTTTATTTGCTGAATATCTGCCGCATTATTGGGACCTGCATCCCATTCATCAACGAACTAAATCAGCAAACACCAGTCCATGTATGGTAAATGCTAAAGTTCGAAATACGTGTACACTGCTGGGTGTTAATTCGATCACGCTAAACTGCAGTGATTCGTGAATGAATTGACTTTGAAGACTTTTTTACATGTTTGAATGTTAACTTTGATTTATTTCAACATTATAGCATTCCGTGTTCTTTAATTTCAGACCTTATAGTCCTCTCAGTCCGATGTCACAAACGTTATCGCCGGACAGTCCTGATCTTTCACATATTGGATCACCTAGCTTAGACATTCCCAAAATAGACTTGATGAACGAAATGAAAGAGATCCTCAAGCTTCGTTTGGACACGCCTCCCGTCGACAGATCAGTAAGTATATTCTGCCAATGTAATCTTGTACCTTTTGGTTGTGGTGTCGATTTTATTTGGTTTGTTTTTCTTTCTTTTTTCGTTACGTTTTTATTATATAAAGTGTTTGGTTTTGTCTTGTGTGAAGTTTTTTTTTTTCTATATATAATTTAAGTTACTAATGTGTCTTGTATGGTTTTTTGGTGCAATATTTTGGTATTGGTAAACCATCACGTGCTCTAGATGCTATTTTAAGATAGACTGTCTGAAAATACACTAGTGTTCATGGAAGTGTGTAACACTAAAGTAAATATATATTTTCGGGTTTTTTTAGCTAGTTGTTATTTTTGTCAACCGGCTTCAAAAAATAGGTTATTAATTTGTCCAGAATATATTTTTTTTTTGAATATGTTTACGAATAATTACGTAATGCGTAGACCGATTTGGATCAATCTTTGGTTGAAAGTTGACACTCTCCAGATGATCCTCTGCAAATATTTTCAGAATCTGCTTATGGCATCCGTAAGTAGACTGCTTTTTTAATCCAACTGTTAATTTGAAATCAGATCAACTTTATTTTTATTTGCATAAATTTCTTTAGCTTCATAGGCAAATATTAATATTTTTTTGCAAGTTATCCATTATTCATTGTTTCTATATGATTGATATTGAATATGTTTCTACAAAATGTATAGATAAATAGATGTAGTTTGTATAGCTGTTAGTATGTGATTGTAATTCTGACAAACTCGATCTCGATCAGTTTTTTTAGGTCTTGTTATGCAGATATATTAGGTGTTATTAAGCGGATATATAACTATATAGCCGGATAAATAAAGTTTAGCTGACTAACGTGCTCTTGATTTCGTAAACATTCACAATATAATATTACCATATACGTAGTAGAATAACTTTAGCAAACGACACGACCAGAGTACGAACTACAGACGACGATTCAATGTCACAACAAATCGAATTAATTTGTTTTTAAGAATATGTAACTTCCGCTACTAAGATACTAGTACGTGAAAGTCATTTTAATCTATTGGCGCATGCCTGTTGCTTAAACGATTCTACTATATTATTAAACTTATCACTAACATTCAGTGTCAAAAAACATATATATTGTGTTCAGAAAAGTCAAGTAGGTGTTGAACAAAGTCTATGATTTGTATTAAATACAATGAGATCAATCTCAAGTGAAGTGTGGTGGGGTCACCTTTTGACATTTGTCATAATTATCTTTTGACGTTTTATATAAATGTCATCTAAACATTTTAAATTTGTCAACATTGCTTGCCTCCTAAACAGCATAGCCAAATGTTATAAAAACTATAGGTGCAGAAAAAATAATATTTAATAGCTTTATTTATAATATTTGATTTGTAACTGGCTTTCATGTAATAGTATTTTACTACGGGAAGGTATATATCCTGAAATGTTAATTAATTAGTTTAATTTTATTGTTTTGAAATTGTTCCGGCCGATCGAAAGTTGTAGTGGTATTGAGTCGTCGTCTTTAGTTCGTATATTGGCCGTGTCGGTTGCCAAAACGACTCGACCATACCTATATTTTATTTAATATAGCTGTTCTGTATAGTAGGCAAGCATTCTTGATAAATTTATATTGTTTAGATGACAGTTATAACAAACGTCAAGAGGTAATTATGACAAATATCAAAAAGGTGTATGAATATTACTATTTATGACAGTCCTGAAATAATTTTGTAGTTAATATTACATGACAATTAAAATTATGCAGCGTCCCTAATTTGAGGCCATTTTAATTTATTTACGCATATCGGTTGCCAAAGCGAGTCAACTATACTTATCAAAGTTATCAAACATTAAAGAGACTGCTGCATAAATTACAAATACGAATATTTTGACAGATTATTGTTAGATATCTGTCAGCATTGGTTTGTCAAATTTATTACGCTACTTTTGTTTTTATATTAAAGTTGTAATTGCTGAATTTGTAAAAAAAATCTTTTCTCAATTAGCTATAAAAAAATATAAAACTCATTTGAAAAAAGAAACTTCTGTGCGTTTCGGGTTAAATCGGCAGTTAACTATTATATTTCCATGTGACATTATTTTATTAAAAAAGAATTGTTACTGTTCTTATTAGTTTTAGACCACAGTCCAGCGACCTTTTTTTTTTTTTTGATTAGTAACAGGCTGAATTTTCGTGAGTTGCTTCGTTTTGACGAGACGCCCAACTTTTCCCTCTGTGAAAATTCTCGGTAGTGGTAGCTAATAAACTGCGCATGGGTCATATATGTCGATTGGGTGATTGTTCAAATCTTATTACTAACCGTTAGTATTTTAATTAAATCTGGAGATAATTTGATAAGAAACACAAAAAAACATTTGTCCTACAAAATCGTTGGTTAGAACGAAATGTCCCCCACCCGCAACATGTGCAAATAACGAGGACATAAAAAATTATTACTAACCAGCTGATTTTTTTACTATTACTTAATAAATGTTTCTAAAATGAAATGTCCACATTGTCCTACAAATTGAATGGTATGTTTTTCCAGTCCTACGCTTCGAAATTGTCAGTCCCACGGTAACCCTTTTCTCATTACTAACAGGAGGACAAAGATAACACATGATAGGTTGTTCTATTCTCTGGCCAAATAAAATAGTGTCCTACAAAAAAAATGGTATGTAACACTAGTCCGACAAAAATTATTTTAAATAACGAATTATTTTATAATTGTGGTTTTGAGAAATTAATATACTTTTATTACTTAAGCAGAATTCTGATATCTACTAAATTTTGCACATAGATTCAGATTATCAAGAAGTTTTTCCCGTGATTTTAAACCCTAATATATAAATTTACATTCATTGTGAATTTTTGAATTTTTCACGCACTTTTATGTTTTCTTAAAACTTCGACTATAAAACCGAAAAATGTTCTTTATAGTCCTAATGTAATATTAATTTTAATGTTTAATTGTTTGTTTAATTTAAAAAGTAACATAATTTATTTGAAAAGTTTCTGAAAAAAGTGGGAAAACTATAAAAAAAATGATCATGAAAATATCTTCTTTTAATAGAAAAAAAATACGCATACTTTTCATAGTTGACCAAATCTTTTTCATTGTATAAAAAATAAAAACAAAATTGCTATTTTTGTGTATAAAAAAAATCAATCTTGATCAGAATCATCCGTCGACCCTTCATCTTCGTCACTTGAAACATCATTCTCCTGCTCTATATCATCGTGGCAACTATCATTTTCATCCTTTATGTTATCTGACTCTGTATTAAAATTAAAAAAAAATTCAGAATAATCAATAAGTGAAAAAGGGATTGAAAAGGTACCTTGGCAGTCCGAAGATAATTCTTCAAAAGATGGACTTTGAGGACTATCATATCAATAATATTCGTATTTTCCATCAATTATTGTCCATCCATAATTTTCTGGTGTTTTTTCGGTGGGGTTGCGCATGTATGCATTATTTTTTGCTGCAACAATTCTTGTTTCGTTGGTGGTAAACTAGAGGCATCATATCCTACGATATTCTTTTTTAAAATTTCTTCATTTTCGTTACGGCATTTATAGCCTTTTTGAAACAATTCGTACCGTCCTTTATTAATGTCATATATCGTACACACATACTCTTCAATGATTTGGAATACCTCGCTCGATTTTGTACGCTTATGGCCTAGACTAGCTGGAGCCAGTTCCCGCATGTTTCAAATTTAAGCGACAGTTTTTATTGTTTTTTATCAATTTTACCACTTTTTTTTGTAGGACATTAGTAAAGTCGTGTTCTACAGTTTATTCCCAAGAGAAAAAAAACAGAATTAGGTTGTTAGTAATGAGAAAAGTGTTACCGTGGATTTGACAATTTCGGAGCGTAGGACTGGAAAAACATACCATTCAATTTGTAGGACAATGTGGACATTTCATTTTAGAAACATTTATTAAGCAATAGTAAAAAAATCAGCTGGTTAGTAATCATTTTTTGTGACCTAGTTATTTGTACATGTTGCGGGTGGGGGACGCTTCGTTCTAAACAACGATTTTGTAGGACAAATGTTTTTGTGTATTTTTTATCAAATTATCTCCAGATTTAACTAAAACACTAACGGTTAGTAATAAAATTTGAACAATCATCCAATCGACATATATGACCCATGCGCAGTTTATTAGCTACCACTACCGCGAATTTTCACAGAGGGAAAAGTTGGGCGTCTCGTCAAAACGAAGCAACTCACGAAAATTCAGCCTGTTACTAATCAAAAAAAAAAAGGTCGCTGGACTGTGGTCTATTTCTGATATATATTGGCTGTTACACTTTACGAGAAAACTAGAGAACTGTATTGAATTGATTAAAATGTGTTTTTAGTGTCAATACTTCCGTGACCAATACTGTATTATGGACAGTGTATTTTGTTGATTTCATATTTCATACATACAATTAGAACTGATATTGGACTGCATTAAAACATTTACGTCCAATAGCGAATAATTAATCGAAGTTAACCTTAAGAAAATTCATGCACAAGCTGTTCCATCTACTTGTACTCAGTTTTCGAGGTCGTAAATTAAACGTAATTTCATGAGTATATACTGCAAAAATTTTAAGTGAATTTATGATCTTACTTTACATTGATTAATTGTCATCGCGAGTTCAGAAGACTGATAAACTAGCTCCTAGATGTGTAGTTCTAAGAAAACATTATAGATAAAACATGAGGAAATATATCAAAATGATGAAAACAACCCAGATAAAATATCTTAAAAGGCAAATAAAGGAATCTCATGCCAAATACAAAGAAGATAGAAAGTTGGTCAAATATAAAGTCAAGCTAGACCCCTTTAAAGAAATGCTAGAGCCAAGAGATGAAGAATTTTGAAAATGATATGCAAAATAAAAAATATACTCTTAGTAGTACAAGATGTAATACACATATTGTAAAGACGGAAGTCCTTAGGATCGGATAATATTCAAACATAAATGCTGAAAAGACCAATATATAAGAGACGAGATTGAAAACATATGCAATCTACAGAGAAATATTGCTCTGTAATGCTTGCAAAGTTTATGAAAATTGTTTGGAAAAACGTCTCGGAAGTCTTAAGAAATGAAAATACATGGAGCTCAAAGTGGATTCCGGTCAGGTTAAAGTGAACAAGATCACATATTTACAATAAGAAATATCACCGAAAAATATCTGAAATATAATAAATAATAGGTGTTGAAGTCATTGTACTCTCTAGGGTAATCAGTAATTCTGGGTCCATTGGTTTTTTAAAAGGCCTCTCCCTATCCCTTTAATTTAATCCATCCATTGTCATGATTGCCATTCATTAGAAAGATACTGATCTGTTTTACATCAAAACATTGCATCTATGGTCATTGGCCTTTTGCTTTTGAGGTTGTGGAATTAATAAGTAAAAATTAATATCGGTAAGTTTGTATGGTTAAATAATAAACTGTATTCTTAAATCAACTGTTGAGACAGTTCAATGCTTCTTGCCTCTGAAAATGTTTTCTACCAATTAATAGTAGTTAACAGTGACACCTGAAATCTAGTCTGATATGCGACAAACTTTGAGGTGATGTGAGCATGGAAGATGATGTGCGACCAGGACCATCACAAACTGTAGCAACTCGAAAATCATCAATAAACTTAATGGTAATGATGAAAAACCATATTTACAAAATATTAGTTAAAAAAGTAATCTTCCTAAACTTGGAAAAAATGGTTTGCATCAAATGAACGACCGGTTTCGCACTAGTTGGCGCTCGTTAGGCTGATGTACGAATACACAAAAGCAATTTATATATTCTCCGTGAAGTGTGTTGTGTGCATAGCACATTTTATAATTAGAAAAGATTTCTACAAGTAGTTGTTAAAGAGCTATATAACTTTTGCGATTTTTACTCATGAAATTATGTTTTTATTTGAAGTTCAAGATATTATGTAATGTAAACCCTAATTTTGTATTAATTCATAGATGACATACTTTATAAATGTTAACTCGAGAGTATTTATTTTAAAATTAGTTTTTGTTTTTGTTTTAGGGTTCCAAATATTTGTAAAAAAAAAAAGCTTTTGGGATCAGTCCTTTTAATTTCCTTTAAATTATTTATTTAATCCAAAATTTTAAAAGAATATTTTAAAATGATAACAATCATACTGTTACTAGCAAAATTAACAATTTTTCTTTTAATTGGTAACATTATTAAAAATGTAATCTCCCCTGGGTTTATTTCTAGTAATTCATACGTCAATTAAAAATAAATATTCTACCTACATGCAATAGTGAAATATACCTTTTATCATCATCATAATCGTTTACACAATGTCAGAAGCTTTCATCCCGTTCTCACCGCCTCTAACCGACCAGTTTATTTCAGCTAAAGCCCGTTAGGAGTTTAGAAAACTTCAAAAATTCCTCGCCTATGTCCAGTCCGGAACGTTGGGTATTCCCCGCACGTCCCGTAAATCCCACAGCCACGTCACCACCTACCCGCCTCTTCCTGCCCACAATTCAAAAATCCCAAGACACCCAGAACCTTCTGCAATCGCCGGACGACGTGTTTTCCTCTCCTCCCGTCCCACCGCGACCTGCTAAGACGACGACGACCCGAGATATATTCGGAACGGCAACGCCGTTTGTTGTCGGCGGAGGGCACAGCGAAAACGGACATCCTGTTTTCCTTGTGGCGAACCAACATACCGTCGACGTAGTCAGACTGTCGCCGCCCACGAATTCGCCACGGCGGAAGGTAACAACACTGGCGCTTTTGTTGTTGTTTTTTTGCATGCTTTTAGAATGCTTCTGGACACATTACTAAATCGGTGTATGTATTAATGTAAGAAATCGTTTCTCTTTACAAAATGGATATTGCGTATGGTTTATTGTAATTGAAAATTTATTTTTTATTTTGATTTTGTTACACTATCAGCGCATGTAATACGTGTGCAGGTATAATCTGGCGAGTGAACAGTCGAGCATATAATAGTATATTATGCAATGAGCATTTAATGATAGCTATTAAGACACGAGAATGAAAATTACAATACGAGCCGAAGGCGAGTATTGTAATGAATACGAGTGTCTTAATAGCCATTAAATGCGAGTTGCATACACTATTTTTTCTACGACCCCATAATAAAACATTATTTTTTGAACATTCCATTTCATAAATTGAGCGTAAAATTTTCCGTACGTTTTTGCGAAGTTAGCTGGTAATAAATTGTTCGTGGCTACCAAGGCTTATTCCATAATTTCTGGTGGACTCAAATTTTACATTTCACTGTCATTATCCCTAATTTTTACTGTTTATATTTTCAAAAAAGCACAAATTTTAACTAGTTGTAAATTGCAGAGAGCTGTCACATTTAATTAATACTAATATCTGTCAGATATGCAGTCGCCATATTGAATATTGTTTGAATATTGGAATGTCGCATTCCTATTGGATATAAACTGTATCGTAATAGACATCATTAAAGTACAGGTCAGCATATCTAATAATACAATTAATGGGAGTATGGGAGTAGAAAAAGCATATTTTTCAGTAAGTGAAGAATCATAATAAATTGTTAGGCAATTAGAACTGTGCAGGAATTCTTTTAATACTGGTCGCTGTTTTCATCAAGCACCGTATCAATAATTGTCATATTGTGACAATTTGCATTACATGTTTTTAAAATTAAATCATTTAAATATATCTTTAACTCTATTATACGTGTCGACGTTCAGTATGGTATGTTTTTATTATTGATTTCACAGAAAATTTTATAAATCTAACATTTTTTGTTCAAACTTTTTTTGTAGTACTTTGTTAGATAGAAAATTTTGCCATAAGAGAACATTTATTTTCAAAGATAAAAAAATATCCATCTAGATATATTGTTTCAAATTTTTAGACGTGCACAAATACCAATTTGCGTTCAAATAAAAATCCACCGTTATGAGGTAATAATAATAGTAAAAAAATTTAGAACCACAAACGTAATATTGACGTGTCTGACTTTTTAAAAGGTTTGAAGGTGCCACTTGTTTACTTAACAAAAATGTTTCGAATTTTACGGGTGTTTTAAGTTGGCAAGAAAGACAATCGAATATAATACAGGTACGCTAATTCACATTTTATTGCGAAGTTGTTAGACAAACCCTACATTCAAACAGAGAATGGGTCAAAAAATAGATGTAGAAACATTTATTAATAGAATTACATTTCTATTCACCAGTATTGCTGTGAATTATAAGCGATCACACCACACGCCCGCGTATCAATAATTGTCATGTATGGTGCAACATTGTATTGCTGATTTGATTCTCCACTACTACAAATTCATATTGATGAGACAGGCACTTTTATTTCTATAACTATTTGTTTTGTTGAACTATCTTTTAAGCGAAGCCCTATGTGGAAAAAAAATATGTTCGACTTTATGTTTAGGATTCATATTGGTCCTCTAGTTACCGAACACCCTATATATCAGATTCTCAATTTCGTCTTCATCCTCTTCTGATAATAAATTTGTATATAAGACATTTCAACATTAATCATTCACTCCATATCCATTTTGTTATAGATTGCGGTATACTAGTTGGGCGCCATTATATTTGAATTGCACATATAGAAGTGCCATGCTTTTTTCCGCGTGCTCAAAATATATCTTTTAAAAATACAGTCTTTTAGAATATCCTCCATAATACATACATGAAGAACGACAATAGAATTTTGCAAAATCACAATACAAATGATAACCAAGACTAAGAATTAACTGCCCAACATTTAGCAGTCATACTATTTACTTCCTATACGTATATTCGCTTTTAGTACATAAGTGTTGATCGATTTTCTATGAAAAATCTATGTACGTCTGTTTGAAGTATTAGATAGCGAAATTTGCCGATAGTGTTAATAAATATTTGTCAAAAAATCGTTTAAATATATATTAACATAAATAATTTACTTTATTTTCAATTACATATGTATACGGAGGTCAATATAGCGAGTGTTAATATATTTTATTGAACGAATTCGATTTACTAATTGTGGAATTTCTGTTCAGTTGGACGTACGACTACTGTTAACACTTTCAATGACACTCCCGTTATACAAAACCATACAAAATATTATCTAGTATTTTTTTTTGCAAATAATCTCATATTTGTTGAGCAAGATGTCCTGATGAATAACTTGTGATAAATCTCTTTATAATAATAATTTATTATTGTCATTATATAGTACTTCTATTCACACTTTAATGATATGTTTCCGGATATGTATAATTTGATACCATTCTCGCTCTCAACAGGTAAAATTACAGGATTTTGTATTAGGGAAATTTCGAATATGAGATTATTTTACACCACGCTTGTATTATATGCTTCTTTTGCTTGATCACTTTCTTTTCGTAAGCGCAGAAAGACGAAGATACCGAAGACTTGATACGTCTGGATTCATCGTCATCAGACATGGACGATTTCGACCCTTTAAAGTCGAGCTCCACCAGTTCCCTGCCAGCCAGCACCACGTTCCTGCAGAATTTTCACCTGACGTCCGCGAACAACCAGGTGCCTATGAGTGTCACCAATCCCCTCTACAACTACGAGAACCACCTGTCGACACCCAACGGTACCCTGCCGGCCAGGACGATAACGGGAAATCCAGATCGGGAAACGGTGGAGCTGTTACAAGAGTACGGTCTGGATTTTCAATCGTTTTCGAGATCGAAATTTGAACCATTCATCAAGAATGGCACTAACGGCAGAGACAATACCGGTAAAGTAACTTCACAAAACCAATGGACTAAATTCGAATAGTGATTTTGTATTTTATAATTTATTTCTGCCGTGCATCACTGACGTTTCGCATTTAGTGTGAAACAACGTAATGTTTGTATAAATTAAAAAAGAAAAAACAACTGTGACATCTAACCTTAAAAGATAATAAATGAATGTCAATTATAATGTTGTCTAGAAAGTGAACAACTTTTTCAGTTTTTATCCAAATGGAAACCTAAGTAGGTGGGAAGGTATTTGAATTCAGTTAGAATTATTTTTCTTCGCTGGAAATGTAAAATAAGCTTGTGAAGAATAAAATAAATACCTTATTAAAAAAAAAACAAGTAATGAACAATCCGATACTAAAATTAATAAATACAGTGCACTCGCGATAATATGAACTAATGGAAACAAGGGCAGTTCAAATTTTTGGGATTGTTCATATTTACAAATGGCACAAAATTTTAATAAAACCAAGTCATTTACTTACCACCTAAAGTTCTTTCCTGTATAAATGAAAGGCTAATTTAAATAGTTTAAATTTTTGTTTTATTTTAAAACATAAAAGGAACTTTTTCATTAAGTTTGTTTGCAGCAAACAAAAATATACTTATTTCTATACATATTCATATACATAAATGCTAGCGGGCTTGTTCATAAAAATTATGCACTGTTTAATAAGCTCTTATATGACAAATGTTTCACAGAAATATGTCAAATAAGAGCTTAATAAACGTTGAATAGTTTTTTTGAATAAGCCCGTAGAAATATAAAGCTAATGTTCAAAAAAATCGGTTATCTTCTTTTGCCGTTTCTTTTGGTCGAGAACTTTTAAAACTGCCTTCTCACGTAAGTCTCTTAAAACATTTAAAACTCGCTGTTCAACCATTTCACCTTCAGCCCAATCCAACGCCTTATTGAAAATATCGACAGCCCCTCCGGCTTTAATCGTCCTGTTTGGTTCCTCCACACAATCATCTTCATCGGATATGGCTTCTACTTCATTATCTTCACATTCAATAGCATCCTCATTTCATTCTTTAACGTTCGAGGCCGTATATTCAACCTATGAAAAAATATAGAATAACACACAATTTTAAGTACATTTCAGAGAATACAAACCTCGGGTAGTAAGGCGCATAAAACATTGGCGGCGCTTTCTTCCAATTCACGTAAATTCATTTGCAAATTTTCTCTAACAACACTTAGAGGAATTTCATCTTCGGGATCATCTTGATTCACTACCATATTTAAAATGTTGTTCCAGCATTTGGATAACACAGCTGAATCCACTCTTCTCCAAGCTGATTCCAAAATAATGATAGCTTCCTTCAATGTAGTCTGCTTCATAGTTTCTATCAAACCAGCCCCTTTAGCAGCAATGGAAGCCAAAAGGCTATTTCTGTAATACAGCTTTGTGATCCTTATAGCATTTTGGTCCATGGGCTGGATGAGTGGGGTCACGTTCGGTGGCATAAACATCACAAAAATAGAGCCGTTTTCAGATTTTAATTCGTCCTCAGGTAGGTGAGATGGGGCATTATCTATTAAGAAAATAGCTTTCACTGGAAGCCCTTTTTTGGTTAAAAATTGTTCCACCTGAATTATGTAAAAAATATTTTAAAATGAATAGGTATGTGTCGATTAATGTCAATATAAAAACTTTTACCTCTGGAACAAATGAGCGATGAAACCAGTCTTTAAAAATGTTACCAGTCATCCACGCTGATTTAGAATGACGATAGTGAACAGGGCAATCAAAATTCTGGAAACAACGGGGTTTTTTTGACTTTCCGACAACAAGCAGTTTGAGCTGATGAGATCCCGTAGCATTTGCACAGCACAGGAAAGTAACTCTTTGTTTTTCAGTCTTTGTATCTGGGGCTGATTTTTCCTGAGACGACACGTATGTTTTGGTTGGTAAAATTTTCCAAAATAAACCCGATTCATCGGCGTTATAAAGTTGATCATTAAATGGTTCAACCAACTGGGGTTGAGAAGAAAGTTTCTCTCCAGAAATTTGGAGCAATCTTACGCCGAATCTCTTTTTGAAATTCTGCAGCCATCCGTCACTCGCGTTGAAGTCAGAGTTATTTTCCTTAATATTATAATGAAGCTCCTTGGCCTTTTCTTTCAACATTAGTCCACTGATGGGGAATTTCTTATCCCTCATACGCATAAACCATTTGTACAATGATTTTTCCATTTTTGGGTACTCCGACGGTCGCATAGTTTTTCTTTTTCCAGGTCCGATGAATGTATTGTTGACACATTTTGAAATTGCATTTTTATTCTTTTTTATTCCAGATACTGTGGACTTTGTCACTCCATATTTCTTCGCTAAATTAGTAACACTTGCACCTTTTTGTAAATTCTCCAAAATTTCATATTTTTCCTTTAAAGTTAGAAATTTATGTTTTTTGTATGCATATTTTACAAATTATTCACTTTTAATTAACACTTAAAAACCAAACATGCGTTTGCGTCTGCATACATGTAAAAACTAACTAAAAAGTGCACTTGCTTGTTTGACCATTGACATTTGGCATTCAAATGTTAATAACTCGGGGTTTCCCCTAATTTTTATACATATTATGTAGCTGAAATCCGTTTCAAAATAAAAAAAATAAATGTTCATATTTTAAAGCTTTTGTACAAAGTTCATATTTTGGAGTAGTCAATGGCAGAGAAAAAGTGTTCATATTTTGGGGTGTTCATTTATTAGGGTGTTAATATTATCGCGAGTGCACTGTAATAAGAAACAAAAGTCAGTAATTTTAGCTAATCGATAGACTGTTTGGGACAGACTAGAGTTGTTAGTGGAGAGGGCAGCGATTGTACATACATGACGTCATGATTTTAATATAAAAGTAACACCTGCCTCTTTATTTTTTAACAAATTACATATTTAACTAAATTGAAATTACCTAGGAGAGCAAAAACAAAACTACACTATATCAATGAAATCATTTCATTTCGCTTAAAATTTGCAGCAATCTTCATGAAAACATTTTTAACAAATTTTCAAGAATGTTACATTTACGAATAAACTAACCAAAAACGTAGTGGTGGCAAAATAAATTAAAAAAATTGAACACAATGTACACAAATTTATACATGCACTTCAATTAAATGTATGTACATTACTGCGACAAATAACTTTCGAGACTGGCCGTGGGAAAAATCATTGAAACAAGAAATCTGAATATTTTTAAATTGTTTTATTCAAAATATTTTCCTCCAGTTTCAATAATACACTTTTTACAGCGGTTCAACAGTGATTCAAATGCGTGTTCCAGCTCATTCTATGGAATTGCCTCTATAGTCCGTCTCAACCCCATTATGCAGTACAGGTCTTATGGCAATTGATTTCATGGTTGCCAAATCGTCTCATTGTATAATGTCGTAACAGTTCCGGTTCAATATTTGACATTTTTTGTAATGAAAACATAACCTATACGACTGTTTGTCATTCAATTGATGCATACAAAAAATTAATAGTAATATGAAACACTAAAAGGGAAGAATATATGGAAAGATGGATTAGTTAAAATATTTGTAATAATATAATCCTTTGGGATTGTTCTGTAGAAAATTATTTAAAATCTAACTGAATATAGTAAGTAAAAGTAAATAAATTAATATTTCAAAGAAACTGTTATGGTATACAAGTTTCTTCGTTACTGAATATTGACATCTTAATCTGCTATCCACTATAAATTCAGACAAAGACAAAGTTAATCACAAATTTATTTTTCATAAAAAGACTTTTCCATTTATAAAAACAACTTAAATAATACATATTTATGAAAAGAATAACAATAACCACACATACACATATACTTTTATTTTTTAATATGTTACATGACTTATATAGTCTTATTGAATATTAATATGTTAATCTACATTCCGTTATACACATCTAAAGACACAAATTCCTCACAAATTCATTTTGCAAAAACATACTTTCTCATTTATAAGAACAAGTTAATAATACATGATAACATTTATGAAAAAACTAACCATGACCATACAAAGGAGTAGGTACACATATTGTTTTATTTTTCTTCAATCACTTAAAGAATCTTGAGCTGATGATGAATGTGTGACGTTAATTATAAACTCTTCAACATCATCTTGCAAGTTATCTACTATCCACATTTTGCTCGATGTCTTTTACGTGGCCAATGTAATTCTGCCAGTTGTTCACTGTTACATTCTGATAACCCTCCACAATTAATTGTTTAATATCTCTTTGCTCGAATGTCGTATTGTGCATTTCAACGTAGGGGAGAGGGGTACTAAGTGAGACGATTTTTAGTATTTCTTACAGAAATTTTACCCTTGTTTAGATATAAATTTGAATTTACTATCATAGAATAGTATATGTTTGAGCTCTGTAACGTTGTTAAAATAAGAGGTAACAAAAAATATTTTTTACTTGAAAATTACATATTTATGTTACATAGCAAATTGATCTGATGATGAATGTGTGACGTTAATTATAAACTCTTCAACATCATCTTGCAAGTTATCTACTATCCACATTTTGCTCGATGTCTTTTACGTGGCCAATGTAATTCTGCCAGTTGTTCACTGTTACATTCTGATAACCCTCCACAATTAATTGTTTAATATCTCTTTGCTCGAATGTCGTATTGTGCATTTCAACGTAGGGGAGAGGGGTACTAAGTGAGACGATTTTTAGTATTTCTTACAGAAATTTTACCCTTGTTTAGATATAAATTTGAATTTACTATCATAGAATAGTATATGTTTGAGCTCTGTAACGTTGTTAAAATAAGAGGTAACAAAAAATATTTTTTACTTGAAAATTACATATTTATGTTACATAGCAAATTGTCTCACTTGGTACTTTGAGGGTACTAACTAAGACATCAACAGGTGTTAAGTGAGACACGTAATTTAATTGGGTATTTATTTAAAAAACCAAAATAGTCAGTCTTCAACTGAATAATAATACATTGGAATCTAACGGACTTGCAAGGAATTGAATTTAAAACCAAATTTATGTAGTGTCGACTGGCGCTTAGTGGTTCCTGGAATCGGATTTGGCAGAATCATTGCTATGTCACTCAAAGATACGACGGATTCATCAACTATGATTGGGAATACAAAGGAGTCATCTATTTTGGTGCTTTTTCTCAAAAAAGAAACACGATATTCATCTTCTTCAATACTGATCACTTTTGCTACATAAAATATATTTTTGGGGAAGCGAACTAAAATAAAGCACCCTTTCGATATGGCTTCCTTAGTCACATCTTCTAGTTCACCTTCAGGTACCCAATCTTCTTCGGACATTTCTTCATATTCGACATCTTCGCTTGTTGAACTTTCGCGGTCTTCTGATCTAGCTTTTTGTTTTAATTCGTTCAGGTTTTCCTTAACTTTTTGATTTACTTTTTTATTTACTTTTCGTAATTTATCTCTTTCAATCAATTTATCTTTCTCAGGAGTGTCTGTTATTATGCTGCTTTTAGCTCTTTCTCTTATTGTCTTCTGTATCTTTCTCGGTGGAGCTTTGGGAAAACCACGCAGTTCCTCTGGGCTTATGAAAACAGAATCATTGACTTGTTTCGGAGGTGTGCTATCCCTGTCGGAAATTATATCACTTGAATTGTTTTCTAACGTATGTCTATTATTTGGGACAAAAACAAGTTCTTTTGCGTCACTTTGAGGATCTGAACAACTTGGATCAGCGCGGTCTGTTAGCTGCGATGGCAGAAAATCACTATCAGTGAATATTTCAGGATTCATTGGGTAAATACCAGTCTTTTTAAAACCTGCCAGAATATTGCTAGGGGTAAAAGCCTTCTCAAATGCTTCAGAAATTCTGCCTGCTATATCATAAATTGTCAGGGGGATTCCGGGATTCTGAAGCATCCATTTATCACAAGCGCTGTTGTAATATGACTTAAATGGTCCGTAGACGGAAACATCTAGTGGTTGCAGCTTATTGCTGCAATGTGGTGGTATTGTAAGTATATGAACTCCATTTTCTCGGGATTTTTCAACTACCCTGACTGACACATGGCTCTCATGATTATCATAGATTAATAGTGTAGGCTGTTCCTTGGATGAATGACTGTGTTTGATAAAATGATCTAATACTTCGAGGAAAATTTCACTATTCATCCACCCACTGGGATTAGCTAGACCTAGGCTTCCAGTAGAAGCGTCTTTAAGCATATGTTTCTTGAAATATTTTCGAGGAAATACTAAAACGGGAGGTAGAAATGTACCGGAGGCCGAAACAATAGCACATGTTGTAACCAACTGGCCGCGTTCCCCGCTAGTCGACTGATAAACTTGCTTACACCCCTTTTCTGCTATTATTTTCTTCGGTTCCTGAACCGTGGTGGTCCCTGTCTCATCAAGATTAAATATACGCGACCCATCGGTAAAGCTTGGATATTTTTTTAACAATTTTTGTAAATTTTCGAAGAATAGACCTACAGTATGTCTATTGAAAGCCGTAAGCCGTGAGAGACTGCATGCTTCCGGTTTCCTCACTGAGAGATTAGGGTTTCTTTTGACAAAAGCCTTTCTCCAGTCCTCACCTGCCATCCCATTTCTTCTCCAAGAATCGGGAACCTCGAATCCATTCCCAGCGGCTACTTCATAAGCCAGTTTTTTAGTATTGGTAGTAGTTAAACCGTACGCCAGTTTACTACACTTTATAAGATACTCTGCCAAGATTTGTTCTTGATCAGGCTTAAAAATAAATCTGTGTCCATAATTTGGTGTCATTCTACAGTTAGGGTTATCTCGTCTTTTCTTTACATATCTGGCAAGTGTCTGAAATTTCACATTCTTTGCAAAAGCTGCTTCTCTTATGCTATAATGTTCATGTAAAACCAAATTAGCAGCCTCACACATTGTTTCGGAAGAAGCATTTCCTATTTTTCTCTCCTTTGGTCGTCGTGGCATCTGAAATTAAAACATTCAACCTCGGTGAAATCTGCCTCAAGTTAAAATTAAACATTATTAAATGAAATTAAACATTAAGCAGAAGTAAGGTACTAAGTGAGACAGTCTCAGTTAGCACCATCAGTTCTGTCTCACCTAGTACTTCTTACACACTAAACTTAAATAACTATTACATCTTTATCTCCGCCACTGGTTAAGAAATCATTACTAACAAACATAGGTTAGGTATAATGGATTATTACACCATAACCGTTTTGTGAAAACATGCATTAATCTTTCGTAAAAACTTCGTTTGCGTATCATGAAAAGTAATTTACTTACCCTCAAAACAGCCCTTTTGGTCAGCTACTTTTTGAATAATATTTTTGCTGCAAAAACTCACTGTAACATAGAAAGATGAACCAATGATCACGACCACTATAATGCGCATGCTTTAATGGCGAGATATTCAAATTTTCATAGCTTGTCTTACTTAGTACCCTGTCTCACCTAGTACCCCTCTCCCCTAGTGCTTAACTTGTGCCCACACCATTTCAATTGGGTTTAATTCACAATGATAAGGTGGAAGCCGATGAACATAATGCACGTTATTCTTTGCAAATTCATCAATTTTGTTTCTGTCATACTGAGACCTAACCTCTGACACACAAGCCATTAAATCTCTTTTTAACATGTCATTATCCAGTGGTATATTCTTCTCAGTAAGCCATTCAATAATTTGGTCTTTTCTGTGCTGCTTTTGAAAACGTTTCTAATTTTCTCGTGTGATATGAGGCATTATCGAGACCAACAACCGAGTTCTCTGGTATATTTGGAAGCAATTTATTCTTCAACCAATCTCCATATGTATCTGCATCCATTTCGCTATGAACATCAGCAGTATTTTTCTAACAAAGAAATGTACATTCAGCATCAACAATAAAGCCTTGCTCGCCTCCAGCATGAATTAAGGCAAACCGAGGCCCAAGACCACTTGGTGATTTTAAACCAGTGTTGAGTCCTTGTGTAAAAGCTTATCGACTGCTTTGAACAGTAGCGTCAGTCCACTTTTTATTTACCGAGTGTCCTGCATTCACCCATAATTCATCGGTATATATTATAGTTCTACCTGAAAATAAAACAATCACAATCAAACACAAGCAAATAATAAATTGCGTAATGAACATAAAAGTATAACAAATTAAATAAACTATACCTTCGTCTCTGAATTTTCTGATGTCTTGTAAGTATTTATGTCTCCATCTAATGATGTCATCTGTTTCAATAAGAATACACTTTCGTCCGACTTTTTGAAATTCAAAACCCATACCATGCAGTAATCTGTAAAAAGTATATGTATATGTATATAGGTTATCACGTTTATCAGAATTATAGATATAGGTATGCATACTTACTTTTAAATGCTTGGAAAAGATAATATGCTTTCTAAAAAGAACGATTTAACAGAAATTATATATGGGTAAATTAAAGACAATATAAAAGTTTACACACTACGGCAAAAACTGATAATTGACAGCAACGATTACTCATATACCCATATACTTTGCATAATAGAACTTGCAACAAGGCAACCGGATATAAAGATGACGTTATTAAGAGACTACTAAAGATAATAAGAAATGCAATATCCCTATTAAACCTGTTCTGCATAATGGGGTTGAGACGGACTATAGTACTTGTGTTGTAGCTGTCTTGATAGTCTACATGTCATTAAAAAACATCCTTTTAACTTCAGTTTCAATTTTGGGAATAGAGAGAAATCGTACTGGGCTAAATTATAGATGGATACGGCGGATGATCCAACACAGAGGGCATGATTTCAAGCCAAAAACTGAGGAACGAGTTATGACTCGGTGCATTATCGTGCAGCAGACACCAGATACCTGGTGTCTGCTGCACGATAATGCGACGGATTCTTCAAAATTTTGAGATAATATGCGCCAGTAATTGTTTTCAGTTGGAGCAAATTCCCTGTGGACAATAATTCTATTGCTATCGAAGAATGTAATGAGCATTGTTTTGTTTTTTGATGGAAGAGTCCGTGTTTTTTTTTTTTTATTGTGGTGGTTTTTCGAGTTTTTCGACATCCATTCCGCAGTTTAAAGCTTGGTTTTCGGATCGTACTGGAAGCACCATGTTTCGCCACCCGTAACAATTGATTTCAGGAGGTTTGGATCATTTCTGGCGGCTGTAACGACTTCTTTGGAGTGATTGACACGCGCATCTGTCAAAGTGTGTGGAACAAATTTTGCACAGACCTGTTTTGCCCAAATCCTCGTGAAGAATAGTTCGGATCGTATCTCTGATGATGTTTAAAGCCTCTTCCATCATTTCCAGCGAAACTTTGCGTCATTTGCAATAAAATCACGAACTTTTTTGATCAAATCCGGTGTCCGAGCTGAAATTGGCTTTCTTTCTCGATTATCATCTTCTGACCACTCTCTGTCTTCCAAAAAACGTTTATGCTACAAAAAAAAACATTTCCTCTACTCAAGCAATCATCGCCGTACACTTGCTGCATCAACCGGAATGTTTCTGAAGCATTTTTGCCAAGTTGTGCGTGAAATTTAACAACTGCTCTTTGTTCCATGTTCGTATTTCAACAATGACAGAAAAGTTGTCTTAAGAGAACTGCCATTACTTTGCTATTTTTCAACCGATTGAAGCAAATTTGATTATATATACATTTATTTTATGAAAAATATGGTTTAGGAAGGAAATAATTACAAATTAATCTTCTTCAGAAATAAACTCCCCTTCGTCGTTTTCAGATGGAAGAACCATTGGGTTTGGCTGTGCTGGCAGAAGCATATTGATGGTTTCAGAAAGAAACGAAGTAAATTTTCTTTTTTTAAAAGTGTTTATACTACTGATCAAGGGATCTGAGCTCAAGAGGACTCTGTTGGATGTATCTTTATTACAGGACCTTCTAGAAAATTTCCTTGAAAATTCTTGGGGATATGTCATAAAATGCTTGTTACGCGCTTCTGCTGCTCCCTCAGATAATTGACCAATAGGTAGCAATCCATTTTTTATTATGACTGCTCCGTGAATTAGTATCTTGTACATTGTTGGTGTCATTGGATGCCAAGGGTGCAATTCGACATATAAACGCACAGTCTCCAGTGCATATTTGTCGTATTTTCTACATCTATCAAGAATCCGCATGAAATGGTTTCCAGTATGACTTTCAACCTATAAATTAAGTCGTAACTGATGCCTCTAATCTCTTAAGCTAATTTCGGATCCTCAAAAAAATCCTCTACTGGTGTTGCCATCATTCGTATTACCGAAATTTGACATATTCACTAACATACCAGTTTCTTTGCAAAATTTGTCCTGTATTTCTGTTTTCCTCTCTTTTTCCATTTTTTTTCCTCTTCTATTTTTCTTTTTCTGTATTTCTTTATGGGCAATTTGTATGCCAAGTGGAGAATGCTGTCAAATAATCTTACCCTGGCATGTAAATTCGACAGCCCAAATTCAATAGCATCAAAAGATATTTGTTTTTTATTATCCAGTTGGTTGAAGTCTTTGGAAGTCGCATCACAGATGTAGCAACGATTCGTAGATGTTTTGCCAGTAACTGCGTTGCAGACTTTTCCGTCAACCATTGTCATTATGAACAGATGTTTGACGAAAAACTTTTTTCCATCAATATCAATCTCAGTTGCTATTAAAGAGTTTATGGAATTTTGGACGTACTTCATCTCTTCATTTGTGATATCAGTATTCTCTTTCACAAAACGGAATCTAATTGGGCGGCAGAACGGTGAAGAAGAAGGTGTTGGATTTTCCCCCAATACTCTTTCAGAGTCTTTGCCACAAACTAATTGCACAGGTACAAAGCAGCTCTGAAAAATATTGTCATCTAGATCACCTTCCTCATCAAATTTTTGCTTTAACTGTGATTGCTGCGACATACCGCATCCCCATTTACATATAATTTTTAATGTATCCCTTTCTTGCTCTAGTATTGTTGATAACACCTCTTCAAGGAATTCAGATAAGCGTTTAACGGTAATATCGATTAAAGATTGGCTTTCGGCGTTGATACTCGTCACTGTGCATGCTTCTCGGGGCGGACAACACTTTTTCTGCTTGCTGTATTAAACTATAACACGGGAAGAACTTTTTATTAGTATTTCGAATTATTTCAATTGTCCTCGTGTTAAATCAGCATCTATAAACATTTTCAATGTTTGGAACGGTGTCAGACGCAAAGCATTTTCACTTTTGGAAGTGGCATATGCTCTTTTGTATTTTGTTGCTCGTGTTGGGGTGCAAGTAATATCTTTTAGTACATTGGAAGCATCTTTTTTTCCAGATTTACTTAACTCAACTTGTGCTGCGTGAACAATAATACCGTCTTCTAAAGTAGAACGAAACTCCTCTGTTTTCCTTCTTTTACTCGTTTCACTGGACCCTCCAAACAATTTTCGAGGTCGACCTGCCCTATATTGCGTAGCCACCGGAATTTCAAATGTTCCTTCTAACCACAGGTGATTGTTTTTGAGAAAAAGGTCTTCCTTTTTATGTGTTTTGGTCCATCTTCATTTCGCTTCGGATTTGAAATGTGCGAAACTGCGTTTAAATTTTTTGTATTGGTCTTCAGTGAATTCTTCACGCGACAAAAGTTGGTCTTTTAAGCAATTTACTTTTTTGTTCGATATTTTACTTGCTATAAGTTTTCATGAGGTCGAATAAGTATTTGCGGGTCACTATCCATACTCCCGAAGTACCCAGTGCTCGTGAAATAAGCAAAATGTTGCTTTGTATTACATGCAACATCATTCACATACTCAGACATTTTCGTAGGAAAAAAATTAAGAACTGAGATTTTGCTTATCGGCGCTTTTCCGCGGCAAACTTTTTGATTATCTACTACTCAATAATCTATAGTTCTAATATTAATAAGAAAGGACATCGGATCTATCTCGATACTGTATGTAATACGTTGATGAACATAAACTTCTCTGAAAAATCATGCTTGATGTTACTTTTACGTCATCAAAAAAGTACATTTATAGAATAAAATAGAAAAAGCAATATTACAGTAAAATAGAAAATTACCTGTAGAATCAGAATCCATCACTTTTCCGCACAAAATTAACGTAGAACAATAATTATTCACTTAAAAATTAAGGTTTTCACAAAATCGCCGAGAACAGTCACGTATGCTAGGTTTGATGACCAAATTTCTAATGACGCTGTCAGCACAGCGTGCACGGGAAAAGGGTGGGAGATGCTGCGTATTATTCACTGGAATGTCCCCTGACTCAGGTAGTTGATTTAAGATGATTTTTCCAATTTTGTGAAATTCACTTTTGGCCGCGTAGAATGCTCAAATACCCGTCTGTTTGCCGGTCTGAACACATAGAGGGCGCTAGTTACTCAGATATGGGTCTGATCTCGAAACCTATTTGTGGTACTGTGTATGTTAGGTTTAAAGTCTAAAGATTCTGAAACGAAGTTTTTTTTTACATTATATACAGTTAACAAAAAAACTTTAGAACACAAATTGTGCTAAAAACCAGAAAAAAGTTAATCAAATTAAAGAAAAATATAGCAGATTTTCCAACTCGTCAAATCGAGTTGTCCAATTTCTTGTGTAATACAAAAGGAGTTGTCGTTAATTTTCGATTGATCAACTGTTTGGTCAATAACTTGGTCATTGTATATAACCGCTTTAATGTAACATTTCAAGTAATTTTGAAAATGCCTTTATTCACCTTCTACAATAATAAAAAAAAAATTAAACGTATGTATTATGGTACTCATAATAAATGCGTATGTTCTCAACAAATACGTATAAGCAAATCGTCCATTTAATTTTTTGAGGTTAGATATTCACCTAATTTATTTTATTCGTTATTCACACAGCTAAATCCCAAAACGTCAGTATATCTCCGGGCATAGTTAATTTTTTCTCTATTTTTTTTTTTTAAATAAGTATTTTTAATGTCTCCTAATTGGTCGGATTGGATCTCGTAATAATATTTTTTTTGTTACTCGTTAATTTATTGTTGCTAGTTTTTAAGTAATATCATTTTTATATTTAACGCACATCGCGGCATATTTTATTTAAATAAGATTTAATAATAATCAAAACTAAAAAAGCGCAGATTCTAAAATGGCATTTTTCAAGTAATGATTTCCTCTTTATATATTAAATAATTGAAAAATAACCAAATATATAAATAATATTAATAGTGTAAATAATATACATAGGTCTTGTACATTTTGTTAAATTGTGAATATGTAGATTTTACAAATATTGATTTTTTTAATCCATATTTCAACTGTTTAATATTAAAAAGAAAATGTAAATCAAAATGTAAATTATAAAATGATAAATTAATAATTTGTGATTAGAATGAAATGTAATGTAGAATTAGTTATTTTAATTCTCAAAATAATTTTATGTAAACATACGTGGGGATATCAGAAAATAACGAGAGACTGGTGCTCTAGTACAAAAATCAAACATTTATTTAGAAAATTTATCCTTCAAAGTACTCTCCATTCTGTGCAAAATACTTCTTCCACCGCTTTGTCCACTTGTCATTAACATCTGAGAAACCATTTTTTGAGAGTCTATTTGGTATGCTTTACACCGCGTTGTTTAAATTCGACTCAAAATTTCGACTTTTCAATTCTTATTTGACTTTAGTAAACAAATACAAGTCACATGGAGTAATGTCAGGTAAGTAGGGAGGGTTTCCTATAAATTCCCCCCCTCCCCTCCGCCAATTTTTCAAGTGTTCCAATTTGCAGATCTGTAGGCCGGAGCATTGTCGTGATATCTCATTTTTTCGATGGGCACGTAAACGTCAAAAGTTAAGTCAAAGCCTACTCGCCCCCATCTCTAAGTAAATTAGAGATGGGGGTTTCATGTTCTATTCTTCGTGTTGTAAAATTCTAGTTGTGATAGACGTTATAGCACCAGTCTCGTTATATTTTGATATTTCCTCGTATATATTTAAATAAGAAATACTCGACCGTACTCGTTAGATAACAAAAGAATGTATTTTGATTTTGAAAAAATTTCTTTTCATGTTCTCACTGTTTCCTAATTTTATTAACAACTTCGTCATGAGAATTACTACAGTTGCTTTTTATATCAATGTAATAACATTAATTTCGCCATATTTATTTATATGAACATAAATTTGATTAAATCATTAATATGAATGAACTTTAAGCATATCTATAAAAATAAATAATTATTTTATAGAAGAAATGTTATTTACCAAAAGAATATTTTTTTAAATATAGATAAAATACAGAACAACGCATTGCATTCACATATCAACATTTACAGAGAGAACCAAAATATACTTAGCAAGTAAAAAGGAAAATAGCTAGAATGTAGTTAGATATATTTTTTTAAATATACTGTGTCTCTTTCTTCAATTATAAGTGTTTTATATTCAGCTTGCTTTAACATATCAATATATATGTGTATTTTAAGATTTTACTTAAAGTGTTTATTTTAACTTATTTTATAAATATAATTATTGTTTCCGGTACCTTTTTGTTATACGTAATTTATTCAATGATATAGGTGCTAAGACATTCCATGCAATTGTTATTTGTTTTTCGTTTGTTTTATATTGTATTTAATATTCTACTGTGTCTATAGAAATAACCTAATTTTATAAAGTTCCCAATAATTTTAATAAATATTTTATCTTGATGTATCTAATTCGACCGTAGTTTACGAGAAATTTTACTACACGTGTTAAAAAAAATATACCCACATTGGGGAATTACACATTATTAATACAATTTCTTATTTTTATTACCGATGAAATTGCGATTGGGACGACATTTTTTAAATCAAGTTAAATAATAATAAGATTAATTTTTATTAAATCTTGAATGTTATCTTTTACATCTAAATATATCAATTTATATACTTTCGATTATTATCGCCAGTAATTATTTTGTTGAAATTTTATTTGAAAATATCCGATAATTATGGGATCATACAGGCTACTTCATCAATTACTTTTGAACATAGATCTAAAAAAAGTAAGCGCAAAGGTAATCTCGAAGATATAAGAAGAAATTCAAATATCAGGCCTACTAACTAATTTATTATTATATTATAGGTAATATTCGGGAATAACGTGATTTAAGCGTTTAACAAATAATGTGTGACAAAAAATTAAGAATTTTTTTATTTAATCATTATAAGATGCACTTGTCTAGAGCAGAGCCTTCTGTTTGAATCAATCTACTTTGTTATATCTGCAAAATTTTTGTCTGTTTTCCAAACATTCTTCAACAGCAATAAATAATTTATTATTATTATTATTATTATTATTATAAAAAATATATATAAACTTTGCACAGAAAAACAATTTGAAAAACTTTATTAAACACGTGTTTTATATTTTCTTATTTTTTCCTCATTTTGGCTGTCATATATTAGCCTAATTTAGTAATTCTGTATTTCACAATTTTATAAATTATTTTATTATTTATCGTAATTACAAGTGTAAATTAGTAAAACTAGGCAGAGTGCTTTGCTATTTAGTATCACATTTCTCGGCCCGTCGCATATTTCTTTTTGGGCACTGAGTGCAGTAGTGTTGCAAAAGAAAAGGAATAAATTCATTTAAAACAACGTAAGTGGGTTTTAGAACATGTATTTTGGAAATATATATGTATTTTCTTTCAACGGCATTTTTTCCTTATTTTTGTTACACCCAGTATATAAAACATCTTCCAACACCACACATATAATCATAATATTTGTGATAGTGCTTATTGTAAATTAAAATTATACTTAGTTTTTAATGCATAGTGTGATATAATTAAATCAAATATGTATAAAGTAGGGAATAACACACTCTATACGAGATCTAATCCGACACACCTATGTATGTTAAAAATAGAAACACAATTAGTTGGTGACCAATGAATTATAAGTTTTATTTATAATAGGTAGTATAAGACATGTTTACGTCCGACCTAATAATATTGGCGCCCAAGCAAATCGATTTTATTTTATTGTAAGCTGCTTAATTCATTGGTCTTCCACAATATGTATGTATATTTTAAACGTATTTTCTTATGCATATATTATTTAATCACATCATAGATGTAAATTACACCACCTGTTTGGACTATGATGAAGTATTAATTGTATATAGGTACTCATTAATAATATATACTAGGTACAAGATTTATATACATACATATATAATATATACATGCATTATACATAAACTTACGTAAAAAAATGTCTGTAACTAACAATTGATTAACCGGATGATTGGCATTGTTTAATCGCCGGTTAAACAGGCTGGATATTGCAATCCATCTTCTGTTCTTTTTTTATATCCGATATATGAAAGACAAATTATATATTATAAATACAGATATAGAATTAGCTGTGATATACGAGAAAAAATGGAATCGTTATAAAGAAATTTTGTCAATGCTGTAAGCGAGAGAACGAGATCGTTTAGCGCGGAGAGATTTATTTGTGTTACATGCACACTAATACATCAATAAATTATTTCAGATTTACTTTGTTTTTCTTTTTCTATGTCTTCTTTACTAGGTAAACATACTTCAGTGATAGAGATGACTACTCTCGCCAGTGTGTAAGTTTTCTGCTGTTTTCAACCATTTGCTGCAGTATATCAGGGTTACTTACCTAATCCGCCCTGATCTGTTTATTCACTTATGTACGTTATGTTATATTTTAACGTTTCAAAAAATATTAAAATAAAATATCTTTATAATTTACAAATAATTAAACATCAAAAGAATTAGGCCCCACGTTAGGCGCCAAATTATTATAATAATTATTTAATTAATTTCACGGATATAAAATAATATTGATTTTAATAATATTTATAAATTTAAATTTTTTGAACCTCTAACAATTCAGATGTAAATAGTAGGGAAATAATATTGCCAGAGCTCAAAAAATCTTAAGATGCATATGTAATAATACGTAGTCACGAATCTATTTTCGATTTTTTGCTTTAGCATACCAAACATCAAAAAATTAACGTAGTCACATTTGTGATTCTGAAAACGAGAAAAATTGAGTGTCTCATACAAATAAATAGGTACGTGTTGTACAGTGTCAAAGTCAAGAGCAAACAATCACTTACCTTTCATACTAAAAAAATGTATATTTGTAGGCGCTTTCTTTCGACCAAAGGATTGCTAATCCAACAAAACTGACTTGAACGTAGATTCAAAATCCACGATCAGTCAAACATAGTCGAAAGAACGTTCATGCGCAATCGCGAATAAATACTATTTACGTTTACACAGATTAGCTGTTTATTTGTATGTAGAATTTCGTCAAAAAAAATGAAATCTGAAAATCAAAAAACAAATTTAGAGCGCTATCTCCATTATAGTAACTAATTACAACTATTAATTAACTATATATTACCTGTTTTTGCGCGATTTATCTCATATTTCGTCAAATTTACTTTAAATTGTATTCCAGTAGAATGTGTTATACATACTTTATGTAAATCTTCTGTAATGGGTTCTAAAATTTCTATTTGTTCAGACATGTTTACTCAAAATCATCAACATTTAAGGTTAGAATTTACCGATTCATGGATTCGAAATCTGCTAATCGTAAAATAAGACGGATTCTGAGGGGTAAGGGGATTCCGCTTGGATTCACGAATCCGGTTTCAGAATTCAAATAAACGCAACCGTTCGTTCGGTTTGACTGAAATCCGGATCATTGGATTAGCAATCCTTTGGTCGAAAGAAAGCGCCTTGTATCACTGTGTGATGAGTCCCACCACCAAAATAGTGTTGAATGTTCGAAAAACTAGGTACTTACTTCGTTTTCTATTTATTTTGTATCTAGATATTAACTGAAAACGTTTACTTATATTTATAAAATACAGAAAAATTAATTTTCTTTTAATTTGGTTTCATTTGAATTTGCATATCAATTGAATGAGTAAAATATTTATAATTCAGCTTCTCTCTAAACGACCATAGGGTAAACACTAAACTGTAATCAATTTTCTCATGCCTGAATTTGAGGATTCTTATTTCTTTGATTATCGTGTAAAATTCAATCTTGTTGTATTCGAAAGGTAAAGTGTAGGTTTGTTCCAACATACGTTTGAATGGATCCGTGATTGTACGGGGCAAGCGCAGTGAATAATCACTGTTCCAACAACGCGAACTGACAAATCCGGGATCAATTGCAATCTGTTCCAACATAACATGATCTAGTTTGAGGATTGTCAAAACATAGTCCGAGCGGTTTTCTGATTTTTTACAAACAAATTTATGGATATTTAGCGCATGCGCACCAATGCCAATTGTACTACGATATCTCTAACGCTATTGTATTAGTAAAATAATTTATTACTTTAGGTATCTACTGCATTATTTGAATGAACGATAAACATGAGTGATAGTGACATTAGTTTCGACACAATGATTCTTCTTTACTTTCTCAATTTCTCTACGTATGTAATACTAATTTTAATGCTAGTTTACTTGAATTAAGACTAATAATCTTTTATGTAATCATACGATTCATAAAATACTTGTCAATCACTGAACAAGTACCATCTACACACAAATATGTTAACTAAAAGGTTAAAATAGTGTTCCAACACACTTTAATTGCAGTTTGGTCGGATACTGGTTTTTGATAAAACATGCGCAATTGCAACAGTCATAGATCGATCCAAGACTGATCAGTGATTTCTTTGTTGGAACAAACCTTATATTAACTGATTTGTCTAATTTTTATATATTAGCTTTAAAAGACTGGAGTATCCCCAATTAAATAGTTCTGATATTAGCAAAAAATGAAAGAGTTAGTTGCTCAAAATAACACGTAGAATCTGAATATTGGAACTAGAAAAGTTGGAATAAAACCTTCCGCTACGTACCTAATTGTGATGAAATTGTTCGACTTCAAAATTTTTGCAAATGATGATGATAATGAAAATGTTATTTTTGCAAATATATCGTCAACACATATCTCTTTATGATTTTTTTCTGTGACATTTTATCCTTCTTGACAGGTAATAAAATGTCATTTTATCAACCCGGGAAAAAAGTGCTCACTTTTTGCCCGCTTAAATTGACAGATATTTGATTATTTTACAGGTTTCCATTAGCAACGCAGGTGTAATGTCACTTGAAATGTCACATCGATTGATTTTCTGACTTCAATATACGTGATTTCTTCGGGGGTAATACCATAAGAGTTTGTGTTTATCCGGACAAACTTTCAGTTTGAACGAAAGCTTTGTTGCTTGGTAACTGACGAGAACAAATAACATGGTAAAACCGCGACACCGAAGGTGGAGCGGTTTTACATTTTGTTATTTGTTCGAGTCGTGTTACCCTTAAGCAACAAAGTTTGAGTTTTGTCAAAATGAAAGTTTGTTCCGGAAATAAACACAAACTCGAATGGTATTTGGTAAGACAATTTAATGAATCATTTAATTAATATTAATAAACCGAAATATTTTTATTTAACATTCCTTTGAAGACATATACAAAAGAAAGAGAATAATACATATGTTTATGTATGAAATTTATTTGAACGATACTGTCAGAATTGAATTTTCGTTGCCATGGAAAATCAACATGCAGTTTATCCGCTAGCAAACATGCAGTTTTTCCGATGGCAAACTAACACAGCGTGTATTAAAATGTCATGTTTTTGACAGATGAATTAAATTGTCAATATTAAATCGTCGTTTTTCCCATCACAGAAAAAAATAGTTTATTATACACGGGAAAAAAATTAGATTTTAGCTCTCGGTAATTTATCTCACGACGCGAGCTAAAATCTAATACTTTTTTCCCTTGTATAATAAATAACTATTATTTAGTTCATTTTTCGCATTTTATTGAAAAAAACGTTTTATTTCCTGGATAAAACATACCTTACGAGTTTTTTCAATTTGAGTTTAGTTTATTAGGATTAGAATGAATTAGTAACCACTTTTGACTTGTCGATAACTTATGTAGGTATAGTATTGAACGCTACCAGGAATGATTTAAATCATTCACTGGTAGGGGTAGCGTTTAGAACTAATAATAATAAATGATTATTATTAGCGTTGTAGCATGATTCAAACAATTTTGTTTTATTATTCATTGATTAGAAATCGATTTATCACAAACAGAGCTCTGCTTTTTTGGACATAATGTGACACATGCATCATATCTATATAGGGTGTCCCAGACCTAAAAAGACGGAGAGCAGAAATCGTAAGCTAGATTGTGTAAAAACGTACCCTCAAAATATCAAGTCTTTATTCGTGCGCAGACGGCAAAAAAAAATAAAGAATTCAATTGGCCTTACGCCGACCCTGGACGATAAATATCCACCTGCTTCACTTTCACAATCGGTTCTTTTCAGGACCACCATATTACTTGTGTTGTAATAAAGGCTAGAAAAACTACGATTTATTGTATATTCTAAAATAATAATAATCAGCTGTTTCCGACTACAAACACATTGAGCAACAACCTTCCTATTTTAAAAATAAAAACAATCTTTTATTTTCTGCAATAAAGTGGGTGGGTCGCCCATCTGGGTTAACAACCGACTACATAGCTGCGTTATCTAGACGCATCGGGCAAAAAGATATGTTTTATATGAATGAGTACGATTTAACGTTTTTTTCCCGTTTTATACAAACAAAAGCGTATTTTTCTATGAATGCGTGTTCGTTTCTATTTACAAATGAGCATTCTTACGTGTATTTATAAACATACATTCTGTACCAGGTCCGTAATGTAATTTTTTTATCTAAAAAACAACAGAAAATTAAATTTTTAGTTTCTTCGTTATTGCTGTATATTTGGGCCTGTTTCTGTTCGGACTTTACATACCTACTACTCCGTCTTTTTATTTCTGGGACACCCTGTATAAAAGAAAAAAGACGAAATTGATTAACAATACAAGGTCCCCTTACCCTTTTTCTTAATTGTTTGTCAAAATAAACAAGGACGTATTGAAACAAATTCTTTAATTACTTAAATAAACACTATAATTCGACATGTTTCAAAGTATTAAATAAATTTTCATCTTCCTGGAACGGAAGAGTCTTCCATATCGATCGCTTCCTGTCGATTGCATCCGAATCTTCCATGAAAATTTCAGTTGGCGATTTAATATGGAGTTGCATCAAAGGTTTTTTCCGATCTTTACTTACGGGTAGCCATTCTATATTACTGATCGAAGGAACACTGGAACAGATATTATTCACTAACAAAACAGTACTTAATATTTTCTCTCATTGCCCTGTAGTCGCGCAGTATTTATAGCTCATATTTCAAATAAACATGAATAATTAATTAGTATGTTAGTGATTTAATATAATATGCGCTATTCAGTTTAGGTAGTGAACGCGAACTTTTTAATGGTGTCACATTCTGAACCCTACGTATCCCCACCATCTTAACCACGGGATTGCTGTTCGACAAACTATTAAAAATCCTTATTACTTACTTAGTCTTTGCAAAATTAACCCACATATCCAAAAGAAGATCTTTCATTTTCTTATCATTTTCACTTAACGTCTGTTTACTTTTCTGTGGTAGTGAAAAGACATATAAGGTGTCATCACCATGTGCTGCACCTAAAAGAAATATAATTTATATAATACCAAATAAAGTACAACATAGCGGAAATTCTTCACTTAATGATATTGTGCAAAGTACTTTTTGAAGACTATTGATTTAGCACACTGCTAATCAAAATATGACTTTTGATCAAATTTTTGGAAGCATTTGCGAAAAATTATTAGTCATTATGCGGTTTTCTGTTTTGACTGTGTTAAATGTAACTCGATTTTATGCCCTAGCAGTGTTCAAACCGTTACCACCTTTATATCTTTAAAATTTGGAAGTTAGAAAACAAAAAAGTGGTTTTTGTTCCTCTTTTTGGTCTCTACTGCTCTTCTCATACCAATATATTGCGTTGATTTAACAGAAAATCAATATAATTATTATTTGCTAGATGATTTGGTATTGTTAAAAGCTGCAGCCTCCAGCTTGTTGTACCCACTTAGTTTCCAAGTTCAGAAGGTTAATCCTTCTTATAAAGTTTGGCACTCTAGCAACTAGGTTTTTCTTGGGAGTTCTGAAAGGGGAGGACTGAATTTGAAGATAATATGAAAGCGGATTCGTCTTATTGCATTATCTGCCTATATTGGTTCATATTTGAAGATGTCCATGTTACGGGTGTTTTCATCGTAGTTGAGTGTTCTGTCACAAGTTCTGTTAGGTCCCTGATCTAGTTTCTGCTTAGCTGCAGTACTTTAGCAGTCAATGAATATGATGAGTCACTTCCAGTGCATTTACTTCCGCTGCACCACACGCTTGGTCTGCTGTTATTTCTAAGACTGGTTCAAGTCCTAATATCATAACAGAGGCCTTACATCGAAAATCATACATTTATATTTGGCTGACCTCAAAGGTTATTTCAAATGTTTCAAACTAATAAAATATTATATATATCTCAGTGCGGACACCGAGACGGAGTATCATGCCGGTGGAACTGCACAAGATCTGAGAGTGCCAAAACCAGGGATGAGTTTTTGACCAAGGTTGAAGAGACGGCGAAAGAATTGGTAATAGCGGATGAAGAGGGTGTACTGACCAAGAAGATTAATAAGTTTAGCCAGTAAAGCACTATAGTGGAGGATGAAGAATGGAGATGAGCTGGAAGATGAAAATGATTGGAGTTGGGAAGGAGTGTTGCATCAGAAATGAATGGCATAAGTTGGGATGGCCGGCGCAAGTTGTCACTGCCGTATGTCCTCGGACAGAAAGGCGACTGTTCCCGTTTCGGGTGCGGGATACTAATCATTATCAGTATCACACTAGCAGAATCTGCTAGATTACTGGGGACTCGCATCACAAACTTCCTCGATCTAATAGAAGAGATATACCTTCAAATTATAATAAGGACTGGAAAGCGAAATAAATTGTATGCAAATATTTATTTGAAAAGTTAAAAAGTGTTGCATATTATTAACCCTTGCTTCACAGAACCATATGCTCAACTTATATTATTGATGATAAGTCAGCCTCTTACACATGTGACAGTTATCTATCATTTGGCAATTCTAGTCATGCTCTCATGTATGTATTACTAACCTAATTTTTCCTTTACTCCAGCAAAGAGTTCCGTATCACTTTCTCTATCCTCAGCAACATAACTGAAATAATAATAGAACACATCAGACTTGGAATTTTGCGCTTGCATTTTCGCAGAATCTTCTGCACTTATGCAAAACATCCTATCGCTTATCATCTGGAAGATATAGAAAGGAGTTTACATGGTCCATAAGAAATTACCATAAAATATCTTACAGCGATAAAATCCATAAAATTTTCTCTAGAGAGGGGCTGGTCACCGATGTACGCCTGTCTAATGGTTTCAGATACTAAATCCCTCTTGTTCTGGGGTACTGTGTAGTTATAATCTAGTAGGTGCGGTATTATTTCATTCCATATCTGTTACTAAGTTCAGAAAAGTATTCTTCTTTAACCAAGAATTCTGGAAATCAAAGTAAATTTTAAAAAGTAAGTAAAGAGGTGTCGCAATAGTAAGTATGTGGGATATTATTTGGGCGTCATTTTATTATGTCAAAGAAGAACGTTTCACGGTTCAACAAGTAATATTTTGTGTATCAAACAAATGTATTGTGAAAATGTTTACTAACTAGAGTTGGTGAAAGAAAATTTTCAAGAAAATTACAGTTTTATCAATTGCCTAAATAACTAAAGCTTCAAATTTTGTAATTAAATTATAAAAACACTGGATGGGTTTGAGATAAAAGCGCTAGGTACATCTTCGAGATGGTTAATCAAACGAAGATATGACAAATAAAATACATCTTTTTTGCCCACTTTTTTTGACTACTTACAGGACAAAAATTAATATTGTTGAAATATTCATCAGAAGCATACTTAAATAAATACAAATCCTACTTTCCTTCTAATTTTTCTTTAAAAGATTTTTTAAATAAAATAAACCTATTATGAAACTAAAGTAGATGGTTATTCATTATAATTACCCAGCCTTTATCTTCGTTATTATTGCATATACAAAAAAATTTTTCAAATAAAAGTTGTGTGGCTGACACTGAATTTTATTTGCCTACTATCAAAAACACAGTGGCGTGCAGATACAATGGTCTAATAAAAAATATTTTCTTTTTTTAAATGGAATAATCTGTTTATTATTAAATTTTTATAATGGTCTTTTTACTCTGATTTCAACAATATACCATATGATACCGGTATCATATGCTATATTTTGAAATCAGAGTAAAATTATAAAAATTGAATAATATACAGGGTATTCCAATTAAAAAAAAAAGTATTTTCTTTTTATACCGTTGTATATGCACGCCACTGTGTTTTTGATAACATGCAAATAAAATTCAGTGTTAGCCACTCAACTTTTATTTGAAATTTTTTTTTTGTATATACAATAATAAAGATAACGAAGGGTAGGTAATTTATAATGAATAACCCTGTACAAGAAAATAAATATAATACCTATTAAGGGGAGCGTTTACCTATCGAAAACTAAGGCATCGCCGTTTTGCGTATTTTGAATTTATTTTGTAATTTTAGAATCTCAAATTTGGGTTAGTGATGCAAAAGGCATTAATTTATAATGTCAAGGCCAGTTTTTGTACTAATTTATTTTCTTAAAAAAGTTATGTTTTAGAAATAACCACAAAAATGCATGAATTTGATTAATGTCTATTAACTAAAGCTGGTATACAAAAGAAAAAAACAACCTCTACGCGCCAGCTGTACATTTGATGAACGATATAAAAAAGAAAAAAACTTTATGTAATTATTTTTGAAGATAAAAAACATTAAATAGTAAACATTGTCAGGCACATTTCACCGAGTGTTTTTCAAAGCTATTGCGTCGTCTATCCCCACTTTACGGTATCTCTACCGGTCCTAGCAGAGACGCAAATCTATCGGAGTCTGTCGGATTCCCGACTTTAATCTGAGTGACAGTTTGTCATTAAAAAGAAATGTCATATATACCTATAATATTCGAGTGTATAATAATATAGCAGGTATGGGCAACCGAAAATTGGCTTATTATAAAACATCAACAGTTCCGTAAGCACTCATTCTTTATACATTATGTTTCCCATCTATAGTATTCCTTTATCTATGACAGAATCTGCGAATAAAACCGAAGCTCTGTGACAGAACCGAATATCGTCTACCTCCACGTACTCACACCCCCTTGCGTCTACCCGTCCCGCGAGTAATAAAGGCGGAATAAAGGCAGAATCGGGAATAAAATGTAAGTACATATTACAATTACTAAGGATAGTTTATCCGCTGAATCGAAACGATGCCGATCCAATAAAGCTACATGATCAAAAGCTTGCGGTGGGTGGAAAATAGATTCTTAAAAATTCAGATAATTCAAGAATGTCCATTGGATCGATTCCAACCAATCGGCATATACATATATATTCTGTATCTAGACGACCATACCAATGAACCATGTTCTAATTTGGAACGTATCAATGCATAATATCTCAGGACTATTACAGTTAAGGAGGAGAAATTTCTTCTAATTCGTATAAATTCTTATGTCTTTAATGAGGACGAAACTGTGTACAAAAGATTTTTAGAAAAAGTTAGTTTAGCATTGAATGCGGTATCCAACTACCAAGAGCAAGCAACAGTTTTGGAGTATGTTATTAATATAATAACTTATTATATTGATATTAATAGTTTTGTTTATCGAGTGCAGGTAAAATAAAGTGTCTGCACTAATTTATTGTTGAAATGATTCACAATTCTTTTGGTATCATTTTAAATCATTAGAAAATAGTAATTTATTAGGTCCTAATACACTACACAGGTCATTAATGCATATAAGAAAAAGTAATGGTCCTAAGTTATTACCTTGAGGTACTCCTGAAGTAGGTTTACATATTTACCTATTCAGGAGCTATTTGGATTTATAAACAGCAAAATTTAGGGAAGAGGATTCTCCTAGTGCCCAGTGACCCGAACTTCTTGGTAGCGTCTCTAAGAAAGATTTTAACATACATAACTAGATACCTCGTTGAAACTCTGTTTCACAAAACGGCTGGCCTCAAAAACTAAGAATACAAATGAATGGAAGTCATTAATCAAATAAGTTCAAAGCATTCACAAAGTAAAATAAACAAACTGGTGGCATATGCTAAATGTTCAAACTCATTTTCCGCCTGATAAATCGTCAACAACCAAAGCTGTCGCACTTGAAATGGCACTCATTTTGGATTGGTATAGTGACTCTACTATATCTGTCGGAAAAAGTTAAGAAACCTGCTGACATGAAATAACCTCAGCTACACCAAAGTAGTAGGTATGTAAAATCTTACCCGCTCCAGGATAAAGACCTTCCTCTGACGTTACCGAATTTAACCAAGGTAAATCTTGGAATTTCCCAGTTGCCAAAAGATGCCACGGCTGATCCGTCAAAAATCTATTATTTCCTTTCGTTTCTACAACAGCTGCTAATGGTGAATAAGGATAATACAACCATGGTCGTAAAATTCTAATCGCTTCGACTATTGCTCTAGTAGGCCTTTCTGTCATACACTTAACCATATCTTCGACAGATTCCTGTTCACAACCTAAATGCTGTCCAATTCTTTTAGCTTTTTCTAATGCATTTTCCTGCATTTTACTTGGTCCTAATACGGAACCACTCATCGATATGCCTCTGTGAAATAATCCTAAACATTCAAAAGATGTCATAATTCGTTTTGATTGATAATTTTGAACTAATACCTTTGGATAACGGAGATAAGTAATGGAAATGGACGCTAGCAGCGCCAGCTGACAATCCGGTGAGAGTGACGGAATTGGGATTACCCCCAAAATATTTTATATAGGTTTGAATCCATTTTAGGGCCATTACCTGGTCTTTCAGTCCATTATTTCCTGGTACGACTTCATCTTCAGTACTTAGGAAACCTATAATATATGTATAGGACAGATCAGCCAGTGAATTTAAATATACTCATTGGATATACCGAGGTCGTCATATTTTAATTTCTGATAGGAAAGTAGTAAGTGGAAAAGAGCGCGACGAATTAAACTAAAGATAGACATAAGCGAGGCTGCCACACTGGACATTTGTAAGGCGTGGGGGTCCCCCGCCGCTCCGTTGCTCTCCCTCCACTGTTAGCAAGCAGGCATCGCTGCTATGATAAGATCATCTTCTGCATATGATAGAAGTGCAAACCGAAATTAAAATTTGACGCTTACGGTATACCTACACCATGTCCAAAGTTAAGTGTTCATCATTGCTAACTTTCTTATTATTGACGCAATAAACATTTAGTAAATTCAACCGTGCTACTAACTTCTTACTTTAACTCACTTCATAGCTTGAATTATAAGAGAATTAATAATGGGAAACAATCTTGGGCATGGTGTATATGAATTTTAGAATTAATTGTTAAATTGTAGAATGTTACTAAAAATTGACTTGGGTTAAGTAAATATTTATAACATATTAGCACTCAAATCAGGAATGTGAAAAATATTGCTGTTGCTATTATTCATTGTACTTCATATTTATAGAGCACATCAGACTTACCAAATACTCCTAATCTATAGTTTATAGTAACCAGAACAACATCGCGGTCCATAAAGAATTTTGCGCCAAAACCATTCATAGAACCATACATGAAACCTCCACCATGAATGAACATCACCACGTCTAATAAATTTTTATTCTGCGCTTGTTGGTTAGGGAAAAATACGTTTAAATATAAACAGTCTTCATCACCTGTGTACATACATATAACAAACATAAGTATTGTGAGAAACCTACATTATGGTTAAAAGGAATTGGGCGTCAGAAAAAAATGGAACAACAACATTTCTATCAGTGGCAGCAGACGGATTGGGATCAGTTCCCGCTCTATCTGTGCTCCTACTGTCCAGAAAAAAGGAAACTCGAGTGGTGAAATTTCTGAATATGAAAAGAAGAAGGTGCTAATAATTGTTGATTGCAATAAAACGAAGTCAAGGGTAGACACCATGGACAAGCTGCTCCGAATGTACACCATGAAGAGGCAAACGAGGAGACGGTCTGTTACAGTCTTTTATAACATTGAACTCTTATATAGGTTCATCTAAGCGACGAGTGGAAAACAAAAAATATTACGAAGTACGAGAATTTTGTCAAGCAGTTAGGAAAGGAATTAATTGCTACTGGAAAAGGCTCAGAAGAAGCTTCGGCATCACGAGACTATCCGCAAGACACTCGAAAATTAAAACGTTATAGATGCATCAAATGCTCCAGAAATTTGTTCAAAAAGCATTCCAATAGATTTCAGAATTGCAAACGATTTGTTTGTAATGATCATTATAGATACTGGAAATACTCCAGAAATTTACTCAAAAAGTAATACAATAGATGTCAAAATTGCATTCGATTTATTCACTTGCAAAGAGTTTGAGATGTTGGCTAACACGTTCTTTACAAGACCTGTATATTTGTTGATTTTCTTTCTATACTCTGTCACGTCAAAAAACTCAACGCAAGTGGCTCGTTTTCTAAACTTGACTTGTTGGGCAAAAATCATTTTCTAGGAAACTTATCTTTTAATATACTATTTTATACCTTTTCATAATTAACGACAGTACAATTAGGCAGATGCTTCCAACCTTGTATTAAAATAATAGTATTGTTCAGAAATGTTTAGTCTATTTACCTTATTATGCACATGTAGTACAATAATCCACCTACGTTCTTGTATTGTGTACTCGTATGTAGCACTAAGCCTGTGTACTTCTAAATTACCTATTCATAAAATTCTAGTATGTATATTACGAACTTTCTCTTGCAAGGAACTATTTTTAAAAGTATAATCAAAAATAAAGTTATTTGCAATCAATAAATACCCTGTCTCATAAAAGAAGGAGTGATTCAAATTTTCCGCCAAAACCCGGAATAGATATCTTACAATGTAGTAAACAATTTGAGATGACATCTAAACAGTTGAGGATCTAGTAATTAAGTAACAATTATTTTTTCTATTAAGTGTCAAGACTTATGTTCATAACATTATTTCACAAGAGTGACTTTTTGGATAGATATGTAAAATTTACTGAAAATTAGAATTGAATGCCATGTTTGACATAGCCTATTCTGACAAACTCTAAGCTCGGGTATATAAATATGTTGTAAATGTATTAAAACTATTTTTCTCGTCGTCTTAAGTGTACTAATCGTTGACGCTGTTTGGATAGTGAATTTAACGATTTCCTTGGATCTGCCTGATCAATAATATTTGTGACGTACTTAAATGTACAGATTGTATTTAATAGCTCAGCAAAATATATAAACCAAAGCAAAAATGCAAGAGAATGTTTACAGGTTAACGCTTGGTTATGTTATAAAATATGGGGGTATGGTGTACTTATTCTTCCATATTACATTTTCCTAAACAAGAGCCAATAAATTCTCGTAAAAATATATACTATTTTAGCGTGATATTTGAATCACTCTTTCTTATTCTGAGACAAGGTATACTAAAGGCTGATTTATAAACATTAAGTTGCCAGTTCAGTTTGCCATTCACGTTCATAGGTAGGGGAATTGTGCTTAAGATGACATACTCAGGTAAGATGACATAGTGCCTATAACCATTAAAATATATGTGCCACAAACGCCTAACCGATGTCCACATATCGGCTCACAGATGGCATCACCGCTCAAACAATATGTGACTGCTCGCTTGCGTTGTTTGGATGTACCTAGTGTCGCATGTTTTGATTTCGTCACTCGAAAATATTGTTTTCTTTGATGTGTTTGTGTCGATAAAATTGTATCAGCTAAGTTTTTTTTTTTTTGTAGATTTAACGAAGATACACAAATGGCAGGTTGGGATTGGCTAAAAGGGTTTAGGAAGCGCAACCCCTCCATCTCGTTGAGGGCTCCTGAAGCCACTTCTGCAGCAAGGGCAAGAGCTTTTAATAAGCCTCAAGTGATGAAGTTCTTTAAGCTCTTAGAGACTTTGGTGACTGATAATAATATTCCACCGTCAAAAATTTATAATATGGATGAATCTGGCCTCAGCACCGTCCAAAAGCCACCAAAAATATTTTCCCAGAAGGGGAAAAAACAAGTCGGTGCATTGACAAGTGTCGAACGAGGCCAGCACATCTCAATCGCTGCCTGTGCCAATGCTGCTGGGAATTTTGTTACACCTGCAATGATTATCCCACGAAAGAACTTTAAACCTGAATATTTTGATGGTGCACCTCCAGGAACGTTGCAGCTATGTTATGATAGTGGTTACATGGTTGGTAATTTATTTGTCAAATGGATGAAACATTTCGTCAGCTCCACAGTTATTCTGATCCTCGACGGCCATAGTAGCCATAAAAATTTAGAGGCACTGGAATATTTTTTGCTATTTATTGCTAGGGCCAATGGAGTCATATTACTGTGTCTGCCGCCGCATTGCACCCATCAGATGCAGCCACTTGACGTCTCATTTTTCGGAACGCTCGATGCATATTACAATCGAGAGATGACCATCTGGCTAAAAACACACCCTGATAGAACTGTAGGACTTCACCAGGTCGCCGGTATTTTTGGGAGAGCATACGCAAGTGCTGCCTCGGTCGGAAACATAACGAGTGGCTTCGAAAAAACCGGAATTTATTCGTTGAACGCACATGTTTTTCCGGATCATTTGTTTCTGCCCAGCGAAGTCACCGAAAATGTTATTGAGATGGAGCGCGACAAGGAAAATGAAGAACTTCTTGGACCAACAACTGGTTTCACACAGCATCTTCAAGACGATCTTGCACCAGCTGATCAGTTGCAGCCAAATCATGAATATGTTGCAGGACCTTCTACTTCGAAGCATATGATGGATCATATACCAATCGGTCCAGTTCAGCGTGATTGCCAAGTAGTTGCTGGATCGTCTTCCATCCAGGAGATGTTAAATGAACTTTCGCCATTTCCGAAATCAGAGTCTACGGGACAAGCAAGAAACACGAAAAGGAAAATCACTGGCTCTCAGGTTCTGACAAGCACTCCTTGTATGGACGAAATTAAAGCCCAAGTCCAAAAGAAAAAAGGGAAGGAAAATCGCAAGAGCGTTAGAGCTCGAAAGCAGGTGAAGCGTGCTGTCCTTCAGGATGACCCATTGTCAGATGACGAACCTGTGGAAAATTTTACTCAAGACACTGATGACTCCGATGCTGCATGCCTTTATTGTAATGAATTATATAGCAGATCGAGGTCGGGAGAGCATTGGGTATGTTGCCAACTATGTAAGCGATGGTGCCACACTCTATGTGCTGGCGTTGGACCAAAAACTAAGCATTTTCAATGTGAATTGTGCACTGATAATTAGAATATTGTTTTAAAATTAACGGTATGTCAACTTAGACTGACGTGTGTCATCTTACCCACATGAACATGATTGGTATCTTCTTATTTTCTTTCATTTATTATTGTTTCTATAGTTTCAAAATTTATTTTTGTGTTTTCTGAATAAACGTTTTAAATGGGTAACCAGAGTTTTATTTTTTAACACCATTAAATTTTAAAATCGTTGCCTCTGAACAAAAAGTATGTCATCTTAAGCACAATTCCCCTATATATTGTGCGTGGTTTCTCGAGAAAAGTACAGTAAATTGTGGACAATAGTTTGGTGTTTGCATTTTTTAGGGAATTAGTGCATTAACGAATGCAATAACTGTTAAAGCCATCTTCGCTCCCAAAAGATAAAATGGTTATATAACAACAGCAGTCGAAAAATAAAGGCGACCGGCGCGACGGCAAGAATATCCTGAATTTACAAAGGTAACGGTAACAGGGCCGGTAAAGTTTATAAATCCGCTTTAGAAATTTAAGCAACGAATCGTATAAATCAATAAATTTAGAAAAAATGACAAAACCTGTATTTATTATTATTTCAAAATGTTACTTTCGTATATGCAAATAAGTATGACATAAACATTTTGTAATATTACATGTTTAATGGGATGATTGAGTTAAAAAATGCACATGTTCTTTATTTTTTATTATTTTAAGATCTTAATCGCAACATTTCAAGGTGCAAATTAATATAAATAATGCAGATTGTGAATAATAATTAAATACTTAAAGTAACGGAGATTTTTAAATATATATACCTAGGTATATAAAGGAACAAGTGCTGTAGAATTATCAGCATTTGTTATTAATTATTCTTCACAATCGAAATTAATCATAATGTTAAGCAAAATGTTCCAATTAGGTAAATTCATATAGAACTGCATAAGATTTTTTACTACCATTACTCATAAAACAATTTAGGCAACTAAAAAAAATGTTTTACCAAGATATTGTCCACGTGGTACTTGTGGTACGTGATCAAGTTGAACGCATGTTATTCCAGTATTATTGGCCTTCCAAACACCGCTCCAAGGTGAAGCTGCTTGAGGTTCCTAAAATAATGGGCATGCTTAATATGAGTACTTATGCCACCAATTTATAAGAATTAAGCAAATAACTCTAATTACTATCATTTGCTGCTTCAATTAAAAGTTCCACTTGCAGCATAATTCACCGTTAACTACTGTAGGTAGGAAATGGAACCAGAGAAAATTCCATAGTTGATAGCGGTCTCACCGAACTTTGTAATTAAACGTCCTACTCACTAAGCAGTCATGGCCCAGTCAATATCTTGGTATAGGTAAGTAAAGTAAATAAAAAATAATAGAATTGACGAGAACTTTATAAATATATTGTGAACAAGAAAGTTCTGCAAAGGTACTCTTTAATAGCCTCCAGACATATGTAACTTATTTCCTCAATGCAATGTTTTAGGCCGATATATTCGGGTATCTTTGTAAAATAGTAGGGTATACTTCAGACATATGGAGGAGCGGAGAATACGCTTCAAGATGCGCGAACCATGTAAACTTGAAATCCGCCATTTTGAAGATTGGGCAAAAGCGGCAATGAATGAATAGTATTAATTTATTCAACTTTTGTAATGTTGCAGTGTATCGTTTTCGAAGGTTAAACAATCTTATTTTGGAATAAATAAAAATATACCCTCTTCTTCTTCTTCTTCTTCTTTTTAATAGGACTATGTCCTGTTTCTCCAACTTTTATGCAATGTCCTGTGACGATGAGGTCCAGGAGTCAGCCCATCTTTTTGGTGGTCTTCCTAAGGGTCTGGTCGTCTTCGGTTTTTCTTTGTATGCGGCCTTGGCGAGTCTATCGTTTCCCATCCTGTCGACATGCTCTCTCCATTCTCTTCTTCTTCCCCGTGACCATCCAACAACATCTGGCATCCTATCGCACTGTTCCCGGATCCCATTACTTCGCTGCCTGTCCCTCAATGTGACGCCTGCGATCGCTTGCAGGGCCCTCATTTCGGTCGTTCGTAGTGCTCTCTCTACCCAAGTTTGTCAAATACCGGTGTTTTTCAAAAATGATTAAATTGGAAACCGCTATTATAAAAATTGAAGCTCCACGCGCTAAAATAGTGAAATTCCTTTTTATTTAAAATTTACTTAAGAAACAAAAAGTATTTTGGAAATATTCTCATAAGAAACATAATACTTTAATTTTTTCTTCAACAGCCATACGGCAACTGAACTAGTTTCACCACCAGTGACGTAACTATACCCCTGCATGCCCCCGCGGTGCGGAGGGGGGGGCGAGCCCAGATACACCTATTTGTAGGATACGCCAACGTAATAATTGGTTAGGTTGAGCTGGATGTTGCGGGGGAGGGGGGTCCAAAATTTGTAGTTACGCCACTGTTCACCACCCAACGAAATCAGAACAGTTGAAATGATAGTTGATGATACTTTGCTTTCAGAAGATATCATTTGACTCTTGATAGTTTGACTTGCGATGGTTTGGCGATCGGAGACAATCTTAAAAAACTGCATTAGGTTTGAGGATGCCTTCATCGGCGCTCCTAAAGAAAATATTTTGAACAAACAACTTTATTTTTGCACCAGTTACACGTTTCACATCGCTAACCACAATTTTCAATGGTTCAGCCCGTGGAAATCTACAATTATTACAGAATTAATCATGCTCCCAAACATGCAATTCTTTCATTATTTTATTGACAATGCAACAATTCGCATGTAAAGTTAATTGATATGGAAAAATATAAACACTAAACTTCCCTTTGTACGAGTGAGAAAAATGCCTCCAGACGTAAAAATGATTACACACACAAGCTCTTCCTAAAACAATTAATTAAAAATACACGTCGAAGAATGACATTTACAAAACAAATGGCAACTGCCCTTCAAAATGGCGGCTCTAACAGCGTTTGGTTAAAAATGGATACGCCGTCGTTGAAGCGCATTATCCCTTCTTCCATTTATCTGGTAAACACACATAATGTAAACTAGAAACTTTTCTTTAACTTTACTAGTGGTCAGGGCATATAATAAATAGAAAAAATCCATAAATATCAGTGGCGGCTGGTGAGCGCCTTTTGGCGGTGCAGTTCCGTGGACGGGACTGGTTCGTTTGTTGTCGGTGATATGCTCGACATCTGGGAGTACATCGCCGATAATGGGCGAGTCGGTCTTGTCTGTGTGGTTGCTCACGCCCGGAGCCGCCACTGATAAATATACACATAATTATTTTGCATTTGAAATCAGCCACACATTTGTCATACCGTCCAACAAGATTTTGAATTTCGGTGTCAAAGAAATCTGTCGTCAGTGAAGAAGCCCAATCGATGATCGCAGTTTTCATTTCTTCGTCGTCGTCGAACAGTTGACCACGAAGGATCTAGCGAAAGTACGAAAACAAGTGAAAATCACTGGGTGCACAGTCTGGATTATAAGGTGAATGTTTCAGTTGTTTCAAAGTCCTTTTTATATGCCAAAATCCTTCGTGCTGAAAGTGTCTGTTTGGCTTTTACTCTGGTTGGTGACGATGTATGTCGCCATTCCATTGAATGTTGCTTGGATTGAGGAGTCACGTAAGACATCTCCTGTAACGATGTGGTCCAAAAATGCAACTCCTTCCTGATCGTCTAGAGCAGGGGTCTCCAAACTACGGCCCGAGGGCCACATCCGGCCCGCGGAGAGATTTTGTCCGGCCCGCGGAGAGCTAGCATACTTGAAAACTCCTTTTAGAGAACATATTTTTTATAGCAAATTAAATTTAGTTTACTGAAGTATTCTAATTTTATGTTGAATAATTATTAATATGACATCTACATTGATATGGTCATGGGCTAACTACTCATAACATTGTTGTAGGCTTATTGTTATTGTTTTTGTGATAAGTTGGATAAAGAAACACAGAATTGTAATGAGTAAAGACATGTATAATATGCAAAAAATGTTACTTCAGTATATAATAACTAACAAATTATTGAAATGAATCCAACTAACATTTTATACATTTTAAATAAAAACATAACTTATAACAAGCATAATGACATATGAAATACTAATGAGATTTGTGTAATTGAGATTTTCCACTGACAATAGTTTGTAGTTGTGGACTAATTTTACTTGTACCAATTATTAAAAGAGATTTAAGATGCTCATCAGTTAATTTAGATCTGTAAACATTTTTTGTGTACTTCATTTTGGAGAAGGTCTTCTCACACAAATAAGTAGCACCAAAAACAGAAAACAGCCCACGAGCAAATTTATGCAAATTATCAAATTGTGTCAGTGGAAGACTCTTATAAAATTCCAACAAAGATGAGTTTTGATATTTGTTCTTAATTATATCACTGCACTGTAGATCAATTATTTCCAATTGAAGTTCCGGGGCTAGGGTTTCAATGTCAGTATCAAAAGGATTCTGAAAAATCTTAATTTGATTCGCAATGGCATCAAAGTCCGAGAAACGAGTATCAAAACTTATTTTCAAAGCACTCAAAGTTTCGATTGCAAAATCGATAGGAAACTCAGTCTCAGTAGTGTGGCTGAATATTTCACATGTTTTAAAATGTGAAAAACATTTACTTCGTAGTTGTGATTGAAACAGTATCAATTTCTTCCGGAATGATTTGATATTAGTGTATAAATCAGCAAGATGCTGGTTTTCTCCTTGCAATCTCAAATTCAGTTCGTTCACATGTTTTGTCAAATCAACATAGAATGCTAACTTCCACAGCCATGCGTTGTTTTGTAATTCAGTAAGAGGGCGATGCTTTTCATTCAAAAAAATTTCGATCACTGCTCGAAGTTCAAAAAAGCGCTGAAGGACTTTCCCACAACTAAGCCAACGTACGGCAGTATGATAAGGTAAGTCATTTTCTCCAATCTCTTCAATAAATTGTCGGAATTGTCGGTGATTCAGCCCAAAAGATCTGATAAAATTAACAGTTGATGTGACTGGTTTCAGAACTTGAGACATATCCAAACATTTTCCGCACAAAGACTGTTGATGAATGATACAATGTAAGACTAATGGATTTAAACCACCGTCATTTTCTACAGCCTTTGACACAAGAGCGACCACTCCTTTACCTTTCCCACTCATGTTTTTGCCTCCATCAGTTGTAATACATTTCAAGTTTTTCCATCGAAGGTTCTTTTGATTAATGGCCATTTCAACTTCTTTAAAAATATCTGTACCAGCAGTTGTGCCATGAATACTATTCATATCAAGAAGTTCTTCATGCACTTCATAGCTTTTATCTACTCCTCGAATATAAATCAACACCTGAGCAGTATCTGACACATCCGTTGACTCATCCAAGGCCAAAGAAAACCACTCAACATGTCCATTTTTGTCGAACAGTTGAGAGGATATATTTTCTGCGATGTTTTCTACCCTTCGAGCCACAGTGTTTGCTGACATACTGACACTTTTTAATAAATTTACCTTTTCAGGGCACATTTCTTCGGCTACTGCAATTATGCATTCTTTGATCATTTCTCCATCGGTGAATGGTTTTCCACATTTTGCAATTTCAAGAGCCACACGAAAGCTGGCACGCGTTGCAGCCTCTTGTTCCGTTTTGAGTTTTGTAAATGAAGATTGCTGCGATTTCAATCCGCGCTTCATAGCTTCGAATTTTTCTGTCCGCAAACTTCCTGTATATTTTGAGTAATTTTGAAAATGCTTTGTTTCATAATGAAGTTTAATGTTATATTCTTTGAGAACGGCTATGCTTTCATTGCAAATCAAACATAGCGCCTTCTTACTGGACTCAATTACGAAATACTGAATGTTCCACTGATCTTTGAATTTTCTGCATTCACTATCAATTTTTCGCTTCTTTTCCATACTACTAAATCACACACAAAAGCAACAATTCAAATCAAAATACTGTTACAAAGATGTCTTAAACTTAAACACGCCCGAACACGTTTTAAGTAGGTACGCACTATTTTATTTCACAACAGTGTCATAGGAACTGACTTGTGGTTGCGCCACTAGCCTTCTTATATATTCCAATTACTGCCATCTAGAAGTGAGTGGAAGACACCAGAACTTTCTCGAACCAACGAGATTATTCTGTACGTGCTATTAGCGCCATCTGTTAGCGATAGAAGGTACTACCTATTTCCGCTTGTGTCCACCAGATGTCGTGTCACGTTACTCCTCATGGCTCGTACTCTACGACTAATTTAGAAATTACAGATAATGACAGGAAAATTAATAATATGCAGTGTTGCCGTTTTGCAGCCTTTTTTAAACGTTGCGTACTTTTTCGGACTTTTTTTCATCAGTGGACTATTTCACTTTTTACCACCGGCAACAATGATAATATGGTTTTGGCCCTCGGAACTACTGGAGTAATCAGTATGGCCCTAAGGCTGGAAAGTTTGGAGACCTCTGGTCTAGAGTAATACGATAAAGCACAGCCAAATATTTTTGCTTTGTGATCGTCAGAATACATGCAGTCTTGGAACCTACTGACAACACAATTTTCAATAATTCAGTTTTTCCGAAATAATTGTGTACAAGACTGACCTTGAAATCTGTGGAAAATCAATCGATAACTTTGAAATCGTGAATCGTCGGTCCTTTCGAATTTTGTTGTCCACATCACGAACCAAATCTTCAGAAATTAGAGAATGTCGGCCAGGGCGTGGCTAATCATGCACATTAACCCGTCCCTCATTGAACATTCTCACCCACTTTTGAACTTTACTGTTACTTACAGAGTTATCACAGCAAACTTTACAAATCTGACAGTGAATTTCCTGTGTTGGCAAGTTTCTTGCACTCAAGAATTGAATTACTAATCGTATCTTACAGTCGGCGAGCGACTCAATTTTCTTAAACATTATAAACTTCTGCAGCTCAGTACACAGACAGACGATACCGCTACAAATGGCGTCTAAACGCGCGCAAAGCATATTGGGAGCAGACGCGCATGCGCAATCACAAACGGACCTTATTTAAAAAATATCCCTCGATTTAAGTATATAAATACCGGTGCATGACTGGATACATTGTCAATGTGAAGACAAAGAAAGGTAGAGTTTACAAAAATTATATTGCTATAGAAATTAACCGAAAAATCAAGACTCTTAGGGTATGACTACATTTTTGCAAACTGTTGAGTTACACATTTGATAATGATAAATTTACCTCTCAACAGTTTCGGCGTACCGGTGTTGGTTCAATTTGATTCAGAAACCTTAATTTTAAATAAAATTCAAATTTCAAAAAATCCTATGATTAATTTTCTTTGATTAAGCATCATATGTCCATTGGCTGTAAGCGGACATATTCTTCATTGCTTATAAACTAAATGAAGTTATTCACCATATACCATATACAAGCAACAAAATAAAATTGGCAAACCTGAAAACGCAAGTCCCCAACAGGTGGTTTTGCGTACGGGATTCCGTAAAAAGCCGAAAAAGTCCTACCATTATACGACACCTCGTATACACCGCTAACTGTTCCCAAAGGTGTCGTTATAATTGGTGTTTCTTCGCCAGAAACAATCAAAAATTGAATGATGATAAGTAAACACACTTGCTTCACAAACATTGTTCTTACAATACTATACAATACAACTCTCTGTAGCGACGATATAAATTTAGAACTGCCTACTTTGATTACTGTGGCCGCTAAGTTTAAATATAAACAAAAAGAAAACAACACTTTGCTTGCATAATACAAAAAAGGGAACTATTATTAATCTTTGAGACGTCAGATAAACTTATGTTTACGATTTTTAATTGAATATATTTACACATTGTGTACACATTTTATTGACCTTGGTTATTTATATTTGCTTGAGAAAAAGTGCGATAATATAGATAAATTCAGTCATTGTAACGACTCGTTATTATGATAAGAATAAGTAATATTTAATTATATTATAATCATATTCAAACACATGAAGATATCATACGAACAACCCAAGGTGAGGCTGCTTTATAAATGCTACATCCAGCAATAATTTTAGAGTTTTATTAAATGTTTCTTTTAATTTCTTAACGGCATAAATATTCAAATAATAATTTTTATGTTTACAGTCGACAGTAAAACTTGTTCATAAATAAAGCAATATAAGGCACTAATAGTTATTAATGCAATAAATTAATGTAGGTATTTAAAACCTCTAAATAAGTTATCCTGAAAAAGTTTAGAAGGAATGTGAAAATCATCATAAAAACATAATATATGTATATTCTGTTCATTACAAATATAAAGTAACGAAATATTTATGGTGGAAACGCCTTACATTCAGTTGCACGTCATACTAGATCCATGACGACTCGCCTTGTATATGTTGCCGGATCTATTTTTATATCTGTCAGTGACATTTGATATAACCAAATAAAAAAATTATTCACAATACAATAACTATAACGTAATATATTTAGTAATTGAAATGCTCTAAGGCTTCAGTCTTTCTCAACTTATGTATTATATTAATTTAGATTGTCGAAAAACCTTAAATGTTTCATTACGTATCCATAATATAATTTAAAATAAGCAATACTTACGCTACTCACATTAAATTTAACACATGATTTTAGAAAGTTTGTAATAAGCCTCGACTGTTTACAGAAACCTTTCGGCATTATATTCAATGAACGCAAATAAATAATAAATACACTTCTAAGAAGCACTGTTTTTAAACAATTTATATAAAAGCAAAAATAAACATGAAAAATTTGACAGGAAGAATATACAAACCCACGTCTTTTTGACAGATATGATTTATAGTAAGGTTTTTTTGTCATTTGTTTCATCACTTTATTAATTAAAGTTATGCTTTTAATTTACAGGTGAAGTTATATATATAGTTCTGAAATTCAGTATTCCTTATTTATAATTACATTTTATGCCAAATCGATCAACTATGTTGTCGCAAATTATTTTTTTTAATTTTCAATTATAAAATTATGGTCTACATTAATTTGTCCTTCTAGTTTTTCGTACATATTTGGAAGTATGTTACTTTTTCATCTCCGGCCAAAGAAAATATTTTCCACAACATCAGAAATGTCTCTATTATTATTTTATTAATTTCCCAGAAATATAATCATTATTTAAGCAATCAATATAACCATTACAACCTTCTTCCAAAAATCATTAATGTTTAAATTTTTATTGTGCTTCCATGAAGTTAAATCATCATAGCGCTTACAGAAAGTACGGAATTCATGTTTTGCGTCTTATAAGTATTTGATGGTTGTTCAGAAGACGAATCCGGATCGATCTTACTTGAACTGTTCACTTGGCAATAGTTGCGAAGTTGGCTCTGTGTTATCATCTGTCATCTGTACTGACTGCTGTCATATTATAAATATATAGATAAGTCGAATAAAATATAATAACATTTTTCTTCTTTTGCTGCATTATTTTTGGCAAAGGCCAACATGAACAAAAACTGATTTATTAATATCTCCTAAACCATTTTTGTAAAATAATACCAAAACAATTTTTCTATTTTATGCTAATGTGGCTCATTTGTGGACATAAGTTTATTACATAAGAAATGTTTGTTTTGATGTCCCCAACCCGTCCCTTAAACTTTGTCGCTATTTTTTGGGTCAGCCTGTATATAATGATTTAACTAGTCACTCAAGTGAAGTATTGTTAAATTATTTTTATCAAGATTTATCATTAAGTTGTTGGCGATAATTTTTTTGTAAGTCTTCGGAAAATAGAAATAAATATAAGTTTAATATTTATTTTACAAACATATCTACATTAAGTACATACAACTATTATTCAATTTTCACAACTAGTCAGAAGGTAGGTACCAAATTTACTATATATACTTTAAAATTATATACATTTTCAATAATGTTATTGAACAATCATCTTACAACTCTGTCATGATTTTGAAAAACAGTAGAATCATTGATTTCAGACTTTCTTATCGTCAAATTTTTTGTAATAACTTTTAAGTTCGTAGCAAAAATAGAAATCACATATTATACAAGCCTATTTATTATCACAAATTTATAATTCATCCTTGGCATTTGAAAAGAGTTTCTCGTCTTCAGCGAACGGTATGCTTGCCCACATGGAACGATACCGTTCAATTTTAGTCGTTTGCTCCATAGACATGTCCTCAGGGCCTCTAATGTATAGCATCATTACTGGATCTTTCGAGTTTTTTGACAGTGGCGTCCATTCAACTCCGTCAATTTTTGGTACACTGAAACATAAATGTAATCAAATCATAATAATATAAGGGTCATTTTCAATAACCTTTAACTTTTGGCTTATATTACTTTCAAAAAATATACTTTTACCGATTATTCTGTTATACTTTTTATAGTGATATTTCAAATGTTTAGAAACTAATTATTAACTTGTAAATCGAAATTTTTACCGTCACTTTTTTATCATTACAATCACGTATTGGCTGTTTTGCGAACGTGACGGTAATGTTTGAACAGTAGTAAAACAGTGTTAGAAATGTTACATCTAGAAAGAAAGACTTGAGGATAGGAAATATGAAACTATCAGTGGTTTAAAATATTGGACAAATGTGATGATAACGATGGCTACTATTAGAAGTAAATTATCCCATGGGCGGTAATGTTAAGAGAAAAAATACGCTGCCTAAAGCTTACCCTTTGTATAGAAAAAAACCTGTATAACGGCAGTTATTTTTGTAAAACACGGACTCGCAACATCCACTTGGCTATAGATCATAAAAGTAAACAAACGATCAACCGGCGCCATACATTGGTTAAATTTTGTGCCAAAAGTTGGCATGACGATAATGTTAGTGCTCTTAGGTATATTTCGTAAATATTTAAAAATAAATGCTATATCTTTGAAATTTTACATAACATGGCGAAGAACAAATGTTGAAAGAATGTAAAAAAAAAATTTATAAGATATATACAAGATATGATAAATATATAAAGCCAAATTTGAAAAACTGAAAAAGTATAACGTGGCGATAATGTAAAATGGAATATTTAACGTTTAAAAATAAAAGGAGATAGCAATTTTAGGTTATTATTTTTCTTTAAATAGACACACCATAACGTAATATACCTAAAAAAAATTAGTACGCCCTAATATCATTTTAGATAGGATTGTAGTAATAGAGTATATGTAAAGTTAAAGGTTATTGAAAATGACCCATAGATCGATTACATGATCCATAAAAAATGTGTTATACATGAATCTACTCGCAAAATGGTTTTGAGCTACATTGCCGTAAATGGGGCAAATAGAAAAAATGGTAACTCGCAAAATAACCTTAATTAGTTTTTCTCGAAAAATTATCTAAATATTATTTATAGAATAGCAACTAAAAATTACACAACCTCTATACTAGGTTGGTGGTGACATCTACAATGAATGGTAAGCACAAACCTGTCAAATAAATATGAGAGGCTAGAATTTTGAAAATGGGAAAGGAGCTAAAGACCTTTTTTTTTTAGATGAATAGTTACGGAAGAATCCACCAATGTACTGTGCCATCAAAAAAAATCATAATTCGAGTATACTGTGAAATTTAAATGCACTTTAGCCACTTCCACATGACATTTATTATTTGACATTTTCAATGTAAACAAAGAGTATGTATAGCATCGAAATGATAGTGCAACAAAAAATGAAACAAATAATTCATTTAATATCGAAATCATAACCAAATTTACATAAAACTACGGAATGTGTTAGAAATGTTATCCATTTCAGTACGTCTAAACACAAACATTCAGCTTCAGTGTCAAATAGTAAATGTCATTATTGGAAGTGGCTAAAGAACATTTAAATTTCACAGTCTAGTTCAATTATAATTTTTTCCGATGGCATGATATTATGGTATCAAGAAAAATAATTCTACAAAATCTTGGCATTCTCTCAGCGCATTTTTTGTCGGAATTGTAATTTTCTTGGGAAACACGAGGGACAATAAGCATAGGTATCTAAATCGCTATCCTCTTTTACTCTATACACAATTGATGTGGCTGTGATATTTATACCACAGGAATCTATGACTACTATAACACACTGAGGCAGTAAGTGAATGCCATGTGAGTATTTATACCACAGGAATCTATGACTACTATAACACACTGAGGCAGTAAGTGAATGCCATGTGAGGTTTAACATGTTAACCTACTTCAAACTTTAGAAAATACCTAAAGAAATCTTATAGATAAAATTCAGTACTTTGTTTGAAATTACATTTTTACAGTGGCGGCTCTTTAATGAGAGCAAGTGAGCAATTGCACCCCCTGGAATTTTGAAACAAAACAAACCAAGCGGCGACTAACTGTGAAAGTATTTTTTTATTACGTATTCATAGTTATTGAACAGGAACGTGGCGTGTGCGCTCGCGTAACAACCTACATGCACCGAACGTCGTCATAGATATAATGACGACTAACAGCGCACGGATGTAAACTATTACCCCTTCCACCGAGAGAAACATACCCATGAGCAATGCCCTACCGTTGCTGCGTTAAGCCATTAAACATTACATTGAAGGTGGGGAGAACTGTATTTTGTTCTAGTTCCATATCGTATAACACATAGCCTGTGAGCAGATCCCCAGTCTGCTCACCGCTGTTGGTTCTGCATCTCCACATAATACGTAACGGTCCCGCTTGATTTAATATTTTTATCGATTTTTATCTATGTACAGGGGTCGATTAATATTTTAATAATGATTTGAATTAAAATACGATAATTCCAGAACGCGCATGCCCCGTTTCCTTAATGGGGAAAAGGATTGTTTTTAACATTGATGTGCCCTTATGTAATAATTTTATTTAAACGATTACGCATACATGCAGAGTGGGTGGAGCTAGCTGAAATTAATTTCTCTCTTCTGATTAAAGTAAAATTCGGCACTTGGGATTTTTTGTGGTGTCATTGATCACGTATCCAAAGTCGAAATGTCAAAAAAAAACAAAATGGCCGAAGGATTTTTTGAAAATTGACGTATAAATGTGAAATTTTAGATACGGGGTTGTCTTAGGTCGCCGATCACAAATCCAAAATCAAAATGTCAAAAAAAACAAAATGGCGGAAGATTTTTTTGAAAATGGACGTATGAATGTGAAATTTTAGATACGGGGGTGTCTTAGGTCACCGATCACGAATCCATAATCCAAATGTCAAAAAAAACAAAATGGCGGAAGATTTTATGAAAATCGACGTATAAATGTGAAATTTTAGATACGGGGGTGTCTTAGGTCGCCGATCACAAATCCAAAATCAAAATGTCAAAAAAACAAAATGGCGGAAGATTTTTTTGAAAATTGACGTATGAATGTGAAATTTTAGGTACGGGGGTGTCTTAGGTCACCGATCACGAATCCATAATCAAAATGTCAAAAAAAAAAAATGGCGGAAGATTTTTGTAAATTGACGTATAAATGTGAAATTTTAGATACGGGGGTGTCTTAGGTCACCGATCACGAATCCATAATCAAAATGTCAAAAAAAACAAAATGGCGGAAGATTTTTTGAAAATTGACATATAAATGTGAAATTTTAGATACGGGGGTGTCTTAGGTCGCCGATCACGATTCCAAAGTCAAAATGTCAAAAATAGACAAAATGGCGAACGAGTTTTTTGAAAATTGACGTTTGGATGTACAGTGAACAGTACCTGTCTGGAACAGTATGTCGGTGAAACTTATGAAGATTGGGTAAGCGTTCTTGTATTATACTTTTTAATTTTGAAATTATGCACTCCCTATGTGAACCACCCCGAGCCGCCACTGCATTTTTACATAAAAATAATTAAGTAAATATCAGAAATTTAAGAGTTTTTCACTAAGTTTGCAATTTTGATTTCAACCCATAAAAATGCACTTACTTCATTCCACTGAAACTGCTCAACATGTTCAAAAATTTCTCCTTCATCAATTCGTCGAGATGCGGCAGCTTACGCATGATTGTAGATTGAGGATTCGAGAAAATGTACATTACATCATCTCCGTGAGACACTCCTGCATAGAATACAAATAATGTAAGTTGAAGTAGGTACGCAATTAATTTTAAAATTGTAAACGATGTAATTATATCCGTATTAATTTATTAATAAAACACCTGTACTAAATTTCCTTGTACAAATCATTGTAACTCTAACCTTCTGAATACGAATTTTTCAATATTTTGTGTTTTATTTAGAAAGGAAATCCCAAATTTCTATTTGAATTACCTTTATAAGCAGTAAAACGGTTACGGGTTAAATTCCACCCGGTTTATAATGATGTAATTTTCTTAATATTAAGTTATCGTCGCACTGTATATCTCTCTAAAATTATGTATTATTTTGATTGTCCACTCTGACATTTAGGAGTTAGCGTTATCCGCTAGGAGCTAAGTGCCTTCGGACCGGTGGTTTAAATGTCTACCACAGCTAATTAATTTTCGTTATTAATGGGAAAATACCGGATGCTTTTGGGGTAGGCTATTTGAAGAGTTTGACGAAGTGTCTTACGATTTCCTATGTCGAATTAATTTAAATCATATGTATTGGATCTGTTCGGTTGAGCACTGTGAACCAATTTCGCTAATTACTAAGGGTGTCTGGTGGCAGATTTATATTTTCAAACTTAAATAAAAAACCTAATAATTGACACAAAGTTTTATTAAGAGCATTGAACGATAGAATAGAAATTCGGATTTTATTTTTTAAAGAGTATGTCATCCAGATATCTTCCGTCGAGTTGAACACACTGTTCAAAACGGAGCCTTGTGTTCTGCGCCACACGCTGCAGTAAACTTGGTTCAATTGAGCTGATTTCTCGACGAATATTTTCCTTTAAAGCCGCAAGAGATTGGGGATTGCCATTATAAACCGTCTCTTTGACGTAGCCCCCAAAGCGACTGATCAGTTTTTGGGGGAAATTTTCCCGAAGCACATTCATCGAAGCTGTGGCTGTGTGTGCAGTCGCCCCATCCTGTTGAAACCACGTGTGTGAAGAGTACGATGGATGAGCTCGCAGGTTTGGCAAAAAGAATTCCGTAATCATGCGTCGATAATTTTCACCATTGACATTCGTCGCATGGCCTCGAGAATTTTCGAAAAAAAATGGTCCAATTATCCCATGCGTGGATAAGGCACACCAAACAGTTACCCTGAGGCAATGCAGTGGTTTTTTATGTTTCAATCGAGGGTTGCGGGTTCTTGGAGACCAGTAACGGCAGTTTTGCTTGTTGACGTGGCCGTTTAAGTGAAAATGAGCCTCGTCGCTCCAAGAAATGGGATTTACAGTGCGAAAACGCTCCAACATCGTTTCACAAAAATTTTTGCGTAAATCAAAGTCACTTTCTTTCAGTTCTTGAACGATTTGAATTTTAAAAGGATGGAACTTCAGATCCTTTTTTAAAATTTCATGAATAATCGCTCTTGGAAGTCCCAGTGATGCTGCTCTTTTCCGTGTTCAAAGTCGGGGATTTTCACGTAAACTTCTTTCAACCAGTTCAATGTTTTCGGGAGTCCGTGAAGATCGACTGGGCCCTGGCCGTGGGACATTCATAGCCGACGCAGTTGCCCGGAATCTCTGCACCCACGAACGAATTAAATTTACACTCGGTCCATCACGTATTCGCCGAATACCGAACTTTGAACAAAATTGTCGACGAGCAATTACGTAAGAATCATTACTCTTAAAAAATGTCTCCACAGCGAACGCGCGATGCTCACTCGCCCACTGCGACATCGTAACTGACAAATCCGCACGATCGATAATTCCAACGGCGTCACCCTCCCCCGCACCGTTTATTACTTTTTGAAATAATCTTATTTATAAATATAAATCTGCCACCAGGCACCCGGTATATCTGGGTTTATTTGTGAATTTTTCCCTGGAAAGACAGGTACTTCTTTTTTTTTCTTTTAATATTAATGAGTGCAATTTCTTAATTACTCCTGGTAATAGTTTTTCCTTTTGTCTCTAAGACAACAAGTGTACCTCAATTAACAATCAGCCTTGTTTTAAATTTTCACGTTTAATATTTTTCAATTTTTTATCATATTACTTTGATGTATTACATAGTATGGTGCAAAACTTGTTATATCGACGACCTGTACTGTTTTACAAAATTCTAATTTCTGTTTCATATTAACTATTTTAGCCTCTGTGGGTATTTGCAATTAATTGTCATTAAATTTATTCCATAATTGAACGAGTTTGTCTTTCATTGTGGTGTTTATTTTGTGCGTGTTTCAATTCTCTATATCGGCTTTAAACTACCAGCATTACACCTACGACTTCGCAACCGTTATACTTCAACGGGCTTTAAACTTCTGATGACGCCCTGTTTTATTTAACACCTGTTTCGACCCCAACCATCTTCTTCTGAGCCGGCGGCAGCCCGAATAAAACTTTCTACTCACAGGTACGTGAGTTAATATTTTTTTAAAAATTTTTGGTTTCAATGAGAATATAATTTTGATATCGCAACCCAGCGCCGATAGATATACCTACTACCACTTAAATAATATATGTGGCAATACATGTTATCTTACAATGAATGAAGCACACATCCAAATTATTGTATACCAATTAACTGTGTATGTTTATATATGATTATATGATTTACCTTTGAAGCTTTATTATTATACCTTGTACAGATTGTACAATTTCAAGGCTTAACATAATTACCAATTCCGAATTAAACGCATTTACTCCGTCAATTAGATTTATTGTATTTAGATTTGGTTTTAATTTTATGATTATGAAATAGATAATCGTCGTATTTTATACTTTCACTGTACTTTTTATGCGTAAGTACTAAAAATATATATACATATATATATTTATAAATACTAATTGACTCGAATAACGATTATTTTTTTTAATAGGTTTGTTCTTTGATGCATAACATTTATTTTCTTTTCATTACTTGTGCGGGAGCAATATTAAAAAGTTTGAATTGCACAATGCGTATTATAAAAGCAGCTATTTTTTATTTTTGAAATCATTCCTTTTGTTGTTATTTTTTTTTATATAATGCTGTTTGATTCTTGCTGCCTACAGTGTTTAGTTACGTTCGTTTACATCAGTGGTTCCCAAACTTATTTTGCCTACTGCCCACTTTGAGAATAAATTATTTTTTAGCGCCCCCATTTTTTCACCTACTCAAAAACCACTATAACTTCAAATTAAATTAATTATTGTGAGCTATATTAGCGGAGATTAAACATTCATTCTAAACGAGACTTTTACTATGGGTTATAGTAAAAGTCTCGTTTAGAATGAATGAGTTAACTTGAGACCTGAGCGTAGTAGGTAGTACACAACGGCGCTCAGGTCTCAAGTTAACTTTTACGGGCTACACCTGCCAATGAGAATGATTATTGAAACGCAACTTTATAGTATTCAGACAAAGTATCTTTTATTCAAAATTCAAAATAAAACAAACATAATCGATTCTAATATAAAAACTAATGTGAAGGATGAATCTGATGCTGTTTAATAAGTTTGTTGATATCAGGTTCCAATTTACTCAAGAACAGCCGCAAGTCACCACGTTCGGTAACATGCAAACGATTTCTCTTATTAGTAAGCAGCGTTGCTACAGCACTAAATCCACGTTCACACAAATATGACGATGGGAATGCTATCAAGAATCGTTGAATGATTGACCACAATCCAGGGTACAATTGCGGGATCGGTTTTTGTAGCCAAAATTCTTGGTAGCCATTTTTGAACTTGATTTTTGTTTCCTCGTTCGTTGTCAATTCTATAAGTTCTTCTTCCAGATGTGGTGATATTGCTGTGTTGACATTTGAAAACGGATCCAACACCCAGTCTGGTATTTCCAAGTTCAAAATATCCTGGTATCGTTCGGTGAAGTCAATGTGGAGCTTTTCCAAATGTTGGCAGTAGGCAAACAAGTCGTCGTTACTGCAGGATACTGATAAATTCGGAAAATTATGAAACTCACGTCTGCCCATATTCTTTTTGTGTAGAAGCAGTTTGGCTGCGAAAGCAGCAACGACATTTTTTGTTTTAATTAAATTTAGTTCATCGCCTTGCAGTTGGAGATTCATGTTGTTGAACAATTTATACAGGTCTGTCATGTAAGCTATATCATTTTTTGATGTAATGAGCTTGTTGCGCAATTCTGTATCTTTAGTTTCCAAAAACTCTATCACAGAGTCAAACAGGTTGTAAAATCGAGTCAGACAATTGCCTCTTGATAGCCAACGAACTTCGGTATGAAACAACAAACGGTTGAAATCTTCGTCATTAGTAACACAAAGCTGATGAAATAATCTATCATTCAAAGAGCAGTTACGGATTTTATTGACTGCTTTGATGACATATTGCAGTGATTGAAATAGTCGTTCACTTAAATTTCTAGCAACCAAATGTTGTCTATGAATAACGCAATGTACAGCAAGGACATCTGGAATTTTATTTTTTACGTACGCTATGAAGCCTTTATGGCACCCTGTCATAGCCGGAGCGCCATCCGTAGGGAATCTCTTTCTCATCACAAAACTTTTCCAATGTATTGAATATGGTTTCGCCTTTTGTATCGGTCTCTAAATTTCTAGCAAACAATAGTTCTTCACATATTTTCTCATCTTTAATAAACCTCACGTAAGACAGCAACAATGCTTCATTAGTTGGTAAAGTGGACTCATCGAGCTGAATTGAGAATTGACTAGTCCTCAGATGATTGCACAATGATTCTTCTATGTTTCCGGCCATTTCATCAATTCGTCTTTGCACAGAATTATTACTCAAAGGAATTTTTCCGATAATATCTGCGGCCGGTTTATGAAGCACAGTAGTTATTACTTCCTTTATTGCTGGCAAAATTAACACTTCTCCGATGTTGTGTGGTTTGCCTTTTTGAGCAATTAACAAAGAGATGTTGTACGAAGCTCGAAGTCCGTCGTCATCTTGCTTAGCAGCCGCCGAAAAGAGTTTTGCTACACTTGGCCGAGTATTATGCTTCTTCTCTAGGTCTTGAAAATATGCTACATTCTTGTCTTTCTTATCTGGATGCATTTTATTCAAATGATCTTGAAGTCTTGAAGGCTTCATTGCTTCATTCGAAAATGTTTTTAGGCATAGAAGGCACAAAGGCGACGATGGGTTTGTAGGATTTTCAATGAATCCGAATTTAATATATTCCGCACAGTATTGCCGTCTCTTCTTTTTTACTTCCGACATTGTTTTGTTTTGAGAAATACGTAAGTATAAGTGTTGAACTTAAGTACTGCTTATCTATTACGCGCGAAACCGCAAATGAAAATAAAATAAATATTACGTTGTTTATATAGGATTGCATAAGCAGCACGCACCGACAGGAATAAGACAAACATGCATAAACTCGTTTATCTCATTCGACGCTCAATCGTACTCAACAAGTAAGAACAAGTATTCTATGAACCAGCCGATTGATACAGTTGCCTTTTTATTTGTTTGTTTGTGTCTCTTTTCGTTTCGAAACGGAGCGACCGATTGATATGTTTTTTATTTTATTTATTCAATAAAACAGGACAGATATATGAACTACTCGGAGAGAAATATCGAACCGAGTTGGTTTGAGCAATCTCTTAATTAATATTAGTTGATGTTCACAAGCTGTAGTCGAGAGTAGGGATGGGACATCGGTGGGTAAACATCGATATCAAACATCGATGTTAACATCGTTGATCAACATCGATGGTTGCAAAATATCGACTACCAAACATCGATGTTTTTAAACATCGATAATTATATTTATAGATTTATTTTTTGGCAGTTTAACAAAAACTTTATTATAACTTAATTAATTTACGTCCTTAACAAAATGATATAAAAGATATCACTATTCAAAAAAAATAATAAAAGAAATATATACATTTATAATATGTAGTTAACTTTAGAAACTACTCAAAAAAAACTATATAAAAAAACAATATTATGCAATTACGCATGAAACAACCACATGACTTAAATCGTCTGATACTTAAAAAATATATACATTTACGTGTATCAAAGCTTTTTAAGAGAACGATTTTTATTTGGGATTTTATAGTCTTGCATTTTTTTTTGACTACGCTGGCAAATACCGAGATACATATGGATATGGTTTTATATTTCTGATGTGTCATCTTGCATTTAATACGTGTATCGTCGTGTATGATTGTACGCACTAGGGAATTTCCCGAAGAAGTATACATCGGTAATGTCTATCTCCCTTCTTTTTCTATGAAAATACGTTTACCTCCTTCACTTATTCTGCGTGCATACATAATTTAACTTTTATTCTGCACATTAAAAGTACTATAAATTTATGTATTTAATTATATATTATTTAAATATTTATACTGAGTAATATTTAAAAGAGCCTAAAATGAAATATTCGAATTTATATGATATAGCACTGTGTAATTTAAATACTTCTTTTATTCGTAGACAATTTTACATCCTCGTAGCCTGTATGTGAGCTGTTAATTTGGAAACATTTTTGTATTTGTCAACAGAGGACGCTGTTTTATTTTGTGATTAGTGCAAATACATTTTGTCAAGCTTAAAAGTTCGATGTTCACTATATTTCTTCTAACATCGATAGTTTATCGATAAATCTAAATTGCAAACATCGATGCAAAAACATCGAACATCGATCCTAAAATATCGATGTTCAATGAACATCGATGTTTATCGCCCATCCCTAGTCGAGAGTCGAGAGCTCAGTCGGTGTCTAAGAGTCCTCCTAGATTCTAGATGAAATTACAAATCGCCCCCTAAGCCTTTACACAACGCCCCCATTTTTTTTCTGGGTCTCTTACCGCCCCCCTTTAGACCTGCAGCGCCCACAAGGGGGCGTTATCGCCCACTTTGGGAACCTATGGTTTACATAATTAGATTTGATAATAGAATTGCAACATCACCGTTCACCGTTATTGTCTGCCTTTTATGCTTCATTGTTGACGTCTTTCCACTGTAAAAATACCACTCCCATTTTAGGAAAATTGTATAGTTTTCCATGCATGTGCTTGCGCTATTCACTTATGCGCAAATACCACAAATTACTAAGAAAAACCGTCTTCAATGTCCGATTTTAGGCAGAGACAAGTTAAGAGGGATCTCTATTGGACGGGCCAGTCCATTTGACAATGTACAAAAATCATGAACATGATCACTGCAGGGGTTACGATTTCCCCATAAAATTAATATCAAATTTTAACCAATGCTATAAATAATTACACCAATTTGTAGAGAAAACTCAAATTTACGTACGCTTAGTAGTAAAATTTTGAATTTCTTTTTATTTATTTCAAAATAAATTCGACAAAATGTCTAATATTGACCTACTTCTGCTGCTAATTATGACAATTTCTAATATAGTTTTAGAAAAAATATTACTAGGCGTACATAGATATTCGAATTCTCTTTCATTTGGTATAAAAAAATTAAAAATTGATTAACATTTACGATTAATTTTATGGGGAAATCAAACTGTTTACAGTGGCCTCAGCGGCTGGGAGTAGAGATCCCTCTTAAAGAAGATATCGGTTTCAAAGCACTTACTCCCACTTACTCTTACAATTTCCTATTGCACAGCATGTCACAAGTAACAAGGAACATTCAATATGAGGTGTAATTTGTCGACCCCCCCTCCATTTATTCATTCAGTCTTTAGATATAGAAGTGTCCCAGAAATAAAAAGAGGGAGTAGCAGAAATCGGAAGCTAGATTGTGTAAAAACGTACCCTCAAAATATCAAGTTTTTATTAGTGCGCAGACGGCAGAAAAAATAATAAAGAGTTCAATTGGTCTTACGCTGACCCTGGACTAAATATCCACCTGCTTCACTTTCACAATCGGTCCTTTTCAGGACCACCATATTACTTGTGTTAAAAAAAAGGAGGAGGAATTGATACTTCATAATAAATATCAAAGCATTAATTACTTTATTTTACACCTGCTAGAAAAACTAGGATTTATTGAATATTCTAAAATAATAATAATCAGCTGTTTCCGACTACAAACACATTAAAGAGCAACAACCTTCCTATTTTAAAAATAAAAATAATCTTTTATTGTCTGCAATAAAGTGTGTCGCCCATCTGGGTCAACAATCGACTACATAGCTGCGTTATCTAGACGCTTCGGGCAAAAAATATGTTTTATATGAATGAGTACGATTTAACGTTTTTTCTCCGTTTTATACAAATAAAAGCGTATTTTTCTATAAATGCGTGTTCGTTTCTATTTACAAATGAGCATTCTTACGTGTATTTATAAACATACATTCTGTACCAGGTCCGTAATGTAATTTTTTATCTAAAAAACAACATAGAAAATTAAATTTTTAATTTCTTCGTTATTGCGGTATATCTGGGACTGTTTCTGTTCGGACTTTACATACCTGCTACTCCATCTTTTTATTTCTGGGACAGCCTGTATTTCGACCTCTATGAGGCGCATTTCTTGTCGATCAAGCCATAATGAAGAAATACTCTTTGTTGAGTTACTCTATGCTATACAGGTTCAAGCCATCACTGTATATGCGTTTAAAGTCCCTAATAGCTAGTTCTCTTCAGTGGCGGCTGGTGAGTACGTTTAGGTGAAGCAATTACATACACAAGACTGATTCGTTTATTATCGGTGATATGCTCAGCATCTGGGAGTATATCATAATATAATAAACGAACCAGTCTTGTCTATGTAATTGCTTCACCTAAGTGAACTCACCAGCCGCGACTAGTTCTCTTCCTCGTCATAAGAAGAGAAAAGGACGATTGTCTTACGAAACGTGTGTCAAAAGTTCACACCATTCCTCTACCGCGCTTAACATAAAAGCTATATCTGCAAAAAGTTTGAAAAATAAGCTTTCAACATGTACTGACTTAGAATTCACTTCTCTATCCATAGACCTTAATACAAATATCATGTCTACCATCAAAACGATAAAATAAAGACACTTATTATGTCATATCTTTGCTTAGTAAAAACGTGGCAGCGTACATCAGATACGGCGTTTTTCCTGCATTCTTAGAAAATTTTGCCTATCAAAACGTGCAAAGGATGTTGTTTATTGATTTTTCTGCGGGCTAGGAGTGTTTTCTTTAAAGTAATTCTTATTTTTCCGCTCAATTAAAGATAGCCATTATATCGCTAAGATTGTACACATTAGAAAACGTTTATTTCCGAAAAGACTTTCTGCTTGCAATGAGACTTTTATGCAGTTGGGGATAAAACCGGGAAAACCATGTACAGTTCTTTGACATGAAGTCACAAGCGGAAAAGACTAAGAAGATATTATAAGTGCAACGATGCTTTTTTGAAAAAACAAAACAAGGAGACTTAAAAACAAAAACTGGCTTGTTAATTGCTCAAGCCGAAACAAATTCCAAGATTTTTATTTTTGTATTATTTAAAAATCCAGCAAACACTGAAACAGCAAATTAATCGTATTTCTCTAAGAGATATTGTAGAAATGCTCATTGCTGAGAACTTAATCATCTTTCTAAAATGTCCTATTCTAAATTCCAAGCAAAGTAGCAGTAACTAAGCCAACTGGTATAAAATTACCAAAGCCAAAATGAAAATAATTTTTTAAAAAATGAGTGAGGCAATTCCAGAGAATAAAAATGAGGTGTGGCCACCACGCGACTTTCTTATACGTACGAGCGTTTCAAATTATAGAATTTTAAGAATTTTTTTATACAAAAATTATTCAAAATCCTATTCTAAGTACTTCTATTCTCTTAATAAATCTCTATAAAATGCATACTTTGCAAGATATTATCAAAAAGTGCTACTCGCTAAGAGTAAAAGTGCTACTTCCGGTCCGAATTTTGAAATTTCATATATACAAAAAATATTGCAAATCTAGTTCTAAATACTTTTGTATTCTTGATAAATATATATAGAATACATAACTTACGACATATTTGCAAAAAATCGTTATTCGATAAGAGTAAAAATGGTACTTCCGGTCTGAATTTTGAAATTTCTTTCATACAAAAGATATTGAAAATTAAGTTTTAAATACTTTTATACCCGTAACGTACTTGTCTAAAAAGCATGACTTGCGAAATATTCGCAAAAACCTGATTTTAGATAAGAGTAAAAGACCTACTTCCGGTAGGAATTTCGAAAAACTTTTTAAATAAAATTATTTTGGATTTCAATTTTAAGTATATATGAATTATTTATAAATTTGGTTAAATTTAGTAGTTGACGAAATATTGTCAAAATTCGATTTTTTCGCTGAAGTAAACTGCTACTTCCGGTCTACCGATTTTACTGAAAAACTAATCAGATCTCAAAAGGGAGATTATACACGTAAATACAAAATTTGGAATTGATATCTACAGCGGTTTGACCGCTATCGTGGTCACACACACACAGAGAGAGAGACACACACACAGACACACAGAATTTTTTTAAAAACCACTTTTTTGGTATCAGGGGACTTCAAAACGTGGACATCTGCAAAAATCTCGAGGTCGAAAATTTTCATCATCACAATACTTCCTTATACTATGTAAAAGAAAGTAAAAAATGAGGTGTGGCCACCACACGACTTTCTTATACGTATGAAAGTGTTACTTCCGGTCCGAATTTTGAAATTTCATTTATACAAAAAATATTCCAAATCCAACTCTAAATACTTTTGTACTCTTCATAAATATATATAGAATGCATAATTTACGACATATTTGCAAAAAATCGCTATTCGGTAAGAGTAAAAGTGGTACTTCCGGTCTGAATTTTGAAATTTTTTTTATACAAAAGATATTTAAAAGTGTGTTCTAAATACTTTTATACTCTTAATGTACTTGCCTAGAAAGCATGACTTGCGAGATATTCGCAAAAAACTGATTTCCGATAAGAGTAAAAGACCTACTTCCGGTAGGAATTTCGAAAAACTTTATTAAAACAATTTTTCTCAAATTTAATTTTGAGTACATTTGAATTCTTTATAAATTTGTTTAAACTTAGTAATTGACGAAATATTTGCAAAATTCGATTTTTTCACTGAAGTAAACTACTACTTCCGGTCTGCCGATTTTGCTCAAAATCTAATCAGTTCTCAAGAGGTAGATTATATTCGTAAATACAAAATTTGGAATTGATATCTACAGCGGTTTGACCGCTATCGTGGTCACACACAGACACACACACACACACACACACACACACACACACAGACACACACACACACACAGACACACACACACACAGACACACAGACATTTTTTAAAAACCACTTTTTTGGTATCAGGGGACCTCAAAACGTGGACATCTGCAAAAATCTCGAGGTCGAAAATTTTCATCATCACAATACTTCCTTATACTACGTATAAGAAAGTAAAAATGAGGTGTGGCCACCACACGACTTTCTTATACGTATAAGCGTTTCAAATTATAGAAATTTAAGAATTTCTTTTACAAAAATTATTCAAAATCCTATTCTAAGTACTTCTATTCTCTTAATAAATCTCTATAGAATGCATACTTTGCAAGATATTATCAAAAAAGTGCTCCTCGCTAAGAGTAAAAGTGCTACTTCCGGTCCGAATTTTAAAATTTCATATATACAAAAAATATTGCAAATCCAGTTTTAAATACTTTTGTACTCTTGATAAATATATATAGAATGCATAACTTACGACATATTTGCAAAAAATCGCTATTCGATAAGAGTAAAAGTGGCACTTCCGGTCTGAATTTTGAAATTTTTTTTATACAAAAGATATTGAAAATTATGTTTTAAATACTTTTATACCCGTAACGTACTTGTCTAAAAAGCATGATTTGCGAAATATTCGCAAAAAACTGATTTTCGATAAGAATAAAAGACCTACTTCCGGTAGGAATTTCGAAAAACTTTTTAAATAAAATTATTCTCAATTTTAATTTTAAGTATATATGAATTCTTTATAAATTTGTTTAAATTTAGTAGTTGACGAAATATTGGCAAAATTCGATTTTTTCGCTGAAGTAAACTGCTACTTCCGGTCTACCGATTTTACTGAAAAACTAATCAGATCTCAAGAAGGAGATTATACACGTAAATACAAAATTTGGAAATGATACCTACAGCGGTTTGACCGCTATCGTGGTCACACACACACACACAGACACACAGACACACACACACACACAGAGAGAGAGAGAGAGACACAGACATTTTTTAAAAACCACTTTTTCGGTATCAGGGGACTTCAAAACGTGGACATCTGCAAAAATCTCGAGGTCGAAAATTTTCATCATCACAATACTTCCTTATACTACGTATAAGAAAGTAAAAATGAGGTGTGGCCACCACACGACTTTCTTATACCTATGAGCGTTTCAAACTATACAATTTTAAGAATTTTTTATACAAAACTTATTCAAAATCCTATTCTAAGTACTTTCATTCTCTTAATAAATCGCTATAGAATGCATACTTTGCAAGATATTCGAAGAAAAGTGCTACTCGCTAAGAATAAAAGTGCTACTTCCGGTCCGAATTTTGAAATTTTATGTATACAAAAAATATTGCAAATCCAATTCTAAATACTTTTGTACTCTTAATAAATATATATATAATGCATAATTTACGACATATTTGCAAAAAATCGTTATTCGGTAAGAGTAAAAGTGATACTTCCGGCGCGAATTTTGAAATTCTTTTTATACAAAAGATATTGGAAATTAAGTTCTAAATACTTTTATATTCGTAGCGTAACTGTCTAAAAAGCATGACTTGCAAAATATTGGCAAAAAACTGATTTTCGATAAGAGTAAAAGACCTATTTCCGGTAGTAATTTCGAAAAACTTTTTAAATAAAATGGTTCTCAATTTTAATTTTAAGTACATATGAATTCTTTATAAATTTGTTTAATCTTAGTAGTTGACGAAATATTTGCAAAATTCGATTTTTTCACTGAAGTAAAGTACTACTTCCGGTCTACCGATTTTACTGAAAAACTAATCAGATCTCAAGAGGCAGATTATACACGTAAATGCAAAATTTGGAATTGATATCTACAGCGGTTTGACCGCTATCGTGGTCACACACAGAGAGACAGACAGACACACACAGACAGAGAGAGAGAGAGAGGGGGGGGGGAGAGAGAGAGACATTTTTTAAAAACCACTTTTTCGGTATCAGGGGACTTCAAAACGTGGACATCTGCAAAAATCTCGAGGTCGAAAATTTTCATCATCACAATACTTCCTTATACTACGTATAAGAAAGTAAAAAGACGTTTGGAATAACATACAAACGAGGAATTATTAAAGCAGAGCTTCTTCATCTTCTTCTTTCATCTTTGTATAAAAATATTCCCGTGTCTGTACTTTTTTCCAAACTCTCTATTCAATAAATCTTGAAGCGCCATTAGTAAGATCTACATTTTTCTTAAACAAGCTTCAATAAGTACTACTTACGTTTGATGCTTAGGGATGAAGACGTGGTTCATAAAGACAGTAACTTTGATTTTTCTTTTTAGGAAATTATGATTTATTCAGCACAAAAATCGTACCAAGCCATCTTTACTACATTGTTAAAGAAAAAGAAAACGCTGTTATTCTTTATTATTGTTTTGTATTTAGTTTTCTGTAGATACTTTTTTCTACTAAACACTGCTGGTTATTGGTGGTTTGGATTTCAAAATGCAATAATTCAAATTACTTTGCAAATGTAGGTACCTTGTATGTAGGTACATAATAAATTAAAAAAATATATAGCGAAATTATATTTTAATAATGTTAATATTATAACCTTTATTATGTTGCTTAAATTCAGTAAAACACTATTATCCTATCTGTCCAATTAATCCTATTTTACAGTACTCAACGGTAAGACTACACGCATATACATATAATTAAAAAAAACTAAGTGGCAATGAGGTTATGTTAATAACTTTTTTTGGTAACGCTAGTTGATTTCGAATAGCATTTAATACCTGCAGCAGACATAAGAGAATATTTATTATAAAATTGTTTCAAATGGCAGACGTAGTTATTTATGAGTTATCCTCAATATTTTATGATAGAAAATGTTAATGACCGCAAAGAAGTCAAAGTTAATTATTTGTTACAAAGTGCATCATTTTCAAACCAGTTTTGATTTTAAAGCGTTATTGTCATCAAATTACTATATACTATGTTTAAAATAACTTATGATGTAATTTATTTTTCTTTAACTGAGTAAGAGGTATCATTTTATTTTTATTTAATAATAAAATTACCTACCCTTCATTGGTCGATAATAAAGTAATCCTTGCAAGTGATGATCATGGCAATATATATTTCGAAAATTAGAAAGATTCTAGTTGGGGTAACCCTTTTAGTTGTTCAAATTAGTACAAAAACATAACACGGTCTACCAGATTGTTTATTATGGAAAGACCAAACGTATAAAATTGGTCTTATACAACGCTATCCACAAAGAATGAAGGTTTAAATTAAACTCATCATTGGCATGTTGATTAAATTTAAATATATTTTTGAGGTTACAGTACATATGAAATAGTTACTGTTCATAAGCGCATTGTATCAAATCTATCATCTGCTCACCACTGATGTTTTGAATGAATCGATAATTAACGCTGACTACACTTGTTTAAAAAGTTGTGAAAATAATTATTACAATTTATCTATTATTTTTAATTTAATTTATTTAAGGAAAATTGCAGTTATCATGTTTCGTAGGAATTATAAGCATCATCATCATGCGTTGTAAAGTACATTATAAAAAGATGGAACTTAGTCGGGTCGTGAACCCGTAATGATGTATTCAGTCGCTATAGCGCTATAGTAGATGTGACTAGTAATTTTCGTTTTTAAATGTTTGTTAGTGTGAAAGTTGGTAGGACTAACCATATTCGTATCTATCATTTTAATATTCAACTGTCAGCTGTCGACATGGGATTTAAGTGTTTAGCATATATGTCAATTTATGGTTTTTGTGATTATGATTGTAAATTGTAAATCATGTTTCATAGGAATTATAAGCATTATCATCATGCGTTGTAAAGTACATTATAAAAAGATGGAACTTAGTCGGGTCGTGAACCCGTAATGATGTATTCAGTCGCTATAGCGCTATAGTAGATGTGACTAGTAATTTTCGTTTTTAAATGTTTGTTAGTGTGAAAGTTGGTAGGACTAACCATATTCGTATCTATCATTTTAATATTCAACTGTCAGCTGTCGACATGGGATTTAAGTGTTTAGCATATATGTCAATTTATGGTTTTTGTGATTATGATTGTAAATTGGTCAGTTTAAATATATTATATTCATCAACAATATAATATGATTTCTAAAATTTGAAGTTACTAATTTACAATTATAATTATAAAAACCTTCTAAATAAAATTTAAATTTTAAATTTGACGCGGGTAGGATTAGCGACTTTAGCGACTGAATACCAAACTACGATTAATAGTTTTAGCGGGATCCGAAAGAGTTCACTATCTATTCTTATTCTAACCTATGATCATCATTTTGTACAATATCTGAAGAAGGACTATAGCTCAGTTAATATCTGATGGCACTCAGGATGCGCGAGGCGTGACTAAAATATCTATCATGTGCGTTAAAAACATCGGTATCGAAAGCAATACACTACGATAGACAAAGTGCAATTAATTTAAATACCGACTAATGTTTTCAAGTCGGTCTTTAACTTTTCATATGTAGCGAATTCTATGTCTATCTCTCACGTTTCATGCTGCGTTCTCCTGTTTTATCTTAAAATTGTCATCCAAGCAAGTGCCATCAGGTCTTAACCGAGCTATACACTCTCACAATGTTTCAAGATTCTAAAAATGATCCTGTTTTTGCTGTTCACTAAAGTTGAATGAAGAGTTTAAAAAACTTATACTTTTAAACACGACATATGGTAACCGATGGGTTGGTCAAAATGGAACTGTTCAATCTCCCGACATAACGCCGTTATATTTTGTTTGTGTGGCTGGATGAAATCTATGGTTTATTCTTCATCTATTGGTACACAAGAAGAGCTTAGGAATCTGATCGTGGAAGCCGCAGCAACTATCAACAATCAGCCTGATAGGTGCCGCTGTGGTCGAGTTATTAGTAATACATCGCGCCACTACCGGAAAGGGCAGAACAACGTCTGCTGCGTCAGCTAGCTTAAAATAAAATAAAGCCTAACTAATGCAAGCTTACCGTCTTGTTGATCTTCTCTAGTAAAGTGGATTGTGAAACTTTCAATTCCGTCTCCTGGGTAAGCAAAATAGTAAAAATACACTGGAGACTGGGCGTGGAGGGATTGCATTTTCGCAGATTTCTCAGCAGAAATGCTGAATAGTCGATCACTCATCATCTGAAAATATCTCACGATATTAATTAGTTTTTGTAATCGTTATATCGATTCTTACATGTATGAGATCCTTGTAGGTTTCTGGTGAAATAGGTTTGTTCTTCAAATATGTTTGCTTAATTTTGTTAGAAATTTCGTCCTTCTTAGAGACTGGTACGGTATAATTGTAATCCAGTACGAAAGGTGCTAACTCAAGCCATCGTTGCTCCAATTCGTTGAAATAATTATCCTTAATGGCGAAATCTAAACAGAGATAATTTACATATAGTTACGAATAGAATATTGTTGTTAATTATAGGCCAATTACAATTTTGACATCCTTTTCAAAAGTATTTGAGAGCGCAGGAGCATGCTGCAAAACATATCATTCCATAAATTTAGTACCTATATTTACGCGTTAATAATTTGTGAAATAAGAAACTGAAACTGACTGCATTTCTTTTAGATTCATCTAAAGGATTTAACTCTGTGTTCTGTTTTTCTTTTTAATTGAAATACTATAACAATCTGGGTATCCAGGAGAACATAAGTTTAATGGCGTATCGTCGACTACATACTTGCAGGTTATCAGTGTTCTTCACGGCTCTGTGTTGGAGCCCCTACTTTTAATATATTTTTTTATCGATGATTTTCCGAATTTCAGACATTATTTGATACTTTTATTACGTACTGTGTATGGTTAAATGAAAAATTCATGATCTTCCTGAGTATAGAAGATTTTAATGACAGCATATGATAATATCATACCTGCAGCTGGATACAGTCCTTCGTCTGAGGTCAACGAAACGATCCACGGTACATCGTAGAAGTTACCATTTTGCAACAGCATATAAGGATGCTCTTCCAAAAATCTATCCTTTCCAGCCTTTTCGATAACCACACCTAACGGACTGAAGGGATTGAATAGCCAGGGTCTTAAAATTTTTACTGATTCTACAAGTTGATATGTGGATCGCTGTTTGAGACAGTTAACCAATTCTTTAGTCTCTTGTTGTGTACAGCCTACGTGTGCTGCGAGCATTCTGGTTTTCAACAGTGCTTCGTCTTGTAAAACCCATGGGGCCAACGCATTACCACTAAAGGAGACACCACGAGCAAACAGACCTTGCCGAGACAAATATATTAATTTATTATCATCCATTCTTTTCATTGCCATTGGTAATAGACTAGATATATACAGCGCATGTCTAAAATCCGCCCCCCCCCCCCCGGCGTTATTATATTTTAAACGAAAAGGAATAAAACGTTGAAACAAAAATAAAACAAAACCACTAAATACTAACTTTCTGACCATGTCCTATTTTAAAAATTTGACACAGATGGCGCTTTAGACTATATCAACCTACAATTTTATATGGCGAAGGGGGTCGAGTAACCCCTCATTTGAAAGGTATTTGAAATATCTATTCAAATTTTATGTCTTTGTAAAGCGTCAATTTTTAAAAAAGATATATATTCTTCAAGTATTCTGTTATATTATAAGGCTCCAGATTACGCAACGCTATAGTAAAATAGCGTGTCTTTCCGTTAAGTCGTCCCGCAAACTCCTTGCCGAGAAACATCATCGCTGTCTCTGGCTTTTTCGAATCTCGGATCCAAACGACTGATGCAGTCGCTATAGATCTCGGATCCAGTTTGGGTACGCTCAGTGCAATGTAGTGGCGCATCTTTATGTATTCCTTCAATCAACGCTTAACCCTCCGATAGTCGCGTGTATCTGACATATACAGGAAGAGTTTGTATTTCGCGCCACCCACTAATTTAGGCGCTGACCACTCCCATCATCCCAGTACCTTCCTGACTCACGAGATTCGTTCGAACAGTGCGCTAATCAAGTTTGTACAGAGAAGTGCCTTTGAAATATTCACGTTTTGTATCTCACAGATACACGCGACTTTTGCGGTAAGTTTTATGAATATTTTTTTTCCTTGGATGTTTTTACTAGATTCAAAAGTACATTGAACAGTTATTAGCTGTATGAAATAACGCCGCTCAATTTCATTAGCTGCTAATAAAAAGGATGATATGTATCTAGGAGATACACGCGACCATTAATGCAATTTCTAAGGTTTTTAGAAAACAAAATGGAATTTGGACGTGAAAAGTACGATTTGAATAATGAACAGCACTGTGAGAAGCTGAGAAATATATTATTACAACATGATAGTAATGCTGAAGATGAAAGAGTAGATATAGAAGACGAAAACAGCGAAACAGACGCGTCTGTTTGTTTTGAGGAGAGGAAAGAAAATTCTGAGAGCGAACAAAGTGATTCTTGTGCAAGTGAAGAAGAGGAGGAAGACAATGTAACATATTTTATGGCTGTTCAAAAGAGAGCAAACGTTGTAGTAAGTGAATGGAAATGGCAGAAGCATCCCCCTTCTCAAAGAATACGAACGCCAGCTCAAAATATTGTTATGCAACTACCTGGGGTAATTGGAGACGCTAAACAAGCTAATGGGATATACGAAAGTTGGAACTTATTGATTACGGATACAATGATACAAGAAATTGTTGAATGTACCAATAAATACATTCAAAGTATTCAAGCACAATTCAGTCGGTCTAGAGATGCAAAAATAACAGATATTATTGAAATTAAAGCAGTTATTGGCTTGTATTTAGCTGGCGTTTACCATGCAAATCGGTTAAGTTTAGATGAACTGTGGTCTGAGGACGGCATTCAAAGATTTAGGAAGACCATGACTTTGAGGAGATTTCGTTTCATAATGCGCTGTATGAGGTTTGATGACATAGAAACTCGAGACGAGAGGAAACAAATCGATCGTTTGGCAGCAATAAGGAATATTTTCGATGCATTTGTAACTAATTGCCAAAAATCATACTCTTTGGGCCAGAACGTGACGATAGATGAGAAACTAGAAGCGTTCAGAGGATGGTATCGGTTTCGCCAGTATATACCTTCTAAGCCGGCTAAGTATGGCATTAAAATATTTGCCCTTGTAGATGCAAAAGTTTGTTATACCTACAATATGGAGATATATGCGGGAGAACAACCCGAAGGACCATATGCCATAAGCAATAAACCAGTTGATGTTGTGAACAGACTTGTTACTCCTATTCATAATTCTGGCCGCAACATCACGATTGATAACTGGTTCACAAGCTACGATTTAGTAGAAGATCTTAGAAAGAAAAAACTCTCTCTTGTAGGCACCTTGAAAAAGAATAAGCCTCAAATACCTAGTGCATTCAAAGATATCAAAGGTCGAAATGTTCCATCTAGTATGTTCGGTTTTCAGAAAACCTGTACTCTAGTCTCATACGAAAAAAATTGTCCTTTTATTATCAAGTATGCATTTTGATAATAACATAGATTTAGCAACAAATGAGCAACAGAAACCGGAAATAGTAACGTTCTATAACGGAACTAAAGGTGGAGTAGACACTCTTGACAGAATGTGTGCAAGTTATATCGTTGCTCGGAACACAAAACGGTGGCCCATGGTGGTGTTTTTTTCTTTGTTGAACGTTGGTGGAATTAATTAATTTATAATACTTTTTGTTGGAAACCAAAATGAAGTGAAAAGTAGAAAAAGTTATTTACATGAACTGGCTAAGAAATTAACGGAACCAGAGATACAAAGGCGACGAGTGACAAACGTAGAAGTTCCACTGGATGCCGCAACTGCAAATGATTTGGCTCCTGTGCTATCCGAGAATGAGAACATACCCAGGAAAAGAAAAAGATGTAGTACGTGCTACTCACAAATAAAAAAATCCCGTCTCACAAAATTTTCCTGTATAAAATGCTTAAAACCTTTGTGTCTTGAACACTGCAAAAATATTTGTCAAGATTGTGTTCCTGAGTAAATAATGTAAATATTTATGTTTAATTTAATATTTTTAAGTATATGTTTGTCCTATTTTTTGTTTTGTAAAGCAAAAGTATAAAAAACGTAAAATAAAACAATTCTCGACTTTTTTGTATTTGTTTCTAACACAAAAATGGTACGTATCTATCAGATACATGGGCGACCAATCCTGAAAGTTTTTTGACGCGACTATCCGAGGGTTAAATGTAGCATTTTTAAAAATATTTAAGTTTATATTTCGCATGTGGCGGTAAAGCATTAAAAAATTTCACACAGGAATTCACAAGATTATTTTCTGTCAGTGTTAAACGATGCTTAGGGTATCACTGGTATCAGCAATCTATCCTAATTTCTTGAAGGGTAAGAATGGTTATGTAGGTTATTCCTGAGGAGATGTTTATTCTTAAATACAAATATTAAGCATTCAAATATATAAGTTACCGCAATTGTCAAGACATTATTCTGCTTAAATTTACTTCTACAGAACTGTGTACATCTTAAGCAAAGTATTACGCCTACTACGCTCTTCTGAAGTACAAACATTTGTTGCAACTCCCCTACTGCCTCCCCATATAAGAATGCCACACTTCCACACTTCATAAGGGAATAACAGCACCCGTAGTATGTGATTCAGAGAACTAGTCTACTAATCAGTACTCGTCAGTGTATGAATGCATGGCATAAGCTGCTCATTCTCGTACATATAGAATATATATGTTTGTCTCATTTCAATTGGTCATCGACAATTACACCAAATAGTCTGGCGTTTTGGTTCAATGGGTAATTTAGGTTATTAATATTCACACTTTGAAGGTAGTTCCGTTTTCTTGTGATTAATTGATAGATTATGCAACTTAGCAATTGCTCAATATTTTTCATATACAGGGTAATTTTTTTAAATCTTGACATAGGCTAACTTTTTTATTTGAAAAGAGAGACCTACGGTTCCTGAGGCAACGTTTTAGGAATTAGTCCAAATAAGAAAAATGTGTGAAAAAAATAAACGCGGTGTTGCCAGATTGGGCGCTATTTCAGAGAAATCTATTTTCTTAAATGGCAACACTGTATTTTTTTAGCTATCTCTAATACGTCTTGAGATTCAGGACAAAACAAAAAGAGTGATTGATTAGAGTGGCGGTTTACGAGCTAATAGTGCCTAAACTTAATTTATTTTCCAACATTAAAGGAATAGCAATGGTAACAAAAATTAATTACCTAACGTTTATTTTTTAAAAAAATGTTCGAACTGATTTCCTTATCGTTGGGTTCTGCAGCAACAAATACGTTCAACAAAATTTCTATTAACATTATGTAACATTTGAGGGGTTATGTTTTGAATTTCCCGTTGTATGGCTAGTTTGAATTCATCAATTGACACAGGAGCGTTAACATAAACTTTATTCTTCAGGTGTCCCCAGAAAAAAAAAGTCTAAAGGAGTGATATCGGGAGATCTGGGCGGTCACTCTACTGGTCCTCTTCTTCCAATCCAACGCTCAGGTAGCAACTCATCAAGATAGCCTCTAACTTCTAAACTAAAATGAGGCGGTGCGCCATCTTGCTGAAAATACATTATTCTTCTGTCGTTTAGAGGAAGCTCATCAATAAAGTTTTCTAATTGATTTCGTAACAATTTCAAGTACCTTGCACCCCTTAAATTATTCCATTCTATGAAAACAGAACCTATCACTCTATTGTTAAATATGCCACACCAAACATTAATTTTAGGATTGATCTGTCCGCGCCTATCTTCAGCCCAACAAGGATTATTATCAGACCAATATTTGTAATTTTGCCGGTTTACCAAACCGTTTAAATAAAAGGAAGCCTCATCGCTAAATAAGATGTAATTTTGAAAATGTGGTTGTAGCCACTTTTTCTCCAAAAACCAATCGCACAATTCCAGTCGCCGATCACAATCATCGTCATGAAGTTGCTGTACACTTATCATTTTATAGGGATGGAATTTATTTGAATTTAAGGTTGTCCAAACTGTAGTCTGAGAGCAGCCCATTGCTTGCGCAATCTTATTTGTTGATCGATTTGGGTTTTCACACTGTCCAAAAGAATATTTTCTTGTACCGCAGTATTTTTACTCCTTTGTCGAATCCTTGGACGCACACTTCCTGTAGCTTTCAACTTAACCAAATTTTGTCTTAAAAATTCTGGACTAGGACGAGGTTTGTTGGGATGTTTAACATGGAATTCAGTGCATGCTTTTCGCAAATTTAAATCACCAATATGCCAAAAAATTAATTCATTTTCTCTTGAGGTGTAATACGATCCATTTTAATTCAAGATTACACAGAACTTATTGTCATGTTATGACAGCAGGGACAAACATAGCCTCCTTGTTATTCCTTTAATGTTGAAAAGTGTACTAAAGTTTAGGAACTATTAGCTCGTAAACAGCCACTCTAATCAAAAACTTACATCCTCTTTGTTTTGTCTAGAATCTCAAGATGTATTAGAAATTGTTTAACAATTCGGTGTTGCCATTTAAGAAAATATGTTTTTCTGAAATAGCGCCCAATCTGGCAACAACGCGTTTAATTTTTCCACACATTTGGACTAATTCCCCAAACTTTGCTTCAGGAACCATAGGTCTATCTTTTCAAATAAAAAAAGTTAGCCTATGTCAAGATTTAAAAAAAATAATCCACTATATGTAGTGCAATTGCTTATAATCGAATCAAGGGAATCTCTACATACTAAAACAGACGTATCGTCCGCGTAATTGACTGTACTTAACTTATATATTGGTTAGAGATGGCATCTCACCAGTGTATATAGGTCATTGAAGTATATATAAAAAAAATAATATTTTTAATAAAATAAATAAACAATTGAAATTCAACTTTTAACTAAGCGAATAAAAAAAACTACTAAAATTTAAAAAAAGCACACATAACTATGATTTTCAATTAAATGTTCAAAATGAGCACCATCAACGTCTTGGCAATAGAACAACCGATTGCAAAACTCTTCACGGGCATTATGAAGGGTAGAATAATGGATATGCACATAGACTTGAGATTTGATATAACCCCACAAAAAAAATCAAGTGAGGTTAAATCAGGGGATCGGTCAGGCCACTCCGCCGGACCACGCCGTCCAATCCATCTTTCAGGATACTTCCTGTTTAACCACTCTCTCACTTGTCCATAATAATGCCGAGAGGCATCGTGTTAGTGAAAAATTATCTCCGTTCCGCCAAACTCGTCCAAATTATTCTCAACAATTTCTACAATTAAAGTATTTTCTAACATGTCAAGATACAATTGGTTGGTTAAATTTTCGTCCAATAACAAAGGCCCTACTATGTGGTTGCCCAAAATACCTGCCCGCACGTTTAGTTTCTGCGGGTGTGTTAAGTGTGTTTTTCACGAAAAATATTATGATTTGAATCGCTCCAGTATCTCATATTGTGCCTGTGTATCCGACCATTAAGTAAAAAGTTAGACTAGTCACTAAAACAAACGTTTCTAAGATAATTTGGATTTCGAGCTACTCGTTTTGTCATTATATCGCGAAATTAATTTTTGCGGTCAGGATCATCTTCGCTAAGCTGGTGTTAACATTTGTTTCTTGTATGGATGAAATTTATGCTTCTTCAGAACCATTTCTACAGATTTATTGCTGACACCACACGATGTTGCAACTTGAGAAATGGTCTGTGTACCGTCTATCACTATTTAGCTATTATATCAATTTGTTTGTCTTTAGAAAGTTATGGATGTCCGGTTTTTCAGCATCAACTTCTTTGAAATTTGTGTACCAGTTCTCTCAAATATTTTCGTGAGGACGAAGATTCGTGCAACAGCATGAATATTTCTTTGAGATTCAGCAACAATCCAAACAACTTCCACTCTTTCTTCAAGACTCCTTACCATTTTCACTATTGACTAAAGGCTCAAATCATACCTACTAATAACAAGAGGAGTTCTAGGTACCTATTATTACTTTTCAACGGAAACCTAAATACAGGAAGAAAAATTATCGTACAGAAATAAGAAACATCATAATTTTATCGCGGTATAAACAAGGTCGTTGTCAGAGGGATATTAGTGCATGACAGAGTGATTCAAAGCCTTAAAAAACAAACTTCGTAAATTCTCATATTTTGAATCATAACTTCTTAAGAACGAATAGTGTAGGGGAGAGTGTTGTACCTTGGAACAGTTGTACCTTGGAACATTCCCGTTTTTAAACAAACAAATGCCATGTGATAGCTTGCGTCACCATTATCAGGCGACAGCTATTACAGAGACAAACTAGTTCTATTGAAGCTGTTGCTGTGGTTGTTCGATATAGCCAAAATCACGTGTTCATATTTTTCTGATTAGTAAGTATTTTTGTGAGAGAATAACTAGTGACCTCAAAGGTTATTGTGAGACTACTGAGAAGCATTTAGGTAGTAACTACATTAATGTAAGTATTTTAATATATCACAGTAGCATTAGAATGTAGGTATATAGCTCTAACCTAAAAATATCAGTAGATTTTCTTAACCTGTTGTGTACTGTACCTATTGTACCTTGGAACACAGTAGGTATTGTACCTCGGTACGTTCCAAGGTACATTACATTATGTTCGTTTAAATTTAGTATTTGAAAAATCATTTTGTTAATTAATTAAGAAATTCTTCTCAAAATCTAATATTATAATACATAAACAGTGTTTCCTTTTGGTGATAGTATTTTCCTTGTTACAGACCAAAAATGTCTAGAAGTAAGGTGGGTAAGAAACGAGCGCAAATTAACAAAAAAGATATTGAAAATGTTGTAAACGCTGTAATTACTAATAATATCTCATTTCGAGAGGCGGCTGCAGTTTTTAATATCAGACTCTCTACGCTGAATCGTTTTGTCAAAGCCCTAAGGTCCCATGAATCTGACAAATTTGAATACAAACCAAATAATGCAGTTAAAAAGGTGTTTACACACGTTATGGAACTAGCACTCTTAAGCTACGTGAAGCAGGCCGCTCACATGGACTACGGCTTAACCATGAAAAAAATGCGGAAATTGGCCTTCGGATATGCCAAAATTAATAACCTTAATTATCCTCACAAGTGGGATGAAAATCAGCTTGCCGGTTCTGAGTGGATGAGGGGATTTAAAAAAAAAATTCAAGGCCCAGATTTCCCTAAGGAAACCTTAATCTACATCTTTAGCACGTTCTACCAGTTTTAACCGACATAACGTGCAAAAATTTTATGAAAACTGAAAAAAGTGCACGAAAAGTATGGACCATTTCCCCTACACCGAATTTTTAATGTGGATGAAACCGGCTTATCTACTGTCCATGTTCCAACTAAAATTTTAGCTCCTAAAGACATAAAACAACTTGACAGTGCAACTTCAGGTGAACGAGGCCTAAATGTCACTTTAATAGCAACGATAAATGCAGTTGGTAACCATCTACCACCAATGTTCATTTTTCCAAGGGTGCACTTTAAAGGCCACATGCTAAAAGGTGCTCCAGTTGGTAGTAAAGGAGGTGCAAATCCGTCTGGATGGTCGAACGAGAAACTGTTTCTAGAGTGGTTTGAATTTTTCATTGATAATGTTAAACCATCTAAAGACGATCCTCTATTGCTGCTTCTAGACAACCATGAGAGCCATGTCAGCGCAGCTGTAATTGAAAAGGCTCGAAGTTTTGGTGTGAAGATGTTAACGTTTCCTCCGCATACTTCACACAGACTACAGCCACTTGACCGCACATTAATTGGATCCTTTAAATCGAAATACAATAGAGCAGTTAACGACTGAATGTCTGTAAATGCAGGCAAGCCATTGTCGATCTATGATGTAGCAGAAATTACAGGCAGGGCTTTTCCTCTTACATTCACTAGCAAAAATATTTTGAGCGGACTTGCTGCAACAGGTATATCACCCTTGAATACTGATATCTTTACAGAAGACTATTTTCTGTTTGCTTACTCAACAGATAGACCAGATCCAGACAAAGAAGCGGATCAGCACCAATATATTTTGAATATATCAGATCCGTGCAGTTCAACGTCCAATATCGGAAATCCGGTAATGAGTCCAGAATTCATTAGACCATTTCCAAAAGCGGAACCCCGTAAGTCAACCGCTAAAGGTAGAAAAAAAGGAAATCTACAATCCTAATTCAAACACCAGATAAGACTGAGATAAATGACACAAAATATAAGAAAAGTTGAATTTAAGAGAAACCTAATGATCGTAGAAGAAAGTGAAGATGAAGATAATATGTCTCTAAGGAAATCTTCAGATGACGAATATGATATCCAGGAAGAAATTAAAGAAAAAGAAAATGAAGAAGATTTCATTAATTTAGCTACAGGTAAAACAACTGTAAAAGATATTCTCGCTCTCACAGATGTTGTGCGAGAAGTCGAGCAGCACGTAGCAGTCAAGGTAATGTTTATCCCTGGAAAATTGTTGACTATAATAATGAAAGTGCCACTATTTCTTCGATGGAACAATCTCTTAAATCATGGAAGTGGCCAGAGAATCCAGATGTTCTTGACTATCCTTGGGTAGATGTTCTTGGTTCGCTAGAACCTCCTGTTTTTATAGGATTCCGGAACTTGACAAATTATTGCAGAGTTATTTCTAATATTATATACTGAATATTATTTGTTCATTTGAATTTTTGTTACAATAAAAGTGTTATTTTGTTTATTCAATACATTCTTAAACAACGATATATATATATTTATAATTTTTATTTTCTATTCTTTGTTGCCGTATTTATATATTATTTAAACTCTTGATGAGCATTGGGCATTTTCGGCATTAAATAAACATACATTAGTTTATAATGTTTGATTTATTTTTTAACGTTTCGACCTTTCTTTTGGTCTTCATCAGAAATGATAATAGGTAAGAAACAATTTTTCTGAAACAACATACACCATGTACATACAAAATGCGATAACACAAAAATAATTTGATATAGGTATACAAAAAATATAAGAATCATATTAAAAAATGAGAAAACTTACTCCAAAATATGTAACAACAGTGTCCTAATAACTTTTATAAAACATGTACAACAAATAAATACATTAAGAGGGTTTTAAAATTTAAAATACGTAACGTCAAACGATTAAGATCTAAAATGTCAATGAAATGTCTATAATGCTGGTTTAGTTTGACATGGAAACGGCCAAAAACAACAACAAAAACGGATAAAATTCATATAAATACATTTTATCCGTTTTTGTTGTTGTTTTTGGCCGTTTCCATGTCAAACTAAACCAGCATTATAGACATTTCATTGACATTTTAGATCTTAATCGTTTGACGTTACGTATTTTAAATTTTAAAACCCTCTTAATGTATTTATTTGTTGTACATGTTTTATAAAAGTTATTAGGACACTGTTGTTACATATTTTGGAGTAAGTTTTCTCATTTTTTAATATGATTCTTATATTTTTTGTATACCTATATCAAATTATTTTTGTGTTATCGCATTTTGTATGTACATGGTGTATGTTGTTTCAGAAAAATTGTTTCTTACCTATTATCATTTCTGATGAAGACCAAAAGAAAGGTCGAAACGTTAAAAAATAAATCAAACATTATAAACTAATGTATGTTTATTTAATGCCGAAAATGCCCAATGCTCATCAAGAGTTTAAATAATATATTTATAATGTTCAGCGGTACACGACGGCCTGTTCAGAGGTACCCGATGACCCTGTACCTTAGAACATTTCAGTCAGCGTATACAAAACATCCTGTAGACCACTGTTTTTTATATTAGACTTTTAAAAGTGGTTTGTAATAAATGGAAAATGATTGTGCTATATGGTAAAAAATGAATGCTTGTACTATTTTGACAAGAACTCCCTAAAATATTGTATAATCTGAAAATTGTTCCAAGGTACAACACTCTCCCCTATATTTAAAAAAAAAATTATTGATGTTTCAAATACCTTCCAAATGAGAAGTTAATCGACCACCCTTGCCATTTAAAACTTTTAAAGTTGATATTGCCTACGCAGTACAATCTCTCAAAATTTAAAATTGAGACATGGTCACAAAGTCAGTATTCCTCTTCGTTTAAAAGATAAAGGGGGTGGGGGAGGACTTTAGACGCGCCCAGTATATCTGTCTAGTAATAATTAAGAAAATGAGGTTTTAAACAGAATTTGAAGCTGTAATGTTTTGCATAAAAATCAATTTATTCATATCAAAATTCTGTGAAATCGATAAAATTTACCGCATTTACTTGCTTTAGTATCTTATGTAATCTCAATAAAATATTGCTTCAGAAAATAACATCAGACACATTGTTATATGATATATTAAAAAGAAATGTGATAAAGTAAATCTAAAAAATAATGAATAAATTCAATAGGCGGAATTTAAATACTGATATTAAATGGAATTTGGTCAATTGATTAATGAATTTTTTTTTACCGGTTATTTACAAAAAAATTAAATTATGTTAATAAATTATTAGAGCAAACAGGTTTTTTATTAATCTTTTTTTGAAGAATTCTTGGAAAACTTTCCGTAATTTTACAAACATAAATATATTTTATATTAATTAAAGATGCCACATAAGTTACATGAAACGAGGATGGTAAGTTTCAAGAAATTGATTAATTGAGGTAAATATGCTAAATTATTCAGTTTGAATGAACTAATAACATTTTAGTATAGATAAAAGACTCCCAAAAGAAATTAATATGATTATTATTATAGTAAGTTTGTATTTATTTTGCACATTCTATTATACCTATTAATTTTAATAAAAATTCTAATTGTGAACATGTTCTTTTTAAAGGTTTTAGCAAAAATGGTTTTATATTTGTGCTTATATTTTTTAAATTTATATTATCTAAATTAACACAAAAAGTTAATATTAATAAGTATAAATTAACCCCCGAAACTAGTTGTTAAACATAATAAAATCAAAAAGACATTCTGGTATATTAAAACCTATTTACTATGTGGATTATTAGTTAATAAAGATTCTCTTTACCTCTGGATAATGGTGATAAATAATGTAAATGAACACTAGCGCCACCTGCTGATAATCCAGTAATTGTAATAGACTCTGGATTTCCACCAAAACTTTTGATATGATCTTTGATCCATTTCAGGGCCAACACTTGATCTTTCATTCCCATATTTCCAGGTACAACGTCATCTTCCGTGCTCAGAAATCCTACAAGTTCGTTGTGAATTTATATTTAAGGATATTTTAAAATATAAGAAATTAAACAGACTGTAGTGGAAAATAAAAATGGCAAAAAACAGAAAGAAAGAAAGATGATCTCTTAATTGCACTGCGTAACGGTTTTTCTACAACATATCGGAAATTCTTAACCAAAGAAACATTTGTTGTACTATTCTATTTAACTAAGAGCATCGATCTTACAGGCATTTCTTGGGATCTTGCTTGGAAAAGTTCAATCAATTTGGAGAAATGTGTTATGTTGGGTTAATGGGAAAGGTTGGAGTGTGAATGGAGCTTATAGGTTCAAGGTTCTGTAAAAATCACTTACCCATTTTCTTTAGTGGCCGAATAAAAATTAATAATAATTTAATTTACAATTTACATAACCTAACATTGTGATAAAAGTCGACAAGAAATCAGTAAACGACGGCCCAATTCATCCTTCTATTTGCTTGCATTCGGCTTTAGGTTCGGGACAGACGAAGTCTTATAATCAAGGATCAGAATTACGAAAGAAATGGGGAAAAAAGGAATTTGCTTTCCATAACGTAGGTAGTTCCACTGCTGAAAAGCTATTGCACAGCTATAGCCTGTCTCAAAATAAGAAGAACTGATTCAAATATCCCGCCAAAACCCGGAACACATAGCTTAAAGCATTAAAAAATAAAATATTAGGTATACGACATCTAGGCAGTTGAGAATATAGCATTTTGTCAACAATTTTAAATTTTATTTTTTGTTCTAATAAGTGTTAAGAATTTATATTAATTAATTGAGCGCGCAAAAATGACTTTTTGAATTAAGTGTAAAACCTACTCAAAATTGGAATTAAATGCGACGTTTGACATAACCTATTCTAGTAAACTCTAAACTGGAGCATATAGCATATATTTCAATGAAATATTTTTTAAGTATTAAAGTAATATGCAGATACATCGGAAATTATTGATATTTAGAGTAGAGTACCTCAAAATTACAAAAACAAAATAAACATACAAAAATTATCTGCAGAAATTAATATGATTCACCGGACAATAATAAGTCACTTTTACTATCACCGTTTCGAACATAAATAACAAATGGTTCTTAAATATCACAAATTCTTTTTTCTAAGTAGGTCGTTTATCCGCCCTACGTAAATGATATGATGCATTGTTTATGACTATTACAGCATTATCTAGCAATCCATGTCATACTTGTTCAAATCACTCTTCAAAAATATTACCATTCATTTTGGTAGTCAGCTGTTTTTCTACCTTTAAAGAGGTTCGCTTTTAAAGAAGAAACTGCACACCGAATATTAAAATAAAAATGGAAAATAAGTATATCTAAATAATATTAATAATGAGAACATTTTTATGCGGTCTAAATTTTTTATCTGGAAATTTTCTTTTTAAAAAAGCAAATAGTTTTTATAAAATTTAAAAATAAAATGCATTAACACAGTGTCAACACTGAAATTATTTGCCTGTGTAATATCGTTAATATACAATAAATGTAAAATTTTTACTATACATATATATATCAGGTGACGATTGAATGAGATAAACAAATTGTATTTTTTCTGTTATTAAATCAATTAATTTAGAAGCTCAATGTATGATATGGCATATGAAGGCCGATCTTTTAACACACTACAGTCTTATTCTAAATTACCACTTTGATGGGAATTAACTTTTACTTTTAAATACATCCGCGTTTTCGTAATATTACTATTATTATTATTTAATTCGTTGTAAGATACTCAATAAACCGATACTTCAAACATTTCGGTTTAAAATTGTTGCAAAATATTAACCGGTACAAATTCAAATTCTAATTAATACATATTTATAATTATTTTCTTTTTAAGTTAGCTTTGAAAATTATAGAATTATGATTTTGACGAGCCCCACCAGTAATTTGTTTTAAAATTCTATTTTAGCGAGAAGTTACTTGAAAATAAAAATGCAATTTTTTTTAACATCTTACAATATTAATTATGTCTACTTAATTGCTCGTTTGTTAACTTTGATTTAACACCAGTAGAGTATGGAATTATTCAAGAAACATAAAAAATTATTGCATAGTATTTGTAATACAAGTCATGAAGGAATCGTTTTAGCAACTAACACGACCAAATTATGAACTACAGACAACGATTCTACCACTACAGATTAACATCGATCAGAACAATTTCAGACCAAAAAAATCAATGTAATTGTTTTTAAGATATATAGCTTCCACTAATTAAATACTAAGTACTAAATAAAAGCCGGTTACAAATTGAATGTCATAAATAAATTATATAATATAAATAAATATTGCTTTTCTGTACCTGTATTTTATTTAGTACTTGGCTATTCTGTTTAGTAGGCAAGTATTGTTGACGCATTTGTATTGTTTCGGTGAGAGTTATAATAATAATAATAAGGTAGAAATTATAGAAGACGAATCAATACCACTCAAATCGACCGGAAAAATTTCAGTATGATAAAATAAAACTAATTAAGAAATATTTCATGATATACAGGGTGTCATAGAATAACTATTCCTAATTTTCAGAAATGATAGAGGGCACTTAAATAAAGATTTTTTATTAATAAACTAGTGTCTGGAAATTTCTCGGTCTCCAGATAAACTAGATATCCTTAATAACAATTTATTAGAAATAATACTGCATTAAACGTTATATAAAAATTGTTCGAAGTTACGACCACCATTCTTGATACACAAGTTGTAACAATTTGCAATCGGATGCCGAATTCTTCGAAATAGCTGAGGACGTTCACGAATACCATAAAACGCTAGAATAATTCAAGCCACTAAATCTTCTTCTGTATTAACAAGTCTCATAAACCAGTGATTTAATTTAAACCAAATACGAAAATGAAATGGCGTCATATCTGGTGAACGTGCAGGCCAAGAAATCGGTCTCCCTCTTGCAATCCATCTGTTTGGAAACAGTGCATTTAGACAATTTCGGCAATTTAATCTAAAGAGTGCTGGTGCACCACCATGCTGGAAAAATATTTCTTCGTGGGAGATTTTTAAGTAATTCTGGCAGAGTATGTTCAAGAAAAAGGCCATACATATGACCATCCAACCGTGCTGGCAGTAAATATGGTCCCATTAGATAATAGTCAACAATCCCAGCTTAAATATTAACAGCAAACTTGCACTGGGGTGCGTTCAGAAATGATGGATAGGATACTGGCATGGTCAGGTCATATTTTATGACGTCATCCACTTGGTAAACTTGGAGCGCTTTACAATTCTGAACGCCGTAGAGTGAGTCGAGTTAGTTTGTGGCAAAAGTCAAAGGTCAAAGCTAAGCATTGCAGAGTTAGAGGTTATGTATGAAAAAATAAAGTCATCAAAGAAATAAGTAAACTAATTAGAACAATGGATCATAATCGAAAAAAAATTTTGGATCAAATTAAAATTGTCCAAAAACAAATTGTTCAAACTCCAAGAAACACACATATGAAATAACATGAAATTATAATTATAACCTTAAAAAACACTCAGAACCGCGCTTTAAATACCCCGACCCGAATGCCCATGAATCGCCCGCTATTAATCATGACAAATAGGTGGGTGATATAAGGAACACTCCGAGCGTCGCGTAATATTGAGTGTATTAAAATAGCCATTTCTTGTAAAACATGCCTCGTCTGTCCATAATAGACTTCTAGAAAATCTTGGTTCGTCATTAATTTTATTCGAGTACCATTGGGCAAATTGAACTATATTGGGATAATCAGTTGGAATTAACGGTTGTACTTTTTGAATGTGAAACGGATGCTCCTGGCATTCCTTCAATACCCTCCATACACTTGTGTGACTTGTATATATCGCCTGGACAATGGCACGAGTGCTTGTTTTCGGGTTATTCTCAAATTGTTGCAGACCTTGATCCTCAAAGTCAACATTTCGGACAGTGCGATTGGCTCCCGGTTCTCTTTTCTTTACTTAGAATTCACCAGTATCTCCAATACGCTGATCCAATCTTGAGAATGATATATGACAGGGAATCTGACATTAAGGATGCCGCTCCGCATAATTTCGTATCGCTTCGTTAGCATTATCGTAAGCTGTTCCGTAGACAAGATGCATGTCTACTAATTCAATATTTGTAAAATGATGCATTTTCAATCAAACACTAATTTATCTGATAAAGATTAACTTGTGACACGTAAAATGACAACAACGAAAGTGGTTGTTGTTTTTCAAAGGTTGCTTTGATTCAAATTTTTTTATCTCGATACTGAATAATTTCCGTACACTAGTTTATTAATAAAAAATGTTTATTTAAGTGTCCTCTATCATTTCTGAAAATTAGGAATAGTTATTCTGTGACAGGGTGTATAGCTTCCGCTAGTACAATATTTTTGCACGAAAACCAATGTAAAGTTCATATGAGGATGTTATAGATCTAGTAAGTTGACGAAGTAATGTTTGTAATTATATGTAATCAGCTACCTAAAATTCCTACACGGTAACTTATCGTCGCATAAATCACGTCTCTGTCCATTAAATATGCAGGTCCTGCATAAGAATTAGCAGATCCGAACATCAATGCACCACCATGTATATGCACGATAACGTCCAGTAACTTTTCTGTGGATCCAAGATGCTCGGATGGTACGAAGACGCTTAAGTAAAGACAGTCTTCATTACCTACCAACAAAACCCATAAACATTTTGCTACATGATTTTATTTAATTTTTTTGTGCTTACCGACATAAATACCTCCCGGTGTTGGTGTATGCAGCACCTGCACGCACATCGGATCTTTCACAGTGGCATTCCATGTCCCTGACCAAGGAGGAATCGGTTGAGGTTCCTAGGGTAATTATGAAGTCTGTGTTAAAAGAAGAGTTTGTTTTCATAGAAAGAGATCGAATAACAAATGAGCATTTTAAGAAAGAAAATGCTTCATTATACAGGGTGTTTTTTTTTTCGATTATATAAGTCTGTAATCAAATTCACAAACAAACTATACGCTGAATTAGAAATGAACATACAGTCAACGTGTGTAGTTTACATAAGTGAGTGATTATTAAACAACATAATTAGGCACAAGTAACAGTTTCAAGACTTTAGCACATTTTATAACAATTCAAATAAAAACATAGGATAAGAAAATTTATTTGTCCTCTGGACTAAATTGTAGTATGGGACATGTCATTTCCACAGCTAATACTAAAGACAGTTTCAAATATTACATGGTTAATAAACAAAACGATTATGCACACAATAAATATTGTAACGAAATGTGTTTACATTAAATAAAAGAATCAGATCTCTCGGCGCGATAAAAACGAAATTGTCACACGCAAAAAAAGAGGCAGACCGGGCAACGTATAAAAACGCTCTTATTTACACATCATTATAAATCATCTCTCTCTCGGGTGGTAAATATCGTAAATGCAGTGAGTCATCTCACAGATGTATGACGTAAGCAAGGAAGGGTCCAGATTTCCACTGGTATATTGCCTAATTTACTGGTACTTTTCGAGAACATTTCGCATACGTATATAAGGCGGCTGGATTGATTGCGGATAAAGTAATCGCGGGGTAATTACGGGATTAATTGCGGGATGAGTAATTCGGGATAAAGAAGTGGTCTCGTGGGAACAGTGGAAATAAATAAGTAGCCAAACAAATAAATAGTTCTTTAAGTGCCGTGTTATATAAATAGAACTCTTATATAAATATACAGGACGGACATATTAGTAATGGAAATAAATAAATACCTGTGATAATTAAATTGTAGTAGTTTAAGCGTGTTACGTTAGTTTTATGTTTTTATATTGTTATATAATTTTAAGTATATAAATATACAGACTGTTTTAAATAAATAATTGCACGAGTTGTTTATTGGAACCCGAAAATGTTACAATTGGTGTCAGTGTGGGATAAACATAAGTGCAAATAAATAAATAAATAAATAAATAAATGGCTACCAAACGTTTGGAAGAACTAAAGTTCGCCGAGTTAAGGGCAGAATTGGAAGAAAGGGACGCAGATGCGTCTGGAAAAAAAACAATTCTCCAGGACCGGCTTCGTGACCTTTTAATAAATGAAGGTAAGGGTCCCGAGAAATATTTGTTTCAAGTACAGCCTGATTTAAGCTTAATAATGGAGACTCTAAAAGATGCAGTTGCAAAACAATTCGAGACTCTAAAAGATGCAGTTGCAAAACAATTCGAGACTGATATGAAGACTCTAAGAGATGCAGTTGCAAAACAATTCGAGACTGATATGAAGACTATAAAAGAACATTTCAAGACTCTAAATGATGAAATTGCAAATAATTCAAAAGCTTCAAGAAATGAAATTGCAAGTAATTCAAAACAACTTGAAGAAGACATTCAGAAGAATTCATCGAATGGGGGACAGGAATTTTCTGGGGCCATCGAAGCCGTTGAGGAGCGCGTGTTCGGAATGGGGGACGAGTTTGGGGTTCACATTCAGTTGCCAGCGATGAACGACTGCGGTCCCCGTGACCTCTCAAGCGGAAGCCTGGAGATTTTCCGAACAGCGAAGGCAAAGGTAAAACCTCCCACCTTCGATGGGAAGACGTAATGGTTGACGTGCCGGAAACAATTCGAAGCCGCTGCAGGAGCAAATGGGTGGACGTCCCCGAAGAAAGCTACTGGTCTGATTGTGTCATTAAGAGGACAGGCCAGTGATGTTCTGCAGACCTTGCTTCCGGAAGAGTGTCAAGACTACCTTAAATTGATCAAGCGTCTTGAGATGAAGTATGGGCATGCGAACCTGGGACAGGTAGTCCGACGATTGGTGAATAAGGTGCAACCTAAGAGAAGAACGCTCCGATGTTGGAATTGGAAATGGAAATGGAAATGGAGATGGAAATGGACCATGCGCATAGTAAATGCGCGAAGAAGCCCAAGAAAACCATAGCGGAGCAGTGAAAAATGAATCGGGTCGATGAGAAGAGGCAATCGTCGATCCAGTATCGTAGAGCCTCAAAATAAATAGCGCGAATTGCATCTGTGCAACACCAAAACGCTGATGCTGTTGCAAGAAGACCACGTCCAGGAGACTGCAGGCATAGCAACCACCTAGAAGAAAAATCGGCCAACACATTCAGAACTACCGTGGTTAATGATCAGTAGCATCCTGACAATTTGCAGATCGGTCAAGAAGCTGATGAAGACCTTGGTTCATTGATGGTTTGGAAAGGTACTGGTCGCGGACCGGCTTGTCAAGAAGTGGCTCCTCGCTCACAGGGACTGGAATCCTACTGGGCTCAATGGGACTCTCTGAAAGTGGAGGATGATCTACTCAAGGGTGCTGTGGAACACCCAAATGGAGAAGACTACGTCAGCGGATCCAGACGAAGGTTGGAGGATGCCCACAAGCGAGTGCGCCATCACACTCAGGATGCCAGCGACAGGACGAAGAATCGTTACCACATGCAAGCCGAGAGAGGTGGTTACCGAGAAGGAAACCTTGTTTGGTGGTATATGGTCCTCAACGTCGCCGATGCCTGTCCCCAGAGCTACAAGAATACTGGGAGGGACCATACGAAATACTAGAACAAATAGATGACGTCGTTTATCGCATGAGACTAACACCTAATAGTAAGCCAGGGATGGTGTGTTTCAACCAATTGCCCCATACCATGGACGTGACAGCGGTGAAGTGGCGGATGTGCAACAAATTACCGGAAAACCTAGAGAGCCAATTTATGGGAAATGTAAGGAGGCTGACAATTCCGAAACTGGGCTGCGGATTAGACCGTTTGGAGTGGAAAATCGCAGGAAACATGCTGGAGGTGATGTTTCGGCGTGCTGGTATGAAAATGGTCGTGTGCGGCTGTCGGCCCAATCAGCCCGTTGTGCAGCCTGGGACGGTGGATTGCCATTGCCACAAGACGGCTGGGTGCACCCGTGGGTCCCGGTGTGGATTTCGTCATCCGCCAGCGACAAGAACATGGAATAGTGTGTTTCGGGACGAAACGCAGTTTTTAAGAAGGGGGCAATGTAACGAAATGTGTTTACATTAAATAAAAGAATTAGATCTCTCGGCGCGATAAAAACGAAATTGTCACACGCAAAAAAAGAGGCAGACCGGGCAACGTATAAAAACGCTCTTATTTACACATCGTTATAAATCATCTCTCTCTCGGCTGGTAAATATCGTAAATGCAGTGAGTCATCTCACAGATGTACGACGTAAGCAAGGAAGGGTCCAGATTTCCACTGGTATATTGCCTAATTTACTGGTACTTTTCGAGAACATTTCGCATACGTATATAAGGCGGCTGGATTGATTGCGGATAAAGTAATCGCGGGGTAATTACGGGATTAATTGCGGGATGAGTAATTCGGGATAAAGAAGTGGTCTCGTGGGAACAGTGGAAATAAATAAGTAGCCAAACAAATAAATAGTTCTTTAAGTGCCGTGTTATATAAATAGAACTGTTATATAAATATACAGGACGGACATATTAGTAATGGAAATAAATAAATACCTGTGATAATTAAATTGTAGTAGTTTAAGTGTGTTACGTTAGTTTTATGTTTTTATATTGTTATATAATTTTAAGATATAAATATACAGACTGTTTTTAAATAAATAATTGCACGAGTTGTTTATTGGAACCCGAAAACGTTACAATATAAACAACGTATGCGCTACTTGGGTATAAACTAAAAGCCACGAATTAAACCTAATCTACAGCTCATATAAAAACTCTGCTAGCTAAAAGTAACATATCTGCATCAATTCTTTTTACTTTCTTATACAGCTCGACACATAAAAATTGACCGGTGATCGACGCAGATCAAGACAAATGCATACGTGTACACCCCGCTACTACAACTCTCCCCCTTGTCCTTTGCGCATATGACTTTCACCGCTCAAGTTATATGTGCTGAGCTGTACGTAGTATAAGGAAGTATTGTGATGATGAAAATTTTCGACCTCGAGATATTTGCAGATGTCCACGTTTTGGAAGTCCCCTGATACCGAAAAAGTGGTTTTAAAAAAATGTCTCTCTCTCTCTGTGTGTGTGTGTGTCAGTGATTGTCTCTCTCTCTCTGTGTGTGTGTGTGACCACGATAGCGGTCAAACCGCTGTAGACATCAATTCCAAATTTTGCATTTACGTGTATAATCTTCCTCTTGAAATCTGATTAGTTTTTCAGTAAAATCGGTAGATCGGAAGTACTAGTTAACTTCTGTGAAAAACTCGAATTTTGCAAATATTTCGTCAATTACTAAGTTTAAATAAATTTATAAAGAATTCAAATGTACTCAAAATTAAATTTGAGAAAAATTGTATTAAAAAACTGTTTCGAAATTCCTACCGGAAGTAGGTCTTTTACTTTTATCGAAAAGCGTTTTTTGCAAATATGTCGCAAATTAAACATTCTATAAATATTTATAAAGAGTACAAAAGTATTTACAGCTTGATTTGCAATGTTTTTTGTATACATGAAATTTCAAAATTCGGACCGGAAGTAACACTTTTACTCTTAGTGAGAGACACTTTTTTTTCCGAATATCTTGCAAAGTATGCATTCTATAAAGATTTATTAAGAGTATAGAAGTACTCAGAATGGGATTTTGATTAATTTTTGTATTTTCAACAGTAATGCATAACTATTTAAAAGATGTAAACACATGGTAGCGGCAACACCTTCATCGAAGCAAAATAAGATCTATTACCCACCCCATTCCTAACACATACAGCGCGTTATTGAATTTTAAATACTCTATCTATATCAGACGATGAACCCTATGCCAAAATCGCAAAGGATAACAGCGAATTAACCCCTGCCCAAAGTAATATGCCAGGAGAATGTCTGGACTCACCTCAGATTTAAGTTTTCTGAGAACGTGACAAATTGAAGATATCTTTTTGCAAATGCCGTCAATATGTTCATTCCATTTGCATTTCTAGTCGATGGTAACCCCTAGAAACTTAGTACTACAACCCGTGGAATACTCTGACCGTTATATTTAATTAAATTCTATCACAGGTTCTTGTTCTAAAGTCTATATATATTGATTTTTTAATGTTCCCGACAAAGTCATTTGGAGACAAGTATGTTCGCTTACAGCGACTAAACTATGATTACAGGTGTGTCATACGCAAAAACAGCCCTATCCATATCAATGTCATTGACATATGTTATGTAAAGCAATGGACCATGGTCCCTGTGGTACACCACACCCCAAATCCAACCTGCCAGAGCAAGTCCCATCAATTTCAATATAGTGTTTTCTTGCCACAAGGTAGCTATTAAACTAGTCCAAAACATTTCTTCTAATTCCATAATTTTTCCAAAATTTTTCATGTAGCAGTTGATGGTTTACAAGATCAAAGGCCTTACTAAGGTCCAAAAAGTTTCCTATACAAGTTTTCCTTTCATCCATATCGCTGCATAAATATTTTAAAAATGTAATAATAGCAGTAGAAGTGTTGAGTGCATTACGAACACCAAACCGATTATCGTTACTGCCATGGCTTTTAGAAAAACCTTAGAAAACGAGCTCCGCAAAAATATGGGACGATAGTTTGATATAGATTGCCTATCACCGTTTAAAAAAAACGGCTTTAGTTTAGAGACCTTCAACTTTTAAGGAAATAGGTACAACTTATATAATTGAATTGTTGATTATTTGCGTGAAAGGAGCTCCAAGGTTATGTATACAGTGTTTTAATTGATTAGTAGGTACTAATTTGATCGTCACCTAAAGAATTTGTATTTTTTAATCTACTGACAATATTTACAAACTCCAATTCACAAACATACTTGTATTAAACTTATTTTTTCTTCAGAGGCAGTAAGCCATCAACAATTTCAATGAAATAATTGTCCACCAATATCTTTGGCTCTTTAATAATTTAATTATTTATCTGTATAGTTAAGGTTTCTCTTTTTTCTTGTGTAATGTTGCCATTGCCTTTTATGGTTGACCACACTGTCTTGGTTTTATTCGAGGATCGAATCATACGTCTACTGTGTGCAAAATTTTGACATTGGTAATTACCCTTTCGTATACCTGTATTCTTTATAATCCTCTATAATTTCATTATTGCCTGTCAATGTAAGTTATATACCAGGGCGACCTGAAATGTTTCCGGAATCGGCAAGAGATGGCGCACGAAGGTTGAAGTGTCGGCAAGGGCTACCCTTTTTATAGCAACTGTCAAAATTTCAGACGTCTACTGTCAATAGTTGTTATTTAAGAGTGTATTTTGTGTAGCAAATCGGGCGATTTCGCAAAAATGGATAAAATCGAATTTCGTGCAATGATAAAACACTACTGGATGGCTGGGAAAATGGCCACGGAAATTCGAAATATTTTGCTAGAGGTTCATGGCGGATCTACTCCGTCATTTTCGCTTCTGGGTGAGCGAGTTCAAACGTGGCCGCACAAGCAGAAGTAATAAACCACGCAGTGGACGCCCAAAAACCGGTACCAACGATGAAATGGTCGACAAGATTCATGATTTCGTGTTAACCGATCGCCGATTGAATCTGAAAGAGATATAGCAGAAACAACAGGCATCTCAGAAGAACGAGTTGGCCATATATCCTACACGAAATTTTGGGAATGAAAAAGATTTCCGCGCGATGGTTACCGCGTTTGCTCACACCAGAGCAAAAGCGAAATCGGGTGACCGTTTCGGAGGAGTGTCTGGCCAGGATTCAACGCAATCCAAGAGATTTCTTCATGCGTTTCGTAACCGTGGATGGAACTTGGTTCCACCACTACATAGCAAAGGCATCGGCCGGAAAGGTCATGGCAACCATGGGATTCCCAAGGTGTGATCCTCATCGACTATCCGCAGAAGGGAAAAACGATCACGGGGCAATACTACAGCGATTCATTGACCCGATTCGATGCAGTATTGAAGGAGAAACGGCCTCGTTTGCAGCGGAAAAAAGTGCGTTTTCATCACGACAATGCACCGACTCATTCATCCCGCATCGTCTTGTCCTAATTGAATGAGATGCGCTACGAAGTAGTTTCTCATCCTCCATCTTCAGCGGACCTAGCCCCCAGCGACTTTTTCCTATTCCCAAACCTGAAAAAATCGCTGACAGGAAAGAAATTTGCCTCAAATGAGGAGGTCATCGCCGCTACAGATGCCTATTTTGCAGACCTCGAAACATCCTACTTTTCCGATGGCTTGAAGAGACTGGAGCACCGTTTGAAAAAGTGTATTGATCTTCATAAATAAAAGCCACACCAATACCGTGTTTTTCTTGTCGATTCCGGAAACATTTCAGGTCGCCCTCATATAACCCTTTCAATCTTGCTGAAGATATTCTAATTCCAACTATCCATCCATTATTAGCTTTATTATTATGTGCCACCACTAATTTTCTCAGTAAAATGCTCATACTGGTGGTTTGTAGACAGGCTGCTTGTGAGAATATCCCAATTTTCATTTAGCAAAAGTACTCATATTAAAACATGAAACAATTACAAACAGATTCAAAGGGATACTAAGACTAAATTAAAAACAACATATCAGATAATAACGGCTTCAACAATTGATTTCTTTCATAATAAAGGTTAACAGCGTAAAAGTTACTAAAATATCGCACACAGTTTTTTAAGAAAATAGAACATGCTCTAATACTTTCACTTTTTAGATACTTACAATAAATTTCTACAGATAATTGCATAATGTGAACGCGGATTTTCACGCAATTATTCATTTAATGAAATTGGCATGAAAAATGACATCAGTGTGAACCCCTCTTCAGATATTTACACATGTATGCATGTTAATCAGAAATCTCTTAGTCATCCTTTCTGGTAAACAATGTACGCAGATAGGTAACGATGTAGATACATAAATTAAAAAATAAATTAAAGCAATTTAAGTTTATATTGATATTTATTATTATTATTATTAATATATTTGCATAAATGAGAGACAGAGTTAGTAAACGTGAATCTGTATTGTTTACATATAGCTTGTGTAATGAAACACTTCATATTACCAGGTAAATATTGCAACGTCGTATTCTTTGGCCGTACTGGGAGCGCGAGCCGAGCGCGACGAAAGACAGGAGAGAGTAGAGATAACTGCTATATTGTCAATCGATGCTTCACCGTTAAATGTACCGAGAGCGGGGATACAGTCCGCGACGTTGCAATTCTGATGTATTTTGGACTTGCTATATCAAGTGTTGCATTACACAACCGGTATATGTACTTATATTACATATCTCTAACAATAAGTAACTGATTTATTTGCTATGCCAACATTCACATACACGTGGCTGCTGCAAAATACTTTTATGTTTTCAATTATTATAAAAAAAGCAATACAAATTTAAATACATCAAAGAATATATATTTTTTTAATAAATAATTGCAAAATAACAGCATGATTATGGCATAGTCGAAACATGAAGTCATCAAGTTTCATAAGCTTTTTGCGCATGCGTTTAAGTTGAGAAAACGAACCGGTCGCGGCGTGTTTTCTAAAGAACAAGTGCGCAAAATGCCTTACGAAACGTACTATTTTTCTATTTCGGGTAATAAAAGTTCAAGAAGACTTAAAATACGAGATATGTTTTGTTCCAAAATTTTAAAAAATTGTTTTTCTGAAGTAGGCTACCCTGATTTTGAATTAGAACATTTTAAATACTTGAATATCGGCGATGCTTAGTAAATTTCAATGATGGTATTAGAAATTTTACTATCCAAATCTGTTTAACGACTGATATCGCTGAATAGTCTAAATAAAATTTTAGCATGTGTCTTCTTTCTTCTTTGTACAATTTCAACTGCATATGGTTGTCTTGTTACATTAAATTGTTTATATTTCATTTTAAGTATGGTTTGGATCTACGAGGAAAGAATAGAACAGGAGAGATAATAAACTGGTGGGGGAATAGGTATTATTTAGACGGAAGTTACCACTTTAAGGCAGGTCAGTTATGGCAATATTGACCAATCATAATTTATAAAATGAGTATTTTGCATAACTTGTCATATATCTGACATGTTTGATTCTGTGTTCAGTGGCGTAACATACATATTCTAGGCATGCTTTTTTTATGTTTTCTTTAATACGGTTGGAATAAATGTTACTATATTAAAAAGAATAAAAGGATTGAAAAAATAATTCATGCAGATATTTATTTAATTATTATTGGACTAAGAACCTATTTTAAATGATTTTCGAAAGCATACGAAGTGTACATACTCGTATATCCCATACAAAATATTTATGCACACCTATGCATTGCGGCGGCCATATTGAGTTACCACTTTGGACAAATATTATTTTTAATCTCCTGTTCTATATATATATCATCACTTAGGTCGGATTAAAATTTTTACAATCCTCGTTCCACTATGTTCTACCTCGATGGTATACTCTATGGAATAAGATCTATTTCAAGTATATCTTACTGAAAGATTACAAATGGTAAACTCGCACCACCGCTAATCAAAAGTCTATCCTTGCGCTAAGTTTCAAAATTAGACTGCTTTACACTGATAATTATTTAGTTAGGTAAGTTTAATTTGAAAATTTACTCTCAATATTAGAACCCACGACCTCCCGCGATCGCTAGTCAGGTGAGCTTTCCTGTGCGCAACCATCCCAAAACCCCAATATACTCAGTTAAACGTTCAAATAAAATTGATGTTGATAACTTGTCTTCATAACACAATGAGGGCTTTCACCTGACCATACATGATTAGTTTGCAGATTGTTGATTGCATTATTCGTAAAACATAGCCTTATTAGTAATTAAAATATCATTAGTTAAGTTTTTATTTCTTTAACATTGAATCTACAGAAACCTAAGTTTATAAAAAAAGTTTTGAAATTTCTAACGGCAGTGAGTCCTTTACTATTATCGAAAAACATGTTTTGGGGAATATATCGCAGGTCATGCTCTCTAGACAAACATATTGACGATATAAAAGTATTTAAAGCTTCATTTTAAATAATTCTTCGGACTGGAAGTATCACAGTTTTGAAATAAAAACAAAATATCTCGGGCCTATTTTTTTAATTTTAAATGGTTAATTAAAGAGAAGGAAAAGGGTCTGGCTCTGAACATGAAAATGCATTGTTTTATTATTTGTTTGATTCATATTGATTGTTGATTTTTTTAATTACCTGTGTAATAATTATTAATGTGTGTGTATTTGATATTATTATATAATTGTCCGTAATATTAATGAGAGATTGTATAAAATATATTTGTCTTATTTACCCGGCTTATCAGAAACACACATTACAAAGTTTAGAAAAAATCATTTCTTATAAACAACAACATTTTCAAAACTCTTTATATCCTGTCACAATTTTGGAGGTTAGATGCATTAACATTAGATGATTCGTTCATTACAATCCATATTTCTTTACATAACTTTGGTGTTTTTTAATATTTCTGTTACTAATGTTGGTAGTACAACGTTCCTAAAATTCCGATTTTTAAATGCTGATTATATTATCAGAACTACTAATACTAACACGATTCGAGAACTTCTCAGAACTGGGGGTTCGACCAAACCATTTTATCAGATGTTCATCGGGTCTCTGTAAGCCGATGACGACACACAGTGGTCTGTGACGACTCGGCCCCAAACCGCTATGTATGTTATCGCTCATCCTTAAGTAAATGGGCGTATCACGAAACGGAGACACTTTTCATTGGTCGCTTCGAGCTAGATGACAGTTTGTATCTAGTCTTCGTGTCGGCAAAAACCGCTGTTGGTGTCATCGCTCTAAACTGTCTGTCTTTGTTAGGGCAAAATAGATAGATGTATTTCCTGTGCTTTCCAAGAAGTGTATTAAATTCTCAGATGTACTTTTCCAACACTGAGGAAACTTGCCTGCGGTTATTATTTGGACTTTCCGAGTCATTTAAAATACAATTAAGTACATACTTAAGTAGCACACACAATCAATATACGCATAATCAAGTATTACAAGAACGCACACAAGTTTTGTTCAAAATAACAAAGTTCTCCTAACAGAAATACCTAAATTTGCATACGTAAGTATTATGTATACGTCGTGTCCCAAAATTCGCGGAACAGTAGATGGTACGTTATTATGTGAGGACCAAGGATTATGAGAAAAATATGGAAAAAATTCCATCGCTGTTAATTTCAAAGAAATTATTAGTTAAAGTTAACACTTTAGATGTCGTTTGTCTAAAGTACTGTAAAACATTTTAAAGATTGGTTTTGATATGGTCAATGGGATAACAATTTTGAACAACTATAACCAGGTTTGTAATTAATCACTCTTCTAATTATACCATTTCCAGAAAATCATTTTACGCTAATTTTACCTGAAAAAACATATGGCAACGTTGTCCTGAATTTACACTTAAACCTCTTCAACGTAGAAAAATATCGAAATCAAAATTGCTTATTAATGTCATTCTGACGCTGTCAAATTGTCCGGTTTATTTCAACCCAGAGGGGCGTAACTTAAAACAGACCTTTGTAGCTTATAGTTTTTGGTACCTGAAAACCTCACCCTTAAATTATTTACAATACAATAACTATAACGTAATATATTTAGTAATTAAATTGCTCTAAGACTTCAGTCTTTCTCAACTTATTTATTATATTGATTTAGATTGTCGAAAAACCTAAAATGTTTCATAACTTATTCATAATAAAATTTAAAATAACTAATACTTACGCTATTCACATTAAATTTAACACATGATTATAGAAAAGTTTGTAAAAAGCCTGGACTGTTTACAGAAACCTTTCGGCATTATATTCAATGGACGCAAATAAATAATAAATACACTTCTAAGAAGAACTGTTTTTAAACAATTTATGTATGTATATCAAAGCAAAAATAAAGATTTGATAGGAAAAATATACAGGACACACGCCTTTTTGACAGATATGATTTATCTGTCAACACCGAATTGAACTATTAGTCTATTAAATATATACTGGAGCGCGTTAAGTTCCGTTGCACGTCATCGATGACGTTTACATGTTGTCATAACTGTATTAGAGAAACTAAAAAAGTTACTTTGTTAAATTATACTTGAGGGCATTTATTTCATTAGCTTAAATAGAAGATTTATAAATTGATCGTAATATACGCATTCATGGCAAATAAACACATAATTTCCTTTTCACTATTAAATTTCTTTATTACATATTTTTAATAGACTAATAGTTCAATGCGGTGTTGACAAATAAATCATATCTGTTAAAAAGACGTGCGTTGTGTATATTCTTCCTGTCAAATTTTTCATGTTTATTTTTACGTTGATATAAATTGTTTAAAAACAGTGCTTCTTAGAAGTGTATTTATTATTTATTTGCGTCCATTGAATATAATGCCGAAAGGTTTCAGTAAACAGTCGAAGCTTTTTACAAACTTTTCTATAATCATCTGATTAACGAGAATAGCGTAAGTAATGTTTATTTTAAATTTTATTATGGATACGTTATGAAACATTTAAGGGTTTTCGACAATCTAAATCAATATAATAAATAAGTTGAGAAAGACTGAAGTCTTAGAGCATTTCAATTACTAAATATATTGCGTTATAGTTATTGTATTGTGAATAATTTTTTTCTTTGGTTATATCAAATGTCACCGACAGAAATAAAAATAGATCCGGCAACATATACAAGGCGAGTCGTCATGGATCTAGTATGACGTGCAACGGAATGTCACGCGTTTCCACCATATGTAACAAAGAAATTTAATATAATTGTGTTTCCTTGCCATGAATGCGTATATTACGATCAATTTATAAATCTTGTATTTAAGCTAATGACATAAATGCCCTCAAGTATAATTTAACAAAGTAACTTTTTTTAGTTTCTCTAATACAGTTATGACAACATGTAAACGTCATCGATGACGTGCAATTGGACTTAACGCGTCTCTTCTATACCTATACTTTACCGCCTTTATTGTTTTAATTTTGGATGCAGTTGAATTTTAATTAGCCGGTTTTACATAAGTGTTCACTTGTTCATATTTTAATATTTTGTTGAGTTTAACTGAAGTGTTACTTTCATTCCTTTGTATAAATTTGTTTTATTATAACTGAAATTTATTAGTGTTAATTGTAGGTAAGTGTCATATAATTGTAAATTAAGCTATATACTTTTTGTACTATATTATGTAACTACATATTATACTTTTTACTTTCTTATACGTAGTATAAGGAAGTATTGTGATGATGAAAATTTTCGACCTCGAGATTTTTGCAGATGTCCACGTTTTGAGGTCCCCTGATACCAAAAAAGTGGTTTTTAAAAAATGTCTGTGTGTCTGTGTGTGTGTGTGTGTGTGTGTGTGTCTGTGTGTGACCACGATACCGGTCAAACCGCTGTAGATATCAATTCCAAATGTTGTATTTACGAATATAATCTCCCTCTTGAGAACTGATTAGATTTTGAGCAAAATCGGCAGACCGGAAGTAGTAGTTTACTTCAGTGAAAAAATCGAATTTTGCAAATATTTCGTCAATTACTAAGTTTAAACAAATTTATAAAGAATTCAAATGTACTCAAAATTAAATTTGAGAAAAATTGTTTTAATAAAGTTTTTCGAAATTCCTACCGGAAGTAGGTCTTTTACTCTTATCGAAAATCAGTTTTTTGCGAATATCTCGTAAGTTATGCTTTCTAGGCAGGTACATTACGAGTATAAAAGTATTTAGAATATACTTCTAAATATCTTTTGTATAAAAAAAATTTCAAAATTCAGACCGGAAGTACCACTTTTACTCTTATCGAATAGCGATTTTTTGCAAATATGTCGTAAATTATGCATTCTATATATATTTATGAAGAGTACAAAAGTATTTAGAGTTGGATTTGGAATATTTTTTGTATAAATGAAATTTCAAAATTCGGACCGGAAGTAACACTTTCATACGTATAAGAAAGTCGTGTGGTGGCCACACCTCATTTTTTAGTATCTTTTAATGTGTATTTTTGTAAAATGTACTGAGATATTATTTTCCTTTCCCAACGTGTATTGCAGATTTTTTTTTTTACTTTGACATGACATTTTATGCAATAAAATGTTCTTATAAAATAATTTGCAGCAAAGTATTTTGCGGTGGTGTGGCGATACAGTCAATGCTAACGTGGTCTATCCGAACAAAATAATGCCAACCATTGTGCCAAGAACTTCGCCACAAATTATTTTCTTATGCCGTGTTTACATGGTCAAATAAATTCATGAATAAATTGATGAATTTATTCACGAAGAAATTCATGAATTTATTCCTGAATTTATTGGACCGTGTCAACGCAAACATTCATCCAATATTTTATTGACGATATCCACTAGTACCAACCATCAAATAGTGACATTTGTTTTCTTGCAACCTTTAAATGTTTTTGTTTACATTTATCAATTTGGAGGTTACGCGGAACTTGTTAATCTGATATTTGTAGGGGTTAATAATACGCGATTATACATGCAAAATATGGACTTATAGCTTGCTGATGGATTCAAAAGCATATCCGAATATTTTTATATGTACTTGATTGTAGTAATCACAAATATCTTTTTTTGTGTGACTTGGACATGATCATTAAAATAATTATTTGTCAAGTGAAATTATTCACTTCTCACAATCGATTTTTTGTCGGTCCTCTGCAACGTTTGTATAGAATAGCAATAGTTGCATATTATTTATTGGAACATTAATATTTCTTTACAAATACGACTGATTTTACTAACTTTATCAATCTTTTATAATAAAAAAAATATTCACGGGGCAGAAGGTGCACAATTCGAAAGTTGGCATGTATTTTAAACTAAAATGTTACTATATTTCCCTAGAAAATTGACGAAAAATTAGAGCGGGTTGTAATTCGACAATTTATTCGTGAATTTAGATGACAAGAAAAAATGGACGGCAAGTTGAGCGTTTACACGCTCCAATAAATTAAAGGTCAAAAACTTCATGAATTTATTTGACCGTGTAAACACAACATTAGAAAGTGTCATAATCCAAGCAATATCTAAAATGTTCTTCATATTCCTCCTTTTTATTTCCAGCTTTACTATTCTATTCCTTCTGAAATCATTATGGCGTATCGCTCATGTTCTGTTCGGAATTGTATGGACAAGAAATCTCCCCGACACTCATTTCCTGATCTCTGTAGATTTATTTTTTAAATGGATAAACATTTGTAACAATATCACATTTGTCGTATATAATGTAGAAATTTTAATTTAATGTATAGATATGGCCACCAAGATTTCAGCCAAAGCTTTTTGCAGTTTATATATTCTTCCATATAGACCTTAGCAACAGTTGAGAGTACATGAATGAAACGCTTTAGATATGATATTGCGACAAAGAAATCATAAGGAGAATAGAAACTAATGAAGAACTAGAAAGGAGTGGAGAAAATAGAAGTACCTACAAAGAACAAAATGGTAACAGAAAAGTGCTTTGTGTATTTTATCTATATTTTTATTTGTTTTAATATAGACTATTAAATTTTTGTAAGTAATGTAGTTTTATGTTACTTTTCGATTACCTTCAAAACACATTGTTTGTTTATTGAATGTCGTTTAATTATTTTTCAGAATACGTATGTGCATAATTACCAAAAAAAGTATAACCTCCAAACTGAAATAGAGATTTGTATAAGACGTATATGAACAAAACTCTAATATTTTAGTAACTTTTGCTTAATTATATTAAATAATTTTAGATAACAGAAGTTAATTACAAAAATATTAGGATTTTGTTCACAAACTATAAAAATAAAACCAAAAATTCAAAAAATTCAAAATTTGCCGCCATTTAGTTTAGTACCTGAAAATTTCAAGAGATGAGTCTGACAGGGTTACAATATATAGTATTTAGTTACCCATCTTCTATGTATAAGTTATCTGTGTTTCAACCCTATTCACTAGGTATCTTATAAATTTTCGTTGCATTTTGAATGTTCAAGTTCTTAGCTGTATTTTCCGTTGATTACTTCTGTAGTGTTTGTGCTAATTTTCAAGTTTTGCTGTCTTGTGTTTGTTTTCTTTTCTAATTTATGTTAAAATGTTTTTAAACGACGAATATGCAGGCATACATTTGGTGCTGGGAGAATGCGGAAACAATGCTGTTGCTGCTGCTAGAGTCTAAAGCAAAAGGCATCCTCTGAGAATACATCCTAGTAGTGATGTGTTTAGACCGAAGAATAAGAGAAACAGGAAACGTATCACCAACAGGTGCCTTTTATCACGATAGAGGTCGTCCAAAAGCTACAAGGACCCCTGCAGTAGAGGATGCCGTTATAAAGTTCTTGGCAGACAATCCAACAATATCAACAGTCACAAAAACACTAAACACCTTCACCACACTAAAGCACAAGAGGGTTAAATACGTATTTCAACAACTAAGTTGTCATCATCAGTAGCACTGATTAAAAATCGCGCTGTCTACACACCGTAGCTTAACAGAACAACACTGCAGTGTTGTTCTGTTACGCTCTCCATTATTAGGATTAAAAAAAAACGTGTTGCCAAATTTAGCTTTACAAAAGGGCGAATATCTTCTAGAATGAACAATGTGAAATTTTTTAAATATTTTTTCCGTGATCCTTTATTGCTGCTTCAAGCCGTAGTGTGGAGCTGTTCCGCAAATTTTGGGACACGTTGCCTGTAATTGATCTACGCCCCGCCATTTGCATTTTAGCGATTTTTACGTTTTACAATTTCCACCCCTGCGTGAAAGCAAGTTAATTGTCAAACTTGACGTTAGAATACCATAAGAGCAGTTTAAAGGATTTTCTATAATGTTTTAAATTATTGACATCAACTATAATTAACTATAACTTAATATGAATTGGAAATTACGGGTTATTAATGCTACTTCATAATATTTACAATTTTGTACTTGCATGTAAGCATTATCATTTGCGTATAAAGTGAGATTTATATTATTTTGTAAATTAAATATTTAGGGCGCCTATGATCGAAGAACAAATGAAGAATTTGTTTCTAAATCGCAAGGCGTAAATCAATTACAGACACCCATTAATTTAAGTCGATAGGTACATATATTCATATCAAAATACATGGAAATGGAATTATAATATTTAATTTATTTATCATTTCTTATCCTTGACCGTCGCCTTGTAAATTACTACTACTCTTAATTAATTAAGATAATATTAAATATATATGAATATTAATATAAATCTTGAATAAGATATTCAAATTATTTGCAGCATTCTATCACTATTAAGCTTATGTGAAGAATCCAATCATGTTCAGTAGGTACGATTATTGATAAATATAAAGCAAAAATTTAAAATCGTATATTTTAATTGCAAAAACTGTTGGATAGATAGAGAGAGAGAGCGAGAGTGTGAGAGGGAGAGAGAGAGAGAGAATTATTCATATTTTCTAATAATATCTAAAATAAAATAATAATAATGGGATAATTTTAATCTTAAAATGTGAGTATTTAATATAATATGACCATACACATTCCGACTGGAAATATTTACGCTTTTTTGAAACAAAACAGGTAAAGAAGTTTATATTACAGCACAACATTAAGACGATTAACAGTAAAACGTTCTTATGATGGCAAAAACTATCTAGGTTATTCAGGTTATAAATTGTTTCTAGTTAACGGAATTTTTGGTGTACCAAATATTTATAGAAAGTAATGTACGTAGTATATTCGAAAAGAAACAAACTTTAAACAGCATTACACCACTAATTCTCTCCAAGATTACAATAAACTTTGGTAATGTACCGCGATTTTTCTTTCAGTTTCTCTTTTGGATTTTTTTTTAACAACATGTATTTTAAATTCAAAATTAAAATGTAAGAAGATAGTATTTAATTCGTTTATATTGTTGGGCATGACAAAGCTCTTAACTTCATTTGAGTAACTTTCATTTTACGAGTCATGTAATTTCCAGATCTCATTAAAAGTGAGATTTTGTACACAAATAATAGTAGTATATAAAGGGACTCAATAATGACAGTTATTATTCCCGAGAGCCGAATTTACGAACCGATCCGCGAAGCGGCGAGGGAGTAACTCGGCTCGAGGGTATAATAGTCATTATTGCGATTTAGTACACACTACTTTATCTGCGACTAACTGAAGATTACTTAAAAAAAATCAAAATAATTAAACGAAAATATTAGATTACTAATATCGATATGCCGTTTGACGGTTTGACAGTTAGTAAAATGGCCGAACTTGTCTATCGTTACTACAACAACGTTATGTTCTTATTGACAGAATGCAGGGAATAATGGTAACGTTATGTCTCATTATTCCCCGGTCGCATTTCAGTATTCCCTCCAGGTATTATGAGTCCTATTATTAACCAATAGTGATTAATATAATACCTACTTTATTGTTTGGTCGTCGATAAAAGAATATAAAAGAAACATTTAATTCTGTCAAGATCTAGTACTGCTAACAACAAAACATTCAAATCTTCTAAAATGTTCCATTATCCTTTGATTTAATTCAATGTATTACTATGTTAATGATCGCTGGTTTAAAATTATAATATTTCATGAGGGTGTACACAACAAATGATTTCGGCTTGCAAATATGGCCGTCTGTAAACAAAGACCATATGCAGACACACAACTTATTCATTTTATAGCGTTACAGAATTTTCAAAATCAACAGCTTGTATTTCCTGAATTTTAGCCATAAAAAGTGGTATCACATCGTTTTAAAAAAAAAATGGGGGATATATTATATCCAGAATGAGAAAGTAAAAGACATTTCCCACTGATATGGACATTCGATATGATAATACGTAACTGGTTAAGACTCATCGATTATGGCTTAAACGATAAGATAATTAGGAAGAAGTTGCATAACATTTTGTAATAAATTAAAAAAATTATTAAAACATTCGATTAATTCAAAAATATGTATTTATTTAATAAGGAATACATTTATAAAAAAAAGTCTATGAAAGTACTAAATAGTTAAAGTATAAAATTTGATTGTATAGTTGAGTCGCTTTGGCAACCGTCACGCGCCAATAATTTAAAATGGCGTCAAATTTTAGATATTGCAATATTTTAGCTGTCAAGTAATATAGCCTAACAAAAGCCATTTCAGGAATATCATAAATAATTATATTCATGCACCTTTTGACATTTGTCGTAATTACATTTTGATGTTCGTTATAATTGTCATCCAAAATTTATTAAATGAAATATAGGTATACAAAAGTAATATTTAGTAACTTTACTTATGATATTCAATTTGTAACTGGCTTTTATGTAATAGTATTTTGCTAGCGGAAGCTATATATACTGAAATATTAATTAATTAGTTTAATTTTATTGTTTTGAATTTTTTCGGTCGATGGGAATTTTTAGTGGCATGGAATCGTCGTATTTAGTTCACACTTTGGCCCTGTCGGTTGCGTAAACGATTCAACTATAGGCATCTTTCCTCGAATCTACGCCATCTCATCCGAATATAATGCTATCTCACCCAAAATACAATTGCGGAAAAACGCCTGAGAGAAAAACATATTTTTATATCTTATTCCTCTTATTACTTTTGACACATTTTAACTATTTACGTTAACATGACAGTGCCACACACAAGGCAAATTGCATCATCATCACTGTCGACATTGTATGAGCTCTAATCTGAAACTTCTTGGAATCAATATCTGACGCTATCTTGTTTGTTGATGTTTTAGTTTATTATCCTTTTATTGATTTTCCTTTTTATCGTTTTCGATTATCTACCGTTTGGACGTTTTCTTTATCACAGTGTGGGTGATGTGAAATCTTCCGCATGCTGTTTGCACAGGTTTTGCTTACTAGGTCCTGCTACATAAGCAAGTCGAAGTTTTCGGACGGCACTAATACTTTTCAGAATGTTCGTTTTTGGGTCCAGGATCTGATTACTCATTTTCACCATCACTACTGGATTGTTTTTATTACTTGTAGCTACAACCACACCGCGATTGGTTACATTTTAGGCGTAATCAGGAATTTTGATGAGGTTGTAGGAAAATATACAACAAGCATCAAACCTTGACACTCCATTCTGCAATGGTTTTAGCTTGATTCCAAGCGTGGTTTGAAATGTCTCAAAATTTGTATCTGGTCATTCTACCTCCCAATCCAATGGTCACAGGTTTTGCTTACTAGGTCCTGCTACATAAGCAAGTCGAAGTTTTCGGACGGCACTAATACTTTTCAGAATGTTCGTTTTTGGGTCCAGGATCTGATTACTCATTTTCACCATCACTACTGGATTGTTTTTATTACTTGTAGGTACAACCACACCGCGATTGGTTACATTTTAGGCGTAACCAGGAATTTTGATGAGGTTGTAGGAAAATATCCAACAAGCATCAAAACTTGACACTCCATTCTGCAATGGTTTTAGCTTGATTCCAGGCGTGGTTTGAAATGTCTCAAAATTTGTATCTGGTAATTCTACCTCCCAATCCAATGGTCACAAGCCATGTTTCAATCACTTTGAAGAAGAATATGTCCGAAGTCCGAAGTTTGCAGCCAATGTGTAGCACGGCTAAGTAAACAGAGTACATTAACGTCGTTTTCTGATAACAAATCTGAAGTATGTACATCGCTGCAATGGAAGGTATAACCATCAGGAAACAAAAAAACTGGACCAGGATCTTATCTGGTTAGAAAATTATCAACATATAAAATTTCTGGTTTTGATATGAGCTGAATCAGGAAACATCAGTGATCCTGCGGCATATTTTCATCGACCTCTTTTGGAAAATTGTATATCATTTTGTTTTACGTTAAAAATCATGCTTTTGTAAAGTTGCGGAAGACCTTTCCGTTTATGAATTACTCATACTTAGATACTTACTTATATTTTAGACAATTATAACAACCATTGTTTTAAATATTAAAAAAAAATAAATCGTTTTAAGTTACTGACCTGCGATAATTATTTAAAATTCTTAATTACTATTTTATATTTAATTTGAGTCAGTACAAACAACCTAAAATACTCACTTGTTATCAACAGAATTTGAAAATACTTATAAGATCTAGTTAAAGAGAGGATTTTTCATTATTTAACAAAATTGTAATTAACATATAAAGCAGCATTATCAAAATTGTTTTTTAATTGCATAATATAGTAAAAAAGCAAATATACATTCTGTTTTGCGTTGAAAAAAAAATATTTTCGTTATCGATAGAAAGAACATGTCTTTACAATTTTAACCATAAATATATATGTATACACAATTATGTAAATTTATGTTTTAAATATTTCATTGAAACCAAGTGTTTTTTTAAGCTGTCTGTTATAATTATTTTAAATTCTTCATTATTATTGTTATATTTAATGTAAGTAAGCAAAGACAACAATAATTTTATTTATATTGTATGTTTTTCGCATGAGTTTAGATATTTTGTGAAATCATCAGGACCATAAAGAATAATGAAGAATTTTGATGAATAGCAGTTTTTTGGAAATATCTCTCAAATTATGGATTCCATATAGAATGAATAACGGTTTAAAAGTATTTAGAGCTGTATTTGGAATAATTTTTGTAAAAGAAATATAAAAATTCTGACCGGAAGTAATTTAACACGTTTAGTCACAGGTTTATTTTATTAGGCAGATAAAAATATTTCAAACAACTTTTCTGTAAGCTTAGCGTGGTGGCCACACCTCATTTTCTTCAAATGGAAACATTAATATCGAAACACTTTGGAGTCTACGAAACAATCATTGCAACTCTATGCAGACTGGCCTACCGTCACATGGGGATTTATGGGACACCAGGGGTAATATGGGACAAAATGACAAATGCTTCAATGAAACTAATATTTGTTTATAACCTTACATTTAAAATGCATTAGTTTGTTTTGCCATATATTGTTGCTGTTTGACAAAATGTTTAATTTAATGAAATAATGTAATTTTCTGGGTAATTTGGGACAGATGCCACGCCAATATAAAAGAAAGTTGGGGGCACCCCTGCGTAGACAGTATTCAGAAGACCAGCTGGAAGCAGCTCTGGAAGCTGTTATTGTAAATGATATGTCTCTGCGGCAAGCATCAGAGCAATTTAATGTCCCACGGAACACGATATTCAGAAAATACCATGGCATGAATGGGGACAAACTAGGAAGACCACCAGTTTTAAACCCAGGTGAAGAACTTCAAATTACAAATGCTTTGACCACGGCGGCGAATTTTGGATATCCTTTTACCGAAAACGACTTAAAGGTGTTTGTCCAACATTATCTGAATAATAAAGGTGGTCAAACAATATTTCCAAACAATTTACCGGGATCAGATTGGGTAAAATATTTTTTAGCAAGAAATCAAGAGCTCTCAATCAGATTTTCTGAAAACATAAAGCGGGCTCGCGCGGATTTATCAATTGAGGTGCTGCAGAGATATTTCAATAATCTCCAAGTAACACTTGAGGGGGTTCCCCCAGAAAATATAATAAATTACGATGAGTCCAATTTGACGGATGATCCCGGTAAAGAACGGGTATTTGTCAGGAGAGGCAGTAAACGCGCCTCGCGTATACTAGATAGTTCAAAAAGTTCTACCTCAGTAATGTTCGCAGCGAGTGGTGATGGGGTGCTGTTACCACCCTACGTTGTCTATAAGGCTGTGAATTTGTACCCAGAATGGATTCTAAATGGACCGGAAGGCACAGTATACAATCGGTCAACTAGTGGGTGGTTTGATTCTGTCCTTTTCGAAGACTGGTTTGATAAAATAGCACTGCCTTTTCTAAGGCGAAAAGAAGGCGTGAAAGTGCTTATTGGTGACAATTTAAGTAGCCACATGTCAGTTCGTATTATACAAACGTGTGAGGCAAATAATATCTTGTTTGTGTTGTTGCCGCCAAACAGCACTCACCTGTGCCAACCCTTAGATGTCGCCGTGTTCAGACCTATGAAAATAGCATGGCGTAAGATTTTAACGAAGTGGAAATTGAAGCACAGAGGCACTGTCCCAAAAGCCACCTTTCCGAGCCTGCTCAAAGAGTTATTAGTGATGTTGAGGTCAAATTTATCGGTTAACATAAAATCTGGCTTTGCAGCAACTTCAATCATTCCGGTTGATCCGAAGAGAGTGCTAAATAAGGTTTTGGGTAAACCAGACGACCCCATCGATAATAACGCGTTAATTCAATCATTTATTGAAATAATAGAAACACGAATTGGAAAAGAAGAGAAACACACGCTCATACGAAAAAAGAAAATCAATGTTGAACCTGGACAGTCAGTTAAATGTTCTGACTTTAATACACAACAAGAAGACATCCAAGAAATAGAAAAAGGAGAAATCCAAGAAATGGAAGAAGGAGAAATCCAAGAAATGGAAGAAACACAAAATGAAGGGACTTCTTCCAGTTTTAACGCCGTTCCTATTGCTAGACGCCAAAGTACGACATTCATCAGACCTGAAAATAATTGTGATAATATAGCTAAGAATAGCTTTGTACTGATAAAGTTTATTTACAATGCAGGAACCAAAAAACAAACTGAGAAAAAATATGTTGCTCAAGTGCTAGAGAATTATAAGACTGACCAGAAATTAAAAGTAGACTGCATGCATGAGAAACTTCAAAGAAAAAAAAATCAGTTTGTTTTTCCCAATGTCAGGGATATTTGTACAGTCAATTGGGAACAAATTGAATTCATTTTGACAAATCCAGCCATCTGCCGTGGTAAACATATCTTCGACGATGACGTGAACTAATGTGATTTCGCTGTTAAATGATATAAATCAGTATTTTTTATGATATTTTTCTTGTTATTGTTACATAGAATTGATAATTTTTGTTATTTAATAGTTTATAAGAATTTTATATTTATTTTGTTACAACCATTCGAATAAACGCTTTTATATGAAGAATTGGAATTTGTATATGAAATAGCTTATTTTTTAAACTGTTTTCTTTTTCAATGTCCCATAAAGGTATTCTAAGCGTTGAATTTGGGTTATGTGGCAAAATTACACTGTTTTCTGTTAAAAATCGTTTATGTCCCATATTTCCCCAAACCCTGGGTAATTTGGGACACTCGAAAAATATAAAAAAAAATTTAAAAAAATCGTTTTTTGCATGTTTCACTATGTCAATCTATGCCAAAAACATACTTCCTTGACCTAGTAAAAAAAAATTACTAAAATAGTGTGTGCTATTAAAGATATTTGAAAAAAACCTAGAAAAATGTCCCATAAATCCCCATGTGACGGTATCTTAAACGTAATCTAAGCGTGTTATGTTGCTATGTCACTTTTCGTAAAAATAGATAAATAGTAGCTATGAAAATTTTCGTTGAATGAGAAAATAATTGAACGACTAGGTATATTAAACTTTACACAGACATTTTAATTATAAAATAATTCAAAACACTCTAGATAATGGATAATTAAACCAAATATGTATGTATTTTGATTTCAACGTGTCAATCAATAAAATGAAATATGATGTTAATTTATCTAATTTAAGTTACTGACATGAAATTGAAAGAAAATATGTAGGTATTCAATGCAATCAATCATTTGTGTTTAAAGAAATTACAGGGTTTGACAACGGTGACAGGTGTACTGGATATATTATATGAACTTTCATCTAGTGATTTTATTACATGGAATAACTACTGTTATTTAATAATAATATATAAATTTATTATAACCTACTCAACCTGGAACAACTGTATAAACTATTTGCGCAATAAATTAAAATAAAATAAATAAATACGTCTGAAATAATTCAAATATTCATCATATTACAATTTTTAAATAATCGCAAAACTTACTTGAAAACGCAGTTCTCCTACAGGTGGTTTCGCGAAAGGAATACTATAAAAAGCAGAATATGCTCTGTCATAGTAAGACTGTTCGTAAACACCACTGATATCCCCTAAAGACGTCGACACAAAGGGATAATTTACACTAATGGCACGGCAAGAACTGATTAATAAAAAACTGACGATTCCTCTTAAAAGCATTGTTGTGTATAAAGTTCTTCACTTTACAATAGCCGTACGACGACTGTTCCTAGACGTTTTTCCTGATGCAATGATCATCGGGACACGGTGAAATGTATTATGAAAGATTTTTCAATATCGAGAAAGCGATAACACGAAAACACCTCTTCAGCGATTATTAACAATATTATTGTTTTGACTTCCAGGACCCAATTTATTGGTCGTGCAATAAAATTTTAATGTTAATATCTGCGTTATTAACTGATGTTTATTATTAATATATTTAAATATTAATGATGTATGTATTTTCTTTTTCTCGATATTCGAAAAATAACGATAAATATATTCAATGTATAATATAAATGGTGAATAAATGAATCTATAATTTAATTTCATTGTGTTAACAATAAACGTTTTTTAATTATGTGCTTTTGACATTTGAAATTAGTTTTTGGCGCTACGGAACACTGTCATCGATAGTTCGATATATTAGGTATATTATATTTGCAACTGATACTGTTAATTAGCGAAATTAAATTCTACTTGGCAATGAACCGCGGCAGAACTTTTAAAATATAATTTCCCTAATTAACAGTATCAGTTGCAATTGTGAAGATTTTAATTTCCAATAATTCGTATTTATATGTTTTAACGTATTATCATCTATTAAGTTCATATTATGTTAATTATGTTATGTTATTATGGTAATTATTCAGACTATAATATTACTAGATTATCTTGTTTATCTACTCATAATACGTTAGATACAAACATAATACATTAAATACAAACTCATATTAGGTAGGTGCAAAATTATAATACAAGTTTATTTTTGAACATGACTATCTATTTTGTTGCAATTATTAAATGCCGTTTCGTATCTTCGATCGCTAGATTTTCAGTTTCTTTACTGTTTGCATATAGTGAACATTCCATTTATTCTTTAGTATTTGACAAATTGCTTATTGAAACGTTCCCAACCTGGATCTTCTGCGCAATTTAAACTTTCTTTATCAGGTTCCTTAAATAACATCAGGGGATTAATATTACATATCTGATTGATTGGCGAGTTACTTGTTGAAACTTCATTTTAATAATTAATAAGTAAAAAACACAAATTTTAGTTTCAAAAATATTTAATGTAGACACTACATATTGCAGTGATTTGCATAGCCATATGGTTTATAAAATAAAATGTATAAATGTATTATTACCACACGTTGGGCATAGCCATATAATCTATGCTGTAGTCTATATCAGCAGAATTTTATTAAAATAATGACAATAATTATGCTATAATCCTGTCTTAATGATACAAAACTGCATAAATTTTCATGAATGCAGAGATGGCAATTATATAAAAGAAAAACTACTCCAATAAATTTATAATCTCAATCCCTGTTAACATTCACACTATTTTCGTAGGTTCTGGCAGTGATCTTTCCTTTATTCATCAGCAACATCTCTTATTTAAATTCAACTAGGATAAGGTTAATAATAAATAAGTATTTAAATTTCATAAACATTTATATTCATATAATTATTCAGTGAACAACAACACAGTAAAAAAAATTCTATTCACAACATGTGGCTGTTAGGAATGTCTTAATTTATTATTCCAACCAAAAAAATATATACAGAGTGGTTGGTTTTTCATTGTACAGCCTATATCAGCTTTATTATCAAAAATTCAAAAAAATGTTAGAGGAAAATGTTTTTTGTCTCGAAATGGTCTATCATATTACATCATTAGTAATCTTTCATAGCCTACTGATCTTTAGCAGCGATAATCATCTTTAATTTTTTAAATGGAACACCCTGTATATTTTTGCGGGATATGATTCAAAATACATTTCTCTTTATAACGATGTATAACAAGTAGGGAGCTGTCTTTAAATTATGCCTAATAATAGGAAAAATGAAATTATAGTTCGTTTCGTAAAAATCTTACATTTCGCCGAGAAGAGTAAGAAATTAAACCTCTTAGAGGCCCTAGAAATATTCAAATCCTCCCGCAATTTAGATATTATATTGCTTAACGATCAGACTGATTTGATATAACACCTCTGTTTACCTGATGTACTTAGGTTATTTCATTTTACCATTTTACTGTGGTCAAATTTCTATTTTCTGGTTTTCCCTATAATTATCATTTTATTGTCGCCAAATTTCTAATTTCTGGTTTTCCCTATAATTAACTAATAGTTATTACAATGTATTGTATATTATTCCTTGTATCCCCCCTACTTTATAATTACCGCCTAACGCCAAATTTTTAGCATACATTTTGTGTGTCATTTGTAGTACAGTGTTCGTTAATGGCCATGTTGGTCGAAACCGCGGTCACACATTTGGATTAATATAGTGATATAACAAAGTATAAGTGTTCTGTTATTTTGAAATTATAGTAGTCGACTGTGATATTCTGTTGTTTATACCTGTAAATATTTGACATAAGTCAGTTAGAAGTGTTTAATAGTGACAAAGGTATTGCGGTTCTTATTTAACTAAGAAAACGTTAGTGCTTTGTATAAGAAAAATGAACATGGGCTTCACAAACAGTGAAAAAGTTGATATGCTGTGCTATTTTCACAGATCAAACAACAATAAACGTCAGACTGCTAACTTGTATTAAAATTTATATCCTGACAGAAGACAACCTCACGTAAATACTTTACAAAATTTAGAAAATTCTCTGCGGTTAACTGGCACCTTTTCAAGGCGTATAAATAATATTCAAAATGGACGAGGAAACAACCACGGTAATGAAGTTGTTATTTTAGCTTACTTTAGAGCAAATCCAAGAACTTCTACAAGACAAGCAGCGTTTGATTTGAATATTCCAAGACACGAAATTATGAATGTTTTAAAATTGCACAAACTAAAGCCTTTTAAATTAAATTTAGTCCAAACATTACATGCTAATGATCCCAACAACAGAATAATATTTTGTGAATGGCTCGTGAATGTGGGAAGACATTATTTAAGTAATATCATTTGGACAGACGAATCTAATTTTCACAGAAATGGAATTTTTAATAAAAAGAATACACATTACTGGGACGATGTAAACCCTCGCGTAATTGTTAAAGCTCGTGCGCAAGTGCGATTTTCAATTAATGTATGGGTAGGGATAGTCGGCAATGAAATTTTGGGGCCATATGTTTACGATGGTACATTGACTCAGAACCGATATTTATTATTTTTACAAAATGAATTTCAAGAATATATGGACAATCTCCCATTAGCTTTAATACGAAACTTATGGTTCCAATATGACGGCGCCCCACCTTATAATGGAGCTGCAGTAACAAATTATCTACAAAATGAATTTGGTCAAAACTGGATCGGCAACCGAGTACCAATTTTGTGGCCTGCCAGATCGCCTGATTTATCAATTCTTGATTTTTTTGTATAGGCTTTTTGAAAAACCAAGTTTATAATACTCCTCAAAATCTTCAAGAACTGAAGAATAAAATTACCACAGCTTGCTTGCTAATTACACCTGCAATGATGCAAAACGCAAGGAGGAACATAATTACGCGAGCGGACAAATGTTTAGAATGTAATGGTGGACAATTTCAACAATTATTATAAGACACATTACTTAATATTTAGTATTTAATTTTTTTTTATTTATAATAGAAATAGCAAATTTTAGTTTTCCATACTTTTTCTTATTATTTCGTTTCCGTAGACAATTGCTACACATATGCCAACTTGTGACATATCATAATAAACAGAATTTAATAAGGATTCATTTTTATAGAAAATATACAGGGTGTTCCATTTAAGAAATTAAAGTTGATTATCGCTGCTAAAGATCAGTAGGCTATGAAAGATTACTAATGATGCGATATGATAGACCATTTCGAGATAAAAAACATTTTCCTCTAACATTTTTTTGAATTTTTGATAATAAAGCTGATATAGGCTGTACAATGAAAAACCAACCACTCTGTATATACAAGAAATACACATTGCTTTTATCCTTTGTGTGGATTCAAGAAAAATATTATTTATACTATCCTTAATCTTTTAATATTGTATTCATAGGTTTAAAGAAATATTTTTTTTCCTTACGACGCTAAATTTTATTTCCACAGAGACATACATTCGCACGTAATGCCTCCGAAGATCTAAAATTTCGCAAAGAACAATATAGGTACCCTGAATATAACCTTTACCAATCCCCATATGCAAATATTCACACATTGTACATACTACAGATTGGCTTTTGTCCATCAAGAATATTTGTATCTTTATGTATTCAAAATGCTTGAAATTTTATTAAATTTTCCAATATAAATTGTTAATAGTGCACAGCAAACACTGCAAGCAAATATTTTCACATAGTACTCCCAATGCCCTTCTACACCATTAACAATTCTCCCATGATTTACAAAAGTTAATTTAATTTAGCAAAAATAATATTTTATTTAATTATTAATGATATCTAACGCTTTACTAGAAATGAATATTAACACATAGCATCCCTAGCGCACGTCGTACACCATCAATTATTTGAATCGTAAATTTATTTCGAAGAAAACTTACTTATGTTGTTGATATAAATCATCAAATTCTTGTTTGTTCATGTCTACCATTTTCTAAATTTTAAATATGAAATAATCAATATAACAATAAATTAATAATAATATGAAAACAAAAATAAATACTGAAATTCAATATAAACTTAATACATTTAGCTAATTTGATCAAATGTAGACTGTAGTGTATTTAACCTCCTACGATCATTTGCATACGCGAATGAAATTTTTGCGTCCGGTAAATTCAAAAGATCGGCAGCTTCCTGCTTTCTCTCGCTCTTCGCGCCTTTTTATAACCTCGGTTTTCAAACAAAACACGACTACCCGCGTACAGCGCCACAACTTCAACACTATAAATTTTATGTTGGTGTTGCCCTGTTCATTTTTGTTTTCTTCAAGTTTTTCTCAGGTCAAAAATATACCTATATTGCTTTTTGACAGGTCGAGAATGCACTAAATGTTTACACACACAAATTGTTTATTTATAAAGTCCATGCACATCTGCGATTCTTTGTCTTCAGTAGGTACATCTTCCTTTTATTAACGCCATCCCTCATTATGTTTGTAAATGAATTCAATGCCTCTTTCGTTATTATTTATGTACTTTCGTTTCCCATTGTTTAAAACTATCCGTAGTTTCTTGTAGTAGGTATCTTTGTTGGAAATAATCGGAAATATATTGAACACAGATGGGATTCTTCTTTCTATGACCGCACCATAAGGAACACAGACCTTGACATCATCACATTTGGTTTCCAACCATTTCCTTTCGTCTTCATGTAGGTTGATCTGCACATAACTGTCAATAATGTTAACATTATTTCTTCTTTGTAGATTATTCAAATTTAACAAGATTTATTCTGTTATCTTGAAGCCTTTACTTTATTAAAACATTTCAAGGATGTGTTTTTATCTATACTTTTAGTATATCGTTTCGAATAAAGAACACTTTTTTTGTATATCCTTTTAAAAATGCTATTAAATATAAGTATCAGGTATTTAATGTATTTTATCATGTAACCATAAAATGTCTGAGAGATAAAAATCTTTTTACAAATTTATATACGTCTATTCATTTTGAAAGACGTTTCCATATCGAGCATGTCGAATTTCACCTTTTTCGTACAATTTTACGGCATTTAAATGGCTCACTCTCTTCACTGTTCCATCTTTCAACATCACTCTCTCTGTGTTATTTATTTTTAGTACATTTTTAATTTTGAAATGTGGTTCAAATTTCAATATATTTAATGCCACTCTTACACAATGCGAAAGGTTTGGTTCGGCCTTTGTATACTCAAACCACATCTTGTGCTCATCTTTTCTATAAATATAGAATACATGAACTTATTTTTGTGTTTATTTCTATTCCTCTTAATGTATATACATTTTAACTTAAATTACTATATACTTTTCATCATGATGTTGCGCCTTAAAGGTTATGCAACTCATTATCTTAACAACTATATTTATTTCTAGACTTTCCAGTAAGTTAAGTTTTTTACTTTTTTCTTGAATATGTAAAATTTCAAATTGTTTGTTAAATTTATGATTCAATTCCAGGCAGTGGTTAGCAGAAGCTATAATGATAAGAAAACAGATTCGACCTTTGCTAACCACTGCCTGGAATTGAATCATAAATTTAACAAACAATTTGAATTTTTATATATTCAAGAAAAAAGTAAAAAACTTAACTTACTGGAAAGTCTAGAAATAAATAAATTTAGTAAAATAGGTATAATATTAAACGATCAGTTGGACCTAAATGGCTCTCCCCTACTAAATTTAAAACTGTAATTAAGTACCCCTACCTAACAACAATAATTGTGTCATCATCTATTATCTGTATTTATAAGTGCAATTGTAACAGAAATTGAATTTGTATACTTTCATCACTTGATGAAGCCACAGTGTGGTGTCTACATTAAATATTTTTAAAACTAAAATTTGTGTTTTTTACTGATTAATATTACCCTCAGATACAAGGACAAAAAATCTTTTCTTGTGATTTCTTGAGTTAGGAATGGTATTGACAATCTTACTCACTAAAATCTCAACATCGTCCATAGACATTTCCACTAATTCATTAGTCCAACTCCACCAACAAATGCTACTTTCATCATTAAAAATACCTCGTCGGGTGCTGCAGACAAAAATTTATCAACTTAGTCTCTTGTAAATACTTTAGATTTTGTAACTTTATATCCAACATAAATCTTATAAAATTACCATACTTGTCGATTTTCACTCTTTCCTGCAACTCCAAACAAGCTCGCAACACGGAATACTACTTCGGTGGCAAAGATGAAGGAGAATATTCATTTGAAAGTTTAAAAATTATAATGAATACTTGGAAAAATCTCGTACAGATAATGAACACCGTACACATACATATACGAATTAAAAATTCATACATACATGCATGAAATGGATGCACAATATGCCCTAGAGTCGACATTACAGTAACTAACGCACAGACACAGTGTTTCAGTCTATTTTGACTTTGAAGTTCATGGTGGACTGAAACAAATAATTATCTTAGAACTTCTGTGGGACCAGATACTGCAGTCATTTCTGGGAATAGTGTCTTCTTCAGCCGAGCATCTTCCGTTATTAATTTTCGACTTTTTTAAGTTCTGAAATATTAACTTCAATAGGCCACCCCGGCTGCCGTGGGTAATCTTCAAGTGATTCCTTACCTTGTTTAAAGAGCCAGTGCCATTTAAAAACCATATTTTTTTCCAGACAAGAATCTCCGTAAACCGATGACATCACTTCCAGAATGGTATGAATGGTTTTCTTCGTTTTGTAAGGAACTTGAAAAAGGAGTGATACTCGATTTTCTCCATATTTCACACTTTCCTCCTGATTAAGTTGCTTAGTCTATAACTATATATTTATACTACATACAATAACGAAAAAGTAGAACGAGTAAAAACTGAGGAAAAAATAACGAAAACAAAATCAATAATAAAAGGTACCGGAGATGCACGCGGTAGCAACTTTTTAGCGGCTGAGAGAAGAGCATGGCTATATGTGGGAAATGTAAATCGGTCTACAGCGGATAGCGACGTAAAACATTTCTTAACAAATAAATTTCCGAATGAGACATTTACCGTTGAAGAAATACCAAAACATGCGGAGAATCTTAGTAAAAACAAATCTTTCAAGGTAGGATTTAAATACGATATTTTACCAGAGATTCAAAACCCAGAAATATGGCCAAAAAACATATCAGTAAAAAGATTTAGTTTTTTTCGAAAAACAGCTTCCTTTTCTGCACAGGGATAGTTTATTAAATATAAACATACAGTCTATAAATTATGATATTGGTCGCAATTGTGCTGAAAACACTAATAAGTTTTCTATTATCCACCAAAATATACAGAGTGTCTACAATAAAATGGATACCTTGCATATATTTTTAAATGATCTTAAACCAAGCGTTGTAAGCCTCACAGAACACTGGCTTCACATTAATCAGGTGCTGTCAGTACACATACACGATTATGAGATGGCTTCTTGCTACACTCGATCGCTCAAAATACATGGCGGCTCTTGCATTCTTCTGAGGAAGGGTATTCCTTATACGGAACTGCTTTATCTAAAACAAAAAAGTAAAGAATTAATTTTTGAATGTAGCAGTATTGAACTTGGTATGCAAAAAATTATAATAATAAATGTGTATAGATCCCCCGCTGGTGATATAGAAGAGTTTTTTGACATTCTAGAAGATACTTTAGAATATATAACAACGAGGAAAAGTACATATGATGTGGTTCTTACAGGAGATTTTAATGTAAATTTTTTGGACACCACCAGTGCAATTAGCAGACGTTTATTGGATCTGATGAAGAGTTACAATCTGCATCAAACTATTTTTGAACCAACAAGGATTACGAATAGTTCTTCTACGTGTATAGATAACATTTTTACAAGTGTGGTTCAATACGAGAGTTGCGTGATTCATTCTGCCTTGTCGGATCATCTGGCACAAAGTCTAAGCTTCCAAGGAAAAATACTCAAAAATGGAGTGTTCCATGAAAAAAGGCTATTTACAGAAAATAATCTCCTCGAATTAAGGGAAATATTGGCAAGTATGCAGTGGCGAGATATCTATGACTATGAGTTATTTAATGAAATGTTGCAAAGCCTAATGAGTACAACATGCCCCTTGAAAAAATATAGAAGAAAGAGCGACAACGCTGCAAACCGTTGGATAACACCGGAATTAAAGCAGAAATGTAAACAGAAGCGAATTCTTTACGAGGACGCTCTAAACAATGGAATTGAATATCATGTATACCAGAACTATTCCAAGACACTACAAAAAGAAATACGTGATGCAAGAAAATGCTTTTATTCAAACTTTATAGCAACCTCTACAAACAAAACCCAGGCAACCTGGCAAGTAGTCAGGGGTTTCACAGGCAAGAATGCTCAGAGCAGTTTTTGTGTGGGTGACCTACAGAGTGATTTACAAAATGACGAAGCAAAGTTAGCGTATGTCAATGGCCTTTTGATAAGGATATGCGAAGTCGCAGATAATGATAACGAACTGCATACTCATCTACTTACCAGCATAGAAAAAACCATATTTCTTTTTCCTACAACACCGAACGAAATCTTGGATATTATTCACTCATTGAAGAACACCTGTGCCGTGGGACATGATGGCGTTCCTGTTGAACTGCTAAAATCTTGTGCTTCTGAACTAGCCGAACCTATAAGTTTCCTCATAAATTATACATTAGAAACAGGCAGTTTCCCAGATATGCTTAAATGGTCGACGGTTACCTTAATACATAAGAAGGGCAATAAAAATGACATAGGAAACTACCGACCTATATCGATACTTTCAAACATATCAAAGATATATGAGAAGGTGATTTACAAGAGAATATACAAGTTTGTTGAGAGACACAATATATTACACACAATGCAAAATGGTTTTGTGCGGGGTAGATCCACCATACGAGCTATTTACCAGGCTATGATGGATATCTATGATGGAATAAATGACCATGGATATGCGGTGGGAATCTTCATGGACCTTTCGAAAGCTTTCGACAGCGTAAATTACGGAAAGCTCTACAAGAAACTGCAATTTATGGGTATACGTGGAACGTGTTTGAAATTGATTAAATCCTATCTGACAGGTCGTAAACAAAGGATATCCTCTGTGGATGGAGAAGGCAACATCATCTATTCAGATTGGCGGGACATTGAACGTGGAATACCACAAGGCTCAATACTCGGCCCGCTCTTATTCCTTTTGTATGTTAACGAACTTCCTACTCTAGTGAAACACAGTACCATACTCTATGCGGATGACACATCCGTAATAATAAAAAATAACGTAGACTTGCAAAGAGATATCCAACTAACTCTATCCAGTTTTGAAGAATGGTTCAAAACAAACAGTATGTCACTTAATATGCAGAAAACATCAATTGTACTTTTCAGCCATTTTAAACAAACAACAGAAATAACATATAACAACACTATACTTACTGGGATGGAAAAAGCAACTTTCTTAGGGTTGGAAGTGGACTCACAGCTTAATTGGAAATCACACGTCTCCTGTTTGGCATCTAAGGTATCGTCCTTCAACTATGCTCTACGAGTTGTGTCTCAATACGTTGATGTGCACGCCAGCCTATCGGCATATTATGCATACGTTCATTCGAGGCTCCGATATGGCATCATCTTCTGGGGGAACTCGGTGGATGCATCACGAATTTTTGTCCTTCAAAAATCTTGCATACGGAGTATTTTCCGCCTGAAAAGGAACGCTTCATGTAGAGATACATTTAGGAACTTTTCTATACTTACCCTGCCGGGTATATATATATATGAGTGCGCCTGTTTCGCTAAGGAGAACTATGAACTTTTAATGAAGTATAAAATTGAACATAGCTACAACACGCGCGGTCGCAAAAACTGTCAGCTAGTGTTGCCTCAGACTACTAGAACCTGTGTTAAAAGGTGCTACTTCACAGATGATCAAAGTGTATAATCATCTACCTTTATCTATCAGAAATTTAACCCCGAAACTTTTTAAGAAACAGTTCCATCGCATATTATCCGAGAATGTGATTTATACAATCAACGACTTTTATAATCTTAAATTTTAATATGTTTTAACATACTTTTATTGTATTGTTTATACACTTTTTTATATTTTTATATTTTTTTTTTGACGTGTTCTACGCATTTTATGCACTACACAGAATTAATAAATTTATTATTATTATTATTATTATACTAATCTGAGAAGAATTACAGGAAAGACAGAGTATAACAAAATGAGAAAATAATAAAGGAAAATAATAAAGCATGAGGCAATATCATTGAAATTAGAAAGGAATTGAACTGATTTAGTCTTGGTGTTCAATGTATGCAGATGCACGTGATCATGGCGTGTATTTTGCTAAAAATACTATTTTCAAGTATTATTTGTACACACGAACGCGTATATATGGAAGAATTTTATATGTAAAATTGTCATTTATCCCTGGCACCTCAAGGAATAAATGGTCAACCGTCTCGTGGTGCACTCACCCACGAGAAAATCTCGTTTCCGATTTTATAATTATTTGTAACGTGGACACACGGTTATAAGTAATTAATTCCGTTCCCGCACTCGTCATTGTATGGATAATTCCCGTAACCCCCCCCCCCCCCCGCGTGTACTCACGAGATAATTTGTTACATTTGTATTTCATTTTCTGTAAAGCCCGTTATTTCTAGGTAGGTATATCAAATATAAATTTCTTCCTTCGAAGTCGAACATTAACACTCCGCGAAATCATTTTACCGAATATACATATAGAGGAAACGCGTTACATTCAATTGTACGTCATACTAGATCCATGACGACTTGTCTTGTGTATGTTGCCGGATCTATTTTTATTTCTGTCAGTGACATTTGATATAACCAAAGAAAAAAAAATATTCACAATAGGTACAATAACTATAACGTAATATATTTAGTTACAAAAATGCTCTAAGACTTCAGTCTTTCTCAACTTATTTATTATATTGATTTAGACTGTCAAAAAACCTTAAATGTTTCATAACGTATCCATAAAAAAATTTAAAATAACCAATACTTACGCTATTCACATTAAATTTAACAGATGATTATAGAAAAGCTTCGACTGTTTATAGAAGCTTTTCAGCATTATATTCAGAGGACGCAAGTAAATAATAAACAGGATGTACACTTCTAAGAAGAGCTGGTTTTAAACAATTTATATCAAAGCAAAAATATACACGGAAATTTGACGGAAGAAATATACACGACACACACCTTTTTGACAGATATGATTTATCTGCCACCGAATTGAACTATTGGTCTATTAAAAATATGTAAGAGAAGAATTTAATATTGAAATGGAAATTATGTGTTTATTTGACATGAATGCGTATATAACGACCAATTTATACATGTTCTATTCAAACTAATGAAATAAAAGCTCCCAAATATAATTTAACAAAATAACTTTTTTAGTTTCCCTAATATAGTTATGACAACATGTAAGCGTCATCAGTGACGTGCAATTGAATATAAAAGCCGTCAGAGATTTGTATACGTGCCGCCTATGATAATTATTCATATTAAAACTGCAGAATTTTCTTTTGTTTACTTTGTAATATAATAAATGCAAATTCTAATAAACATCTTAATTTGCTATTTATGTATTTCTGCAAGTCGTTTAATTTCAATTTATATTTCATTTGAAACTTATGTAAATAATTCAAATGGCATTTAACCTTGTTGACTTTCATTTTATGTATATAAAATGCAGTATATATTATTAAATAAGAAGCTATTAGACCTACCGTTTCTCCGACAGAAGCACCTGCAGAGCAAGACGTAGTTCTTTCTCCCACAAAGCGTTGGTATTAATCAAGCACAATTATAATATATCACTACCGTATTGGTTTATTTTGACAAGTGAGAACGAAAATATGCGCATAAGCGACCTCTATAGCGTTTAAATAGAATCTACAGATAAGCTGCTGCCTATCTGCATGGGCGTAAATTGTCCCAATCATCTAATATTCAAAGGTAATATAACGAGAGCTTGACAAATAGTCGACTATTTCATGTCATCAATTTTTCGAGTGTGCGCTACTGTCAATTTGACGAGACCAAAATTGGCATTAATAATTTGACTAGAGCACGAGAGCTTTAGCTCGAGGGCTTTAGTCTTTAATTATTAATGCCAATTTTGGTTAAGTCAAATTGGGAGGCACACGAGAAAAATTGAAACAATGTAATAGTCGACTACTTATCAAGCTCGAGCTATATTTGTTAAGATTATTTCCTAAACCAAGTTTCATAATAAAAAATGAGTTGTCAAATCGATGTGATTATCAATAATTTCATCCGAAACATCGCTAAATCTCTTTTTGTCGGACATTTTCATCTATTTGACACGTATGCCACTTAATGAAAAAATACATACTTGATTTGTTACCTACATTTAAAATAGTCGATTTGTAATAGTCGCTGATATCAAGAACCGGTACCTTTCATTGGTTAATTTCAACTTCAGTTTTGATTGTGATTGGACAAAATTTAAATTTGACAGGTGAAGGAAATAATCACTAAAATACCGATATTAATTGGCGTGTCGATTTTTGAGCTAATTAACAGCACGCACGCAGAGGTTCATTACAAGCTTAACATGATTTACCATCAAATGTTGTCAATAATTTATAAAATCAAAATACAAATTACGATATCGGCGATACAACTGTAGCGAATATTATTGCAAAATAAAACAAATACCATAAAATATGTATATTTAAAAGTGTACTTATTAATGTAAAAAAAATGAAATAAATGGAAGAAATGTCTTTAAAATAAAATGTACATATGGTTACTCGTCTATTTATTTGTCAATATCTTATGCACTTGGAGCAAATGCTTCTTGAGTAAGTCTAATCTACCCATTACTTTCCCACAAACTGCACACTTCGTTTCACCCAAATGGTAGGGGACGTGCTGTTTCAACATATATATTGATATGAACTTCTCTCCGCAAACTGGACACTCACATTCTGGATTGGTATCTTTTGATAAAAAGGTAGTATCTGGAACAATAACAAATAATAATTTTAATCAATTTTATATTCGCATTTATATTTAACAAGTAGTAAAGAAAATTTAAAATATTACTAACGCTTTATATTCCGCGTGTTCAGAAAGTTACAACTCTAGCAGTGAATTCTCCTAGGGCTCGTGGCTTGCGCTAGAAGTCACTGAAAGGGTTACAGTAGTGAATTTTAAATTTTTACTGGCGCTTGTGTACTTTTACTGCTTGTAGACAATGCTCAAATTTTGTCAGCGGCAATATTAAACAACATGGAGTTGTGAAGTAATTAATTAGTAATTAGTCTGTACATGTATGATACCAAATATCAAATCATTATTTAATAAATGAAACCCAGATGAATTAATCATTATTGTGTATATGTCGCAGGCTAATAGTCATTTTCGGCAAATAGCTTTTGCCTAGGCAAATCATATCTGCCTTGGCAAATAGCTCCATATCATTTATTTCTGCTCAAAAGCTATTTTCCTAGGCAAATGGTATCTGCCAGCTGGGTTTTTAGGCAAAAAGATTCAGAATAAGACAAATGTCGTAGGCGAATAGACTTCTTCTCTTAAAACGAAATAAACAATAAAATAAACACAAGTAAACCAGGGAAATTGTATTTTTATCCCTATTAAGTTGCAATACAAACGTAGAAATTTAAAAAAGAAGACATCTTCTCTTTAAACGAAATAAACAATAAAATAAACACAAGTAAACGAGGGAGATTTTATTTTTGGACAAAAGAAGCTGTCAATTGGACAATTTATTTTGGCAGGTATTGCTGGAATGGCATCTACTGTTGCACAAATTTCCAGTCTTGAAACAGGCACATCTATGGCACTGGGTTGTTGAAGGCCTACGTTGGCATTTTGAAAATCCTTGACCCGAAAACATAAGACTGCTTGGCGCAGGCTTCTCTTAAGGAAATAAAGCAATCTTGGGGAATATCATCATAAGTAAAACTAATGACAAAACAGGTGTTATGTCACTCCTAGTCAGTCAGTTTTTTAAAATACCACTTTTGGTGCCAATGCGGTAAACATCAGTTTTCTTTTCAATTATAATTCCTTCTACATTTTTTTTATCTAATGGTCCTCTGTCAAATTTTGCAATAGGTATAGTTACAAATTTACCTGTTTCTATTTCGCCGAAGATGATTTTGCTCCTTTTTCTCATTACTTCTGCGGCTTTGGCTTGTCCTTCATAGGATTTATTCCGATTAATTCTAATATTTTCCTCATTGATGCAGAGTCTGCAGATAACTTGGCTTCCAAACCCTTCATCGTTTTCGTAATGTGCTCTGTCATCGTAGGAATATTCTCAATGGTTTCTCCTACGCACGTCTCAAGTTGAGAATCGGCAACCTGTACTATATTTGCTTTGCCTGAATTTTCTTCTTGATGAGGGTTCTCAACTTTAGAATTGTCAGGACTTTCTGCCGGTACTTCAACACTGCCATCATGTGATAAACATTATCTGCTACTCTCACCTTCGTTTATGTTTACGCTTTCTAACTCCTCTTCGGTCTGTATTTTTTATCAATAAGATCAGATGGCAGATTTGTAGAGCGTAAACCTATTTTCGGATCTGCCCCATATAGACTTTTGTAAGGTGATTTACCGATGATATGATGTATTTTTTAATCATTGCACAAAGTAACACCTGACCGACCAACGAGAAGTTTTATTTTCTTCCATCCACATTCTTAACATTTGTTCAACATCTTGGTTTGCCCTTTTAACAGACCCTTGGCTTTGAGAGTGCCTGGGACGTCCATGTACGATTCTGCATTCTGGCCATAACAAAACCAATTCTTTTATTACTTCGGCTGTAAACATTATCACTCTGCAGGAGCACTGGTACACGTTGCTCGAGAAAAATTTTCAGTGATTCGTTGGCTACTTCCGCGGCCCTCTTTGTTTGTAATGGTCTCAAATATAAAAAAAAAATTGGAATGGTCTTGGTAGTTTAATAGCCATTTATATTAACTTTGATGACATCAACAACTTTATGCAGATACGATGTTTACCTTCTTCTTTCTACATTCAGCCGGTACTTGAGAATGAAGTTGCGAATGCTATTAAGAATTTAAGCACATCATCTTCAACAGGACATGATTGTATCTCATCATCGGTGATAAAATGTGCTTCACCTTTGATCGTTCCAGTTCTTACTTATATGATTAATTTCTCTTTCGAAAAAGGAATATTCCCTTCTAGTTTGAAGCTATCCACAGTGCGGCCGGTGTATAAATGTGGAGATAGAAATTGTGTAGGTAATTATCGACCTATAAGTTTGCTATCTGTATTTGCTAAAATTTATGAATGCATTATGAACAATCAATTAAAAAATTATTTGAATAATTTTGGCATAGTTTTTGAAAATCAACATGGTTTTTGGCAAAATAGGAGCACTAGTACAGCCCTATTTTATTTCTTAAAAACAATTTATGAAACTTTAGATACCAGTCAACAGTGTCTTGGTATCTTTATTGAGTTGTCCAAAGCGTTTGACCTAGTGAACCACAAGATTTTACTACACAAACTAGAGCACTATGGCATTAGGGGTATTCCTAATCAATGGTTTGAATCTTACCTTACAAATCGTAAACAAAGCGTCAAAATTGGAAATTACCAGTCATCCTACATTAGTGTCGACAGTGGCGTGCCTCAGGGGTCAATATTAGGCCCGATACTCTTTCTCCTATATATCAATGACCTTCCAAATACCCTTCAAAATGCACAGCAAACAGTTCTTTACGCTGAAGATATAAGTATACTAATAAAGTCAGCAAGTTTATGTGAACTAAAGAGTGTAGCAGCAGACGTTTTTAATCGTATTCATAGATGGATGAGCTGTAATAAGTCATTAACAAGGCCAAAACTAAGTTTGTTTATTTTCATAATACAACTAAAGTTATGACTAACGTTGAAATAAATGGCGATATTTTTAACCTGGACTCTAGTTTACGTGTACTTGGTCTTACAATTAATGGGAACCTAAAATGGAACTCACATATTGATAATGTAAGCAGTTGTCTATCAAAGGTATGTTTCACGCTAAGGCAACTTAAAAGAACATGCAATGTTAAAACTTTACTCATGTTCTATCATTCAAACTTTATTTCTTGTCTGCGGTATTGCATAATACACTGGGGCTTATGCTCAGAAACGAGTAGGGTCTTCAGCTTGCAAAAAAGAGCTCTAAGAATCATTTTCGGTTTGGGTTACAGAGATTCTTGTAGACAACTTTTTAAAGAAAAAGCTTTACTTACTTTTTATGACATTTATATAATGGACGTGCTGTGTTTCGTCTTCAAGAACAAAAGAGATTTTGCAAGCGGCAACGTAACTCATGATCACAACACACGTCTCAATAACTATATGCTCCCAATTGCTCATTCAAAACAAATTTTCCAGAAAGGAACTTACTTCGTAGGTTGTAAATTTTATAATAAGTTACCAGATTCTATTAGAAATATTTCTAATTTTACTGTTTTTAAGAAGTCTTTGCGGGAGTATATCCTTCAGATTTCCTGCTATTGTTTAGAAGACTTTTTTAATCTGTAGTATCGTATTTGACGTATTTCTGGCGTGTACTTGTCTATTTTTGGAATGTATATGGCTTTTGAAATAAAGATTATTATTATTATTATTATTATTATTTACCATCTGAGCAGGATTGAAAGTCAATTAAGTCAACTTGTCCTCTTTGATTGAAATCTCTTGATGTTATCGGTTTTACAACCAAACCAGCATGCTTCTGTCTTTTTTTCAAGTTACAAGTCTTACACAATTCTGCGTATACTTCAACTGCCAGTCTTGGAATGTTACATTTCTTTTTCAAATTATGATGCATTTTGTCCCTTCCCCCGAGTCCTATCGCTTTGTGTTGTTCGTCAATTTTATCAAAAAATTTTTCAATTGATATAACATAAATAAGGTCGTCGTTAACAGATTTTGCTTTCTGAATAACTTTTGATACGCCGGATATCTCCAGGTCATATGTTCTGCTATAATATTTTTCTTTTGCTGAGAGGGCCTGAGTATTATTCTGAACTTGTTTTGAACGAAAACTTTTTAAAATCGTACTAATTTCATTGGTTCGTTGCAGGGTCCACGGCTTTTTATTGTTGTTTGTTCAACTTTGCATTCAGCCTTAAATAAAATTCATCTTTATCTATAAAGCCCGGATTTTAGGCAAAATGGCTATTGCTGAATTTTTAAGGCCCATTGGTAAAACTTGGTCCAGACTGTTTAAAATCAAAAATGGAGTCAATCGAGCCATATGTGTAAATGCCTAAAATGCCTATTTTTGTACTTTTCCTTAATAAGTGCCTAGAACAAGGATGATATAGCCTAAATTCAATATTTTATGTGCCTAAAATAGTCTTCAATTTTTTTCTTTAAAATTTTTCACATTATTTATTAATTAATAATTATTAATTGTTACGTTGGAGCTTCTTGTTAATGTTGGGATTTGTTGTATTTTGGGTTGCGGCTGTTTTTACAGCGCCGTGCGGTTAGACACTGACTAGAGTGTTAAAGGGTAATTGTAATTACTAAAATCCGGTCATCTCGTAATCTAACCTCGTTTAAGGTTATATTAGGTTTAACAAAAGGGTTTTACTGTTATTGATTGTGGTGATATTAATGATTTGATCACAATGCCAAAGGTTAAACAAGCTTTCGAAAAGAAATTGAAACAATGGTTGTCAGAACAAGACAAAGACATTTTTCAAGAAGTAAAAGGCGGCTCAATTTTATTTTGTCGCGCTTGCAGTAAACAGGTAGGTTTGATTTTATTTTAGACAAAAAATGATAAGTATAACGATCATATTTCCAGTTTACATGCGTCAAAAGGGGACATCTGGAGCAGCATAAATCAACATCTCTTCATAAAAGTAGCATTCAAAAGCCTCTACGTCAAACTCTACTTTCTGCACCTGCACTACAAACAAAAAACAGAGAATTTTACATGGACCTTTGTAGTGCAATGGTGGCGGCAAACATACCTCTGTACAAGATGCGCTGTAATAAATTCAAAGCCTTTTTAGAGAAATATTTGAACAGGCATTTACCCGATGAATCTACTCTTCGAAGAACATACTTACCTGAATGCTATGACAAGACGATTGAAAATATTAGGAATTGTATAGGAAATTGTGATATATGGATATCTATAGATGAGACGACAGATCGTACAGGAAGGTACATTGCCAATTGCATTATTGGCAGACTGACTGAAACAGAAGCTGGGCAGCCGTTGTTGCTGTCGACAAAACAGTTGGAAAGAACTAACAATGAAACATGTGCTCGTTTTGTGAATGAATCCATGAACATTTTATGGCCTACAGGAATTCAACATGAAAGAGTCAAATTGTTAGTAACCGATGGGGCCGCATATATGCTTAAATGTGCTAATAATTTGAAAATATTTTATCCTCGTCTAGTCCACTTAACTTGCCTTGCTCACGCTTTAAATCTTGTTTGTGAAAAACCACTATGGAACTGTTAATGGCATAATTTCTAACACAAAAAAAATTTTTTTGAAGGCGCCTTTACGAGTTGAGCATTATAGAGAAGAACTCCCAAATCTACCTCTTCCACCGGAACCCGTTCTAACCAGGTGGGGAACCTGGCTCCAAGCAGCACTATTTTATGCCAACAACTTCGATGAAGTTAAAAATGTGGTGATGGGATTTGATCCAACAACGGCGCAGTGTATTGAAAAAGCCCAACAACATTTTTGTTCAAACAATGTCAAGCGAGACCTTTTATATATTAAGGCTCATTTTGGACCATTGTGTGAAAGCATTACAAAATTAGAAGCTGTCGGTTTACCATTGACTGAATCTCTAAATATATTTAATGAAGTGCTCACAAAATTAAACCAAGCGCCGGGTGCAGTAGCTCAAAAAGCTTTAACAAAAATGAATGAATTAGTAAAAAAAAATCCTGGATATAAATTTTTGTCGGACATTAAATTACTTTTGCAAGGTGAAGATGTTTCCACCAGCTTTGAGGTAAATCATGTTGTTTATAAATATGCACCGGTAACTTCAGTGGACGTGGAGCGAAGCTTCTCTAAATTTAAACAAGTATTGACAGACAGACGCACATGCTTCACAACCGACAATTTAGAAAGATATCTAGTTTGTATGGCTAACTCACATGTATTTTAAAATTAACTTTTAATTATTTTTTTATATATGTATAAACCTAATTATAATTAATTATATAATGATTTATTGATTTTATATATTTTTTGAGAAAAGCTTTTATTTTTGTTATTTGTTTTTTTTTTTTGTTAACTCGATATGATATGACTGTTTTATTTTGTTTTGATTTCGTAAATACACTATAGAACTATATTGCCTTTTTTTCAATTGTTAGGGCCTAAACTTCAGTTTTAAGTGGCTATTTTAGGCGCCTATTTTCAATTTTTTTAGGGCCTGAAATCCTTGCTTTATTTATCTACCATGGTGTTAATATTAACTTACATGTTATAGACAGAAAACTGCTAAATGAAGAACCGAAGCACATAAACATTAGGTAAAACGGATAAACATAATTTCAAATAAAAATAAAAAACCCTTTTGCCTAAAAAATTTTTGATTAAATTCAGTATATTGTTTTACATTACTTAATTATTAGTTATTATGATATCTACTTAAAAGTGAATTTCAATATATAAGTTTATAAATAAAACAAAGGAATTGTTAGGCACTATTTAAGACCTACTAGAAACATAATTTAATAAGTTTATATTGATAATATTAAACACATGATTCAACTGTGAACTCAATTGCAAGGAGTATGCCCACATATTCCTATACTTGATGAAACTTATAGAAAATGCAGAAACCACAGCGCTAAACCTTATGAAAATAAACTAAAATGCACAGGACATCCTGTCTTTTCTTTTTTTATGACAAGAATGTTTTAGGTCGTTTCCTTCAGAATAAATCTAAAACTGTATAGTAGTGCGTAATTTTTATTAAGGAGGCATTTTTCTGTTTTTCTGAAGCTAATTTTTCATTTCAATTAGGAAAATAATAACTTAATTAATTATTCGAAAATAAACGCTTGGCTCAGTTTCACAACTTCTTTATTAGATACACTAACAATTATTTCGGCTATGAGGCCATTATCAAAGAGTTATCTAGAACTAAACTTATTCTACTTAAGGGTTAACTTATATACCTGTGCTCATTATGTAAAATAAAAAAAATGTATTATGGGAGGGATATAAATATCCCTCCCATAGCACAGAAAATAAACAAATTACTAAAGAAACTAAATATTAACATAGTGTGGATAAATAAAGTAAATCTAGGTACATTGTTGAATAATGCTAAAGATAAAATGGATAACTTAGATAAATCAGGAGTATATTCCATAAAATGCCAGGATTGTGAAGCCATTTACATTGAACAAAGTGGCAGATGTATTAATACACGTGTAACAGAACATATTAGAGATATAAAATATAGTGTTAAACACACTGGATTTGCAGAACATTGTATAGAGAACAACCACGTAGCTGTAACCTCATTCATAATGTAGTAAAAAGTAAAAAGTTAAATATATTAGAGATTTTTGAAATTAAAAAAGCCCAAAAACAAAATCGAGTTATCACAAACACACAATTAGAATTTGTAAATACCCCCTATATCGATGTAATTTTAAATATCAATTACCCATATCCTCCCACCCATAATGAACACAGGTATATAAGTTAACCCTTAAGTAGAATAAGTTTAGTTCTAGATAACTCTTTGATAATGGCCTCATAGCCGAAACAATTGTTAGTGTATCTAATAAAGAAGTTGTGAAACTGAGCCAAGCGTTTATTTTCGAATAATTAATTAAGTTATTACAAAATGTTTCACCAAGAAATATCTGCGAAGTCAACCAATGAAAAAAAAATAGGAAAATAATGTTTTTGCATTCAATCAATCGTGGTGACCGCCGGATGACTGCAGATGAATGACACAATTCATGTGCAGTCAACCGGCGGTCACCACGAATGATGTCATCGGCTAGCTGAATGTTGCGTGGAGTCAATGCAGTCAACGGCCTGCCTCTCGGCTTTTCGTCAGCCAACGGTATTTGTCCTTCAACTTCGTTACAGAACTGTGATGGTACCCATCGTCTAACAGTGCTGACATCCACTGTTGTATCACCGTACACATTTTTCAGTCCTTTATGAATGCGAATGTGCGTTTCACCTTCTGCATTTAAGAATCCAATTACAGAACGTTATCCAATAGATTGATGTCGGCCATTTTACAAGCGACAGCAGTGGTGCTACTTGTTGACGCCGAAAGTTGCTCTTGCAGTGGATTGTAGAAAAAGGTTTGAGGAATAGCGCCAAATTCAAATTTTTCCCTGAACTAACTTTATTTAGAAAGAAAAAAAATAGGAAGCATCAGACATTGACTGAAACTTGTATACCGGGTGTCCCAGCGTAGCGGTAAAGTCCATTATTGGTATCTAATAATGTAGATAGCTAATAATTTTTAATACAAAAATTGTAGATAATCATAAGCTCTACAATTTAAAAATATTTTTATTTATACAGAGTGTTCGACAACGACGAACCAACACAAACTTATATTTTTTTAAATGGAATGCTATGATTTTTTTTACTTGTATTTGCCGATTTTCAACAGTTTCTGAGATATGGCGATTTTTCGTTAAAAATTGTGCAACATTTGAAAAGTTGCTATGAAATAACGACTGATGATGAAATATTTTTTATGGGTACAATTAGTAGAGATACCTTTTCAGTACGTGAAAGTAATTTTTATTTTGACATATTTAAGCATGTTCTTTAGAATTACATGCCATTCGCAAAAGTTAAAAATTCTAAAAAAAATTAAATGGAACACCCTGTATATTAATGTGCCATTAAAAAGTTCTTAAAATTTACTATTCAAAAATATCTACTTTCTTCCGCCTGTGGGCGATATTGCAAAAGTTATAGGGTGTTATATCTGAATAAACCCGATTACGACTTAAAATATGAGTTGCCATGACTTACATTACACATAGCATAAATAAAAGTAAACGAGAAAAAATACTTCTAATATTTTCTTATTACGAATAAGTAATTGTTATTAAAATTTTAAAACTCATGAAATGAAAAGTTCGGAAGTTCATGGATTAGCAATATTTTAAAAAACATTACAGTCCTTATGTCTCAAAACATGTAAAACTTCAAACTTAGATATATAACTTGCGTTGAAAAGCAAACCGTCAATAAGAGCATAAATTTACTTTATTAAAAACAGCTATCTTGAAGAACATGGCGTAAGCTACTATTTTCAAGCATCACAGCTATTATAAGCTATCAACTAACAAATTAGAAAATGCGTATGTTTGGTTTTATAGTATGTTCTTATTATTTAGTAATATAATATGGAAACAAATACGTTTACAAAAATGTATAATAAATGTTTGAAATACTGCCCTTCTACTTCTAAACACTTTTGAAGTCGTGTTTCATATGACCTATAGACATTTGCCATTAGTTCTCGATTAATAGAAGAAAATACTTCTCGAATTCTTTCTTGCATATTCTCTCTTGTGGCTGGAATAATTCTATATACTCGCTCCTTAACATAACCCCAAAGGAAATAATCCATTGGTGTTAAATCTGGCGAACTAGGTGGCCACAATAATAGAGCACTACGGCCAATCCAATTTTTCCTGAATGTATTATTTAAAAAGGTTTGAACGCTTCTTGCGTAATGTCCTGTAACCACATCGTGTTGAAAGTACATTACGCGGCGCGCATACAAAACTATACTTTCTAATAAGACAGGCAGACAGTTCTCAAGAAATTGTAGATACCTCTCTCCTGTTAGTGTACCATCAAAAAAAAAAAAAGGTCCGATAACTTGATGGTTAAGAATGCCAACATTTAACGACCATTTATGTTGATGATCAACGTTTCTCAACCAGTGCGGATTCTCAGTGTCGTAGTAATGCATATTGTGGCTATTTACTAGACCATTACTTTTAAAAGTAACTTCATCACAAAATCTGAGTTACAACATTGTGGTTTTGATTTAATTTGTGCAAAATCGAGTTACAGAAGTCAACTCTATTAATAAAATCATTTCCCTGAAGATCTTGATGTAAGCTTATATGATACGGATGGTATTTAAGATTCTTTAAGGTTCTTTTAATAAAGTTTTTGCTTACGTCCAGGACTCTAGAAAGTTCACGTATGCTTGTATGTGGGTTTTCTTGAACGCATAACAAAACATCCATTTGCGCATCTGCGTTTTCTATGGCACTATTCTTTTTTTCATACAGAATACTGTCAGTTTCTTCAAATCTTATTAACAATTTCTGAAAAGCTTTTGTCGATGGCAGTCGCATATTTGGATATTTTTTCCTGTATATTCGTTGTGCCAGCAAACAATTTCGAGCACTTTCCCCCAAAACATAGAAAATATTTATTAATCCAATTTTTAAACATTTTATTTTGCACACAATGTACATTTATGTACTTATAATGATGATGTCTCTTTAAAGTGAAGCTATAAATCTAAGGTTGACGTTTAAACAATTTTTGACACACAGCGACTGCGATATTTTTTATACTATTGCTAATTCATTAAATTTCCAAACTTTTCATGAGCTTTAAAGTGTTAATAAAAATTACTTATTTTAAAGAGAAAATATTAGAAGTACATAACTTTTTTCGATTAATTTTAGTTATACCAGCAGTGCAAGTCATGGCAACTCATATTTTTAAGTCGTAATCGGGTTTATTCAGATATAACACCCTATAACTTTTGCAATATCGCCCACAGGCGTAAGAAAGTGGATACTTTTAAATAGTAAATTTTAAGTATTTTTCAATGGCATATTAATATACAGGGTGTTCCATTTAATTTTTTTTAGAATTTTTAACTTTTGCGAATGGCATGTAATTCTAAAGAACATACGTAAATATGTCAAAATAAAAATTACTTTCACGTACTGAAAAGGTATCTCTACTAATTGAGCCCATGAAAGGTATTTTCATCATCAGTCGTTATTTCATAGCAACTTTTCAAATGTTGCACAATTTTTAACGAAAAATCGCCATATCTCAGAAACAGTTGAAAATCGGCAAATTCAAGTTGATGTCAGTTTAATCAATCCATTAAGGGCTATCATAAAACGCAAAAAAAATCATTGCATTCCATTTAAAAAAACATAAGTTTGTGTTGGTTCGTCGTTGTCCAACACTCTGTATAAATAAAAATATTTTTAAATTGTACAGCTTATGATTATCTACAATTTTTGTAATACAAATTATTCGCTATCTACATTATTAGATACCAATAATGGACTTTACCGCTACGCTGGGACACCCGGTATATTCCTAAAGTTTTACGTATTTCATTTCGTGTATTCACTCTAAGCTAAGTAGGTAGTTCGATGTTAGTGTTGGTGGTTATCAGTAGCGGTTGGTGATCGTTTAAGTGGGGCAATTACATAGACAAGACTGATTCGTTTATTATCGGTGTTATAATCCCAGATGCCGAGCATATCACCGATAATAAATCGTATAATAATATCAAAAGTGAATGGATCCAAATTTTCAGTTAATTTAATCTGATACCTTCCAAAAAACGCATTGCTAAAGTAAAATAATAATTTTCCATGACGATTTCAAAAATACAAAACATTACTCCATCTTCTGAAATTTCAGGTAGGTAGTTCCTCAAGTGTAATCACTACACATTATAGTGTTTATAAATTTAACACACGAAAAATAAAACCACCACGTTCATCATATCGCTCATACACCCACTGGAATTATGAAAACCATAGTAATTACTGTTTGTTTTAGTTACACAACACATAATTTCAATTTGTACGTATTTCAAAACTACATAATACGGCACTGCTCTCAACATCAAGATGTCCGACGAACGCGGTACAGAAACTCCAAACGCATCTAGACAACACGATAAAATGGTTCAAACAATGGAGGACAGCAATAAACGAAGACAAATCCAAAGCAATAATCTTTGAAAGGAATCGGAAAACAACAGACAACGAAATAACCATCAACAACAATACTATAACATGGAGTCGAGAAGTTAAATACCTGGGAGTATACCTGGATATAAAGCTCAATTACAACACACACATAGCAAAAACGATAACCAAAACCAAACAAACAAGATGTCATCTATAGCCTCTTATATGCAGAAAAAGCAAACTGAACACAAACAACAAAATCCTACTTTACAGACAAGTACTACGTCCAATATTCACATATGCATGCCCAATATGGGTACATATGTGCAAGACCAACATCAATAAACCGCAAATAATACAAAATACCAGTTTCAGAATGATGCTAAATGCTCCATGGTATATGAGAAATAATCAAATAATGAATGAAACAAATACTTCAACCATCATTCACTACATCAAGGACAGAGCGCTCAGCTTCTATGACCAGATGGAAAATCACTTGAACCAAAATCTTAAAAAGCACTCGCATACGATGGAAATGAAAACTTCAAACACAAAAGACGTAAAATGGTTCTACTTTAAAACCCCTCTCTAAATCTTAATCAAAATAAACAATAGCTAATGAAACTCAACTCCAACATTCAAAGATTCACCGCACTCAGATGAAGATTAAAGAACTAAATAGTCTAACCCAAAACTACAATAAAGAAGAAGAAGAAACTACATACTTCCAACTTTCACGCGCGGGCCACGGGGGAGTGGGAGTAATTGTTGCCTACTTGGATATAGTACATAAACTTGTGTTAACCTATTTTGTTTCTTTTATAAGTGCTTCTTCGGAAAAGATGTTTAAAAACTACTGTTAGATTCAGAAATAGTGCAGACAGATAGTAAAGAAGGTGATAAAATAATTTATATGTCTACATATGCCTATGTGGCTACAGGCGGCCATGATTGTTACTAGAAGTCACTTATTGTGGACAACTCTAATAACATTGTGTATTAACAGAACCTCACTAATTTGAGACTAAGTTGAGAGTACGTTTTGGTAAAGCAATTACATAGACAAGACTGATTCGTCTATTATTGGTGATATGCTCAGCATCTGAGAGTATATCACCGACAATAAACGAATCAGTCTTGTCTATGTAATTGCTTCACCTAAACGAACTCACCAGCCGCGACTGCACTAGATGTAATTCGTAAATTCTAACTTAATAGCGACAGAGGGGAATACACACTTGAGCTATTGGATACTATCTATATTGCTGGCGACACGCCGACGTTCTCTGAACGGGAATCGGGCAGAATCGTACCCTAAAAAGCCTGTTTACCAAAGAATAATGTACTATTAAATATTTCGTTATTAATTTAAGACATATACAGTTATTTTTTATATAATTCCTTTCAGATAATTCATTGTTTTTTCAAATTTGAAATAAGAATACAAAACTTCACTTCATTATCGTATTTTTATAAAAAAATCCTTTAATTTATAATCACGTGACTAAAGGCAAAAGTGTCTATATCCTGTTTATTTAGATGGCCATGCTCACTACCTACTATTATAATGATAATGGTAGTGAAACATTCAATGTGAATACTGTTTCACTATTTTGTAAACCGAACATTGAAGGTTATTTCTACTCATCGCTCCAAATAAATGCACACGCGACTGGGAGTAGGCCCACATATTCCTATACTTGATGGAATTTAAAGAAAATGCAGAAATCACAGCGCTAAACCTTATGAAAATGAACTAAAATGCACAGGATCCCCTGCCTTTCCTTTTTTGTCAAGAATGTTTTAGGTTGTTTCCTTCAGAATAAATCTAAAACTGTATATAACAGTGCGTAATCTTTATTAAGGAGACATTTTTCTGTTTTTCTGAACTTAATTTTTCATTTCAATTACGAAAATATTGTTTTGTTATACAGGGTGTTATAAATTAAGTCGGCACTATTGCTAACTTTGTTATTAATGAAGCTACAGTATCGGTTAAATTAGCAAAGTAGTAGTATTTTTATCGTGAACAATGATGGCAGAACCGAAAAGACAGTTGAACTTCTAATTTTCGCGCTATTTACAAAAGTTACTTTTTTTTAAATGGAACACCCAGTATATCTTTGCATATATTGAAAGAAGGAATTATTTTAAAAGAGAAAGCTTTCATACATTATTGACAAAAAATGAAAGTTGCGGCAGTTACCCACTATTTTGTACATCAATTCATATCAATAAAATCAAGATGGCTATGATAAAAAAAACAGCATTTACCTGTCAAGTAATATAACCTATAAAATCCAATTCGGGATTGTCATAAATAATAATATTTATACACCTTTTGACATTTGTCATAATTTTCTTTTGACGTTTGTTATAATTGTCATTTAAAGATTTTAAATTTGTCAACAATGCTTGTCTCGTATAGTATAGCCAAATGTTATATAAAATATAAGTGTAAAAAAATAGTATTTAATACCTTTATTTATAATATTTAATTTGTAACTGACTGTAAACAGAAATTAAAATTTCTTGATTACGATATAATGCAAACGTTGACTTGAAAGAGACATCTATTGAATAATAGAGTAAATAATTAATAATGATGTACAGATAAACTTGTTTTCCTGCCTATTTAATTTGAAGTTTGAAGCTCTTCAAATATTTCTGTAAGTATAATATTTTATTTCTTGTTATTTCATAGCTTCACATTCTGTTGATAATTATTGCTATACATAAATAATAATATACATAAACACGTTAATTTATTAACCGAAAACACAGTGAAAAAATATCAGAAAAATGCAAATACATACCACTCAACAACTTTTCAATATTCGGTACATTATCCGCTGACACTAAAATAAATATTGAATTAGATTTAAAATAAATGCATCCTTAAAAGTCATACTTAATTTCATTGTGTCATTCACTTCAGTGTCTTCTTTAGATTCTGAATCACTTTCGTCATCTGACTCAGATAATACCAAATCTTTCTTTTTCTTATTAGTAACGGAATCTGATTCTGAAACCTTTCGCTTATGGCCTATAACTGGTGATTGTGGGGAAAAATTCATTGATTTAGTTTTTTCAACTACTGATGGTGTTGGATCCTTATGCTCCGTATTATTAATTGTGTCTTCCTTTGAGTCATTTCCTGTAAGTCCTGACACTTGAAGCATTTCTGCGGTTTGTAAGAATGTACTGAAAAGCTCTATAGGTACATCAACCTGCCCACAATACATAAATTTCAAGATGTATTTAATGTTGCTGTACTGTATATCACGAAGTACAATTGTGGGATGATTGCAGGGATTATCTTTGAGTATATCATAGAAATAGGTACTGCATGCTGATAATATAACACGATGAGCTTTTAGTTTTTTACCTTCACAACTCAAAGTTACATCAACGAAATCGTCAGCTTCCAAAATTTTCGTAAACGCTGATTTGATGTGATCTGTATACCTGTCCCAATTTAAGGCATATTTTTCATCAGCACCCATAGTTCGTATTTGTATAATTAATTCGAAATAAACACTTCACTTACTCAGATTTAATATATTAGAAATAAATTAAGCACTGCAAATGAGCATATGATAAACATAAGTGATAAGAATGCAAAAAAAGGAAAATATAAAGATGAAAATGCCCTATACACAACCATGTGTCATATAAATATACAGATAAGAATTTACAACATTAACCTCAAGATGGCATATATTCCGATTTAGTTTTTCTTATATAGTTTGGTCTCACAATTAGCCACTAGTTAAATTAAGATTAAATAAGGATGGGCTTTTTAAATATAATATATTATTTTTATATCTAATACACCATATCATTATGTTCGTAAGTATTTCGTAATTTTATTTTATTACGCCCAGTTAAATAATCGACTTCAACCAATGTTGCCAAATCTCACACAATTTAATATTATTTTTTGTTGACCAAATATATTTTTTAAAAATAAAAATTGTTTTTAAGAAAAGTCATGCCAGGTCTTACCCTATTAATATTTTATTACTTGGCTAAAATACATTATTAATCCACACCACACATTTAAACGTAACCGATGCCGCGATGCTGGGGATTGCGCGGATCAACTCTCAAAGGAATTTCTCTACTCCAATAATGCTGATTTTTCTTTCTGCACATACCTGAACTAGAAAAGTTAGATTCGTCAAATCATAGAATGTACCTAATTTAAATTATCTGAACGTTCATTATAAAAAATTCTCAATCAATTACAGAAAACTAATCTTCTGTCTGCATTGCCGGGAAGTAAATTCTGAACTTTGAGGTGTTCATACGGACGCAACTTATGCTTTATTAAAATACCGTGCACTTTACTTTTTTTCAAATCTAAATCTCAAATGAATGCCTAGAGTCAGTCAAACAAAACACCCGAGTCCCTCGCAACATGACGCCGCCGTCGCTCCAAATAAACTGAGTCAAGGCTGTAAGGTGGCTGTAAGTGAAGATAATAGGATGGGACTTAAGTACGAGTAGATGAAATGACATGGCATTTATAATTATTTAAATATAAATTGTTTACGCCACACCACTCAAAGACATTGGTTAAATTGGTTTGCAGGATGTGACAATCATCAATAGAGGTTATTTTAGCAAACGGTTTCAGATCATCCGCGAACAGAATTTCCCGGGTGTTATAACGTCCGCAATGTCATTAATCAAGAGATTGAATACAAGGGGACCCAGGACCGAACCCTGCGGGATGCCAGAGGAAGCCAAATAATACGTGGAGGAGTGAGCATTAAATAAAAGATACTGTTGTCGCTCAGACAGGTAAGATACAAACAATGAAATTATGCCCTCGCGGAAGTCGAAAGCCCTCAGCTTGCAAGGCACAATAGAATGGTCCAAACTGTCAAAGGCCTTTGAAAAAACCGTGTACAAACATAATCCAAACACTCACAGAGGTATTGAGAGAAACAAGCCAAGCTAGACACCGTAGATCATAAAAGAATAAACCTGCGCATATACGCAGACTTTTAGTTGTTGAAGTTACGTTCACTATAACTGAGATACTTATTTTCTAAAAGTAAAAGAAATCGGAATTAACCAAAGAGAACTTTGGAATCATAATTTACTATGACTTTAAAGGAGGTATATAGGTAATTCGCTACTGTTAAAAAAATAATTGAAGAGGACAATAAAGCCACCTATGCGGTAATAGAGCATCGACTCAAGATTGGATCATCTGCTGTTGAAACAATCATACACGATCGCCTGCATTTAAAAAATGCTGTAAGTCGTTTTGCGCCGCATTACCTTTATGACAGCCAAAAAGCAGAAACTCTAAATTTCTTAAATCATGGCGGACACCAATTTTTTTCTAAAATAGTCACAGCTGACCAAACTTATATTCCCTTTTTCGACCGTCCTACCTACCAAGAGAGTAATTAACGAAGATGAGCAAACTCCTACAATGACTAAGACGCAGCGAGCTATGAAAAAGATATGTATGCGGTGTTCTTCAGAACTACGGCCTCAAGAAATGCAATTAAGCTAGATGGACAAAAGACAGTTACAGCTAAGTACTACATTGAAAAATGTTGCCTGAAATGTTGAATAGAGTTCCACACAAGGGAATTAAACTCCACCATGACAATGCATCGTCCCATAGGGCAGTTTTAACTCGCCAATGTTTAGTTAAAAAAAATATCCGCCCTACTCAACCTGATTTAGCCACTTTTGGCTATTTTTTGGGCTTAAACGCGATTTGCGGGGTAAATGGTTTTTGTCAGAAGCAGAGATTGATACCACACTTCACGCTTATTTTGAAGGTATTCCGAAATAAGATTGGTTGGGAGCTTTTAAACAGTAGAAAGAAAGGTCAAATAAATGGATCATTCATATTCATAACTTCTACCATATTTAAAGTAAGTCCTAGAAAATATTAAGTGTTTTTTTTCCATTGTTCTTAAATTTCTAGATTACATTTTAAAATTCGGGCTTCCATGTGCATTGAGTCACCATTACGACTACCTGTGTAAAGCTATAAGTGCGATAAATTCGCCTGGACATCTCACACACACACACACACACACGAACATAAACACTTCTTTTTATAAGTAGAGGTACTAATTATATCTCCAGATTACCAGAGTTCTACCTTTGAAATGCTTGCGTAACGTCACGTACAATTATTTATGTTCACTAATTATTTTAAAACTATATTAGGTAGCCTTCCTCCCTTCTTGACAGTCCATATGAATAAATTGAATAAATACACGTCCACATCGTCGAAAGACCTCGACAATGAGAAGTTAATAGAGGCAGTTCGAAAAAGACCGGATTTGTACAAAACTCATGACGATGGCTATGTCGATATATACATAAAGAGGAAGCAATGGGAAGAAGTATGCGCAGAGTTGTTTCCTAATTGGAACTTTATAAAACATAATGATAAGATGAATACATGTAAGTAAAATTATAATTAGTGTTATTTTGTATATAGACTGTCGTGAAGAATGCATCTAATACCCGAATGTGTATCTACTCATAAATAAAACATCGAAAAAAAAAACTGGAATGTAATATTGGTTGCATAGCACATAATTTAATAAGCCAAGGATGTCCAAGTACTTATTACACATAGGGAATATATAATAAGTATTTGAAATAATAACTCAATATCTAAGCGAATAAAAATTCATTTATAACCAAATATTTACACATTTGTAACCGCGGGAAAGATTTTTACCAGAATAACAATTCATTATAATGTGGGTTGCCTAATTTTAATGTATTTTATATACATTTAAAACAAAGTAAAGAATAGTTGAACGAAAAATAAGTGCAGAGCGCGGAAGCTTTTTATTCAATTTATAACGTGAACTAAAGCAAACAAATCTGCTACAAAGGATTTCTGAGAAAATTTGTTTTTAATATTTTGACATATTAATTAATTTTCTTTAATAAGATCATTTTTTTCTAAATTTGATTATTCAGCGGGGTAGATTACTAAATTCTTCATAAGTTCACGTTGAAAGGTTTTCTCCAAATTTAAAATCAACAAAAATATCTTGAATCAAAAATCTCCTATTTTTCAACTATTCACATATCCACTGTATAGGAACCCTAAAGGACACATTCATGTAGCGCTTAACCTCTTTGATTATCATTACTTTAATATGTAAGTAGTATTAAAGTAATGATAATCAAAGAGTTTAAGTGCATTTTATTCGCTTAGTTTTAAATTTAGGACGATAGTGAATTACTAACTTTTTGTTTAGAATTTAACTCTCTTTCAAAATATGTCGAAATATACAGGGTGTTCAATTTAAAAATTTGTTGCTTTTGTGAATATCTCAGAAACTAGCTCTTCAATTGTTTCTCTGTTTTAACTAACTTAATCAGCAAAAAAAGTCCTACTATTGTAGAATTACCGAACAGATGCAGTAGCAACATTGCATTTTTGTAATAGCTTAAACGAGCAAATGCGCTGTTGCTACTGCATCTGTTCGGTAATTCTACTATAGTTTGCTAATTTAACCGACTTCGTAGCTTTAATAATAACAAAGTTAGCAATGGTGAACACTTAACTTTAGACACTTGTATAAAGGGTTGCTCATTAGTGCGTCAAAGTCCAATATAGGCGTTATTAAATAGTACCGAAGAAATTTATTGTATAAAAAGTGGCACAGTTACAAAAAACACACATTTTGAAAATAATTTGAATTATACAGGGTGATGCGTTAAAATGACACACATTCGATTTTTTTTAAAATGAAACAACCTGTATATCTTTTGTTTTTCCTTATCTAGTTTAATTTGTGTTTTCATCGATATCTAGGGTGTTGGTTTTGGATGACGCATTGTTGAGTTATTAACGAAAATTATTTAAAAAATGCTCGCGACAATGTTTACCATAATAATCCTATGCGGTAGTATTACGATTATCGAAGACAAACTTATTTAGTAAGTATGCAGCCAAGGGATGTGTTGAACCTACAAAATAATCAAACATTCATTTTATTATACAGGGTGTTTGATCCGATGCAATCAATTTGGCTATCGTTAAAGAGCGTTTACTGATTTTTATCAAATGGAACACCCCCTATATTATTAAATTTTGGAATGATGCGTTAATTGCGCTTAATTTTTGTTAATAATTTCCTATACCCAAACCCAATAATTTCGGAGTTATTTTTAATTTTTCATTACAAACCGCTAAATTATTTGTTTTCGGTTCGATTTAGTATACTGGGTAAACGATTTGACAAACAAAAACAAATATACGTCAACAAACATCAAAAATTAAAATCATATTGTTGCTGTTTCTGCGTTTAATATTGTCATTGTGTTATTTATTGATTGGATTAGTGGGTAGGTACGTACTTTTCTTGTATATTTGTTGATTGCTACATATTATTATTACGGTTTTTAGTTAAGTCAATATGCAGTTTGAAAGCAACGAACTCGTTCACATGATTTTCATTATTGGGATCTGCCCAAAAGAATTGTCTATTAACCAAGCGAATTTATGCGCAAAGATATCCTGACAGAAGACAACCTTCAGTTACAAGTTTGGAAAGACTTAAGGAAAGATTCATTAGAACAGGAAATGTGAGTTATGAAAAGTTTGAAAGGAGAAAGCGGATAAGTGACGAAGATAAATAGAAAGTCTTGTTATCAGTAATTGAGGAGCCTTCTACTAGTTCGACCAAAATATCAACAGAAACTAATATACCACGATCTACTGTTAGCAAGATTTAAAAAAAATAAATATCATCACTACAGTATTTCCTTTCATCAAGAACTGTTGAGGCCTGATTTAGAGACTAGAAGGACGTTTTGCGAATGGGGATTAGAAATTGAAAGGATAATACCTAACTTCTTCCAAAAGGCATTATTTACTGACGAATCGACCTTTACTCAGAGTGGTAGCCCAAACCGTCAAAATCTTCATCATTATGCAATAGAGAACCCAAGAATATTAAGAGCGATTGATAAGCAGAGGCAATGGACTATAAATGTTTGGGCTGGTATTATGGGTAACTTTATAATTGGAGCACATTTCTTTCACGGACATTTTGAATGGTGCGCAATATTTGAATTTCTTGCAATATGACTTGCCTCAGCTTCTGCAAAACGTTCCTCCAGTTCTAAGAGAAAATATGTGGCTCCAGTACGACAGTGCTCCAGCACATTTTGCACTAAATGTCCGACACTATTTGAATCAAGAATTTGAAGGTAGATGGATCGGCCGCGGTGGTCCCATTAGTTGGCCACCTAGATCGCCAGATTTGACCAAACTTGATTTTTTTCTATGGGGGTACATAAAAAATATTGTATACGAGACATCTCTTTAGTCGTTTATTTGTTTTTGTTTGTGATATCGTTTACCCAGTACACCAAATCGAACCGAAAACAAATAATTTAGCGGTTTGTAATGAAAAATTAAAAATAACTCCGAAATTATTAGGTTTCGGTATAGGACATTATTAACAAAAATTAAGCGCAATTAACGCATCATTCCAAAAATTTAATAATACACGAGTATTCCATTTGAAAAAAAATCAGTAAACGCTCTTTGACGATAGACAAATTGATTGCATCGTAACAAACACCATGTATAATAAAATGAATGTTTGATTATTTTGTAGGTTCAACACATCCCTTGACTGCATACTTACTAAATAATTTTGTCTTAGATAATCGTAATACGACCGCATAGAATTATTATGGTAAACATTGTCGCGACCATTTTTTTTATAATTTTTATTAATAACTCCACAATGCGTCATCCAAAACCAAAACCCCAGATATCTCTGAAAGCACAAATTAAAGTAGATAAGGAAAAACAAAAGATATACAGGGTGTTTCATTTTTAAAAAAATCAAATGTGTGTCATTTTAACGCGTCACCCTGTATAATTCAAATTACTTTCAAAATGTGTGTTTTTTGTTACTGTGCCACTTTTTATAAAATAAATTTCTTCAGTACTATTTAATAACGCCTATAGACTTTCACGCACTAATGAGCAATCCTGTATATATAAATATATATACAGGGTGATTCTTACTTGCGACAAACTTTAGGAGCTGATTCCTGGGGTTATTTTGATCATAAAAGTTCATAAGAACATATGTCCAAAACCGCTTAGTTCAGAAGTTATACAATGTTTAATAGAAAGTTAAAATAATAAATGATTTTATTATAAATTAACAAAATAATTAGTAAAACAAAATTAACTTATAGTAACTGTTGAAATTGACCGCCCCCAACTGTACTACAAGCTGCTATCCTCCGTCGTATTGACTGGCGAGTCCGTTCGAAAATACCAGGGGTATTTCGAATTGTTTCAAAAGCTGCTATAATACGATTTCTTAGTTCATCGACATTTTCCATGGGAGGAGGCCACGGTTGTGGATCTCCCCGTCCTATCCACCGATTTGGATACGTACTGTCCAGAAACTCGCGAGCAAGTAAACTAAAATGCGCTGGAGCACCGTCATGCATAAAATACATTGTAATCTTAACTGCAACGGAATTTCTTCCAGCAGTAGTGGTAACTCCTCTTCAAGAAAATTGCGGTATACCTCGCCATTTAACCGCATCGGTAAAAAATGTGGACCTAACAAGTGATCTTCAGCAATTCCGGCCCACACATTGACAGAGAATTGATGCTGATGACGGGCATTCATTATTTCTCGCGGATTTTCTTCGGCCCATATGTGATTATTATGAAAATTAATAATCGCGTTTCTAGAGGAAGTAACCTCGTCGGTGAAGAATATTTGAGCCAAATGGTTAGGATTTTGTACGACTTCGTGTTGCATTCATTGACAAAAAGCTAATCTTTGTGGAAAATCTGCTGGCAATAGAGCCTGCACCCGTTGAATGTGATATGGATACAACAGTTGATCTTTCAATATTCTCCAAACTGTGGCCTGACTAATGTTTAAATCAAACGCAATTTTTCTGGTGCTTGTTGTAGGATGTTCCTCAATTTCATTTTATACCATTTATTCAACTTGTGGAGTTCTCACTGTAGATGGGGGCCCGCTATCTGTCGTCCGTCTTTTAAAACTTCCCGTTTCACTAAGACGTTGATGAAGACGGGCAAACATGGAATGATGCGGTATGATACGGTTCGGGTATCGTTCTGCATAAAGACGTCTAGCAGCACGCGCATTTCCATTGGCAAGACCGTAAACGAAATGCATATCACACATCTCAGCATTCGTATAATTCATTTTAGAAAACAGAAACTGGCAATAAACTGAATGAATACTCTGCCACTATTGACAAATATTGAAATGACAAATAAACAATTCCAAAATACCGTACATAATCACAACACGTGCTTCTTGAGCAACTGGTAAACACCAACTGATTAGCATCGACAACGCGACCACTACGCATATTAGAGAAACAGGCACAGACTTGTTTACGGGCTTGTATTACAGTTGGGAGCGGTCATTTTCAACAGTTACTATAAGTTAATTTTGTTTTACTGATTATTTTGTTAATTTATAATAAAACCATTTATTATTTTAACTTTCTATAAACATTGTATAACTTCTGAACTTAAGTTTGTTTTACTGATTATTTTGTTAATTTATAATAAAACCATTTATTATTTTAACTTTCTATTAAACATGGTATAACTTCTGAACTAAGCGGTTTTGGACATATGTTCTTATGAACTTTTATGATCAAAATAACCCCAGGAATCAGCTCCTAAAGTTTGTCGCATATATTAAGAATCACCCTGTATATTTGATCGATTATCTTTTAAATGCGAGGATAGTTCTCGTAACACTGATTAGCTAACTAACTTCTTCTTATTATTAATGGCCGAGAAAGCACTTTTGTAATATAGTCTTTATTAAAGGTCTCAGAATGCAAAGAAGATGGAAAAACATAAGCGATTGTTTTCGTCGAGATCTTCAATTGCGCAGAAAACTACACCAACCTAAGGATCACAAAAAATATCCGTACTACAACCAGCTATGTTTTCTTTTACCATACGTTCTAGAGCAAAAAGATTCGGATGAATTTTATTATCCCACGAATGTTGACAATGAATTTAAAGGAGGCGACGGTAGTGGAAAAGTAGCATTCGCAGAGGATGAAATTATTTACCTTCCGGAATTGTCTGATACACAGAAGAATGATGCTTCGACAATGACTGGAGATGAAACTAATACAAAAGATGTTCTCAAAAAGGCGGAAAACGACGAAGATAAGTTGTTTCTTCTTTCGTTAGCATCATCATTTCAAAATCTCACGGACGAGCAAAAGTTATTGGTAAAAGTTGATTTTCTGAGAATTTTACGAAAAATTCTGTACACCAATTAAAAATGATCTTACATATTCCAGTATAATTTAATAAATCCTTTTTTTAAATGAAGGGTTGCTTTACTACTTCGGCAGCATTTATAATAATAATCTTATTTGTCTTTTTACTAAGATAAATATATTTCAAAAGGAAAATGCCATAACCACACATTAAATGTTGTAATCATTTTTCTGTAAGGAGTGGTGAAATTATAACAGTAATTTTTATTCTTGCTACGTACATATTTATTAAGAATATGTTGGGCCCGTATGTCAATATGCTAAATTTAGCAGTAAATTTCTGAACATTTTCTTTAGAATTCATGCGTCATCCCTCTAGAAAAATTTGTGCTAAATTTCATACAAGCATTAAAACATTTGGATTTCGTTCTAATACATGTGCTAGCCATAGACAAAGCGAAAAATTAGTATTGACCGTTTAGATTGTTTTGATTGTATTAATAGGGTACTAGAATCGCCGAACAGATTCAGTAATAAAAGTGCGTGATCACAACGTGATCAAGGCATCCTATGCATAAAAACGGTCGGCGGCAAAGATCGTTTACATTAGGCGACTAGGTACACTGTAATAGTATCACAGATCGTAGGTGTTTATTTACTTTTACGTTTCTGTTAAATTTGTTTTGGCTACATTTATTCGATTTTCATTTGAATATGTACAATTTTTTATGTCAAATACTACGGCGATAACTATTTTACAGGCATTGATCCTCGAATGACTTTATATGCCTGTGTGCATAGGACTTTGGTGGGTCATCTGAACCCAACGTGATCTGAATCTGTTCAGTGATTTGAGAGATAAATGTTCATAAACATTTATTTGTGAACATATTGATAAATTTATATGTGTATGTAATTGACCTAAGCATTGCCATTTAGAAATGTACATGCTATAATTAAATCGGCAACTTGAAAACGTCTGCCTTCATTTCTTCTACCGCCAGCCTTCAATGTATTTGTCGATTATGCTCTTTCTATATATATTTTACTTACTCTTAAGATTATTTCTATTGTTATTATCTTTTTTTAGATTATACTCGACCTATTTATACATGGGCGAGATAGGGGTAGTGGAGCCGATTTCACTAAGACTAGACCGACTCGTGTTTTGTCGGCTCTGGGGCACCGTATTACCTACCGGTTTCCCCCCAAGAGCCGACAAAACACGAGTCGGTCTAGTCTGAGTGAAATAGGATCCACTTCCCCCTATCTCGCCCATGTATAACCCAACCTTATTTCAGATAAACAAAGACTTTAATGAAATGGTGCGACGTGTGAATTCACAACTTTATTGAACTGGTAGTAGTAGAAGGTCGAATACGCGTCATTATACTTGCGCAAGAGCATAGCTTCTTTACTTGTACCATGCTCTAATGCCACTATGATTTATGAGAAATATGAATTCACCATTTTTTGAGATCAGCCTTTATAGGAAATATCTTAAAAATTAAATGTTAATTCCAGAGAAAGGTTTTTCTTACTTAAATAGCAATAACTTTTCCTACAAATGCTAACTGAAAACAGAAAAATGTAATTTAAAAAAAAATAGCACTTTATTTTAATTCTTTATTCATGATAAAAAATGCCAAGATTGTATTTTGTTTTATGTGACGGTCTTACAACTATGATCAAATACTTTTATACTTATATAATAAAAACGTTAATATTATAAAAAAATTCAGTACGTTAGAAATTTTAGACAATTCTAAGACCTTGTATTGCTTTCTCGAGTCCTGCAAGATCCCATATCACCAACAACCCATCCATACCAGATGTACTAAAGCTTTTCACATTGTCCTTGTCACCTGTATACTGACAAATTCTTGTAATAGCATTTTGATGTACGGAATCTAATTTGGTATCGTTTGCTTCACTGGTAGAGCGTTTATCTAAAGATTGGAAAATATTCATAGCAGACAATCCACCAACTTGTTTCTTTTGGGATGTGTCCAATTTAGCTCCGAAGACCAATTGTCCATCACCGTTCATATTGTACAATATAGGTATGCAGCTGTGCCCTGCTACAACTATCGAATTGTTGGTTAGCCAAATGCAGCTTAGGAATGGCAGAAATTGGGTACGTAATTTAACTACTGCATTGCCTTTTGTAGCATCAGCAATATTTATGGTTGAATCGTGGGAAACCCAACATACTTTATTACCATCAGGTGAAAATACAACATTATGAATCCATCCACCTCCACTAGATGAATTAACAAATTCAACCATTAATTGTCCTAACGGCATTTTAGCTCCCCATGGAGTTGGTTCAGGAGTTTTTTCAATATCCTTGATGTATGCAGAAAAAACTCTTACTTTAAAATCTGCTGAACCAGCAACCAATAAGACATTATTAGGATGCCAATCAATAGATGTAATAGTTGACCTGATTGGTTTCTTAATATGTTTGGACACCCACCAATCATTTTCTGATTCAAAATAACAAACAGATATCAATCTAGCACCTGAACCTACAGCAAATTTATTTTCATCAGGGGACCATTTGACACAAGTTGCAGCACGATTAATGCGAAGTAAGACCAATGTAGGTTTCCATTTGCCATCTTCTCCTTGGGTCCAGACATAAGCATTCCTGTCAACTGCACATGTAACTATCCTATTTGTATTGGGTCCCCAATCAATGCCCATTACACGTAGGTCATGCTGATTTAGAATATCCAAGAGTTTCCAGTCAGATCCATTTCGTTGATAAATGTGAACTTCATGGTTGTTTGGTGATAAGGCAATTTCTACATATTTATTATATTTCAATGATATTATATGTCTCAAAAAAAAAATACTTACGAGTCCTGTTCTTATTCCATGCATGGCAAGTTATAGGGGCGTATATATTACCGAATCTGTGCACTTGAGACATCTTACAATGAAAAAGTGGATGACTGAAATACAATTGCTTAGAAAATTTTAATGAAACAGAAAAATACTTACAAAAATTAAAATAAATTCGCGGACTCTGGTCAGTCTACACGAATTTGCATGAAATTTCGACAGGAAAAGTGAGTGCGGCCGACACCCAATAACTTGAATAATTTGTAGGTTATATTATCTGTGATTATTCATGGTTTTCTAGACATACCAATCTATTTTTGAAGTTTCTACTAATGACGAATGTTTTCATAATATACAATGGATATATGATTTTCAAAGAATTTTGTATTATGTGATAATCTCTTATTTAGTTTATTTTATGCAGAGAGTTTTTGGAATTGTTTCTTAATTAGAAATTTTCATGTTATTTAATCGTCAACTTGGAAACGTCTTCCTTCAGTTCTTCTACCGCCAGTGTCGTGCCCGAATATTTAAATTTCAATAAAATTTCATTTTATAATTGTATGATAGTACTTATATGTAACAACATTGCCAATATGTGGAAATAGCATTAATAACATGTAATTTCGAATTCATATTAGGTCAAAATTGATTAGTTTATGCCTAAAATTCTCAAAGTCACTGCTACGACCCTAACACGCATAATTCGCAAAGTCTGGACGTTTTGGCGAAACGAATATGTCCAAACCAAAAGCGCCAAATCTTTTCGGGAGCATATCGGTAAGTCGAACTTGCTATTAGATAATTGTTCACCGAATCATTCACTTGACGAGCATGAGCATCGTTCGTGCTGTTCGCAGCATTCCTGATTCGCAACATAGATTTTGCGTTTTTTCTTTCAATTATAAGTGCGAATAATTTTATTAATTTCTGTCTTCCAAAATAATTCTTAACAATAATTTTAAATGAATATGCTACATTTCATGCAAAACAATCTTCGCATCCATTAATTTCATCACATTTTCTTATTTTTCTGTACTACCAGCTTACAAATTACAAAAAAGCATCAAGTGGTACTACCGTCGTATCAGAATCCATTATTTTCTATTGTTACTACACAAACTATTACTCTTTTATTTAATCAATTATTTCAAATTACCTTCAGGTGTAGGATTGCTATTATTTACTAATATAATATATAACTGCAATGAACGAGGTACTACGAATAATGCGAGCACGTTGGAAAACCAATATAATACGGTGACTGCCGAAAGCGACTAGCTTGTGTTCAGACTAAACTGTTATAATGTGTACATCTATAGTGTGGATATAATTTTTTTTTTAATAGTTTAACCGTTTTGGCAGCCGACACGGCCAAAGTACGAAGACAAAGATTCAATGCCATTACAATTCCTATCTATCGGAACAATTTCAAAGCAATAAAATTAATCTAATTGATTAATATTTCAGGATATATGTATATAGCTTCCGCTAATAAAATACTATTACATGAAAGCCAGCTACAAACTGAATATTATAAATAATAATATGATTAAATATTTCTTTTCTATATCTATGTTTTATTTAATAGTTGGCTCTTCTGTGTAGCAGGCAAGCATTGTTAAAAATATGTGTTGTTTGGATGATAATTATAACAAATGTCAGTTAATTATGACAAATACCAAAAGGTGTATTGATATATATTATTATTTATCGCCGACCGTCAGTAAAGCGATGCGTTACCATAGCGTTTTACGAAGGTAAACAAACACTTTATCGTACTGTACAATGAAGTACTTTACCTGCCGCTAATATCTGTCAACGTAGCCGCATGACTGATGACTTTAAACATAAATCGTTTGTCACTGTCATAAGTTATTATATCTTTATTTTTAAAATTAACAATTTTCACGTTTGGCGATAAAATTTTTGTATGCACCACGTCAGTAAAGTACCTTTATCGAACTCGTCTTTTACTCGCCGCGCTCGCTTGGCTCGTAAATCAGACTCGTTCGATAAAGTATCACTTTACTGACTTGGTACATAAATAACTATTATGACAGTCCTGAAACGGCTTTTTTGTACTCACCGCCTGTAAAGTGACATTTGGCGCATGTGTAGCACGACTAGAAAAGAGGTTTTCCCGGTCGAGGCGAGTGTAAAAATAAAAAAAAACACTGGCGCTTTGGGACATTTAAAAAAAGATCTATACTCCATTCAGTCTAAGAATAAAGTAGATGGCGCTACAATATGAGCACAGTTTACACACGATGAACTTTGTATTTTGAAAACAAGTAAAACATATGTTTACTGTCAGATGGATAGCAGGGATATACATATCTGATATCATTATATTTTGACATTTACGTACATTTTTATACAAGTTGGTAACTCATTCCTCAAGAAAAAGGAATGCACATGTCGTCTAATTGTACTTTTTTGTGCTTCATCCAATTTATTGTAAGTATGACGATAATTTCTTTTTCTTGGAGGAGAAATTGGAACTCCATATAATTCCATTTCTTTAATAATGCAGTACATTGTATTCCTATTAATACCCACTTCCTCTGCTGTTTGATTGACTGCAGCTGTTTTAGACATATTGTTTTTATCCTTAATGTACACATTATAAGCCATTTGCCTTTGTCCAGATCTTATGTGTTTCCCTTTACGATTTTTTGAAGGACCTGGTAAAAGTGCTTCCGCCATACTATAGAATATTAGCGATTACGAAAAGAAAGTTAACGAAATTGATAAAATACCTTAACAAATGAATATTTCACTTGCGAGTTCTAAGAAGAACTATTTTTTAAGAATATTAACAACAAATAACTATGTAAAATACGGAAATCGACAAAATCTTTGAACAAAACTGTCAGTAAACAAATTTTTGACAGAACGAGCTAAATGCGATTATTTTGCCGGTGTAAATGCACACTCGATTTCAACCAATCACAAACGTTTATTTTAAGCCCTATCTTTTCCAATGCTTTATTCTTAGACTGAATGGAGTATAGCTTCGTATAGTCGGATCGTTTTCGCAACCGACATGGCAAAACTACGAACTAAAGACGCTGATTCAATACCACTACAAATTCCAGTCAACCGGAACAATTTTAGAACAATAAAATTCAAATAATTAATTAATATTTTAGGATAAATAGCTACGGCTAGTAAAATACTATTACGTGAAAGTCAGTTAGAAATTAAATATTATAGATAAAATTATTAAATATTACTTTTCTATATCAATATTTTATTTAATACATGGCTATTCTGAGCATTGTTGTCAGATTTTTATTCTCACGGAGCGGATGACACTTGACAAGCGTAGCGAATATTAATGTGAATGACATTGTGGTCATCTTTATTATCACAATTTTAAGTCCTCCTACAAAATTTCAAGTATTAAATCCTACACCGTACAAAAAACAGCGTCGTTAAGTTGAAGCACTCAAGTGATCCCAACTATCGCAAGATTATTTGCAACCTGTGTTTGCAAACGATCTGCAATGAGCAAGATTATGTACATGAAACGGAACAAAGAACTTTTATTACACATAATTACATGACCTGTTTGAGATTTTACTGGTGCATTGCATATTAGTACATGTTTTGCAGTTTGGATTTTATAACCTACTAATAACCGACATAAAAGAATGCAAGCTAAATATTGTCTGAACGTGTTTTCCAATTTACTTATTAAAGGCATAAGAAACGCTGACTACTTTTATTCTGAAGCAAATCTTTCTTAAACAACCTCATTAAAAACTAATCAGCACACTTTCCTGTGCAGAAATAAATCAAATATATTGATCTAAACCAAATTATATAAGAGACGGTAAATTTTATCCAATAGAAATGTTTGGTATTACTTGTAATTACTTTGTTATCTAGCATAATCAACTGATAAAACGAATGTTGCATATAAAGAATTGGAGATGGATTAAATTGAGTACCATCTATATCAAAGATCAAAGACAGAATTCGGAATCTGTTAACATATTTGTTTATAATGCTTCAGCAGAAGATTAAGATAGTTAAAATAATTTGTACTTACATTGATCTGTTGAAGAAAAATTCTATCTAATCGAAGAAGTAGGTGACTCTCACTAAGATACTAAATGTTTGAAGAATACATACTGTTTAGAAAATTTTCATCTTTAAGAAGGTATAGTTATGTTGACTAATAGAAGAATGGTGGATTATTGATGTCAACACCTGTCTTTCAAACATAGACGGAAAGCATAACGAAACACTAGGAAAAGTTAGGCATGACAAATTGTACGAGACATGTGTTCGTATTAGGAACTTGTTAGGAAATTAACTGTTGTGGAATAAAGTGTGCCGATTCTAAAATTAAATAACTGAATTTAGTTTTTCTCAAAAAAATTGATCCAGAATAAAATAATGATCGAGTTTATTAATGTGACAATATAAGCATTTGCATAGGGGAATGCAGTTAAAACATATTTCTGTTATATTATTTTTATAGTTTTTCGAAAATAACTTGTATATTTTCTGTACGCTTTTAATTTTGTAATTATTTATTGTTATGAATGGAATTAAGATTATATAATTTGAAAAATATGTGATAGTATTGTAATAATATTAATGTAGTGCATAATAAATTGGTATACTTAGTAAAAATACTTGTTCATTATTGTATTATAATTTAAAGTTGCTTGGAAAGTTGAATTCTGATCAGTACAAAAATTCAGCTTAAGAATACTCAACATTGGAAATACTTTAAGATGTTGAATTGTTTAATTCAGCATTAAATATAATCTTTAACTACAAGAAATGTATACTAGTTTAAAGCTTAAATAAATAATTATGATTGTGTATAGCTTAATTAAAAGTGTGATTAGCAAGCAATCAAACAGTATAATTAATGTTCACAGAATAATGGTACCGTAATAAGACAGAAAGCTATCTAATCGAAGAAGCATGTGATTGTCACATAATAATAAATGTTTGAAGATCACATATGTAATATGTGATATATTTAAGAAGGGTTAAACACGTTGACAGTAATAGAAGAATGGATAGAATTTATACTAGTTTAAAGCTTAAATAAATAATAATGATGAGTTTAGCTTAATCAAAAATGTTTGATTAGTAAAAACTATGTTGTAATCAATGATATACCTGTGAGAAATGTTTCACACAAGTTGCTTTTAGTATGTCAGTGATTATGGTAATAATCAGAGTGAACAGTAAGAATCTGGCAAAAAAAAGTTTTTATAATAGGTGTAATACTTTTCTGACCTTCTTGTTGTTGCATGTAAAATTACTTTAATGTTAATGCATTTAATGGACAAGCAATATAGCACTACTGGTAACGATTGTACAACTGTCTTTGCTAGTAAATATCTTTATTGTCTATAGTAAAACTAACTGGAACATATTTTCTTAATGCATTTCTGAATTTAAATGAACCCCAAAAGTTCAATTCTGTCTGAAAATCTTACCTTTATTGTACTTATATTTAATTATTAACAGCAGACAAATTCATACAAATATAAAACAATCATTATATTCGGTTTCTAATAGTACTTAAGCCAAATTATTATCAAATTAATAGTTACATATTACAATTATTGTCGGTAGTGCTAAAATCACAAGTCTAATTGATTATTTAGGGTTATAGTTTATAGTATCAAAATTAATAGTGATTAATATTACTTGACAGATCAAATTTTGCAACGTCTCAAATTTGACGCCATTTTAATTTTGGTGGCGCATGTCGGTTGCGAGAGCGATTCTAGTATAGTAATAAAATTTAGTCTATAAAATACTACTTCCCTCCATTATTCCGTTGATTGAAGGAATATATAGATGCGCAACGCTATAGTAAAATAGCGTGTCTTTCCGTTAAGTCGTCCCGCAAACCCCTTGCCGAGAAACATCATCGCTGTCTCGGGCTGTTTCAAATCTCGGATCCAAACGACTGATGCAATCGCTATAGATCTCGGATCCATTGCAGTTTGGGTACGCTCAGTGCTATGTAGTGGCGCATCTTTATGTATTCCTTCAATCAACGACTATTCTTCACCAAAAGTTGGGGAAATAAGAATAATAAATAAAAATTCTGCCAAACAGGGCCAACTGTATCTGATATCGCTACGCGATATAAGGCCGTCACATAACTTCGATTTACATTGATGATTTTGATTCTTGTAACCTCAAAATATTGTTCCTTATGTGGCGGCATCTAGTAGTACCCAAAAGAAATGCTTTCTAAATTTTTATTGAAATAAACTTTAAAATAACACTTTTAACATTAATTTTACAGTGGGTAATTAATATTAATAATTTTAAATTAATTAAAAAAGTGTTGCTGATAATAAAGTTGTTGGGTAGTGTCAAGAATTACAATTTTACTTACGTTTCTAACTTTTTATAACAATTCAAAGGGAAACACTAATTAGGATTCAATTACGTTGTAAAGTGTTTGTTTAACGTAATCGCCGCTTTCAACTGTATTGGAAGATTTTGAAGTTTTACTATTTCACATCGCAATATTTATTGCCTTAAGAAATACGACTCTGGCATCGGTAGTATAATTTGCACCTCCTTTAAGCCTAACATTGCTTTTCATATTGCTGTAATTGCCATTTCACATTTATTAATTAAAGTGTATCCATTGTACACAAGTAGATTGGTATAAGTAGACTATACTAGGATTAATCATATCTGATTATGAGCACACAAAACTAAAAGAAATTATTTTCAAACAGATTTATGTTTTAAAAAACCAGTTTTTAACACCTACTATAAATTTAATTTATTCATGTACATATTATAATTAAAATATACAATACATAGGTATATAAATAAAATCTAGTATATAGGGGGAGAGGACAAACACAAGTAACTTTTTTAGTATAGGTACATATATCAATCATGTGTATATATTATAGCCTGCCTTTATCTTATATAAGAGATATATTATACTTTCAATTAGAAGTTAATAACTTTTCTGATATTTGCTTTTCATATTGCTATAACTGCCATTTCACATTAATTAATTAAAATATATCCATGTACACAAGTAGATTGGTATATCTAGACTATACTAGGTTTAATCATATCTGATTATGAATGCACAAAACTAACGGAAATTATTTTCAAACAGACTTATGTTTTAAAAAATCAGTATTAAACACTTACTATATTTTTAATTTATTCATGTAACATATTATAAATAAAATATACAATACATAATTATATAAATAAAATCTAGTGTTAGGGGGAGAGGACAAACACAAGTAACTTTTTTAGTATAGGTACATATATCAATCATGTGTATATATTATAGCCAGCCTTTATCTTACATAAGAGATATAGGTATTATACTTTCAATTAGAAGTTAATAACTTTTCTGATATTTGCTTTTCATATTGCTATAACTGCCATTTCACATTTAACAATTAAAATGTATCCATGTACACAAGTAGATTGGTATATGTAGACTATACTAGGATTAATCATGTCTGATTATGAACGCACAAAACTAACGGAAATTATTTTCAAACAGACTTATGTTTTAAAAAATCAGTATTGAACACTTACTATATTTTTAATTTATTCATGTAACATATTATATTTTCAATTAGAAGTTAATAACTTTTCTGATATTTACTTTTCATATTGCTATAACTGTCTATTCATATTTATTAATTAAAATGCTTCCTTCTCTTGTGCAGTGTCCACAATGTAAAAAAAAAATCAATTGTCTTGAGAATTATTAATTGAATCTAATAGATAGGTAACTATTATTCTGAAATCGAGTGTTGTTTTCCTTCATGTCGATTTCTGTAATGGATGCACATAACTTAACATTCGAATTATTCGAATATCTCATTGAAAGCCGGCTACTTCTTCTAACGGGTGTGACAGTAATTTGCTTTTTCTTGCTCTCTTCCTTTCTGTAAAAGAAAATATGCACAAAGTTAATAAGCAAAATTTCTAATACTACTATAACGTGTAGGTATCTTAACAAAATACGGAATACAGACTTTTAAATAGTAAGATAGTCCAGAGATTATATACATTTGGAAAGGTAAGTGTATCAAGAAGGCTAATTATCTTTTTATATTGCGCAGGGAATTCTTAGATAAGTTTAACTTCAAGTTTTCGACCAAAAGATTTCTATGTGCATTGTCCGCCATCACGAAAAAAGATGTGAATTTTGGTTTTTGTTATAACTCTGTTCCCCGTCAAGATACAGAAACGTTGCTTTGTCAGTTTTTGTTCCTCTTTCGACGCTCTACAATTTAGGTGCTACGAACTTTTCACCCATTATGTTGGGATATCGAACGAAATAGACAACAATTTAGGCACTGAAACTGGTTTTTCGTTTTTTTCTCACTATTATCAAACTTGTAGATCATGCTCGTACAAACAATTTATTGTTTTTGCATTTACTCTCGGGTGATAATTACGAGTTTTAGCGCGCCGCAAAGTCGCGCGGTTTTACAGATATGTTGTAACGGATTCGAAACAAATAACAAAAATTAGGTGTGCCCACTTTCTTATACGTATGAGCCTTTCAAACTATACAATTTTAAGAATTTTTTTATACAAAACTTATTCAAAATTCTATTCTAAGTACTTTCATTCTCTTAATAAACCGCTATAGAATGCATACTTCGCAAGATGTTCGAAAAAAAGTGCAACTCGATAGGAGTAAAAGTGTTATTTCCGGTGCGAATTTTGAAATCTCATGTATACAAAAGACATTGCAAATCCAGCTCTAAATACTTTTGTACTCTTGATAAATATATATAAAATACATAATTTACGATATATTTGCAAAAAATCGCTATTTGATGAAAGTAAAAGTTCCGGTCCGAATTTTGAAATTTTTTTTATACAAAAGATGTTTAAAATTATGTTTTAAATACTTTTATATTTCTAATGTACATGCCTAGAAAACATGACGCGAGATATTTGCATAAAACTGATATTCAATAAGAGTAAAAGACCTACTTCCGGTAGGAATTTCGAAAAACTTTTTTAATACAATTTTTCTCAAATTTAATTTTCAGTACATTTTAATTCTTTATAAATTTGATCAAACTTAGTAATTGACGAAATATTGGCAAAATTCAATTTTTTCACTGAAGTAAACTACTACTTCCGGTCTACCGATTTTTCTGAAAAACTAATCAGATCTAAAGAGGGAGATTATACACGTAAATATAACGACCACGACCGGTCTGAATTTTGAAATTTTTTTTATACAAAAGATATTTAAAAGTATGTTCTAAATACTTTTATACTCTTAATGTACTTGCCTAGAAAGCATGACTTGCGAGATATTCGCAAAAAACTGATTTTCGATAAGAGTAAAAGACCTACTTCCGGTAGGAATTTCGAAAAACTTTATTAAAACAATTTTTCTCAAATTTAATTTTGAGTACATTTGAATTCTTTATAAATTTGTTTAAACTTAGTAATTGACGAAATATTTGCAAAATTCGATTTTTTCACTGAAGTAAACTACTACTTCCGGTCTGCCGATTTTGCTCAAAATCTAATCAGTTCTCAAGAGGGAGATTATATTCATAAATACAAAATTTGGAATTGATATCTGCAGCGGTTTGACCGCTATCGTGGTCACACACAGACACACACACAGACACACAGACACACAGACATTTTTTAAAAACCACTTTTTTTGTATCAGGGGACCTCAAAACGTGGACATCTGCAAAAATCTCGAGGTCGAAAATTTTCATCATCACAATACTTCCTTATACTACGTATAAGAAAGTAAAAAGTGCTCCTCGCTAAGAGTAAAAGTGCTACTTCCGGTCCGAATTTTGAAATTTTAAATGTACAAAAAATATTGCAAATCCAGTTTTAAATACTTTTGTATTCTTGATAAATTTATATAGAATGCATAACTTACGACATATTTGCAAAAAATCGCTATTCGATAAGAGTAAAAGTGGTACTTCCGGTCTGAATCTTGAAATTTTTTTTATGCAAAAGATATTGAAAATTATGTTTTAAATATTTTTATACCCGTAACGTACTTGTCTAAAAAGCATGACTTGCGAAATATTCGCAAAAAACTGATTTTCGATAAGAGTAAAAGACCTACTTCCGGTAGGAATTTCGGAAAACGTGGACATCTGCAAAAACCTCGAGGTCGAAAATTTCCATCATCACAATACTTCCTTATACTACGTATAAGAAAGTAAAAACCACTTTTTTGGTATCAGGGGACTTCAAAACGTGGACATCTGCAAAAATCTCGAGGTCGAAAATTTTGGTCATCACAATACTTCCTTATACTACATATAAGAAAGTAAAAACTGAAATTATTTTTCACACGTATAAAACTTATTGACAGCAAACACATGTTTTTGTGTTGAAGAAGTATGTTTTACTTTCTTACGATAGTCCTGATTCGCAGTCTCTTTGTTCAGAATACTCCTCGATATGTGGAGATTCTTCAACTACATTTGCTTCGACAGTTGGCGTATTATCATCACAGTCTAATTCGCTGTAACAGAACAGAACGTTGACTTTCGTGACGTTTTTGTATGTCTGCAATTTAGGCAAATAAAGGAACACGCAATACCAGCGTATGAGAAACGATGGTTGGTCCTTTAATTTGGGTCATCAATTCTTGCATGGAAAATTGGCATTTGTCAGAATTTTCCATGAGGAACGAGTAAATGTCCACCATGGGCCCGGCCCGTCCACTTTGTGCCCGACAGTTAATACATTCGCGATGGTACCGAGCTCCTGTGCCCACGAGATTTTGTACATTCCGAACACGTTTTTTGATTGGAACAGAAAAATCATCATCGCGTCCAGCAAGGTATTGCGTAATATTTTCTTTCATACATTTTTCGGTTGCCCAATGTATTATTTTTGGTTTGTTCCTCGACAATTTCTGTTGATCGTCAATTCCTTTTCCGCAAAAGAAGCACTTATTTCTTAAAATCAAAAACAGATTCGCGTTGCGGTTCTTCGAATTGTTCGGGTTCTCCCAGTTCTCTCCGTGTCTACCATTAATTATAATAATATGATTAACATCCGACAGAAAATACAAAAACGCCAAATTCTTCGTAGGAACATGCTCTACAAGTTTGATGAAACTCATTTTTACAATAAGTATCACTGCAAAAGGCGACTTCTTAGAAGTTCATAATAATATTTTATTATCCATAATGATCTGAAAATGTTTCCACCAACGTTAGTAGGGTTTTCAATCATAATTGTAATTGGAGAATATGTATTTTGGAATATATAGTGTTGCGCAAATAGTCTGAGCTAACCGAAGTTTTTACTTTCTTATACGTAGTATAAAGAAGTATTGTGATGATGAAAATTTTCGACCTCGAGATTTTTGCAGATGTCCACGTTTTGAATTCCCCTGATACCGAAAAAGTGGTTTTTAAAAAATGTCTCTCTCTGTGTGTGTGACCACGATAGCGGTCAAACCGCTATAGCTAGCAATTCCAAATTTTGTATTGACGAGTATAATCTCCCTGTTGAGAACTGATTAGATTTTCAGTAAAAAAATCAAATTTTTCCAATATTCCGTCAACTACTAATTTTAAACAAATTTATAAAGAATTCATATATACTCAAAATTAAGTTTGAGAAAAATTTTATTATAAAAGTTTTTCAAAATTACTACCGGAAGTAGGTCTTTTACTCTTATCGGAAAACAGTTTTTTTGCCAATATTTTGCAAGTCATGCTTTTTAGGCAGGTACGTTACGAGTATAAAAGTATTTAGAACTTAATTTTCAATACCTTTTGTATAAAAAAAAATTCAAAATTCGGACCGGAAGTATCACTTTTACTCTTACCGAATAGCGATTTTTTGCAAATATATGGTAAATTTTGCATTCTATATATATTTATCAAGAGTACAACAGTATTTAGAGCTGGATTTGCAATATTTTTTGTATAAATGAAATATCAAAATTCGGACCGGAAGTACCACTTTTACTCTTAGGGAGTAGCACTTTTTAGATTTTAGTAGCGTGTTCATTTTTTTTTATATCTTGCATAGTATGCATTCTAGAGATTTATTAAGACAATGGAATTACTTAAAATAGGATTTTGAATAACTCTTGTATAATTTTTTTTTTAAAAATTGTATAGTTTGAAACGCTCGTACGTAAAGAAAGTCGTGTGGCGGCCACACCTCATATTTTTGTTACATTTAATGATTCTGCATGATGTTTCAAAATTTAAAACATTTCCTATAGCCAAATTTTTTGTTTTAAGAAATATTGCTGTAGACGTGTGGTGGAATTTTAACCAAAAATTACGCAAATATAACAATAGATATCACAAGCATTATTTGATTAATTGTTGAAAATATGGACCTTTAACAGCTTGACTGTCCTAACTTGTCAGAAAAGCGATACGCCTTCTGGTGTACATTTTTGAACTCTCGGCAACGTGATTACAATAAATATGTCAAGCAGCTAGCTTTTTATTACAGTATGCAAGAAAAACCATTCTTGCCAATTTTATTTAGTTAGTATAAGTATAATATTAGTATCCCATATACACAAATTGCAGAGGCTACAACATCGATGCTTCTACATCCAAATAAATATATTAGAATTGATTTACAAGAATAAATGTGATGGATTAAGTAGGTTTGAATAAAAGAAAATTGATTTATTCAAAGAATAAAACGGAATATTTTAATAATGAATTTATAAAAATAATATATATAATATAAATTGTTAGTTTTTTTTTTGTAGTGGATATGTGTTAAAATTTCTTAGTTTATGCAAATTAAAGTATAAAACTATACCTAAAACTTCTAAAATGAGGTATCTACAGTAAAATTGGTCAATTATTTTAATGGCTGCTTGGGTGTGCAATATCTTTATATATACAGGCTGATTCATTTTCGGTCCTCACCATGGGTATCTCGCTTATTATTGGATATAGAGTATAGGTTTAAATTTGGCGAAGATGTTAAATTTTGTTTGTTATGAATCCGTCAAGAAAATGGACCTGTGACAATGACGTGTTTTACAAAAAAAACCGAAAACCCCATTTTGTTCTTTTACCTGTAGCACCTACATTTGGCCTTGTAGAGAAAAAATAGAAACACATTCTTATAGCCACTTTTAAACCTACTAAGCCGCGTAATGTTCATGTCACAAGGAATTTGAATGAAAATCGACAGGATATTTTACAAATGGTAAATTTCCAATGGCGCCTATAAAAAATTTGATAGTTGATGATGGTTAGAAAGAAACAAAACGTCATATAAAAATTTCGAGTACACCATTGGATAGAAGTTCAAAAGTGGCCATATATTTATATCGAATAATAAGCGAGATCCTCATGGTGAAGGCCGAAAATGAATCAGCCTGTATATATATATATAGTTTCCTTTCGTGGTTTAGCGGCTGTAAAATGAACTCAAAAAAACACAATAAGAATTAAAACGTTTCGATAATATAAATATTATCTTTGTCAATTATTTAACACAAACTAACTAAATTAAACATTAAAACACCAATAACTATTAATAAAACTGTAACATATACTTGACAAATATTTTTTTGACAAATATATTGGCGGCAAATATATGGTACAGAATAAACAATATTGGTGTATCCTAGACGACCCAGAATACGTAAATGAAGCAGACACAATACAATATATTAAATTATTGAATGGTATGCTATTGCCAAATTATTAATTTCTGTTCGGTCATTTACTGCATTATCATGTTTCTTAATTTGTATGAGTTCTAGAAAGTTTCTAATTTTGTTGTTATGTTCTTTACATAAAATTGTTGTTTCATCAAATTTAAACTTATGTTTTGTAATGTTCATATGTTTTTTTAAAGCCGTAATGTTTTTTGCGTATTTGTGTCCATTTAGTCTTTCCGATAAATATTGTAGGGTTTGACCTATATATACACCATTACAATCTCCACATGGAATTTTGTATACTACATGTGTTTGTTTAAAGAAAGGATCTTTATCTTTAATATTACTAAACAGAAATCTTAAATTATTATGATTTTTATGTGCAATTTTGATATTAAATGGGCGTAATACTTTACTAATTTTTTCTGATAAATTTTTTACATAAGGAATTGCTACATATTTTTGTATATCTGTTGATTTTGAATGACTATTATTTCTATTATTATTATAGAATTTATTTATTCTATCTCTAATAATGGAATTTATAAAGTTCAAAGGATAATTGTTATTCATTAATATGTCTTTCATTTGTTGTAAGATTTTTGGTCTATATTTAGAACTTGTTAGCTTGAGTGTTCTGTCTATTTGTGAAATAACAACGCTTTTTTTGATTGACATGGATTGGTAAGACTCATAATTTAAATATCTACCTGAAGAAGTTGGTTTTTGATATAATTTTGTTAAAATTTGATTATTTTCACGAATTAATGTTAAATCTAAAAAGTGTATTTCATTGTTTGTTTATTTTCAATACAATAATGTCTTCTATAAACAAATTTTTGGTTGTGCTATGGGATCTCCAATTTCAAGTTCCATTGCACAGTTAGTATTAGAAGATTTAGAAAAAGATATTCTTTCCAAAATTGATTTCATACCAGTTTTTTATAAGCGTTATGTAGATGACTGTATTTTATGTTTACCAGCAAACAAAGCTGAATATATTTTAGAACAATTTAACACATATCATCCAAAACTTCAATTTACATTAGAAAAAGAAACAAACAATGAAATACACTTTTTAGATTTAACATTAATTCGTGAAAATAATCAAATTTTAACAAAATTATATCAAAAACCAACTTCTTCAGGTAGATATTTAAATTATGAGTCTTACCAATCCATGTCAATCAAAAAAAGCGTTGTTATTTCACAAATAGACAGAACACTCAAGCTAACAAGTTCTAAATATAGACCAAAAATCTTACAACAAATGAAAGACATATTAATGAATAACAATTATCCTTTGAACTTTATAAATTCCATTATTAGAGATAGAATAAATAAATTCTATAATAATAATAGAAATAATAGTCATTCAAAATCAACAGATATACAAAAATATGTAGCAATTCCTTATGTAAAAAATTTATCAGAAAAAATTAGTAAAGTATTACGCCCATTTAATATCAAAATTGCACATAAAAATCATAATAATTTAAGATTTCTGTTTAGTAATATTAAAGATAAAGATCCTTTCTTTAAACAAACACATGTAGTATACAAAATTCCATGTGGAGATTGTAATGGTGTATATATAGGTCAAACCCTACAATATTTATCGGAAAGACTAAATGGACACAAATACGCAAAAAACATTACGGCTTTAAAAAAACATATGAACATTACAAAACATAAGTTTAAATTTGATGAAACAACAATTTTATGTAAAGAACATAACAACAAAATTAGAAACTTTCTAGAACTCATACAAATTAAGAAACATGATAATGCAGTAAATGACCGAACAGAAATTAATAATTTGGCAATAGCATACCATTCAATAATTTAATATATTGTATTGTGTCTGCTTCATTTACGTATTCTGGGTCGTCTAGGATACACCAATATTGTTTATTCTGTACCATATATTTGCCGCCAATATATTTGTCAAAAAAATATTTGTCAAGTATATGTTACAGTTTTATTAATAGTTATTGGTGTTTTAATGTTTAATTTAGTTAGTTTGTGTTAAATAATTGACAAAGATAATATTTATATTATCGAAACGTTTTAATTCTTATTGTGTTTTTTTGAGTTCATTTTACAGCCGCTAAACCACGAAAGGAAACTGTTTTATCAAACGGCTACGAAAAGAACGCATTTTTATATATATATATATATATATATATATATATATATATATATATATATATATAATAATTTTATTTCAACCACTAAGGGTTGTTTGTTTATTTTTTCTTAGCCGTATTTTGTGTATAATTATTAATAATGTTTTTCTTGGAATGCGGCTTTAAGGGTAATAAAAATTAAAATTGACGTTTCGACATTCTTTTATTGTCTTCATCAGAAATTGATCACAGAAAAATCATCTGACTGTGACAAAAGTTTATTTCTTGTAATCAAAAATTTATTTCGATTTAAATCCATCGAATTATATAGAATAATATAATTAAAATGAAACGAAATAAATTTTTGATTACAAGATATAAACTTTTGTCACAGTCAGATGATTTTTCTGTGATCAATTTCTGATGAAGACAATAAAAGAATGTCGAAACGTCAATTTTAATTTTTATTACCCTTAAAGCCGCATTCCAAGAAAAACATTATTAATAATTATATATATATATATAATCGTTGGTGCGTCTGTTAATGATCGTGTAACTTCTGAACGACTTGACTGATTGAGGTCATATTCACAAAATAAATTTGTTTTGTCGAGACAGTGGTTTACAACTATGCTAGGATCCGATAGGTGGCGCTGTAGGCAAAACAAATTCTATATTTATGGACCAAAATGACTCATATTCACAAAATATGTTGGTTTAATGCCAAACAATAAAATCACAAAATCTGGACTCAACAAGTGGCGCTTTGGTCCAGTTATTAATTAATTTTCAGTTTTTTTCAATCAAATAAACATTAATTTTCCGTGCTTCTAATTAATAATGGATAATAAGAGACAGTTAATAAAATCAATAATATTGCAATTATTTTACAACCTACACTTTTCAGGATAGGATGTGGTTAAATCATGTGTTGCCAATATTTCATTTCATAAATATGTATTTTAGTATTTAAAACATGTTAGTAATTAAATTAGTGCATGTATGAAATAAATAACAGGATAAGAAGAATATAGGTAAAAATAGGTAATAATCAAAATTACTTTTTTAGCATTCGTTCCTGCACTGCAAATTGAATTATCGTAGCTTTAAAAGCATTCCGTGCCTCCAAAACAGCTTTTCTGTTCTTTGTGCCTTCGGTGCTCATTTCAGGATCAATGTTGAGGAGACTAAACTTTTTCAGCAATTGCTCCAACGAATCTTCAATTGTGTCTACCTGTATGTTTTATAAAGTTAAATTAATGTTTGGATAGGTATTATAATGTGTATATCAATCAAGACACTACTTACCCCGGCACCTTGTACAATTGCTTTTCTGTAATGTTCAACTGCGGAAGTAATATTTCCCCTGCATTGTTCCAGTGCAGCTCTACACTCCCAATATAGAGGTTCTTCTTCCAGATCATGGTACTGATTTCGAATACGACCTAGCCATTCTTCACATTGATCTAATGGATAACCCTGTAATATAATTAAGCTTTTAACAATCCAATAGTTGTGGTTATTTACTTACATCTTGTATTAATTTATGCAAATCATCTAAAGCATCTCTTGCAATACGATCAAAATTTTTATTATCCAAGGGTGTGATCGGTATAATGGGAAAATCTGTTTTATCGTTTGAATTAATCTCGGAATTTTCACAGTTATTTACAGTCACGTTTTCTTTGTTTTCATCATTTTCATTAAGTACTTTACAAATATCAGATTTCTTTTCATGTAAGTCAAAACACTTTAAATGATGAAAGGCACCTAAAGATTTACCTCTTTTGGTCAACCATTCATTTAGTCGTTTCTGTAAATCTAATGGGGCAGGTGTACTAGAAAATGGTCGATAACATGACTTACGACCTGTTGAAGGAGTACATTGGTTTATGCTTCGACGGTTATATGCAATAGGTGTTTTAAAGGTTATCTTTTGCTGATTTCTAATGGGTGAGATATCATTTTCTAGCAGAGCAGCTTCTTGAATATTATCTAATGACAGAGTTACTTCTAACTTTGAATTTACATCCTCACAAACAGGCCTTTTAAAACACTTATTTGGATCAAATTTTTCTGCTGATCTGGATCTTCGTTTAGTATATTTAGCTTGTCTATGAATTGTCGTGAGTGACTGCCGTACGGGAGCTTTCTTTAATATAGAGATAGGTTTAATTTCTGTGTTGGTTTTAGTAGTGTCATTTTTAGACATCACTGTATTCTTTGGTAGCCTCCTAAAGTCACTATTTAAAGCTTGTTTCTTTGGTTTTGCATCTTCGCATAAGTTATTGTGTTTTAGAGAGATTTGTTGTAAATTATTTGTACAATTTTTATTCATAAGAGTAGCTTGGGCAGTATTATATTTTGTTGACGATATTCCTAACACATCGACAGATTTTGGTATTGTTCCTGTTTTTTGAAGACCCAGTTTTTTAACAGAATTTTCATCACACATCATAAGAGGATTTGATTTTAATATCCTGTAAGCACTAGTACGAGTTTGTCTTACTACAGGTGCTGGCTTTTTTGTTCGCACTAATTTTTTATTTTCCATTTTTTTAAGTAATAAGTTAAAAGAAATATGTACGTTAACTAGAAAAAACATAAAAATTTGAAACTTTAACTTGACATATTTCAAATAGTTTTGTATAGAAATTTAATTGTTACCTATTATTTGTATTATAAAGATTATATGTTGGGAGTCAATATATAAAAACTCGCTTCACTTTATTACAAATCGCTTATTAACTGCCACCGATCCCTAACACTTTAAAAACTGTTAACATCTGTTCAAAATTTAAAATGTGTGATCACATGATTGATCACGTGTTTAGTGAAAAAGGGCTACCACATTAAACTAAATAAGCTTTGAAGAACGCCACCAAATTTTAATCTCATTACTATTTAAAAATTATTCTCGTTTATGACAAACGATTTACTAATTTTAATAGTGTCTAAAAATCTAAGGGATATCATTTCTAAATTTGAAAATTAATAGCAAAAGGTAAGTTTTCGATACGTGGGCCAAGCCAGCGACGGACACTCCACCAATCACGAACAAGTATACTTTTAGCGCGGCGAAATCGCGTGCGTGTACTTGTCCGTGATTGGTGGAGTATCTTCGTCGCTTGCTCGCTGGTATTATGGAAACGGCTTGAGAATACTGCAACACAAAAATAAGGAGGAATTAGGATTAGGCCTATCACAGATTATTAAATTAGAAGTGAATATTCCGGCATTTCAATTTAATTTTTATATTTAGAGGCAAACAAATTGTAGGTACTTTAAACATTTTCAAAATGTTGATGGAGTAGTTAAAAATTTCAAATTAAAATTTATTTTCAAATATTGACATGCGCATTGCAAAAAACTACTATAGTACACTGAATAAAAAGAAACTTCCCTATTTTCTCGCTATTCATGAGTAATTACAATAGAGTTATATATTAATATAAAATCGTTTTATTATTTTACTAATATTATTTTAAGAAAGAATCAAATTCATGAATTTTTAAAATATGAGTTTTCAAATTGTGGCAAATGTCCTTTTAGTTTTTTATTTTTTAAAGGATGTTAGTTTGGCCTCTCTTGAAATTTAAATGTCAAGAACGATGGAGTACGTGCAGATTTGCACGATTGTTATGGTGCATATGTGACATTCGAAATAACATAACAAAGGCTTAAACCGCAACTTTACGAATATAATGGAAGACAGCAATGTCGTTGTAGTAAAAGCAAAGCCTGTACGCAAAATAGTTCGTGCTGCCGCAAGATCTAACAAAATACCTGAATCAATTTTGCAGAATAAAGAACTTCAACAGGCAATTGAAAGACTGCCAGCAAATTACAACTTCGAATTACCAAAGACGATATGGAGAATACAAGAGACCAATGCAAAAATGGTAGCTCTACAAATGCCAGAAGGTCTATTAATATTTTCAACAACTATATGTGATATCATTCGTGAATTTACCAGTGCTGATACTCTTATTATGGGTGATGTAACTTACGGAGCTTGTTGTATTGACGACTTAACTGCAAGAACCTTAAGTGTTGATCTTTTAGTACATTATGGACATAGTTGTTTAGTGCCTATGGACTCAAAGACTGATTTAAAAGTACTTTACATATTCGTTGATATTAAAATAGACCCTTTACATTTTATTGACACTGTAAAATTAAATTTTAGCACCGACAAGCGAATAGGTTTAGTTAGTACTATACAATTTGTGGCAACTCTTCAGGCTGTATCTAATAAATTACAAGAGTTAAATTATAGTGTAACAGTTCCACAGTTCAGGCCTTTATCTCCTGGTGAAATATTAGGGTGTACAGCTCCAGTTTTAGAAAATGTTGATGTAGTCATTTATATGGGTGATGGCCGGTTTCATTTAGAAGCCGCTATGATAGCTAACCCAAACATCGAGGCTTACCGTTATGATCCATATAGTAAAAACTTTACTCTAGAATTTTATGATCATGAGGCAATGAAACAAATGAGGTATGATGCTATATGTAAAGCAAAAACTAGTGGAAAATTTGGTATTATTATGGGAACACTAGGTAGACAAGGCAATCCAAGGGTTGTAGATTATATTAGAAAAAGAACTAATTACCACCAGAAAGAAAATATAGTAATTTTACTGTCAGAAATATATCCAAACAAATTAGATCTATTTAAAGGTATAGATGCTTTTATTCAGATAGCTTGTCCGAGACTCTCTATAGATTGGGGAAGTGCATTCCAAAAGCCCCTGTTAAATCCATATGAGATGGCTGTTGCTTTAGGTGATACAAAGTGGTGCTCTGAAAAGCAAAATAGTAGTTATCCAATGGACTTTTATGCTAATGAAAGTTTAGGTTTATGGACTCCAAATCACAAACCAAAAAATGATTGTTTGAATACTGACCAGTGTTGTGGAAAATGTCTAAAATAATCCTTCAATATACATCTTTTGTTTTTAACTTATATTTCTGTACATACTATTAAATTATTTATTTGTAATTAAATAATAAAGATATTAACATGAAGTTTTATTTATATATATATTTGTTGATTCTGATGTTTTCGCCGTTGCGTGATGAAAAGTTGTTTTGTTGGGTTGTATCCCGCGTCTGTAGTAAATCCGTGTTAAAATCCGGATTGGTAGATACTTGACGTTTCGACAAATACTTCATCTTCATTAGGAGTATGTTCTTCGATTGAAGTTCGATCGTTGAATTCAACAATCGAACCACCCAAGAAAACAACTTTTATATATATATAATACATTGTTTTGAAATACCTATATCTAAAACTTTGTATAAATGTTCTAGGTATTTATAATTCTTTAAATTCCATTTTAAAATAATGATTTCTAGGTAACAAAGTAAAATGTATAGCTATTTTAAATGCAATGTTTATTTAATCATGAGTTATTACTATCGAGTTTTTAATACAAAAGATATATTTAATAAATGCACATAATTAATTAGGTACCTACCTACTTACTAATAATTTTGTGTGCTCAATAAGTGTACTGATAATCATTGACAGAAAATTGAAATGTGTCCAAATATTGTATGGTTTCTCACAAATACTTTTTAAAATGTCGGGAATAACTTAAATTTATCAATTAAAAATAAGTTTTTAATAGGTAGGTAGTCTCGGTCATTGATTATATATAAGGAGATATATCAACGAGCACTTTTTCACAAAAATTGTAAATATTCTCAATAGGTGTCGGAGCAAACCAGAAATTACCATCTTATGCAGTTTTTCCCACAATTTGGGAATTGTAGATTTAGCGCTTTCTGGTATTTATTGGACGTACTAAAACTTGGTTCACAGCCTGCTTTGTAAATATGTAATAAATCCTACTGATTTGACACTTTGTTTACATTTGTATAAATCGACATAATATAGGGCCAAAAAATCATCCTCTATTTTTTTTTCTAAATGCTCCTTTGTATTATTACGGAAAATGAATATAAATAGGGAAGTTGCTTGAAATAAATGAAAGAAACAGTATTTCCTGCTTTTCTCACCTCACATAATTGTTTTAGATATATATTGTGATATTTTTATTATTTGTTTTGACTTGTCATGCTTTCTAAATATATATATACGTCTGTATGTGCAATATATTGAAGACCAAAATTCTTATTTTCCTACCTTTAGTGACTTAATAAGTTCCTACACAAGCCCCATAAGGTATTTTAAGTTTCAATAAAAACATATTAAGATTTCGATGACCCTGCAAATGCACAATATTTTTTCTCAGTTTTTGTTCAATGTGTGTGTATATGATCCCTGTTTTTATAATATACTTATATAAACAAGGATATGATGAATGTTATTAAAATAGATAATGAATGTATCTATAATGATGTGTCCTATCAAAACAATTATTGAAGAAATGTAAACGAAATGTTTTAATTAGGATCGCTAATATAATCGCAGGAATAAGATAATCTCTGTGTATTGGAATTGAGCCAGTGAATTCTAAGTTAGCCGTTTGTAAAGTGTAAGTAGGTTGGCTATTGTTGGACAACTCAGTATATTTATCTATCTGAATCTGAACTATCTTTGTTTTATTTGTTATTTAATTCCTGCCTTACTTTCTTATTTTCTGGCCATAATTAAAACTATTCGTGTGCTTACTGTATAGGGGTGATTTACTCTATTATTCATTAAGTATATCGCGTTCGCTATTTAGAGGGATGCTTTCTGTCTGTATGTATTAGGAAGTGAAAATATTTATTACAGTTAATAGAAAATCTGTTTGACATAGGTGTTACATTACATACATAGGTACTCAGGTACTTTCCAATGTTTTACAAAAATTGATTTATTCCAAATGTATAATTTTACATATTATTAAGGATAAAACAAGAGACATGCTTGAAATTACTTTATTTGATTTTTTACATAGATTTTTTTATAATAAATAGCACAGAAATCAATAGAAATAACAAATAATTTATAGATTCTTCACCTTTTTTAATTTCAAGCTTTCTTTGCCAATTACATGCTTAGAAGAAGTAAATTTACATCTCTTAAAAATGACACATGTTATGCAACGTTCTAATAGTTGCACCTTATGTTGTTTACAAGGTTCGTCAGTTAAAAACGATGTTCTTTCCAGATTTCTTGTAACTTTGTTTAATATCCTTTTGCGTAGTTTCTTCTTATGTTTTGTACAATCAAAATATTTTTCAAATGTATCTAAAGTCAATTTAATTGCTTCACATAGCTGATCTGTTGGTGCTAATAAACTAAATGCACCTTCTTCAATATATCCATACATTTTATTTAATATGAGTAATTCATTTTTATTGGAAAGTGTAGAGGTAGTATCAACAAAAGAGTGGTAGCAAATTTTACATTTTGATTGCTCAAACGATGTTCTAGCCAGGTAGCCGGCGAAATATGTAATACTGCATTCTTGTAATGTAGTTTCGGTTTTTGTAGGTGTTTCAACAGTCCCTCCTGATAAAATATCACAAGAAGATGTGGAGAAGCTACTGGAAGAGTGCAGTATTTCTTGCGCTGTAGAATCTAAAGAAATTGGCTCCAATAGATCTATTTCAGTCTCTATTTCTCTTGATTGATGTTCACAGTTTGATGCCTCCGAAGGTGTTAAAAGAGAATTTATTGCATATGAACGGAAAGTGGTTCTGAATGTTCGCGCGCTTGGATTAGGGTTGTATCCTCCTTTTTGACGGAAAATGGAAAATAAATTCTCAATAACATCCTGGTTGGTTTTTCTAGTAAGAATATATGCATCAGGATGTTTGGTTGTTTCACTGTCATACAACATTAATATTCCTCGAATTGTTTGTAGGAGTCCATCAAAACATGGTGGTCTTGATGGTGCTCTTGTTTGGTTATTTTTTTTTAAATTTTGAATAAAGACTAAACTTTCTTCTAATGTTGTTCTTACTAGCGGATGGCTATGATGTAAACTACATTTGTATGGGTTAGGATCATGAAATGTGCTGCTATTGAGTGTATCAAAAAGATTATTTATCGTAGATATAAAATTTGCAGTGTGTAAAGATGTATTTGATCTTAGTTCTCCTGTTGCTACACAAGTCCGAATACAACTTGCCACGGAGTGACTGAAAATTTGTGTAGCTAACTTCACTGACATTTTTTGAAATCCTTTAGGATTTATATGTTTTTCCGTGATTTTTGGCATTGCTCTGCAAGGTTTTGTGCTGTCAATATCATAGGCTTTACGTATATCTTGAAAACTAATAACGGTGTTATTTGAAATAATAAAATCGGCCTTTAGTAGATTATTGCGAAAATTCTTTATTAGATGTGGCACATCATAGACAGCTACAATGGGGTGATTTTGAATATTAAAGAAGGGCTTTTTCTCAGTCACTCCCAATTTTTTGTAAGTGCTTTGATTCGAAGCACCTTGATCGCAAACTGTTGCATAAGGGAGTAATCCATTCTCTAAACATCTTTCTATTATATCTTGCAGTAGTACTACAAGCTTGTTTGCAGGCACGCCAGAATGACTAAGGAAGTATGCCAGTGACAACTTCCATCTTGAAAACAACCCTCTAGCAAGAAAGACTAACGCATACCTTGCTGGTCGGCTAGTTCTTCCAAGATGTCCCAAATCCTCAAAACCTTCTATAAGATCCAGATGTTTGTTGTATTCACTTATTTCCTTAAGTGACATTTCATCGAAGCTTATCACGCAAGCTCTCTCTACAATGCTCCAACTTTCTATCTTTCTGCTAATTTGCCAAAAGAGCTTTTGGCTAAGTCCTGGTAAAAAGCTAGACCCACTAATCCATCGTTTTATTGTACTAGGTGCTGGTAGTACAATTTTTTCAAACAAGAACTTATACGCTGTGGGTGATTTATAATATAATGCCAACGCAAAATTTTTCTGATCTAATGGCCACTTTCTTACACTATTTTGTCCTAATTGCATATTCACTAATGTTTTGCTACATTGTTTTTTAAATAAATATGTATTCAGTTGATGATGTAAATTTGAGAATCTCACTTTTTTTTTTAATTTGGATATTTGTGCTCGTTTTCGTAAAAGCAATTTACTTTGACTCTTAATATTGCTCTTTAATTTTTTTTCACGAGATGTATTTCTTCCAGATATAGTTGAAACTTCTGCAACAGGAAGATTTGTGATATCACGCAGCCAATCCATATCCGCTGATTCATCCATTAATTCTACCTCTTCTTCCCCTTCGTCTTCTTCCAAAGTTATATTTTCATCGCTTCGTATTTTTCTTTCATACGTTGTTATAATTTTAGACGGGCCTGGTTGCGGCTCAGATATTTCCCGTTTTCTTTTAGAATCGTATGGTTGGGGAACTGCTGATTTTGTTAAACGATTCTTCAGTATTTGATTAACAAAACTGTCACTCTCGAAATGTCTTTGGCAAATTTGATACCTTTTTAGGTCTTCCAGGGGTGTGGTGGCTAAGGAAGAGTTTCCTATAAACCAAAGAAATTTACATTTATAGATTTGGAGATGAATTAATACCAATTTTCACTTAAATAGTATTTTATTACTTTATTAACTATAATTATTAATTAAAATGTTTATTATGTGAAAAATCCGTACTCTATCATCATTAATACTTGTTTGTTTAATACCTTTTGCTTTACAAAATAATGTAATTTATTAATTAACTTGATCTTATACCAACATTTTTTTGAAAGTCTTGTTGTGTTAGTATTGGTAATTTTTTATACAATGATAAACACAATATTCAGAAACCTTGCAAATTAGCACAGAAAGTTGAGGGTTGCGATTTTTAATTTTATCTCAAATAACTAGTACTTTACTCTTGATATAATTTTACGTTTCCTTAATTTTTAAACATCCTTTACGTTATACCGACATTCTGGTTATAGCTATCGACTTTTCAGAACAAGCGAAACTCTTTATGAAGAATGACTTTCTCAAAAAATAAGAAATAAAAGATTTTAGGGGTATAGTTAGGTCAATCCGGGACACACTGTATATATAGGTCTAAGTTAATATAATAATCCTGAATAAAAAATTGTTTAAACTCTGTCATTTAAATGTAAAAGATATTTGAAATTATATATGTATGTACTACCTATAAATAAAAATTTATGGCTTAGTGAGTTAACATATGTATGTCAACATACATATATCCTTATTATCTGCATATAGAGATACCTACCTATGTGTAAAATACTGTTCTTAAAATTAGGGCAATATAAAGGAGAACTTTAAATATTTAAATATAAGTACATCATAATTCGAGCTGAGGGATTTTGCGGGGTGCCAGGATAGTATTCAGGTAAACGCACGAATATAATGACCTTGTTTCGATCGGTGATGCATGCGCGATTTTATTGCTTTACATGCATTCGCTATTTATATCACTTAGGTATGTCAGTTATGTCGTTATAAAGTTTATATTTAGAGAAATACTAAGCAAAAAAAATTAAATTCTTAACATACATAACATAATTTTTTACAAAAAAAAAGACAATTTCTCGGTAGTACGTATATTTTAGTAACTATGTGTACATTTTAAAAAAGAAGTCTATGCCTACATGTTTATACAAAAAATAAATAAAATTTGAGTTTATAATTAAATAATATATTCAGGTGAACGTATTTTCTACATAATTTAAATTGCACTGAAAAATAAAACAATCCTTATATTCAGCAGAAACACCATAAAAAGATCTATCGACAAAGCACAATGTCGCCTATTCATACATTTATACATAAACTCGATGCCGCTCTAGTACATAATGTATTATGTAAACATAATACATGCCGCTCTAGTACATAATGTATTATGTAAACATAATACATTATGTACTAGAGCGGCATCGAGTTTATGTATAAATGTATGAATAGGCGACATTGTGCTTTGTCAATAGATCTTTTTATGGTGTTTCTACTTAATATAAGGATTGTTTTATTTTTCAGTGCAATTTAAATTATGTAGAAAATACGTTCACCTGAATATATTATTTAATTATAAACTCAAATTTTATTTATTTTTTGTATAAACATGTAGGCATAGACTTCTTTTTTAAAATGTACACATAGTTACTAAAATATACGTACGACCGAGAAATTGTCTTTTTTGTAGAAAATTATGTTATGTATGTTAAGAATTTAATTTTTTTTGCTTAGTATTTCTCTAAATATAAACTTTATAACGACATAACTGACATACCTAAGTGATATAAATAGGGAATGCATGTAAAGCAATAAAATCACGCATGCATCACCGATCGAAACAAGGTCATTATATTCGTGCGTTTACCTGAATACTATCCTGGCACCCCGCAAAATCCCTCAGCTCTTCATAATTATTAGGGTAATAAATAATGAAAATATTAACGCAAAATTCCAGTTCTGTTATCTCTTTCTAACCTTAAAGAGACAAGGTAGGTATTTCATGGATGTTAAAAATTAGAGGCCCTTAACTGATATATTATGTAAACACACTTATCAATAGCTGTTTCTGTTCTAGCCCATCTGGTTTCAAATATGCTTAGGCTTTTTCCTTGAATTCTGATATGGATGTATCTCTAATACATAATTTCAAATAATTTTATTTCTGGGAATATATCTATTTTGTAATGACAGCAGTTAACAGATTTCGGAATATATTTTATAATTCAAATTAGTAAATAATAGAGTAATAGACAATGAAGAAAATATATGTACTTATATATTTAAAATAAGGACAATTATGGTTATTATTATTGTTAGTGTTATTTCTGTGTCTGTCTAATTTCCGCTGTCTATAAAGGGTAAAATTTCTTCCTGCAGTAAGATGAGTATATTTATTATTAAACCCAAAAGGTAAATATTTGATATTAAATATGAAACTTACCTGAATTTAATATCCATTGCTTTACACGTTCCAAATCTTGCACAGGAAATGAGAACATACTTAGATTCGGAACAGTTCTTCGGTTGTTCTCACATTTAAAATACTGACACTTATTACCAGCCATATTTTTCGTTTGAAAAGAAAATATGCAAATTCAACTACACTGGCTCAGAGAAATAGAGTAGGGGAGAACGCGCTTCGACGAGTGCGCATCCAGTTTTAAGCAAACGCTATAGTGGTCGCCATTTTGCAGGAAGGCATTTCTTTTCACACGTAAGTTTGTTTACATTTTTCTAAGTCAATGAACTTTACATGCGAATTGTTGAGCTAGGTATAAATATAACCTTCAAAATGGCGGAATTCAATTTAACTTAGTTGGCGCATCTTTAAGCGCGTTCTCCCCTACTCTATTTCTCTGCACTGGCTTCGTTGGCGCCCAGAAAATTAAAAAAATATTTTTCTATTATACCTACTTACGATAGTTCTGTCATCTAGCGTTGAAAAGTATAATTATAGGCAGCATTTTACTGGATGTTCTACCTTTTCAATTTGATATACATATATACCGTGTGGCCGCCGTTCATAGCGCGATGCATGTATTAGTAACTACTGGTCGACTATAAATGGGCGTGCCAACTTGAATTGCCACACCGACAGCGGGCGTATAAGTTATACGTATAAATGTATTCGTAGGCAAATCAAGTGAAGAGCAGTGTAATAGGTATTGCGTTCCCGTTGTAAGTAATTATTTGTAGTTGTTTGAAGCATCAGATAATCACTGATAATATGTCAGTGAAGTAACTCATCACAGCTTCATAAACAACATAAAAGAGCAAAAATAAATAATAAATAACTCCTTGACTTTAAAATAAAAAAAACTTCTTAACTAAAATAATATTTTTCAACAAATATTATAATCTAAAAACTCAACTATAATAAATTACTGAAACATAAAATATTTACTTCTTAAAACAGAATTGTAATTCAACATTGCAATTAACCTGTAATTAGCTAAAAAAATGTTATTCTTAAGCAATAATAAAACTCGAACTGACGCCCATATGTGGAAGCGACTGCCCGACATGCCCGACTACACCGTATAAATCTGGATTTTTTGGACAAATACGAGTGCATCATAGGCATATGCGAAATAGTAGCTCTGTTGTAATCCAGTATAACACTGCGTCTACTTGTTTACCGTTCTAATACACAGACATCTCTATCTGTTTCGCTTACTCTACAGGTATCGCGATAATGCAGACGCACGCGGTCTTATGGTATATTGGGATGTAGGAACACTAGCGACTTTAAGCGGCCTCATCCCGAAACTGAGTTTTAAGCGTAGCCGGTTTTCTTATTGCGTTGATATATCTCCTTATATATAATCAATGGTCTCGGTATAGGCACATAGGTACCCATCAATACTATAAACAATTCTTTATTATTGATGGATATTAAGAAGAAATATTGGAATAGTGTAGCTAAATTAATATTTTAGGCTTATAAGAAATAAGTCTAATATGAATATTTCCTTGTAACATTTCATTTAAATAATTTGTAAAAATGTGATATATATATATATAGGTATATATAAATGTGGTTACCATGAAATATATATTCTTTATTAGAAGGACAGAAAACATGAGACGAGGTGGCCGAGTGGTTAAGGCGTTGGACTGCTAATCCAATGGGCTCTGCCCGCGTGGGTTCGAATCCCATCCTCGTCGGCTTTTTTTCTTGCCCGATTTATCCAATAAAATGTATGTGCTATTTTTATTAACAATGTTCAAATCGGAAATCCGACCAAAACTCATTTATGTAAGGGATTAAATTTACTTTTGGTATAATTAAGATTAGAGTGAAAACGTCGAATACTAAAACCTATTCAAGCCGTCAATTTCCATGTTCCTACTATAATAATACTGTTGCACTTTTTGCACTAGAATGTCATGCTTTATGTTCATTTAAATGGAATTATATGTACATATAATAAATGATTTAATACATGTTAAATCAGTTCAATATATATATATATGAACATAAAAAAGTCATACCAAGAAAAGTATTAATACAGAAAGAATTTAATAATAATAATAATAAATACCTAGGTACATTTATTAATCTTCCCATGACATATTCTTACACACATATAGAACAAAGAAATACATACAAATACATGGGGAAGATTAAAAGGCATGTGCTCAGACAGACCAGGAAATTTGATCGTCTCTTATTCTGCACATGCCCCTTAACAATACGAAATAAAAATAAAAGCAAATGAAAGAAAAAACAATTAAAAAAAATCAGAAAAATCTAAAACACGAGCAACAATATTGAAAATTAAGGAAATCGCGGGACATTCACCGTGGCTCCTGTAGACACTTATTACTTTTTAAAAGCGCTACAATTGATGCCTCCGAAAAACTCAAGTAAAGAATTCCAAAATTTGACGATGCGGTACGAGTTACGAATCAAAAGAACAAATTCTAGAAACTCCATTACTAAAGTGCTGAATTTAAATATGTTTCTTAAATAAACAGAAATTAAATTAATAAAAGAATAATAGCAACCACATAATTTAATTAAAACTTTTGGCAAAATCAACAACAAACACTCGTGCCTTTCAGTCGCACGTGCTTTAAAAATGCGTTCATTGGGGAGCATAACTGTCCCGCACTTGATTCGTAAATAACTATTACAATAATAAGTAACAATAGTTTAACAAAATATTAATAGAAATTAAGTTTATAAAATCAATATCGAAAGTATTAGTACTTAAACAAAGAAAAACTGTAATTGAGGGTAATGCTCCAGAAAGATGATCCAGAGGCCAGACGTCAGTGCAATGTACGTTTAATGAACGCCTAGCACAAGTTCAGATCTAAGAAGTATCGATTTCTCTAAGAAAATACATACATTTATACCTACACTTTTCTGAGAAGTACCTACTCATAGTACGTATTTCTCAGTAATAGCAATTTGCTTGTTACTAATTACAATTAACTAGACTGGAGAATTAAATATAATATGAAGTCCTTTGTAAGTACATTTGTAATACAACCCAAGCGAAATATAAAATGTAACAGTGCAACAAATAAGAAAATCAACGAAAATTAATCAAGTAAGTATGTGAAGTATAGGTTGGCAATGAAACTGGATAGTTACCATGGAGATATTTATTTTGAGATGTCATAATAGAAAAAAGTTTAGTAATCAATGCAAAAGTTTTTCTAGTTATTACCTTGGTAATAAAATATTTTTGCAAAAATAAGGTTATCAGTAAAAAGTCACCCTCTTCTGTGTTTGATAAAATTAGTATTTCTTGTGCCGCAACCAGTCAGTGAAACAAGAAGTATTACAATCCAGAGCGAACGTCAGTTTTTGACAAAGAGTGTGTTTAGTGATGGACAAGTTCAATGAAATATTTCGTTGCCTGCTGATCACAGTCATATGACACAGAAGTTGTTGAAAATTAAGTGTTAGCAACTGCTGGTCCAGACGGTGTTCCTTCTTATATTCTCAAGGGTCTCAAAGTCACCCTCTTCTGTGTTTGATAAAATTAGTATTTCTTGTGCCGCAACCAGTCAGTGAAACAAGAAGTATTACAATCCAAAGCGAACGTCAGTTTTTGACAAAGAGTGAGTTTAGTGATGGACAAGTTCAATGAAATATTTCGTTGCCTGCTGATCACAGTCATATGACACAGAAGTTGTTGAAAATTAAGTGTTAGCAACTGCTGGTCCAGACGGTGTTCCTTCTTATATTCTCAAGCAGTGTTGTCCCAGCGACATGACAGTTTGTAATAGTTTTCTGCGCAAAAACGTAATAGATTTATCTTGTTTCGTAATAGATGGCTCAGCTATTTTCAAGATTCAAGGCCTATAACCTCAAAATATTGATCCTTATCTGGCGCCATCTATCCAATGCATAATAAACTACTTGGTAACTGCTAAGCATTTTTAAAATCACGTGCTGAAAATATGCAATATGATTGGATTATGTCAATCCTACTGTTACTGACATTTAACTGATTTAACCTTTAATTTGGTCTATGCCATATTCTTTTCTACTTAAATTATTCTAGTACTACACAGTCAGTCGTTTCATTTTATGTGTGATACATATTTACTATATTTTGGAAGTTACGTCGAGTACCAATATAAAACTCTATCTCTAGTTGTCTCACGGAAAAAGCGTGGCTGTTCTGGGTCATTTAGTTCTTACCAAAATAGTCTGCGCTAAAAGGCAAGTAATTCGCAAAGTACTTCGGAAAATGAGAATTGATTATTCGAAATGTAGTACTAGGTAAATTCTTGGTAAACAGCTATAATTTTTTGCATTTTTAGGTTAATATATATCCTAATATTTGTAGATGTGTAAAATTCTAATGGAAAAATTGCTGGGCTGAAGTGAAGCAGCTTTCCTAGACGTTATTAGATCACTTAACAATATGTCAAAATATGTGAACTCTAATTTTAAAAAGGATACAAGCGGGTTTATTATGAATATTTCAACATTGTCAATTTTTTCCTGTAATTAGATTTCTATCTGTTGGATAAATAAAGATGCTATAGTGATTTTTAAAATGCTCTAATTATTATCAATAATGCACCTTATTATCATCGCCAGACTAGCTCAATATTTTATGAGGCAAATATTGCGATGTGGAATAGTAAAGCTTCGTAATCTTCCAACACAGTTGAAAGCGTTAATTACGTTAGTAACGCAACATTTTTTTAAAATCCAAAAATTCATATACAAAATCCAAACAGACACTTTACAACGTAATTGAACCCTAATTAGTGTTTTGTATTGTATTTTCTTCGAAATATAAGTAAATTCTTCTGTCCAACATCTAACAGCCAAAAGCTAAAAGCATTCTAAATTATTCTTACATTTGAACTTATTTATTCCTCTTCTTCTTCTTCTTCTTCTTCACGAAAGATAACAGCTTGTTTCACCCATTCCCATTCCTCTCTTCCCGTTCTTGCGATATTGATGTCCAACTATCCCTCCATCTCTTTGGTGGTCTTCCTGGGAGTCGTGTGGACGCTGGTTTTCCATCCCTTGCAATCCTTGCCATTCTATCACTAGTCATGGGCGACACATGTTCATTCCAAAATCTCCTCCTCTCGCGACTCCATCTCACTACATCCTCCACTAGACACTCCTCTCTGATCTCCTCACCAGTGGCGGCTCGTGATTTTCTGGGACGGTGGGGGGGGGGGGGCACCGCGGGGTCTGAGTGTTTAATATCAAAAACTAAGTAGAGACAAAAAATAAACTCAATATGCTATTAAATTAACTTGTTTGAAAATGAAATCTATCCGCCGTTCCTTACGATCGGCAAAATGATTAATAACTGATTCATTGAAGTTTGGTGTTGATGTCAGTAACTGTTTTTCAATGGAACACATTGCTAAGCACATAGTCTGCTTTACCGCATAGTATTTCTAGAAAATGTTTTTATTCTCTTCAAAGTAGAAAAACACCGTTCACTTTCAGCTGTTGTCATCGGTATGGTGCAAATTATTTTCAATAGCTTCACAGATTCGGCAAATGTAGTTGTTAAATTATTTTCATAGAAACATTACAGTAATGTTAGAGCAGATGAAGCAGTTCCAAAATCTGGACTATTATACAAAATTACCAATTCGCATCGAACTATAAAAGCTAACTGGGAAAATGTAGCCGAATCAGTCGTCTCGTCTGCTTGTATAGCGATATAATGGGCTTTGTTAATTTCGTCTAGAATCAAAGTGCGAGAAACTTCGTAGATACTGTCCAGCAATTAATTTTGAATGGTTTTTGACAAATCCATAAAAACTGTATTATTAGACTTGTGGGTGCTGTCAATTCCTACCAATAAATTAACCAATCCACGAAAGATCCCCGGATTCGCACTGTGTTTCGTCATGGCCCATTAAAACGATTTCAAACACCCAAAATTGAATATTCTATCATGTTACTAAGATGTTTTTCACTTACTTTATGCCTTTTTACTTTCTCACCAAAGTGTTTTAAATCTCTACTACTGTTAGAAGTCCAGACAGGGTCGCTTTGTGGAGAATTCCTAATTAAGCACACATAACAAAAAATAGTATATTAAACTACAAGTTTCATAACACACGATTTTTGCGCACGCGTTTAAGTTAAGAACAAGAACAAGTGTGTAAAATGTGTTATGAAACGTGTATTTTATCTATTTTTTCTATTTTGGTTATTAAAAGTTCATAAAAGCTTAAAATGAGAGACATGTTTCGTTCGAACATTTTAAATATTTTAATATATATACTTAGAATTCGATGTAGAATTAACAAATTAAAAAAAAAACATATGTTTCCATTTGAAAAAAAAAATTGATGGTCGTAACTTGTTTTTGTTGTTTTTTATTTAATTTGTTAATTCTGCATCGAATTCTAAGTATGTTTCATGTACCATGTCCTATACCCAAACTCAACAGTTATCGAGAAATTTACAATTGAACATGCAGTTATTGATATGTTCAATTGTAAATTTCTCGATAACTGTTGAGTTTGGGTATAGAACATGGTACATGAAACATACTTAGAATTCGATCTAGAATTAACAAATTAAATAAAAAACGTATGTTTGCATTTGAAAAAAAAAAATTGATGGTCGTAACTTATTTTTGGACCACGCTTTGTACATCAATTTACCATCAAAAAAACCGCAGCTAAAAATAAAAATCGACCTATCCGAGCGTTTTTCCATAAAACAAAACCAAAAATTTTAAATGAATTTATTCCAACCCGCGCGTCCTCACTGTATATTACATACTGGACAGCCACGCGGCACCATAGAGGAGTGCCCCACCGCTGACGTATATCTGCGCGCTACCCGCGCCAGTTTCATCGCTCGATTTTCAATACAGACAGGGCCTCACGGGGCAGTCGCGCGAGATGCCCCGGAGCGTACGTCAGACTGCGATTTTTAAACGCGCTGAAAAGACGGACTGTTACTTCCGAAAACATATTATTTGTTATCAGAAAAATTACATACAAATTAGGTATTTATAATTAATTTATCTGTTAAAAGAAATTTGTCATGGGGAAATATATCACAGGGGGGCAGTGTTGCCCTCCCTGCAGCAGCCGCCGCTGAAGCAGAGTTGATGATAAGTTTTTTGATGCTACTATTCAAATTTACTTCCAATATATATGTTGAATAGTACAACTGTTATAAAAGTTTGTTTTTGATAATATGTCGAGACTATGTTGGCGAAAGATTTTGTAAATTGTCTTCTGCTATTTTGCGAATCTCTAGGGGCGTGCAATTATTTATTTCGTCCTTTTTGTTGATAATTTGAAATTATTTATTGCATAAATCAGTCTGAATTTTAATCATAATTACATATAACACTGCCTATATTCAAATATTTAAAATGTTCACGAAGTTGGCCGAAGACAAGGCAAGGCCTTCACCGATATTCCGAAGACGTCCGAACACAAACGAAGTTTGCCGAAGCCAAGGCAAGGCCTTCACCCACATTCCGAAGACGTCCGAATACATACGAAGTTGGCCGAAGTCAAAGCAAGGCCACCACTGACATTCCGAAGACATCCAAACTCATACGAAGTTACAGTTTCCATAGACGTTCTAACCATAATATATAACACCGCCTATATTAAAATATTTAAAATGTTCAAACGAAACATGTCTCTCATTTTAAGCTTTTATGAACTTTTAATAACCAGAATAGAAAAAATAGTAAAACACACGTTTCATAACGCATTTTCCACACTTGTTCTTGTTCTTAAACGCGTGCGCAAAAATCGTGTGTTATGAAACTTGTAGTTTAATATACAATTTTTTTTTTGGTATGTGTGCCTAATTAGGAATTCTCCACAAAGTGACCCTGTCTGGACTTCTAACGGTAGTAGGGATTTAAAACACTTTGGTGAGAAAGTAAAAAGACATAAAGTAAGTGAAAAACATCTTAGTAACATGATAGAATATTCAGTTTTGGGAAAGGTGAATACCTATAATGTGCCAGCTAAACACTGCATATAGATAGATTAAATATAATTCAGCACAATGAAAACGTCAGTAAAAACAAACATACTCTTGGAAAATTAATAGACTGCATTAAGTTTTGTGTCATGTTTGAAATCGCTTTAATGGGCCATGACGAAACACAGTGCGAATCCGGGGATCTTTCGTGGATTGGTTAATTTATTGGTAGGAATTGACAGCACCCACAAGTCTATATAAGAGTTTTTATAGGTTTGTCAAAAACCATTCAAAATGAATTGCTGGACAGTATCTATGAAGTTTCTCGATGACTCATTGCCCACGGGCGCACTACTGAAATTTTGTATTTTTAAAAGTGTTTAATTTTATTTATATAAGTGGATAACAAGTGATCTATACAATACAATAGTAATAAATCAAAATATTCGAATTGCGTTTATCTCTAATATTTGTATCCAACATATTTAAAGGCAGAATTGATTGCCCCGAAAACAATCGCCTCTATATATTGAATAAGATGATTATACTGTTAAATACAAAGTTTGGTATTAATACAGTGGCGGCGCGTAGTTCAATAATTTGAGGGTGCACAACCATAGAATAGAAGAGAATATTGTTGGCAAATCGCCGGAGGCGAAATATTTTTTGGGGACACGCCCAAAAAATACTTTTTTGGGGCTATTAAATCGTAGAAATTAAAGAAACACTAAGAAATGAAGTAACTTACCTCGCTGAGTATTTTGGACTCGGCAAAAAAATTGTTTTTATATAGGTATAAATATATAATAGTTTTTATATATCACAAACACGTTTTGTATTGAAAATCAATTCTTCTCCTTTTTTGAGATAAATTGTTCAATAACCAATTCATTAAAATTAAGAATTTCTTGAATCATGTGTTTCTCAATACTTAACAGTCTATTTTAGCCCACTGTACTTCTAAGGAAAGTTTTTATTCGGTTTAGTGTGGAGAAACAACAACCTATACATAAAAAGGGAGACAGGTGTGATCTCCATAATTACCGGCGGTAATACCTGGTTGACTTCTTATGTCCAATGTATCTAACATACCAGAAAAGTTTTCCGAAAACACATCAAAATCCTTCTGTGGGGTCGGTAAAGCACTACCAACACAGCGGAGTGAGGTAATTTTGAGATCAATCGCACATATCTCAATTGTTTTCTTTGTGTGAAATTTTTCCTCGTGAAGTTTGCAACAGCCCCACGCTTATTTACTTCACGGCAACTGACGGCATCTAAAACATGATGCAACGGTATATCTTTATAATATAATTAAAATACCAATACTGCCCCAAAGTTGGGCAACATAATGTAAAGGAACACCCCAATTTGCCGACTATAACTCAATTTCTCTCAGGGCGGTTTGGGTTTATCAGAAATGCTTAATAAAGAGGGTTCCTAACCATTAATTAAAATTAATAAAAAGAAAAATACCATTGAAACTTTAAATAATACTTATATTAAAATCAATGAATCACACATATAATTTTAACAGATAACGAACAATCTCATACAAACATAAAAGAGATCAAATTTATTTAAAAGACAATTTGAATACAATTTTATAAATGCCAAACAGATATAAATCTTTTTGTATATTATTCAATATAGTCAGATATCAACAACGGATGCCAGAATTTACTACGTATGCTTTATACACGTTTTGTGTATTATTATTATATACATACAACGCTGCTAATACAGATTAAATTACATTCTCCTTATTAGAACGGAGATGATATTTATTTGATAACTTTATTCATAATCTTTTAAAAATACCTTATAACAAAGTTTCTTTCTTCGCTCTTCAGTGATGTCTATCTTCCGTAAAATCTTCTTTTTCTTGCGATGTTTTCATCGGCATCATTTGTTGAGTGGTCACGATCCTATGGTGACGAATTCCCTTGCTCTGCTTACTGGAGCACAATATATTCTTTTATTAAACTTTTAACACCGTGCACATTTACTCTTTAAGTGCTACTTTAATCACTATTTTTGTAATAACAATTCTTATTATTGTTATCCAATTAGTTATAGGAGTGTAGGTTCTCCTTCTTATTTTTATAACATTTAACAAATAATATTACTTGACGATCTATTAGTCGTGAATTCGATGACTTCTTTATGAAGTCCCTCAGTCGAATTTCTGCCGACTTGGGAGTTCACTGTCCGACTTGAATAAAATCTAGCGGTTGACTCTTGCAGTTTCCAGCGCGTGTTTTCATTTTATGTTGAACCGCCGGTGGTTCCCCGTTTTTCCATATAGTTCGGTTGTTCCCACTTAAGTTTCTCACACACACTCTTTTATGTCGGCGAATGTTTATCACAACTGTAGCGTTTATTTCACTGTTGTAAACATTCGGCGCCACAATTCTTAGAACTAAACACATACTAAACTTATGACTAATATTTACTTAATAATACCATAACATATTCATTGATTTTAATTATTATTTTTCTTCAAAATATTAAATCCTTAAAATTAAAGTTTATAAAATTAATAAATGAAATAGTATGTACCATTACAATGACAACCTGAAGTTCTGTATTTTGAGCGATTGAATTTTAATATACCAAGATCAACTACTAAAGCGACAATGGGGAACGCAAAGTATTCGAACAATGCTGATGATTAGCCTTTCTACTACAAAATATATGAAAATTTATATTAAAGAATTAGATTTCGAACTCTAACTAATTTTATACCTAATGAAATTTTTACCGACTATAACCGGGCCTTAAAACTAAATGACAGTTTGTCAAAAATAACAACAGAAAATTCCGTACATATCAAATGATTTTTATTACAATGAAAATTACATATTCTTTGGCTAATTAATATTAAATGTACAGTTTGTGCAATTGGAGATATTTATTCCATGTGTTGCTGTACTTGCAGAATTATTAATTGCAGGCAAATAGTTCATAGGAACTAAAATATCGTAATTTAAATTATCATTTGCAATAGAATTATTAGATAGATCTGGGAAGATGGAGTGAGGAATTTTGTTTTCATTTTCTAGAGAATCCTCTAGGTAACCTTCAGCAACGGTGGAACTTTTCCAGCCCCCATGTCGCTTAATTGAGAATAAGCTTGCACCAGAATCTGCTAGCAAAGTAGCGGATGAACGTCGGAAGTAATGTCCCGTATAAGATTCTGGATTCGGCAATTTCAAAAACATTGCTATAATTGCACGAATTTATTCTAACCGCTTGACTTGTGCATTTATTATTAGCGTATTTAATAAATAAACGTCCATGTTTTATATTAGATGGACGTAATGCTTTGTATTTGCGATACAAGTTTATATATGAGCCAATAACGGTAAATATTCTTTGAGTATTGGTTTTAGTATCTGGTATAGTAACTACTAACACATTACCTTTATCTTCAATGTCATCCACAGTCATACGGCATAACTCTTCCCGGCGACAAGCGCCAAATATACCCATAACAACAGCTACTTTGAACATCATATCTTTTTCATCTGATGCTTCAGAAATAAATCTATCAATTTCTTGTCTTGTCAATATTTTTGATTTTCTTGGTCGGTAACCTTCTCCTTTCCGTTTCAAAAATGCAATAAGTTTATAATATTTACTAATTTCAAGGTTGTCTTTTATATTTAGCAAAAGTTTTATCATCGAAAAATGTGACCAAAGAGGAGAAGATTTCCAAATTTTAGACCTTTCTTTAAAATATGCTTGTAGAACATTTTCGCAAAATTTACCTATCACATTATTGCATCTGCACCATTCCATAAACCTTTTGTACGCAATTTCATATTGTTGCCTAGATTTTGTGGGCAACAAATCTAATGTCGCTTTATCAGAGGCTTCAATTATTGCACTCATCTTTTGTACAAATTGCGACAAATTAATTTGACGTAATTTAACGGTTGCTTCCAGCAGTGGCGTAGATAAAAAATTTAGGCCCCCCCGCAAAATTTTTAGGGGGCCCTTCCAAAATACTTGTTTCGAGATAGTAGCATAGAATGTGAATATCGGAGTAATTATAATAAATTTATTTTATAATAAAAAAATCTAAATTATATTTAATTATTTATTTTATAATAATACATTTGGAAACACAAAAATGCTAATTAGAAGACAAAATGCCGAAACGTCTTTTTTTCAATAGTAGGAAATTTTCAACTAACTCTTCCAAATCAACGGACCTACTTTGTTCATGTTCAATACTTATAACAGCCAAGGCACTTAACCGAACTTGTTTAATGGTGCTGCGTAAATAGGTTTTAATTAATTTTAATTTCGAAAACGATCTTTCTGCTGTTGCTGATGTTACCGGTAGTGTTAAATATAACTGAAATAGTGTAGGGGAAAGTGTTCCACAATGAAACATTTCAAATAATTTTGAAATTCGCGCGAACTGCAGCTTGCCGGTAACATAGGCTGCGTCTTATAACATACCAAGACTGTAACTGACGGTTATACTGTGATTGCTGTGATGTTTTATAATTTTTCTGCTCAAGGAACTTTTAAGGTGAGCGTAAATTTTGTGTCGCATTATTTTGTAAATTTATTTCGAAATCATGCATGCATTTAATGTAGATCAAGTGTTGGAGATTTGTTATGGACCTTATAGGTTATGATGTTCAATAGCCGCCAATGGCGTAACTGCCGGGGTTTAGCGCATATACCTCAATCTTTATATGGTTGCAAATTTCCACAATGAGACAAATATTTTGTTCCTCGATGAAACATTGTCTCATTGTGGAACACGACATTCTTTGATTTATTTACTCTCAATTAATTAAAATTCTTCTTCCAGTAAACGTAATGGCACGTGGCAGAATAAGAAAAACAAATAAAGGAGCTTTTTCCGAAGAAGCTATGACGGCTGCAGTGAATTTAGTTTTGCAAGAACGTATGCCGTTACGACAAGCTGCAGAACGTACAGGTGTCAAATATCAAACATTATTCAGATACGTAAGAAAACAAAAAAGTGCTGGTGACAATGTAAGAGTGAGAATGACGCCAAAGTATAATAGCAGAAGAATTTTTAATGAGGAACAGGAGGAAACTATAGCACAGTATGCCATAGAATGCGCAAAAATGTGCTATGGAAAATCAAGGAAAGACATACGAGTACTGGCTTATGAACTAGCTGTGGCTAATGTGGTGACTATTCCACCTACATGGCAACAGAATAAAAAGGCTGGCATGGAATGGTTACATGGGTTCATCGCTCGTCATCCTACTTTAAGCATTCGGCAGCCAGAGGGATGTAGTCTTGCCAGAGCTACCTCATTCAACCGACATAATGTTGCTTTATTTTATAAAAATTTAGAGACAATTTATAATCGTACAGAAGCCTTCACAAATGGAACACGTGTATTTAACCTAGATGAAACAGCAATCACGACTGTACAAAAATCACGGAAGATTGTTGCTAAAAAAGGAAGTAAGCAAGTTAGTTCTGCCACAAGCGGGGAACGAGGTATCTTGGTAACAACGTGTTGCATTATTAGTGCTAATGGTAATTTTTTACCGCCTGTAATGGTTTTTCCAAGAAAAAAGTTTAAGGAACACATGTTACATGGAGCCCCACCTGGCACCTTAGGACTAGCAACGTCTTCAGGATGGATGACAGTTGATCTGTTTGTTGCTGTAATAAAGCATTTTATTCATTACACTTCTAGTAGCATAGAAAACCCATCGTTACTCATCATGGACAACCATGAGAGCCATTTGTCAGCTTATGTTCTAGAAATAGCTAAAACCAACGGTGTAACAATATTAACTTTACCACCACACTGCTCACATAAATTGCAGCCCTTAGATGTGGCAGTGTTTTTTCCATTCAAAAATTTTTACAACGCTGCAATGGAGTCATGGCTCCTTAGACATCCTGGGCGTCCAATCACTATATACGATATTGCTGAATGTGTTGGCACCGCATTTCAAAGGGCTATGACACCTGCCAACATATCATCTGGATTTCAAAAAACGGGAATCTTTCCCTTTGATAAACATATATTTACAGACGATGATTATGCTTGCAGCAGCGTAACCGACAGCGAAAATGAAGGAATGGAAAATGTGGCACCTACACCTGACATCTCAAATTTGGCAGAAGTTGTGGAAAATGACAATCAGGGAACCTCTGCTAACAGCATAGAGAAACAAACTGGCAGCTCAAATTTGGCAGAAGTTGTGGAAAATGACAAACAAGAAACCACTGCTAACAGCATGGAGAATCAAACTGACAGCTCAAATTTAAGAGAAGTGGAAATGGACCATGGAGAAACCTGTGTTGCACCAGCTATGGATGCAACAGTTTCTTCCGATCGAAAGACGTTTATATCACCACAAATTTTAAAAGGATATCCCAAAGCAGACAACCTGAAACGAAAAACAAGATCCCGAAATAAGAAAAGCATAATTGCTACCGATACTCCAGAAAAAATGCTATTGAAGCAAAAGCATTAGAAAGGGAGAGGAAAGCTTTGGTATCCACTAGACAAAAGCAAGGTAGAGCTACTGGAAAAAGAAAGTTGGTTGAATCTTCTAGTGATGATGATGATGCTAATGTGATTTTTGACGATAATTCATCTGATGACGTGGATTTTCTTGATACTGGCTTCGATACATTTCCAGAATTAGAGGAATCACCAATAGTTGGAAATTTTGTTCTTGTACAATTTAATAAAACAGTTTTCTATGTCGCTAAGATCATAAAAGATAAAGATGCTAATGGGGACTACGAAGTTAGCTATCTTAGAAAAAGTGTTAAGTGCAGTAAGAGCTTCGTCTTTCCACCAGAACAGGATATCGCCTTAGTTCCAGAAAACGACATTAAAGTCATTTTAGCACAACATATATTTGTAGGACAAACAAAGAGACAACAACGTTTCTACAAATTTGAAATTAATTTTGGTACTCTTGATGTCCGTTAAATGTTATGTTATTCCATTAGGAATGTCTTTTTGATACATTGTATAGTATGATTATGTTGCTACAATTATACTGGAATAAAAGTTTTACATTACGTAGCTCTTATTCAGCTTTTTTAATTGTTTTAAACACTGTTTCATTGTGGAACATATGTTGTTCCACAAAGAGACAAAATCAAGTAAATTAAAAAAAAATCATAAAAATTTTAAAATCAGTTTTTCTATTGTTTTGGTATTTACAGATGTTAATACAAACATTAAGGTTTATATTTACTAAGCTAAACAGAACTGATGTTTTAAAAGAAGGTGACAAAAAAACAAAAAGCAAATTTTGTCTCATTGTGGAACACTTTCCCCTACATAGATCTGGAAGACTAGTTGCTAAACATGCATTTTCCACTATTAATAAATTGGCTAAGTCCTTAATAGAAGATTTTTGTTCAATTTCATTAAACAAAACAGTCTTAAGATTAATTAATTGAATCGGCAAATCTTCTGAAAAATCAATTCCATATTTGCTCAGAATATGTCTTCCGTATTCCACTATTTCTTCATTCGTTAACTTAACAAATTTTGAGGGATTAAGAAACGAGAAAAGGTTTACAACTTCATTTATGGAGTAAAATCTTCTAGATAATTGGTTGATAATAATATCAAGTGACGCATTAAAAACTTCTACTTGAAATTTTTTTTATCGCGTTAGGCATTACACAGTCGTTTTCACATTCATCAAAAAACTTTTTAATTCTCTTCTGGCGTTTATATTTTATCATAGACTGAATATTCCAAGATTCTGCTAGATTTTTAGCTTCTTCTTCTAATTTATCAAAACTTTGTCGCAGTTCTGTCAAGTTTTCTTGACCATTATTAAGCAATTTGCACGTCTCTTCTAAATCACATGAAGGGCTATGAAGTTGCTTTGAAATTAAATTAACAGTTTCGAGGATTTTACTCTGGAAAACTAGCAATAGAATAAAATCATAATTATCCATTTTATTCTGCAGAGACTTTGCTTCATTTCTGTCATTTTGCTTTTTGCACACCAGGATAAAATTTGACAAACATTGCATTACAGACTGATAATTATATTTTATTGACAGTAAGCATTCAAATCTAGAAGACCATCTTGTTACGCACAGCTTTTTCAGTGTGTACTTAATTTTACTTCCATGTGGTGCAGCTTGATGGAGGACATGCCAGCGTGGCAAGCTTTCACTAAAAAACACATAAATGCTTTGCAAAAGATCATAAAAACTCTGTAGTTTAATGATGTTTTTGACAGAATAATTTAAGACTAGGTTCAAATTATGAGCTGAACAATGAATATAATCAGCTGTAGGAACTCGATTCTTAATTCTGGCTTGTAAACCATTATATTTTCCAGACATATTAGCAGCCCCGTCGTATCCTTGCCCTCGACAATTTTCTATTTTAATTTGAAAATTTTCTAAAGTAGTTAGAACAACAGCTTCTAAACTCTGTGAATCTTGTTCGGTTAGCTCTATAAATCCAATAAATGATTCCTTTATTTCTAGAGTGTTTTGTTTATTTGAATTTTTCTTCATACTTGTATACCTTATAACGAGACTTAGTTGGTCCTTCTTGGATATGTCTTGTGTTGTATCAATTATAAGGGAAAAGAAAGGAGCTTTATTAATATTTTTCGTTAATTTTTTTAAAGCGGTTTTAGCCAAATGTACAATTATTTCATTTTGAATATCGGGGCTTAAGTATTTGTTTCGAATATTAGTGCTTGACAAATGAGCTTTTAGAACAGGGTCATAACGTGCTATCAAGTCAATAATATTTAAAAAGTTACCACTAGTTGCTCCAATTTCTTTAACATTTTCTCGATGTCCTCGTAATGGCATATTGCAAATTGATAATGTTCTTATCACATCACATATTCTTATTAAAACTTCTTTAATTTTTTCATGACCACTTATTTGACTATCAATGGTTTTGTTTTTTTCCCAAGTACTATAAACTATGCATGCTTGCAAATGAGCATCACTTCCCTCGTGGATTTTAATTTTTTTACTTAAACCCTTCCAGTCATTAATTGTGCCCTTACACCAATTTACTGATGCTTCATTACTAGAGAACATCCAACATGGTTGACAGTAAACACTATTCAACTTTTGGGAATAACATAACCAAAAGCGATCGATTTTTTGACCAGTTTTAGTTTTAATGGTATAATAATCACTACTGAACGCTCTATTATTGTCTTTATTCCTTGGAAACGGTCCCATAGGCTTATTTGGCCTTGCAGTAATAATTATTCTTTTTAAGTCGTCGGAAAGTGATTCCGAAAATAAGGCTCTGTCGGTGTTGAAATATGTTGAATCCTCCTGATTGCAATCGATTTCATTTTTTTCCAGAACTATATCTAATTTTTGTTCGATTATAACATTTTCGTATGGTTCAACATTTTCATCTGATGCAGATGTACTAGCTGTTGAAGCACTTTCAAAAAAACTGCTAATCTTCGGTAATTTACGCAATTTTACAACATTTGCTTGTTTCAATTTTCGTTTTTGTGCACCACTCATATATTTTCTTTCGCTCATCTTATTTTGAATACTTCGAACTATACACTTTGGTACACGTTAATTTACTTAGTTAAATTTTTTAAATTAGTATACGTACATATGCTAATCACTAATTCGTCACAAAAGTTAATGCACTAATACAAATAGAATTTATTTTCACAATTCGAACAAACTCGCTGTTAAAATAAAACTGAAGGAATGGAAATAATTTTTCGTATTTATTCAGTAAAATATTTTTTGTACCAGTAGTAAAAAATCATAGCATTTTTACACGTAACAAAGCGCCACGAAATGACATTTCACGACCTGGAACTAATAAGAGGTAAATAATGAGGCCATTATTGACCTAGGGAAATAATGAAAACAAATAAAACGAATGCCGCAACCATGCACTCATGCTTGTAGTAGTAGTAGTATGTCAAGTTGTGAACCGTCAAAATAAATAACTCTATTTTAGGCACAATTTTAGGTTAACAATACCAGAATTATAATATACGTTTATTTAGCAATTGCTATTAATTTTATATTTTCTAACAATACTTTGTTGTTTACATGAAAAAAAAAAGCCTTTGTCTATTAATACATAAAATATGTATGATAGTATAATATGGAATCAATATATCACCTAACTATTACAGATGCAAATAATTATTTAATTCATATTGAAAATTCCTGTATATATTGCAGGTGTGGTTGCGTAAGTAGATGTAGGTAGATCTTGTAACATACATTCTATATTTTTTTTATTTACTAGGGAATCTTCGATATAACCTTTAGCTACAAAGTGGTTCCATTATTACAAACTTTTGAGACGTACCATTTTTGCTATTGTGGATGTGAATAACAATTAAATTATCTCTCATGATGACATCAGAAATTAATAAATTACACAGCTCATCACTTCGGCATGCACCAGCAACACCAATTACAAGACCAGTCTACAGAGATATAAATTATCAATAATTTCAAAGTATTAATATATAAACATACTATCTTAGTTGCAATGTAACATATGTCGGGTACCTCAGTAAAGAATTTTATAATTTCCTCGAGTAAATACTAATGATTTTTTGGGCTTATAATTTTAAGTTTTTCTTTTTAAAAAGGTAACTAATTTAAAATATTTTGATATGTTAATATTCTCTTTTAGGCCAAGTGTAGCTTTCAACATTGAATGTTGCGCCCATAAAGTCGAGGCTTTTTTATTTTTTGAATATTCATGAAAATAAGCCAGAAGTACGTTTTCAGAAGTTACTACTGTATATTTGGAATTATACCATTTTTTAAATTCTGTAAATGTTTTCATGTATAAGTGATTGTGATTAGATTTATGCGGAAGCAAGTTCTCAGCTGCCTGTTCTGCAATCTCGCGCATTTCAGGTGGTGTACATCTAAACTCTTTAGACATTATAAATGGAATGAAAAATAATCTAAAAAATACTTGACTTTAAGTTTCAGCATTTACGTCAAAACTTATTTGTAAACATCAAAATATAGCCTACTTATTTGTTTACATGAAGTTTTATTACAAGGGCATTCTTACATATATGAGTAAATTTATTCATAATTATTAAGGTTTTAAGGTCCAATTAGACTACTGGTACAAAAAATAGTATACATACTACGGTTGAGAAGACTATTATTGCCCTTGTGGCTTAAATTCCTCGGCGCTTTGCGCCTCGGAATTTAATCTCGCCACTCGGGCAATAATAGTCATCTTCTCAACCTTGGTATGTAATATACTATTTTTACAACTAGGTCATTAAACCAAATGTGCAAATGCAGTTTTATGAAATAAACGTGCCTTTTCATAATTTCGTAATTTTATGTATTAGTTTATGTACCTACAATCTATATGCATAACATAGTCATATAACTTCATAGTACATGTAAAATGCAAAATTATTATCGTTGTCTGTCTCTAATGAATTTGCATTTTTTTTTTAGCTCATGAATTTTATACGGACTATATATTACCTACTTGTTAGAAAGCATTTGTGACATCTGTTGTAAAACTGTAAGAATGTGCAGGTCAAAAGTTAGGTAAAAACATGAACCTTTTTTTATATGGACCTGTGTTAAGGCAGAAAATGTAGTCATACTGTGGGTTTCTATATAAGTAGAGATATTTCATTTCTTTTAAAGAAAGAGCAAATTGTCAATACCAGATGTGATATTTTCTTGGAACTGAAAGAGAAATACGAACAATAAAAAAATAAAACTGGACGAACGTTATCAGAGTAAGAAATACAAATACACGTACTGTTATAATTTTTAACACAAGAAAACAAGTACATATAAAATAACATACACATTTTTTATACATGAAGGATAAAACAGAAATAGTTTTGTAAATTTCATTACTAGTGTGGGGCCCTGAATTTTTTGGGGGCTCCCCGCATTGCGGGCTCTGCGGGCGCCTTATCTACGCCACTGGCTTCCAGTTGTGTTAAAACGTATTCATGAGCTGTCAGATTTGGTCAGTGGAGTTTCATTATATTTTATAATAAAAATTGTCTTTGTAGAAAAAATATTGTACGATACATGTATTAAAAATGCTATTTTATTTCACTCGTAAATTGCGACACTCGCTAATGCTCGTGCCGCAAACTTTTACTCGTGAAATAAAATCGCACTTTTAACACTTGTATCGTAAATAACTATTTTAGTTAGGAGGTTTAATTTCCAAAATGTAATATTTTTTCTTTTGGTTGAGCTAAACGTTTACATAAAAAAATATGTTGTTAAATTAGTTAGACTTTTTCAACACATTTTTTACTCTACTTTCTTAGTCGGTACCAAAACAGAATCGAAAATATCACTTGTACCTAGTTTGTGATGGGGATTCTGGTGTATTTTAACTATGTACTTCCCCGCATTATTTATGATATGTCACTTATTTGTTTTTATTTTTATCTTTGTCATAGGACTAAATGCTCTTGCCTATCGGACTGATTTATGTACCACTAAGATTAAGATTTTTCTAGGTCACCACGGTTGCTCAGAAGTAAAAAACGCACTGCATAGTGTGGGAAAGAAGAAACAACGTTAAAAATCAAAATATAATAATACCCAGTGAAACAATTGACAAACAAACATGAGAGTGATTATTTTTACCTGCGACATTGTTTGTATATTTGTCTGCGTTTTTTTATATGTATCAGTTTATTAAAATTCTACAAAACTATAACTATACTTAAAACAAAGATTAATATAAAATCAAGAGGGAAAAAAAATCTTTATTATTATTATTACTCTTTAACAAAATACAACAGTGTGTCTACTATACAGAAGCACTTTTATTGGAAATCTAATTATTTTTAAAATTATCTCATGTTAAAATTTATGAGAAATGTGGGTTAAGTAAGACAAACAGGGAACATAAAACAGAGTATCTTACTACTTATTTAGCAATTTTAAATACTTTACTTGTACTATAGCAGTGGTTCCCAAAGTGGTCCAGGTGGACCCCCAGGGGTCCATAGGAGACTACACAGGGGTCCACGTAGACGTGAAAAGAAAACAGGGGTTCACAAGTTGTAAGTGGGGGTCCACTAAAAATTTTCTGATTTTCATAATAAAGAACAAAAATTTTGGCTTAGATTTACCTATCAACGTAGGCAGGTAGCATCATTCACTAGGTAGGTACTCAAAAATATTCGAGACTCTGTTCAAACACAGAATTGAATAGAACAATAGATAATAGTACAAGTGTACACCACATGTGGAGACTTGCAAAGTGCCGCCCGTGCTCCCGCTCGTCCGGAATGCTTGTTTAGACCTGCAAAGGGATGAAATGCGACTTGCGCTGTGCTTGCAATCTACATTAGTATAAATACGAATGCCAAGAACAAAACGTTACTCATTTGTTTCCGGGACTTTGAACATAAAAGTGACTGTGAGTGAATCGATGTCAGTGTTTGCAGTGCCGGAAAAAGTAAGTATCTACCTATTTGTTATACATATTTTTATTGTATATTGTAATTTATCAATCATATTATATTTGTTTTACCATTTGAGTGTAGTAAAAATTAAATACTAGAGATTATTCAAAACTTCTATAAAAGAACAAAAAGCCAGGAAAGATTAAACTTTAGGTACCTAGGTACTTTTTTGTTTAAAAATATTTTTTTACGCGACGACGGCGATTAATTAAAAGAGCGATGTTTCCGCGCGCATTTTGTTTTTTTTTATTGCAATAATTCTATTCTGTTGTGTTATAATAGCCATATTCTGGTAAAATCGCCTCAAAAACAAACATTTTTTTACAGATCACAACTGATACGGAAATTGGCTGAATCTAAGAAGAAATGTCGACAGTACAGTGTTGATTATTTGAAATTTGGTTTTCTTCCATCAACGGCAGACAAACGATTGCCCATGTGTCTTTTATGCAACAAAGTTCTGAGCAATGACTCTATGAAACCATCGAAGCTCGAAGACCATCTAAGAAGGTGTCATCCTGAAAAAATAGGTAAAGATCTGAAATACTTTCAAACATTGAAGGAAAAATATGAAAAGAGACCTACCGTAAGTAGTATGTTTGCTTCAACGTCTCAATGTAACGATGATGGCTTGCGGGCATCTTACAATATTTCGTTGCTTATAGCGAAATCTGTGGACGAGTCCACTTTGCCTGGTAATGAAGCATTATTATTGGCATATGCCGTGATCCCTACATTAGTCAGGCATTGTAAGATAAATAAATAATTATGTAATAGAATAAGTAAATAATTTATTAGTAGTAAGTGTAATTATGGAAAAATGTATCATGAGTTGCATAACCGCAACGGCGTAACATTATAATGTTAGGTAGATGACAATTAATAATTGTAACAAAATTTATTTTAAAGGTATAAAAATAAATACAAAAATAAAGTTCATGTATTCTATATTTGTAGAAACGAGGAGCACAAGATGCAATTTCAATATACAAAGACAGAACCAAATTTTATGCATTGTGTGAGAGTCGCATTAAATATTTTGAACAATAAACCACTATTTAAAATGAATAACGTATTAAGAATAAATAACAGAGAGAGAGTTATGATGAAAGATGGTGTAGTCAAAAGAGTTAGTCATTTGAATGCCGTAAAGTTATATGAAAAAGGTGAAATTAGATATTTACGAGATGAAAACATCTTTCATCATGAATAGACGTAAATTTGTAAGAGATTGTTATTTGTTCGACATTTTATGGTCACATTTAGTAACATGATATATACCTGACACTTATATCTAAGTATAATTTTAAAAGGAATATGTAAAAAGGTATATTATTTTCATTCGACACAATATAATGTGGAAAAGCTTCAGTGGCAGGTTTAAATCCAGTTTTATCCAGGAAAAATTCCGAAAATAACACATTAAAATTGGTTTAATATCATTAAAATCTACAAAGAAAAACAATGTTCAATATTGTTAACAGCTGCATACAAATCAACCTACAAGAAGACGAGGAAAGATGGTTCGAAGATATGGATGAAGTTGTCAGGGTCCAGGTTCATAATAACATAATTAATAAAAGGAGCATTCCAGTCGTATGCAATGTTTTTCCTGTTATTTTCAAAGGAAACGGCTGCAAAAGAAAAATACGAATAGTGTTAAATAGTGGTAGAAGAATATATTTAAATAATGATGAAAGAAGCAACGAATTCATCTATAAACATAATGAAGGATGGCGTTAATGAAAAGGAATGTACCTACCAAGATAAGAATATCGCAAATGTGCATTGACATTAACAATAACAAACAATTTAAGTGCGTGCATAATTTGTGTAATTTTGTAACGAAGTTCCTCGTTAATTGTACAAATTAACATTTTTAAGTCCATAATTAATTTATTTATCAATCTTAAATTAAATGTATGTGTGTTATTTTGTTCAAATATTGTATAAAGTGATTTGGATGGACCTGTATATATATTCATTTGTAATGATAATTCATGTTATTTGTTTATTTTCAATGGAAAAATACCGAATGTGTACGTCATGCTCAAAGTCGCGGTTCATGTCCGAGTCGTGCGCAAATTGTTGTGTTTTGAACAAGTTTTTACCTACAGACGTAGGGGGGTTTTCAGATATATAAAGGCCCCATCGCGTGTGTCTCGTTCATTTATTTCTCCTATCCATCCGATACCTGTACCTTTCTCTATTCAGCCTTGATGGCGTGAAAGAGTCTGGTTCAAATCCTTGGAAACGCACTACTTTCAGGTCTTTAGTACCGTGAAATGGTCGTTTCAAATCCGCTAAAACCGTCCGAATGTGTCTCTTTCATTCAGACCAAGGGTCGTGGGGAAAGAGCCACTTTACCGCTACAACCAGTATTCCCGTCTAAGTCAGGCTATTAATGCCGTGACTATATTTCCGCATTTAATATTTATTCTTTATTTCAGAGATGTTAAATTTCAAATATTATGTGTAAACGCGCCGAAAAATTCAAATAGATTATTCGCGCTTCGGAACCGCAATAAATATAGATACGTTAGCATTTCACCGCGTAGCTACTGGATAGATGTCCAAACCCGCACCGCTTTGATAATTTAAGTCACGATAAACTTGTAAAGATTCTTTCTGCGAGCATGACATAACACGGAAATAAGTTGTAGGACAATTTAAATTAATCTGAGTATGCATTTTTAACTCAAATTAACCGACACGTCATAATTCAAGTATAATTTTGTTTATATTAATAGATAAAAATGCACTAGGAACCGTAAATGATAGTTCAGGGGCTAAACATGTATGTATGTTCAAACTTAGTTTTAATCACGACTTAAAGAGGTCAGTGATGGGAATTTATTTGGTATTTGTTTATGCCGATATTTAGCAAGTCCGTTTATGTATATAAAATTGTAAATTGTATATAGCAATAAACAAAATTGTGTATTAATTGTTTAATATTGTTTTAGTAAAAATAAAGGTTAATTATTCTGTTCTTTTTCAAATAAGTTTCTACACGTGTTTCTTTTCTTTTACCGTTTAACAATGAGTTAGGAAACGTAGTATTTTCAGTGAGCAATAAGATATGTTAAAACAATAAGAAGTACTCACGTTTTTCTCCGCTGTGCTAGTTGTAGAGCCTTTGGTCTTTTGTCTCCAAGACACAACACTTCAACCGCCATATTTATATTTATAAACAAAGCCGGCCGTACGAGTTAACATCGATGTCACACGGATTAGACGTTAACAATTCGTAATATTGATGCCTGAGTATATAGGCAACCAGAAGTGCTGTGTATTTTGGTGGCATACAGAAGACATATCTTATACCGGTTCGTTTGCTCTGGTGTTACATAAGCTAGTGGCACCATGTTATAATAAAAGCAAGCGAGCCATGTTATAAGTGGCGCCCATAACGTTAAGGCCATGTTTTAAGAAATTTAAAAATTAATTCAGGCAAGATTTAGATAAATTAAAAATCCGACATTAAATTCCGCCGTGTTTTAAAAACTGCTTGACTAGTTTAACAGTTTTCCGCCAGAATATATGTATACTTATTTTTTAAACAAAAGATAGGAAAAATTGATACACAATTTATATACATACACAGGGATACATATTCTTTATTAATTGTGAGGGGATAAAAGGATAGGAGAATAAATAGCAACTAAAATACGTTTTTATTTTTTTTATTTGGTACATTATAAATTATAAAATGTCTGATTCAGATAAAGGCAAAAATCCAAACCCTCTTGGGTGGATATATACCTTGAAAAAAGAGGACTTAAATGCCGCAGCAGAGTCTTTAGGGTTAGACGCTACCGGAAATGTAGAAGATGTACGTAAACGCATTAGCACCTTTTTGAAAGAGGGTAAGACGGGTTCCGCGAATAAGGGAAACATTCCGCCGCCAGTAGACACTAACGTTCAGATTTCTTCCGCTGAAATCTGTACTCAAATAAGGAAATGGGGTATTCATTTTAATGGCAGCTCGGACGCTGTATTTTTCTTGGAAAGAGTCAAAGAACTTCAAGTATGTTACGGGATTAAAGATGAACATATGCTCCACGCGTTGCCTGAGCTTTTTAGGGACAAAGCACTGCTTTGGTTCCGAAATAATAAAACATTATGGGGTACATGGTACGAATTCTTAGAAGACTTTAAACTTCAATATCTTCCGCCCCGGTATAGCTTTTCAATTGAAGAAGAAATACGCGCTCGTTTGCAAAAACCGAAGGAATCTTTTAAAGATTATTTAACCGCCATATTAACGTTAATGAGACGCGGCCGAGATATGTCCGATGGTGATAAATTGGAACGTGTATATGGTAACATGTCACCCAGTTACAGAATGTATATACGTAGGGACGCGATACAATCTCTCAGGCAATTGTCTAAACTCGCTGCCGACTATGAATTACTGCTGGAAGAGCAGGCGCGCTTTTGTAAGAAAGAAAGTACGCTATCAGCACCGGAACGCCCGCCCAGCGATAAACCCAGTACTTCGCGTTCACATCATTTGTCGTATGTCGCTCAGGATAATAAGCCTCGCCAATTTCCTGTACCGCCGTCGCCATTACAAAAGTTATCACATCCGGAAAGCCGCTGTTGGCGATGTGGCAAGGAAGGCCATACGCGTAGTCATTACCGTAACCCATTTAAAATGTTTTGTTCACGGTGTGGCAAATTAAATGTACGTTCCGTTGACTGCCGATGCCAGGGAAACGCCGAGAAGGGCGGTCTGCAGGCAAAGACCGTCCGCAAGCAGTAAAACCGCCTGAATCCGCAAACACGTGTATTAGAGACTCGACAATACCGGATAACCGCGTGTGGATCCGCGTGTGGATCCGCGTGCACATTCATAATCAGAATTTACGAGCCCTCGTAGACAGCGGAGCTACTTCTTCGTTTTTATCCGAATCACTAGTTGCCCGGTTGTTGAAAAATAATGACCAACGTGTCTTGAATAGAAAATCCAAAGTCCGCCTCGCAAATGGAGACGTTATAGAGTCACCTGGCTCAGTTTTATTACCGGTGCGCATGGGTAGCCGAACTACAGACGTTAATTTTGTAATTATGCCGAAGAGCCCGTGCTCAGTCATCTTCGGAATTAATTTTCTTAAGGAAATTGGGGCTGTTCTTGATTTTTCCGAAAGGAAACTGTACTTTAAGGGAGACAATGCAGTCTTTGCCGCGAGCTGTGGGATCTCCGAAGTACAGGACCGCCAAGAAACCGTTTTAAAAAAATTCCTTGAACAAGAATTAAGTAAGTTTACTACCGTGCCTGGTCGGACGAATTTAATACGTCACACAATCCGTTTGCAACCGAATACCGCCCCAATAAAACAAAGATATTATCCATGCAACCCGAAGAAGCAAGCACTGATCGACGCCGAAGTGGACAAGATGTTACAAGACGGTATAATAGAACCCAGTAACAGCCCGTGGAGTTCTCCTATCGTCGTGGTCACGAAAAAGAATGGTGGCGTTCGGTTCTGCGTCGATTTCCGCAAAATTAATTCCGTATCGATTAAAGATTCGTATCCTTTGCCGTACATTTCGAATATTCTTGACAAGCTCCGCGATAGTAAATATTTTTCGACGCTTGATCTTAAAAGTGGGTACTGGCAAGTGGAGTTAGAAAAAGATAGCAGACCCGTGACAGCTTTTACAATTCCGGGAAAGGGCCTATTTCATTTTGTGTCATTACCGTATGGATTACATAGTGCGGGAGCGACGTTCCAGCGCCTGTTAGATTCGGTGATAGGTCCTGAGATGGCGGAATACGCATTCGTATATCTGGATGATATTATTATTTTGGGCAAGACTTTTGAGGAGCATTTGGAAAATTTAAGTAATGTTTTCACGCGTTTACGGGAAGCAGGCCTCCAACTCCAACCTGACAAATGTACTTTTGCCGAACAGGACATAAAATATTTAGGTCATGTTGTAACACCGGACGGTATCCGTACAGACCCGGACAAGATCGCCGCTATTTTAAATGTACCTCCGCCGCGAACCAAGAAGGAAATACGTGGTTTTCTGTGACAAACGTCGTGGTACCGTCGGTTCGTACCAAATTTCGCACAACTTACCGTTCCGCTCATAAAATTGATTAAAAAAGATGTGCGTTGGGAATGGACGACGGAACAAGACGCCGCATTCGCCGCCGTAAAGAAAGCGCTGACCGAGAGCCCAGTTCTCGCGTGTCCGGACTTCTCCAAACCATTCCAATTGCATACCGACGCCAGTGAGAAAGGTTTGGGAGTCGTTTTAATACAAATAATAGAGGGTGCCGAAAGAGTGATCGCCTACGCCAGTAGGACTCTAAGTAAGGCAGAATTTAATTACTCGACGACCCAAAAGGAAGCCCTTGCCGTTGTCTGGGGTATCAAAAAGTTTAAGTATTATTTAGAGTTTTACCAATTCACCGTTATTTCTGATCACCAGTGTTTAAGGTTCCTGAATGACTTGAAGAATCCGTCAGGACGACTCAGTCGATGGGCTGTCGATTTACAGCAATATGATTTCGTCATTCAGTACCGAAAAGGAGCGATGAATAATTTAGCCGATTCCCTGTCCCGTGCACCGCTTCCTTTTAAACACGAAACCGATGAAGACGCCTGTGCCTTGTTGGAAGAAACGTCTTGTTCTTGGTATAATAAGAAAGTTTCGGATGTTCAATCAGATCCTGAAAAACATCAAGAATACCGATTAGAAAATGGCAATTTATACAGACACATACCTGATACACAACATACCGAGGGAGTGCGCGCATGGAAATTGTGCGTAGCTACACCTGATAGAAACGACGTCCTGAAAGAGATACATGACGCTCCTGAAGCTGGACATCTTGGGGTCGCCAAAAGTATAGCGAGAGCCGCTTCATTATACTATTGGCCAGGGATGTTTAGAGACGTCCGCCGCTACGTCAATCGGTGCCAATCCTGTAAGCAATATAAATTTAATCAGGGAAAACCGCTAGGCCAGATGTTGTTCTCACCTGTTGATTGCCCGTGGGAACAAGTGAGTGTGGACCTCCTCGGACCTTTTCCGCGTTCCAAGAGAGGATTCACTTCGTTACTGGTAATACATGATCGATTCACCAAATGGGTAGAGTGCCAGCCGCTACGCTCTGCCACTTCACGAACCGTTATCCAGGCGTTGAAAGAGAAAGTAATATATCGTTTTGGTTGTCCGAAGATCCTGTTGGCTGACAATGGTCCGCAATTTGCCAGTCACAGTTTCACCAGTTATCTCAATGGATTAGGGGTCAAGATAAAATTTAATGCTCCGTATGCTCCGCAATCGAACCCTGTGGAAAGGACAAATAGGGTATTAGGACCTATGATTGCACAATACATTAATAAAGATCATAGAGAATGGGACCAATACCTACCTCAGTTTGTGTTCGCCATCAACACCGCTAAACATGAGTCTACAGGATTCACACCTGCTTTTCTTAATTTTGGTAGAGAACTCATGCCGCCGAGCTCTCTGCGAAGAACCGCTGATGGGCAGTTAATGGATCCTGCTCGACCGAACACCGAAGAATTGGCCCAAGAATTGTCGAAATTGGACGACTTTTTCAAGATCGTCAGAATAAAGTTGGCTCAAGCGTTCCAGAGACAAAGTAGGCCCTATAATCTGAGACATCGTCCTTACCGCCCTCAAATTGGACAATGGGTATATCACCAGAGTCATAATTTATCCGACGCCTCCAAGAAATTTACCGCAAAACTTGCTCCAAAATTTGAAGGTCCCTCTAAAGTTATCCAGATCCTGTCCCCGTCTGTTCTTATGTTACAGGTACCAAACAGACGAAAACCAGTGAAGGTCCATGTGAAAGACATCAAGATTCCGTCCGCAGACGAACTCCAAACCGATCTTCCACCTCCAAATCCGCCGGAAGTAGTGGGGGAAGGCCAGGAGGATATTTAAGCTCGTGTGTACTGCCCAGTGTACACAGTCGATGCGATGGGCACTTCTAAGAAACCAGGGAAGACGACCACTCCCCGTCCGTTGGTATCTCCGCCGCCATCCGCCATAGATGAACGATATCGTGCGTTATGGGGTACACCGCCTGGGTTGAAGACGCCCGAACGCCCAATAACGCCTCGTTATTTGGTTTCACCAGCAACAGTTGCCCTCATGGAGGAAAAGTACCAGACGTACTGTTGTCAGACACCTCCCAAGCCAGTAGTTTCCGTGCCGCCCACCAATGAGACAACGATCGATGTGGGACCCACGTTGCACAGTCCCGACGCAGAAGCATATCTTGGGTTTAGACTTCTACAACTTTTTGGTGCTTCTCCAGTGCCTGATTTATTGTCGCCATTGCCAGCGACGCCTGAAGCAAGGAAAGCACCCATTATTGATGCTTCCCCTCCGACGATCTCAATTCCTTCGCCGCCTCCCGCACATGGTACCTCGACTTTACCAGTTATTTCTTTTCATTCGTACTTTTCCTTGGATATGCCGTTCCTTGGCTCAGACCCTCCGCCGCTGCCGACGATTCCGCCGCCGACCGTTAAACCTCGTCTGGCAAATCCTGGGGCCTGGGTGAAAAAGGAAGGTTCACTGGGGAAAGGAGTCCGGAAGAGGCGACACGGGAACAAGCGAGTCCATGTGCGGGTCAACGGAGTGAGCGTCGTCATGACTCGCCGGGAAGCCGAGATCCACCATGCCAACCTGCAACGTCAGAACAATTAGTGACAGTGCGCGCATAAAAGACGTCGTAAGTGATGATAGACTGATAGGTGTTAGTTTTTAAAATTTAATTTTCCGTTTTTGAACATTTGATACGTAGTTGTTAGGATTTCAATGTTTTCTTTTAAGGGAGGGCCTGTAACGAAGTTCCTCGTTAATTGTACAAATTAACATTTTTAAGTCCATAATTAATTTATTTATCAATCTTAAATTAAATGTATGTGTGTTATTTTGTTCAAATCTTGTATAAAGTGATTTGGATGGACCTGTATATATATTCATTTGTAATGATAATTCATGTTATTTGTTTATTTTCAATGGAAAAATACCGAATGTGTACGTCATGCTCAAAGTCGCGGTTCATGTCCGAGTCGTGCGCAAATTGTTGTGTTTTGAACAAGTTTTTACCTACAGACGTAGGGGGGTTTTCAGATATATAAAGGCCCCATCGCGTGTGTCTCGTTCATTTATTTCTCCTATCCATCCGATACCTGTACCTTTCTCTATTCAGCCTTGATGGCGCGAAAGAGTCTGGTTCAAATCCTTGGAAACGCACTACTTTCAGGTCTTTAGTACCGTGAAATGGTCGTTTCAAATCCGCTAAAACCGTCCGAATGTGTCTCTTTCATTCAGACCAAGGGTCGTGGGGAAAGAGCCACTTTACCGCTACAACCAGTATTCCCGTCTAAGTCAGGCTATTAATGCCCTGACTATATTTCCGCATTTAATATTTATTCTTTATTTCAGAGATGTTAAATTTCAAATATTATGTGTAAACGCGCCGAAAAATTCAAATAGATTATTCGCGCTTCGGAACCGCAATAAATATAGATACGTTAGCATTTCACCGCGTAGCTACTGGATAGATGTCCAAACCCGCACCGCTTTGATAATTTAAGTCACGATAAACTTGTAAAGATTCTTTCTGCGAGCATGACATAACACGGAAATAAGTTGTAGGACAATTTAAATTAATCTGAGTATGCATTTTTAACTCAAATTAACCGACACGTCATAATTCAAGTATAATTTTGTTTATATTAATAGATAAAAATGCACTAGGAACCGTAAATGATAGTTCAGGGGCTAAACATGTATGTATGTTCAAACTTAGTTTTAATCACGACTTAAAGAGGTCAGTGATGGGAATTTATTTGGTATTTGTTTATGCCGATATTTAGCAAGTCCGTTTATGTATATAAAATTGTAAATTGTATATAGCAATAAACAAAATTGTGTATTAATTGTTTAATATTGTTTTAGTAAAAATAAAGGTTAATTATTCTGTTCTTTTTCAAATAAGTTTCTACACGTGTTTCTTTTCTTTTACCGTTTAACAATGAGTTAGGAAACGTAGTATTTTCAGTGAGCAATAAGATATGTTAAAACAATAAGAAGTACTCACGTTTTTCTCCGCTGTGCTAGTTGTAGAGCCTTTGGTCTTTTGTCTCCAAGACACAACACTTCAACCGCCATATTTATATTTATAAACAAAGCCGGCCGTACGAGTTAACATCGATGTCACACGGATTAGACGTTAACAATTCGTAATATTGATGCCTGAGTATATAGGCAACCAGAAGTGCTGTGTATTTTGGTGGCATACAGAAGACATATCTTATACCGGTTCGCTTGCTCTGGTGTTACATAAGCTAGTGGCACCATGTTATAATAAAAGCAAGCGAGCCAGGTTATAATTTCGAGATGTCAAACAATATTGGTGCAGGTCAGTTTAGGGAGAACGTCAAGAAAATAAATCTGAGCAGGACAATGCCAACATAAACGTTAGTGCGGAGTTTGTGGCGCTGCGAACGATGTATAGTTTTTTCTGATGACCGAAAATGATAAGAAGGCAAGTACGAGAGAAGTACGGGAGAAGCTGTCGATATCTAGAAGTGAACAAGTTGCCGAGCTCTAGTAAAAGTAGCGTTTGATTTTTCATTTCGTTCGATGATTGCAGGCGTGTTATACACTGCATAAAAATCATCCTCAGCAAAATGTATTAGATTATTTTATTTTCAATAAGTAATTTTTATTTCATAATTAATTTTTGCCATTAGTTTAATTTCATTTACACTTAAAATAAATTATGCTAAAGATGCTATGTGGAAATATTCATCTGTAGAGAAGAAAAATTTATTTAATATTTTGGATGCGATTATTATCTTCTTTGTTATAAGTAGACTAAAGTAATAAATAATAGGGATTATTGTTAACAATGTAGGGAGGCATCGATGACACAATGTGTGAATGTTTGTTAGTGATGTTATCTAAGCATTGTTAACAAGTTATAGATACAAAATTTTATGGGGATTTCAAATATATTGATATACGTAAGGATGGGAGCATTTTGATGGACAATAGCCAATTTATGATATGTACAACGTGTGAATGTTTGCATATGGTGATTGGTGACGGTCTTATCAAGATGTTTTCTGTTTTGCGAGTTTTTGTATTTTCAAAGATACTTCGTGAAAATGAATGTCTTTGGTAACGCAGAAATTTAGCGTCGTATAATAAAATTATTATTTCTTTGAAACTATATAATGTTAAAATTTGAATATAGCAAAGAGTGATATCTATTCTAAATCTATATGTTATATTTGTAATGTAATGTGTTTTCCGTATCTTATAAAATACACGTTTGTTTTTTTTTACTTGTACTGGGAAAGTAAAAAAGGACAATTTCTTTTTACGGCCACATGTGGCAAGAGAATTATTTCTTCGATGATGTTATTATAAGATGTTAAAATTGAATATAAATATTTTATGAAATTTAGTTTTTTATTAGTAACCTTATCCTATTAATTTTAAATATGAAATGTTGTGGGAAAAACAGAAGGAATATCACTGCTAGAACCTGCAAGAAATATATGAATGTTGATGGAGATTGAACTTATAAATTTAATAAAGAATTTTGTTTATAACAACGTTATCTCTATATTCGTAATAAATTATGCAGCTTTGTATTACCGTAGTTTGATTAAATTATGCCAGTGCAAAATTATTATATTTAATTTGAAAACAAGGCTATAGCAATATGTTCGATTTGTTATGGACGAAGAAATCCATGAAGAGCTGCTATTCGCAAAAACTTTGAAGTCGGACACTAAAGGCGAATCGATATTTAATGTCCTGAGTGATTTTTTTACAGAAAAATCTATTCCATTTACAAACATTATTTCGGTGGCAGCAGATGGAGCGCCTGCCATATTCGGGCGATATCGTGGGTTTATAAGCCATCTTAAAAGAATAATACCAGGGCTAATTGCAATTCACTGTGTCATCCACCGACAACACCTTGTAGCGAAAAATTTGAGTGGTAGATTGCACCAAACGCTTCAATTTGTGATTAACGCAGTTAATAAGATAAGAAGCAATACTTTGAATACCCGTTTATTTGCACTATTGTGCGATGAAAATGATGACGATTTCCAACGACTGCTCTTACATACTGAAGTACGCTGGTTGTCGAAAGGTGCATGCTTATCGAGATTTTACTCACTTTTCGGATCAGTGATAGAGTGTCTGGAAACTAAAGCACCAGATTTAAAAGAAAATCTGATCAAATATAAAGCGGACATTGCGTACTAACAGATTTGTTCATAAAATTCAATGACGTTAACTTGCAGTTACAAGGGGACAGCCTTAATTTAATAAAAACAAAGGGTGTAATTTCTGATTCAGACATACGCTCAACATTTAAATACCCTGCATGATGACTTCAAAAATAGATTTGAAGATATTCTGACGATGGAAATACCACCATGGATCATAACCCCATTTGAAGAAACGGAAGAGGCGAATGTGGTATTACAAGAGGAGCTACTTGAGCTCAGCACCAACGAGGAACTGAAAGTGAAATTTAAAAAAGGCTATCAAACATTTTGGCTGCAGGCAGAAATCCTCGAAAAATATCTTGGGCTGTGGGAAATTGCGAGAAAATTTTTGATAGCGTTTCCCTCGTCATATCTTGTCGAAAGAAGTTTTAGTGCCGTTACCAACCTGTTAACAAAAAAAAAAGGAGCAGATTGAACATCACAGAACGGGGAGATTTGAGATTACTTCTTACAAAACTGAAGCCAAATATTGATAATTTGCTGTCAATTCATCAAGTACATTCGTCTCATTAAAAGTATGACTATTTTTTATTGTTGATTTTTTGTCAATTGTTGATTGTTTGTAATAATAAATGTTTATAATTTTGTATAACCTCAAGTATTATTTTAATAAATAGGACACAAGAAAATGTGCTACTTTTTTTTTCTTCTTAACATCCCCAATTTAGGGTGATATTTTTTAGGAGTTTTGGGAATACAGTAGAAATGTAGCAGCAGGGGGTCTACCGAAAATAGTAAAACTTTGAAAGTGGTCCACGAGAAAAAAAAGTTTGGGAACCTCTGTGCCTACTATAGGATAATTTTTTGTCTATATTAGACGTTGCTTCTTTTAGACAAACCCTCGCCGTTCTCGAGAACAGAGTAGCTTTCAAGAAATCATAAAAACTATGTCTGTGTGCCGGGTTGTTTACTTAATGAGGTCCGAATAACTTTCTTACACGTCTTCTTCCTAAACGTCATATTAGCAAATCTGAATGTATTCAGATTAGTCTCACTCTCGATTAATGCAACGGGGAGGTATGTATAGAAGACTCTTAATATGAAAAAACAATGTTCCAATGCACTGATTTCATGTGCACACGGAACAGCTTAAAACATCGAACATCCCCGCCGGACTGTCGCGGGGAACAAAGAGTGCGGGCGGCAAAGGTTCCACCAATTAGATTTAATATTCACATGTGCAGTGACCGAAGCGATTAAGCGTGTTTTACTTTCTGATCTTTGCGTCTTTGATGAATGTTTTTGGAATTAATAGGCATGTTATACCATTTTAATAAAATTATTTAAAGAATGATAAAATTTAAATACATATGTTTTTTTAATAAGAATACACATTAAATTTGGGAGTGCATGTGCACATGTGCACTTATTGAGGAACCGCCACTTTATTGATAGCTTTAATTGTTAGACAATTATTGTCGTTATACAGATAAACATGTTTGAAATCACCACTTTAAACAATAACAAAGAGAATATTGCATTTTCAATATCAATGCGTAAGAACCCAGTAATCTTTTCAATCCTTCTTTACCGTACAATAAACGCCACGTTGTCTAGAAAAGCTCAGCGTAGACAAAGCGTCGCGGAGAGAGCGGCACCTAGTTGAAGGTTGCGTAATTTCAGCTGATTCGCCGTTGGCGCTTCGCGTGCGGCATTATAGTTTTAGGGATACTTTTTTTTTTAGTGTCGCGATTACACTCCTAGACTTGACAAAATGCCAAGGCAGATTTTGTAGGAATTTCGGGTGCGATCAATAGCATTATTGTATTGTCGCAGTAACTAGAGTAATAGTATAAACTATGGAAAACAATACTTTCTTTGCAAAAAAAGCAAACTAATTAAAATTATAAATATATCATTGTAACTCAACAAAGACTATTGTTAATGGGCAAACGTCGTTCAACCCATTTAATATAAACTCCCAATAAATCTGAAGATATACAGGGTGAGTCAACGATCGGACAAAGTAAATTTACTCTTAATTTTTAATATAATTAAAAATTCGCGTAGTGTAGTTGCTTTACAATTTAAAAATACGCTTATACAGGCTGATTCATAAATCACTGGCACAAAGAAGATGTATATTTTTAAATTAAGCACCTATATGCGCGTTAAAATGAAAATATTTTTTATTAAGAGTAATCGCCCCAGTCTTGAGATAATGAACACTGTTTCGCAGTCTTCGTCAGGCAAGCGTTTCCCATCGGCTGATAATCTTCGATATGATTTTAAGAAAGCCGATTATATATCATTATATAGTCACTTGCTGGACTGCGACTGGTTCTTTCTGAATGATTATACTGATGTCAATGATGCATTGGGTGCTTTCTACAGGGAATTATTCTCCATTTTGAATCTCTATGTGCCTCGCAAATCGAGACCCAATGTTAGTTACCCACCTTGGTTCTCGTCTGAGATAATATCACACATTAAATACAAAGACTACTATCATAGAAAATGGATTCAATCAAAAAGTGCGGTGTTCTATGATGAATTTAAGCGACTTAGGACCTTAGTAAAGAGAGAGATTAATGAAAGTTATACTGCATATCTATCACTAACGGAAGAGTCTATTACAACTGACCCTTCGAAGCTTTGGGGTTTCTCTCATCTAAGAGACGTACTACTAGGATACCTAATGTTCTATGTGATGAACATGGTAATACCTTCACGGAACCTAGTCACATTGTCAATGCTTTTGCGAACACCTTCTCGGGTGGACTCCCTTCATCTACTGCATTTGCGGCCCCTGAGTCACATTACAATTCTCTGCCAAACTCCTTCTCATACGTAACTGAGAATGAGTTATTAGAATTACTCGCTACCTTCAACAATAAGAGCACAGCAGGTGATGATCAGTTGCCTAGTTTTCTTGTCCGTGATTGCAGATACGTCCTTGCTCCTCCCTTGAGAATAATCATTAATTTATCTATATCTTCGAACATCTTCCCTGAACAATGGAAAATTACAAGAATTACCCCAGTTCATAAGAAAGGCGATCGTACATTATTGAGTAATTATAGGTCTATCTCTGTTATTTCTAACTTTGCGAAATTGTATGAGAGAGTATTATACCGCAGACTTCTTCATAGTACTCGATCCCTTATTTCGCCAGACCAACACGAATTCATCGCTGGTCGATCTACTCTTACCAATTTGGCAACTTTGTCTCAATATATTGGAGAATCTTTGGATAAGCGTGCTCAGGTGGATGTAATTTACACCGACTTGTCGAAAGCTTTCGACTCGATTGATCATGAAATATTATTACATAAGATTGGTTCATTTGGTATTGTACCTGCTTCGATTAATCTGCTCAGATCTTACCTTTTTGAAAGAAAATGCTATGTCACCTATAACGGATACTCTTCTAGCAACTTTCTTCTTGCGTTCAGCATCCCTTAGGGATCCAACTTGGGACCGTTATTATTTGTCCTTTTCATTAATGACCTGCTCCTCCAAATTGACGGTCCTATTCTTGCGTATACGGATGACATCAAAATATTTTCTAGGGTTACATCAGCCCAAGATGCGCGGGCTCTTCAGACAAGTTTGGACATGTTGGCCATGTGGTGTGAGGAGTTTGGGCTTGGGTTGAATATCAGCAAATGTTGTGTTGTTACGTATACACGTTCCTCTACACCTTTCTACTACGGTTACCACGTAAATGATACCTCACTTGAACGAAAATTCGAGATCATGGACCTTGGTGTTCTGTTCGACTCTTACTTTACCTTTCGAACACATATTGGGGCGGTCTATTCTGGAGCCTTCAGATCACTTGGCTTTGTAATGCGGGTATCCAAATATTTTAAGAATATTGCCTTGCTCAAATCGTTGTACTCCGCCTACGTTTTGAGTAAAATTGAATACCCTGCTCCTATATGGAATCCCATTTATGCACACAACTCGCTGGCACTGGATCGTGTTCAACGTAAGTTTTTAAAATGTCTATCATTTAAAATCGATGGTATTTATCCGGAAAGGGGCACACCTCAGGCTGATTTACTGTTACGCCACAATTTTGCATCTCTACAAGCAAGAAGAGATGCTCTCTGCCAAAAATTCTTGCGTAAACTCATCAGAGGCGACATTGACTGCCCCTTCATGCTCGAAAGATTATTGTTGGTTGTTCCACGGGTTACATCGAGATACAACTCAACGTTTTTGATACCATTTGCGAGGTCTAACGCAATGAGACTGACTCCAGCATATCTTCTTGCCAGGCTAGGTAATGGTAATGGAGTTGGATTTATTCTTCTGAGGGTGTGAGGATTCTCAAATGAAATATTAGGTGGTTTATATATGTGTATGTTTATGTATGTGTATATAATATATGTATTTATTTACTGTTTTGTATAAATTTTCTCTGTTATTGGGTATAGCCTGTTGGGAAAATAAAGAATGAATATTATTATTATTATTATTATTATTATTATTATTATTATTACATATTCTTGTCCATGTTCTCATAGCCGTTTCTTCACATTTCTCTGCCATTCCTGCGGATGACGCTTCCGCTTCTTACTGAGCCTGGTAAACAAAAATATATTTCATACCTAATAATTACTGGTGTTTTTTTAGGAGAAGGTTCGAAATAATAGGTACACACCTTTTATTAGTTATGGCCTGATCTGCTCCAAGATCTAATGAATAGTCGTGATCGTTAAGATTAAAATCATGATCATCTCGATGTGTGTTGATTGGACTGTCAGGATTGTCAGGATATTCAAAATTATTGTCCACAGCATCATTTTGAATTTCCTTACCCAAAATATCAATAGTATCAGTATAAAAATTATTATTAGTTTCTCCAAGATCAGGTAAATATTGAGGGTCCTTATCGGAATCATATTCATCCCGATATGGGTCTACTGGGCTGTCAGGATATTCAACATAACCATCACACTCAGAATCTTCATTCATTATTATTATACTACGAGTAAAGAATAGAACAGGAGAGATAATAACGTGGTGGGGGAATAGGTATCTTTTAGACGGAAGTTACCACTTCAAGGGAGGTCAGTTATATCCTGTTATGTCAAAAATGACGTTTTAATGTTTCTATAATAGTGAATTGTGTGGCTTGTGGTCGTTCTAAAACGGCAAGAACGTAGAATATCACTTTTTCTCTTCATCGGTAAGTTATTTCATTGGCATTCAACATAAGCAATAATAATTTAAAACAAGTTATTTTAAATAACTTGTCATATATCTGACATGTCTGATTATGTGTTCAGTGGCGTAACATACATATCCAAGTCAATTAATATTTGTTATATTTTTGACGCAGATTTCCTTTAAACCCGTTTATATTATATTAAAAAGAAGAAAAGAATTGAAAACATAATACACTCACGATATTTCTTTAATTATTTTTGGACTAACAACCTATTTTAAATGATTATCGAGAACACATGAAGTGTACATACCATAAGACCGCGAGCGTCTGCATTATCGCGATACCTGTAGAGTAAGCGAAACAGATAGAGATGCCTGTGTATTAGAACGGTAAACAAGTGGACGCAGTGTTATACTGGATTACAACAGAGCTAGTATTTCTCATTTGCCTATGATGCACTCGCATTTGTCCAAAAAATTTACATTTATACGGTGTAGTCGGGCAGTCGCATTCGCCGTCGCTTCCACATGTGGGCGTCAGTTCCAGTTTTATTATTGCTTAAGAATAACATTTTTTTAGCTAATTACAGGTTAATTGCAATGTTGAATTACAATTCTGTTTTAAGAAGTAAATATTTTATGTTTCAGTATTTTATTATAGTTGAGTTTTTAGATTATAATATTTGTTGAAAAATATTATTTTAGTTAAGAAGTTTTTTTTATTTTAAAGTCTAGGAGTTATTAATTATTTATTTTTGCTCTTTTATGTTGTTTATGAAGCTGTGATGAGTTACTTCACTGACATATTATCAGTGATTATCTGATGCTTCAAACAACTACAAATAATTACTTACAACGGGAACGCAATACCTATTACACTGCTTTTCATTTGATTTGCCTACGAATACATTTATACGTATAACTTATACGCCCGCTGTCGGTGTGGCAATTCAAGTTGGCACGCCCATTTATAGTCGACCAGTAGTTACTAATACATGCATCGCGCTATGAACGGCGGCCACACGGTATACCCTATTCAAAATATTTATGCACGCCTATGCATTACGGCGGCCATATTGAGTTACCACTTTGGACAAATATTATTTTTAAGGAGACTGTCTCCTGTTCTATTCTTTACTCGTAGTTATTATATTTCTGTCACTGTCGCCAGAAAAAATATGAAAATGGGGTTATGTCTGTTATTTTTTCCACAAACGCTAAAATAGTGCGAAATGTATAGCAAAACTTCCGTTTGTTTATAGCAAGAATAAAAATAAATGATATGGTACTTACTCTGTGACCTCAATTCAAAGGAAATACAACAATTATCCAACCAAGTGCACACGAATGGATGATCTCAGAAGATCCTGATTTTTGGTGCTGAAATATTCTAACTGGAGAATCACTGCATTTCTATTGGTTGTTCAGATACACCACTCAAGCACGTAAGTTTAATTTTTCATGCAGGTAGAACAAATTTGAACTAACTTTTGGAACAGAAACTTCGATTGTAATTATATATTGAGAATGCATATAGAACAGTGCGTGGAAAAAATCCATGTTTGTCAAGAAAAGACATTTTTAAAAAAAAATGCAGTTAGAACACTCTTGTACTCAGCTCGCAAAATGTAAAAAAATGCATAGCATTCTATTTAAAAAAACATAACATTCTGTATAAAAGAAAATATTTTTAAATTGTAAAGCTCATGATTATCTACAATTTTTGTATCAAAAATTATTCGCTATCTATATTGTTAGATATCAATAACAGACTTTACTTAATGGGGCACCCGATATATATAGCAAGTTGTAAACATCTTTATTGATGGCAAGGCGCGTTGATGAACTCGAGTTGAAGATATTCGTATAATATGTACATTAGAACATAGCATGAAAACCAGACTTCCATCCCTAGTTACCATAGAAGTAAATTTTACCACAAATTTTTGTCTATGCTTGTATCTTAAAAATGTGAAATTATGCCCAATGTCATATTTGATGTAACTCTTATATTACTGAAAACAAATAATTCTATTATTTTTTAGGGTAGTTTTCTTCAGTTTCTTTAGTTTCGGATTCAATAACATTTCTTTTGCAATTTAACGCAGGGAAAAATCTATGTCCGCCAAAATGTGACTTAGTTTGTTTTTGAATTAAGCGATTCAATTTTGCATGCGAGGACAGAAAGTTTTATCCTTTGAAACACGATCGTTTCCGTGTGCCAGCTCCAACATGAATGGGAGCAATGCGCGCATATCTTGCGGGGTGGTGTGTTTTGCGTATTGATCGCGTGGATATTTCGTACAGTTCCGAGGGTGTTATCGACTGGAAGCCGCAGTAGCGGAACAACATTCGTCGCGTGGCTATCATCCCCGCACCATTTACAACAGTTTCTAACATGACCTCGTGACTCTGAACGACGGCAGGATGTCGTCAATATCGGCGCAAGGTGTGATGGAACGTGCTTCCGCCGAACTCACCAAGAGAATTAATGGGCTCCGCGGCAACAAACATCATTCCACGAAGACCAGCGTCATGGAGAGGGTGACCAACGTGTTCTGCAGCAGCAGTAATACAGCGATCGCGGCTCCGGAAAAACCTTCACGTCTATTGCCGTCGAGAAGTTCCAAGATCACCAGCACTCCCGTCATCGTGGTGGCGAAAAAACCCAAACTGCCGCAGGTGCACGTAACATCTTGGGATCAGCTGATCATGGACGAACGCTTCTTGGCGAAATTCTTTCTGTATTTCAGTGCGGGCGAACGTTGTGTTTTGGCTCAGGTGTGTACGCGTTGGCGGGATGTCTTGTATAGGTCGCCCAGGTATTGGACTGGACTTGTGCCGGTGTTGCAGTGTAGAGAAATGAGGACCTCTCAGGGGAACGAACGCACTCGACTGTACTCTTCGTTAATCAGAAGAGGTTTCCACAGTCTATGTTTGATGGGTGCCTCGGATGAGGATGCCCTGGACTTAGTTAGCTCCTTTCCGTTAGCCTCCAAGCATGTGCATTCACTGAGTCTTCGATGTTCTAGCATTACGGATCGAGGTTTAGAAACGCTCCTCGATCATCTGCAGGTAAATTCTTTGTTAATCCTTAGTGGCGACATCAACTTGTATAGGAGGAGGTTAATTATACGGCAATAACTTATACAGGAATAACAACAGTCATGTTATTATATGTTCCATAACTATTTTTAGAGCGATTAAATTCACAAATACAAGAAAAAACAATTTAAATTTATATAATATTCCGACGTATTTATTAACGCATATATTAATTTTGTAATTCTAAATATTTTAATTCCCTGATCCAAAAGTCTTTGATGTCGTGATTATGTCTTCTTCTTTAATTGAACATTGTATACTTTTTTATACACAGGTGAGTCATCTCCGCGGGTAAGGTCTATTGTGCTTTTACGAGTAAAAATACTTCGAAGGGCTCTTTTTTCTTGTGATGCTTATTAGAAGTACATTTTAAAAATATTTTGTATTATATAGAGTGTTCCATAACATGGCGGCTAACTATAGTTATGGCTTTTTAAAGGGAACACCCTATATATTATTACATTATTATTACATCTAAAGTTTTTGACTTATTCCCATTTTTCTGAAATTTTTTTATAAAATTATATTTCTCGAAAACGACGTATTAGATTGGCACAATTTTTTGTAGTATTGTTCATAATAAGAGGTATTAATAGAAGCATTTTTTTGCAGTTACTAAATGCATGTGCAGAAAGTTGGACTAAATTACATGACACGTTTTTGTATAAAAGTAATTTTTTTCAAATGGAACACCCTGTATATCAGTTCATTTTTGAATTTCATATTAAATTTCACATAAAAAAACATGTAAGACGTTAATACTTTAAAAGTGACTATTACTGAGCTATTGTCGTCTTTTGATATAATTTTAACAACTTTGTTTTTTAATTGAATACTGTATCACGAGTGATGATATTTGTTGCAACATTGATAATTGAATGGATGCCATTTAATAAGTTGTTACTCAGTTAACAGCATGATTTTATAATGCATTTTTCTAAAAATTAGTTTAGAGATATGATTTTTGTACGTATTGGGGGAACGACAAAAAAAGTTTACTGGCTTAAGATTTTGAGTTGTTTATAAAACTGCATTGGATATATGTACAATAAACAAATTTTAAAACAAAACAAATTAATACCTTAATTATACTAACTGCAGAAACAGGAATTAGGAGGTATCAACGGATCTGTAATTAATGAAAAAGAAACTACAAAATAACGTAAGCAACATTGCCAGTAGTAAAGAAAGTGCCCATTACGAAGAGTAATGGGCACTTTCATGTCTTTAGAAGAGACATGTTCTGGGACATCATCTTCCAGAGTAACGCTGCCTGTAAACTCTCTGAGATAATAAATAATTTATTTGACTTCACCCAAGTACAAAAATCATATCTGTAAGCTTTTCTTTAGAAAACCCCATTATAAAACCACTTCAATTATTTTGAGATTAATAGCATCAACAAATTATACCTGTCAACTAAAGAGTAACCTATTACACGGCATCCATCAATATTACAGCTAATTTCACGGCATGCTATGCTATAAAAATATAAAACCATGAAACTGACAAAATTATATAAAAAACGACAATAGCTCAGTAATAGTCACTTTTAAAGTATTAACGTCTTACATGTTTTTGATGTGAAATTTAAGAAGCAATTAGGGTGTCCCTTTAAAAAATTGATTTTTATACAAAAACGTGTCATGTAATTTCAATCCAGTTTTTTGCACACGTAGTTACTAAATGAAAAACAAGTAAAATATGTTTCTATTAGGACCTCTTATTGTAAACAATACTGCAAAAAATTGTGTCCATTTAATACGTCATTTTCGAGAAACATAATTTTCTACAAACATTGAATTTTTCAGAAAAATGGGAATAAGTCAAAAACTTTAGACTTTAGGCCTAGTAACTTTAGTAAATCTTCTTAAAATTTTACGGAGAATACAAAAATGTAATAATAGATAGGATGTTCTATTTAAAAAACTATCACTATGGTTAGCTACCACATGGAACACTCTGTATAATACAAAATATTTTGAAAATGTGCTACTAATGAGCACCTATCGAAAGAAAAAAAAAAACGCTTCGAAATATCTTTACTCATAATCGGCCTTACCCGCGGAGATGACTCACCCTGGTTTCAAATATTCCTTATTTTCTTAGATACGTTGTACAATTCAATCTCTTAATTTATTGTTGTATTCAAAATGTGAAAATTAAATATTGATTTTAAATTAATATACAGTGTGTAATTGTGATATGGTTTCCTATAGGGAAAAATATTTTAATACGAGCTTCAGAAGAAAAATGTATTCTTTATACAAAAATTTTATTGTATCGAAACCCTTTTGTTAAATAAAAAAAAACAGTAATCATTTAAGATAAGATAAAAACTTGAAATTATGTAAAGCTGTTGATTTTAAATATGAGCAAGTCCGAATGTTATATTACATTATTGATGTTAGACAAAAGGCGAATGTCATTTCGATAAAACTTTTATTGTTTTGGTTTTTTAAAAAAGGACGACTCTAACATTATTCCGCATAATTTTCTCCAATCCAGCGCCAACTTTAACTCTTTTTTCTAAATTGTTTCTAAACTTCGTTCAACATTTCAACATTAATTTCTCGAACAACCCCCGTAATCCGCATTTTTAGATAATGTGAATCATTTCCCACTGTTTCTCTGTACACTTTTTGCTTTAAGTACCTCCAAAGAAAAAAGTTCAATAAAGTTAAGTCCGTTGGTCGAGTTCCATTCATCTATTAGAAGAGTGTAAATTTTGGATTAAAATTCTTGGTTCACTAATCATTTATTAACCAGCGTTTTTCAATATAAAGAAGTACACCGGATATATCTAAACAGAATTTAAGGATTTATTGTACAAAATTGGTAACTTATTTACTAGTGAATTTGATCTAAATTAGTATATTTTGTTCTAATATTGGCGGCATTTTCTATACTTGAATTTGTTCTTTGTGCTTTTTGCCCTTATTTTGTTATCTTAAGATTACATTATTTATAACTAGAAACTTCATTTCTATGTACACCTCCATGCTTATTATTTCTATTATCAAATAAATAGCAGAGTGCGATAAGCAGAGAGATATTGAAACAAATTTATTAATTACTTCAATTCACAAATACAAAAGTAATGTGAAAACTGAAAAAACAAGTCCAATGTAACATACATATCTTCATATGAAATTAACAGTTACCTAAAAATATGTAAAATATATGACATGTAACAAAATCATTAAAGTAGGAAGGAATTGTTTGCTGAAAAAGTAAGGTCTACAGCTGCGGTCTTAAGCTACACTATCTATCAATAACATTCTAACGGTATAGTCTATATCACTTTCCATTGCCATATCTGCGAAGATTTAAGTAGCACCAAATTTCTTTAAGATGACTAAAGCCAGATACTTTTACTGAATTTTATCCACAGTGGAAGACTGAGCAAGTCTTAGATATTTCAAATAAGAAAAGTTAAAAAAAAAATACGTTACATAAAGAAACAAATTTGTGCTTTTGCGCATTTACTAAAACACATTTCTTTCAAAAATCCGTTCACCCTACAGGAGAAAATCGAACAAAGAGATGACCTTGTCTTCATCCTCCTGAAGCTATAAAATTAAACATGTATGGTGGGTTGATATTACGTTCTTTTCAAATATACATTTGCTTTCACGTTCTGGAAAATACATCCTGTGGGGGAAATATCGCGAAAACGTAGATGAAAATATATCTTTTGAAGGAAATATCGCGAAATAGAAGAGGCATCATAGAGGAAAATAGCTATTTAAGTTAAAAGTGCATATTAAATGGAATCAACCGGCAAGTCGGCAAATTCACGCGAAACTAGTTTCCGGTTTTTATGTGTTACTGCTTTGCAGAGAGAGATCTCGGTTGAATAGTTTTGCCTCGGGTTTTGTTCGAGAACGAATGAATGCATTGTATATTTATAGGTTCAATAGATACTATGAGGTAGCCCAGACGTTCGGGCGTCATTCGAAGCAATTTAATAAAGTTCCTCGTTTTCATACAGAAAATTGTTGCTTGAGTTTGCCGTTTGTTCACATTGTTCTATTTTATTATGTATTTACATCTAATTAATGGAAATGAGATATCGCTTTATGAACTTAAAATTAAGAGGGGCGTTTACCAACAAATAGAAACTTATGCAACTTATATTACTCGCGTGACGGGTAGACGCAAGGGGGTGTAAGTAGGTGGAGCTAGACGATATTCGGTTTCTATCACAGCGCTTCGGTTTTATTCACAGGTTCTGTCATAGATAAAGGAATACTATGGATGGGACACATAATGTGTATACTGTTATATTATTATACACTCGAATATCATAGGTATATATAACATTTCTTTTTAATTACAAACTCTCACTCGGATTTAAGTCTGGAATAGCCGACCGATTCCGATAGATTTGCGTTTTCGCTAGGACCGGTAGAGACACCGTAAAGTGGGGATAGAGACACAATAGCTTCGAAAAACACTCGTGTGTCACAATGTTTACTATTTAATGTTTTTATTTTCAAAAATAATTATATAAATTTGATTTTTTTTTATATCGTTCCTCAAATGTGCAGCTGACGTGTAAAGATTGTTTTTTTCTTTTGTGTACCAGCCTTAGTTAGTAGACATTAATCAAATTCATGCATTTTTGTGGTTATTTCTAAAACACATAACTTTCTTAAGAAAATAAATTAGTACAAAAACTGACCTTGACATTATAAATTTATGCCTTTTGCATCACTAACCCAAATTTGAGATTCTAAAATTACAAAATAAATATAAAAAACGCAAAACGGCGATGCCTTAGTTTTCGATAGGTAAACGCTCCTCTTAAATGAACTTTTTTATTGCGCAACAGTTAAATCCAATAATAAGGCAATTTACATAATAGATAATAATAATTAAATAATAGAATAGTACAATATAATAATAATAATAATAATCTTTATTGTCCAACAGTACAAACCATTTATAACACAAATTAAGTTAAATATTAAACATTTAAACCATATTTCTGTATAATTTGTTATAATTAGCCAACATGTGGGAAACAGGATATTTAACTAGCATGATGATCCTCGCTGTTGGAGTAGCAATGAAAATGAAATAGCGAGTATCTCGAGCTCGCACGTTAAAGTTTATTTGAGTAAGAAATGAAGGAGAATAAGTTCTATTTGTCAACAAGTTCAAAGAAATTTCACACTGTAACAGTCGCGGCAATACGACAAAATTTGAAAATCACGGTATGATAATAAACTTATATAATCAACGTCATGACTAGGGCGCGGACACGAACGTTTGATGACTCATCGCCCATGGGAGCACTATTGAAATGTTGTATTCTTAAAGAGGTTTTAATTTTATTTATATAATTGGATAACAAGTGGCTGGTGATCTATAAAATACAAAATACCTTATTATTTGTTCATTTTGTAGTTCAAATCGAGTAAAGGAGTATTAATATTTACTAGCAATACTTTCTCAAGGTTCTCTTCTGTAAGCTTTGTTCTCTTTGAATGAAGTACATCCTTGTAGATAGAAAACGTCCTTTCTACATCGCAGCTGGTTATAGGTGCGTACTGGAAATATTCTTTTATTTCAGCGTATTTAGCAGTTAGATTTTGTGTCATTGTCCCCATACACAATTGCCGCAATGTTATTAAATCTGGATTTATATTAAAAACTGCATCTAACTTTTGCCGAGGGCCACTTCTGAAGTCACTTGGAATACTTTTGAAATCATTACTAGCCATATCTAATGTGGTTAACCCGTCTTTCAATTTGAGATTTCGATTTTCAAATTATGCGATTAGTTTAGGCAAATTTCCAAAGTGTTCGGAATAACAACTGATTTTTTTAATTTGGGATTTGTGTTAGTTCCTTGCACTCAGAAATACTTCGAGTATCGTCATTTAAACATGTAACGAAATTCTCTGCATAAAAACTAGTAGCTTCCAACCATGTTCCCCATCTAGTTATTACTGGCGAGCGAGGCAGTGAAAAAGGTGGACGTTTTTCCTTGTAAAAAGCTACTCTCAGTGGTGCTTTTCTCTAAACTTCTTTTAAAGCGGATACAAGTCTATCAACTTCCGGATAGCTCTCTCTGATATATTCATGATATGATATGGAAGAAGGAAGATTCTGTAGAGAGTATGTGCTGCACAAGTAATATGCAGCATATAAGAATATGTTTCCTTTAATAGTCTGCCTGTTTTTAACATACATATATGCGGCACTGTCACTAACAAATAAAAGTATTTTTTCCCTGTACCGGGTGGCCAACTAAGAATGGCCGCCGGCTATATCTCAGAAACCAGTAGTCATATTGCTTCCGGGTAAAAAATTTCAAGTAAAAGTGCCCAAGAGAAAATTCTGGAAATTATTTTGGAGTTTGTAAAATGTCCGCAAGGGGGAGTAACAGTCGGGATCAATGTTAAAATTTAGAATTTCTTCATATTTTTACTAATTAAGGGGTATTGAAAATTTTTAAATTTTATTCCTCACACATTCTTTAATACTTTTAGTCTTGCACATTTTTCACTATCTAGTGAAATAAAGTGGTGGGGGCAGTTCAAATGTTTTTTTGTATAAACTAGGATTACTCCCGTTTGGCCTAACCGATTTGAATAAGTTTGGTCTCATTTAAAAGAGCCTTATTTGCTCTATAAACTGAACTTGTGTTTTTGTATCTCGAACTTTTGCCGTCACCGGTAGATGGCGTTAACTGAAATGTAAGCAAATATTAGGCCTTTTTTCAAAAAAATTAAATACAATGATATGTTTCTTTTTACATAAGTTAATAAAGAATTAAAACCTCTACATTTTGGTAAAAAGACCAAATTTGTATGTTTTTTAGAACAGGAGATATTGGCAAAAATAGAGGATAATGCATGACTTATTTTGTTTAAATTGTCTTCTTTTTATTATATACGTAACATAAAAATACGCCCTCGTATATATAATAAATTCGGTAAAATTCTAACACGCAGACCAAATAATAAAATGTCACAAAAGCGGAAGAAATTTGAAAGGCATTCCTGTAACACCGATGCAAAATATATAAAAATAAATTAAATAAAAAAAAATTATAACATTTCGTTAGTTCCTGTTTAAGAAACCAAAATTACATAAATTTTATTTTATGGAAACGTTCGAAAAACATGTATTTAAAATTTTCATATACTATGATTTACTATACTAACAATTAATACTAACACTATCAGAATAAAGCTAATATTAAACACTAAAATAACTACAATTACATTACTGTAAAGATTGGTTTGCAAAATTTTTAATGACGGCCTAATTGTTCAAAATGCCGCCCATCATTGTTAATGCAAGCCTGCAACTTTTGCCGCGTGGAGAAAACAGAAGTTTCAATTTCCGCCTCCGATATGTTTCGTACTGCCGCTATAATTTTCTCCAGCATATTTTGTCTTGTTGTAGGCCGGTTTTCAAAAACAATGTCCTTAATTTTCCCCCAAATATAAAAATCTAGGATGTTGAGGTCTGGTGACCTGGCGGGCCAGGGAAATATACTACCCCGTCCTATCCACTTGCCAGGATATGTCTGATCTGAAAAATCCCGGACGCTTGCCACAAAATGCACCGGGCACCCATCGTGCTGAAAAAACTTATCACGACGAATGTCCAGAGGGACATCTTCTGTTAGAAGGAGCAGCTCATTCATAAAAAAATTTAAATAAACGTCTCCAGTGAAGTATCGGTTAAAGAAAACGGGTCCAATAATTTTACCTCCTAGAATACCGCACCACACTCATTCATACAAAAATTTAAATAAACGTCTCCAGTGAAATGTCGGTTAAAGAAAACGGGTCCAATAATTTTACCTCCTAGAATACCGCACCACACGTTTACCGACCAGCGGCCTTGATGCTAAACTTCCTGCATCCAACGCGGATTTTTGCTGGACCAATAGTTCATATTGTGCAAGTTCACACCACCATTGCTACTAAATGTTGCCTCATCCGTCCATAGTACGCGAGAAAGAATTTCGGGGGTTTCCGCTACCATATTTAATAGCCATTGACAGTAGTCAATCCGGCGATCGAAATCTTCAGTCGTTAAAGCTTGATGAAGAACGATGTAATAAGGATCATCCTGAAAATAATATGGCAAACGTGAACGAAACTGCGAGATCAAATTTATCCAAACTTATTGGACACTGTTTAGGTATCTTACTATTATAAAGTATTACTGTGGTCTATATAAACGGTATCGGATAAAAATGGCTGTGACCGGTAAACAGACAATAAATAGGCAGATGGATGTATAAGTTAAACTTAAGGGAACCGAGTACGGAACGTTAAAAACAACTGTTATGCTTAATTCTTAAAAATATTAAAACAAACTGTAGGAGATATAGCAAATCTAACAAAGGCCTTACAAAAAAATCTCGAAATAAAGTTTATTTTATTTTTAACTTAAATCTTTCAATATTTTGGACCGTAGTTCTACAAATGCCCAACTCTCTACTTGTGGTTTCGTTCACTACATGTGGATTAAATACAATATATTCTAATACTTTTATAGCATTTTCTTCGGTTCCGCCAGTAGGTTGCCTTCTATACACCGGAAGATTAATATTTCCGGTGGTCCTAAGCCTTTCCGCTAACCTACGAAAAACACTGCTCGCATAATGTCTTCCAAGGAACTGCGTAGCATACACTCTGGAAGCAATTGTAGAATTTCGAATGCATTCAAAATAGACACCAATCATATCGAATGCCTCTTCATTCGCTAACCGCATCTCAGTAAAAAAGAAGTTCTCCCAAACACAAAAAAGGTAAACGGAATCAATCAAAAACTGACAATAATATTTATTATTTTCACAACTCGTCGTTTTAACACAGAGTTATTGTTTTATTTTTTCATAGCATACTTTTTTATTGTCAATGGTATATCTTTTGGATTAAAATAAGTATTAAAAATAATCTTGCTTTATTAAACAGGGTCTTTCAAATTTTTTTTTTCTTAATAATAATAATATATTAGATAATAATAATATATGTAGCTCAAAATTGTTAGCTTCATAAAAAAAGGCCAGTAAAAGAGGAGAATTTATGAATTTTGATCTATTTTTGTCAATATCTCCTGTTCTAAAAAACATACAAATTTGGTTTTTTTACCGAAATGTAGAGGATTTAATTCTTTATTAGCTTATGTAAAAAGAAACATATCATTGTATTTAACTTTTTTGAAAAAAAGCCTAATATTTGCTTACATTTCAGTTAACGCCATCTACCGGTGACAGCAAAAATCCAAGATACAAAAACACAAGTTCAGTTTGTAGAGCAAATAAGGCTCTTTTAAATGAGACCAAACTTATTCAAATCGGTAAGGCCAACCGGGAGTAATCCTAGTTTATTTAAAAAAACATTTGAACTGCCCCCACTACTTTATTTCACTAGATAGTAAAAAATGTGCAAGACTAAAAGTGTTAAAGAATGTGCAGGGAATAAAATTTAAAGATTTTCAATACCCCTTAATTAGTAAAAATATGAAGAAATTCTAAATTTTAACATTGATCCTGACTGTTACGCCCCCTTGCGGACATTTCACAAACTCCAAAATAATTTCCAGCATTTTCTCTTGGGCACTTTTACTTGAAATTTTTTTACCCGGGAGCAATATGACTACTGGTTTCTGAGATATAGCCGGCGGCCATTCTTAGTTGGCCACCCGGTACCTGTCGTCCGAATGAAGCATTTTGTGCAAATTCTCGTCAATGGTTTTAGCAACTGTTTCCGCATCAACTGCTATATGGAATAGTTGAATGTAGTACACCAGCTACAACAATTACCATACAGCTTCCTAATATATCGACAGTTTCGTCGGCACTTATCCATAGGTACTGATTTGAAATATGTCTTCCAATGCATTCTACTGTTTTCGTGAAGTACTTAGAAATATGATATTTGCGTAAGGCGGATTCATCAGGAATATTTCGACCAGTATATTTTTGAAGAAATGTTTTGAAAGTGGGATTGTCAAGTTTCTTTAATGGGATACTAGCCGCCATTAAAGCTTCACAGAGTTCTTCGTTAAAATTGTCAGCTTTCAACGGGTCCAATTTCTGTGTATGTTTTAGCGATGCTAAGTGACGTGTACGTGCCCTTTTTGGGCATTCTGTAACGATATTTTACAGACCTTACAATAAATATCGGAATCACTGACAATGGACATACAATCAGTATGACCCTCAATCCAACTCGCCATTGTTTCACGATGTATTTCTCGACGTTCTTGCATATCATATCTGAAAAAGTAACATAAACAATGTTCTAGATCTAAATAAATGATAACTAAAAATGTATGCGTATGTTATTGAAACTAAACGAAATCCAGTGCACACTTACGTCTAGATAATTGGGAGAAGTCGATTCAATGAGACGGGATTAAACAGGAACTATTACATAAATTACGAAGTACGTAATTAACAGTCAAAGCAATGAAAAAACGAAACTAACGTAAATATGAATAGGTATATACATATATGTAACTTTATTTCTCTTGGGAAAGATAAGGTAAATATAATAAATGAAGGGCATTTTTTGTTGTCGTTTTCAATAACTTTTCAAGTAAACAACAGATGTTGCAGTTCACCATATGAATAATGCTATTCAGTACTTATTTGTTAAAAAGTTCGGGTTATTCCTTATGAATTTGTTGCCTTGCAAACAATAAGATTTTATTTTGTCATTTATTACTTTTAATGGAGTTTATAGTGTATTTTTTGCTGGATTTGATGACTTTAGAAATTTTATTTTTGTTTCTTTTTAAATATACTTTAATTTTTCTTTCTCGTAGTTAGTATCTACTTTAGAAGTCAGTGCTGATTCTACATTAACCATTCAATTGTCTACATATTTGTGTGTATGTATGTTCGGGCGGTATCTAAGACCTTTCTCCAACAATGTGTGTTCTGATTTGTTAAAACTTGTGACTGCTAAATTGACAACTCAGGGATAGAAAGATATCTATGTGCTATTGGTATTGTGCTATTAACAACATACTTGAACTTACTTAGTTCTGATAATTTTCTTTCTTGTTGCTTATAGTGTTTGTGTGATGTCTTGTACATCTTCTCTGGTATTCCGATCCATGATGTCGAATTCTATAGGATGTAAACGTTGTAGAAGCTCCATATGTGCTATCTTTAGATGTAGTTTTAGATGAGCTCTGCGGGTGTATCATTTCTTTACTTTGTTGTGTAGCCAGGTCTTGTAGCTTTTCTCAACTGCGTTATTTGATTCTCTACTTTTGTGGTTACATCTTATTTTCATATATTTAGGAGTTAGGCCTTGCATCAAACACCGTTTGTTAAAGTTTAGATGATTGTTACAATTATTCACTTTTATTAGTATCTTCTTGTAAATTACTGCTATTTTGCCTGTCCTGGCTTGTTTAATATTACTAATTATTTCTGCAATAGGTTCTTGATGAAACATACTATAATTATATTATAGATATCTAAAAGTTTGGTTGACTAATCAAAGTAATAAAGTTGTTTTTCATTTTAATATTATTACACATTTTATCTAGGTGTATAGGAAGAACAACTAGTTACACAGTTGGTATGCATCCTGCGTTTTCCAAAATTAATATACTAATGTTTATATTTGTTTCTTCTTTTGATATCTTATTCACTCTTTTTATTTTTTATTATTATATTGTAATTTTTTTGTCTTACTATATTGTACTTTGTATTATACTGTGTAATTCAGCTCATTACATGTACCTATTTGTCTTTGTTCTGTTTTGGAAATAAACTATTATTATTATTGTTATTATCATTGTGTTGAGATATGTAAAACATAAAGAAAAAAATCAGCATTATTAAATTCTTCGTGTAAGTAAATAAGTTTTGATCAAATATCATGGAACATCAGTGTATGTAAATAAAGAGATAATGAATGGACGAACAAGTTGCTTCATAAGCGTCGATGGTAGGCAATTAGTAGTAGGGCTGAATGTTTGTATTCCTAACTGGGTGCGACGACTACCGAGGCGTAATGGAGAGACATGAGCTTTTGTAATTATGCTCGCAACCCTCAATAATAGCTTGGAAACGTAAGGGTATGCAGTACTTAGATGTCGCTGAGAACAATTTATGAAACGTTATAATTTACGACCTTCTTTCTTGTTAGTCTGCAGAAAAAATATAGTTACACTTGATGTAGTACATTAATATGTATAATATGTGTTTTACATTCTTATACGTAGTATAAGGAAGTATTGTGATGACGAAAATTTTCGACCTCGAGATTTTTGCGCATGTCCACGTTTTGAAGTCCCCTGATATCGAAAAAGTGGTTTTTAAAAAATGTCTGTGTGTCTGTGTGTGACCACGATAGCGGTCAAACCGCTGTAGATATCAATTCCAAATTTAGTATTTACGTGTATAATCTCCCTCTTGAGATCTGATTAGTTTTTCAGTAAAATCGGTAGACCGGAAGTAGTACTTTACTTCAGTGAAATAATTGAATTTTGCCAATGTTTCGTCAATTACTAAGTTTAAACAAATTTATAAAGAATTCAAATATACCCAAAATTAAATTTGAGAAGAATTTTATTAATAAAGTTTTTCGAAATTCCTACCGGAAATAGGTCTTTTACTCTTATCGAAAATCAATTTTTTGCGAATATTTCGCAAGTTATGCTTTTCAAACAGGTACGTTACGAGTATAAAAGTATTTAGAACTTCATTTTCAATACATTTTGTATAAAAAAAATTTCAAAATTCGGACCTGAAGTAACACTTTTATTCTTAGCGAGTAGCACGTTTTTTCGAATATCTTGCATAGTATGCATTCTATTGAAATTTATTAAGAGAATAGAGGTACTTAGAACAGGATTTTGAATAATTTTTGAAAAAAAAAATTCTGAAAATTTTATAATTTGAAACGCTGATACGTATAAGAAAGTAGTGAGGTGGCCACACCTCATTTTTTCTATCCTGAATATGAAAGTACAGTGTGATCAATCTCAAGATAAGGTTGCGGGTCTTAAATGTTTAAGTTAGCAATTTTGACTAGTTGGTAATAATGAGAAACACTTATGTATAGGCACTATGTATAACTGTAGAAATCACACGACATATTGCCGTAAACCCTAATTTAAATATAAATAGATAAGCTATTTAAACGTAAAGAAACGAATAAAAATAGACATAATAAAAACTATACATTATTTTATAGTTTAACGTTTTAGTTTAAATAAATATTTAATTAAGTAATAGTTAGTATAAGTTATAGAGTCCGGATTTCTAGGAACTTAAAAGTTGAAAAATAGGATCGAAAAAACTCAAAATAGGACATTAAGGGCCTATACTAGGACCGAAAAAATAGGACAAATTCTGAAACATAAGTAAAATAATACATAAAATACCTAATGATACCTTATAAAGCTTTATTCTTGTAAAAAATTGAAAAATACTTTTTGTATTTTGATATTAATATTTGATCTGAAATGGAGATAAAATCTTGAAAATAGGATAAATTAGGACGCTACCTCAGTTTTAGGACATATAAGCGCACTTCAAAATGTCTTATTTTGTTCAAAATGTATTTGGGGATGCCTCTCGTTCATGGGCCTTAAATCTAAAAAAAAAGGCATTTTACCTAAAATCCGGACTCTAGTTACAATAATCATAAAGTTGAAATGTATATAAAATGATTTAAAATAATCTATTAATTTAATAGATTATTTTAAATCATTTTATATACTATTAATTTAATAGATTATTTTAAATCATTTTATATACATTTCAACTTTATGATTATTGTAACTAGAGTCCGGATTTTAGGTAAAATGCCTTTTTTTTTAGATTTAAGGCCCATGATCATAGGATATGTAAGTTAGAATGAATCTGAGTATCACAAGTTGCAGACATTACAAAATGATTCACAAAGAAAATTATCCTTAAATGAAAAAGAAAACTACAAATACGTACTACGTCGATAAAAAGAATATAGTTACGATATTAATTATACAGATTGGCGTATTTAAAAGTTAATATGCATCTTCAAATACACACACATAAACATGTACCTATGTATGTATGTATACAACAGTTCAAGAATGTGGCCCCCCACACCACCGGTCTTATGGTGGTGTGGGTAAACCGAGAGCGCAAACACCATGCGCACATGGCATTCGTTCCGTATCTTTAGAGCGTGAACTTATGTACATTGTGTCTGAGCAAACTCGCAAATATTAAAATAAAATGCCCTTAGCTATCGAGGAAAAACTACAGAATGTGTTATGGTATGCGAAGGATAATTCGTACAAAGACGTGCAAAATTTATTTGTATAGTTCATTATAATATTTTGTTTCGTTTTAAATGTGAGAATTTTATTTTAGTTACAATTTTTATAGTTTTGTTTCAGTTCAATGTTAATACATTATACATCAATTACCAAAATAGCGGAGCAATTCCTTAAAGCAAACGTCTGCATACTAGCTTTCAACGTTTTGCACTGAAGCCTCGGTCTCGGTACCCGGTGTCCTCCCGATATGAACTCATCTGTATTCCCCTATTATCGTACCCCTCCATTTCATGTTTGCATGCACATGTGTGCGTGTCTGTGTTTCCCTATACAGTGGACCCCCGCTATTCGCGCCCTCTCTATTCGCGAAACCGCTTATTCGCGAATCGGGATTTACGGTCATCCTTCAATATTCGCGCTCGGTATTCGTGCTTTAGCGTGGGAAGTCCCTGCAGTTACATAGCGTTTCTGTACTTTCCCGATTTTCTTATTACTTTAAAAGCTTACAAATCAAATACGATTTGCATATATTCTTATACATACATAATAAAGAGGTATTCTTATTATAGGATAGTTAAGTGTGGTGTGTTTAAATATCAGATTATTGTGTGGATTATTTTACGAGTAATATACATATATATTTTTCAATAAGAAAAGTATAAAACTGGCGTATTGTTGGTAAGTTTAACCTCATATTGATTATTTTATATTGAAGTTTGTAACTTTATAGCTACAAAAATGGCAACAAAATCTTCGGGTGTTGCAAAAAGAAAGAAAAGTGTTTTAGATCTGAGCACAAAATGGCATATACTCGAGCGGTTAGATAACGGTGAGAAGCCTTCTGAAATTGGACGATTTTACAATGTAAATGAGTCTACTATTAGGTCCATAAGATCCAATAAAGAGTCGATTAAACGGTCTATTCAAAATGCAACACCATTGTCAGCAAAAAAAGTAAAGAGGACAAGATCTTCACTAGTAGAAAGGATGGAAACATTACTAATTTACTGGATTGAAGACAACAATAAGAAAAAAATCGGCATTGACTCGGTAAGCATAACAGCAAAAGCTAAACAGATTTATGATCACCTAAAAATGCAAGAACTCCATGAAACACCATCTCTAAAGAGTGAAACGTTTGCTGCTAGTAAAGGATGGTTTGACCGATTTCGAAAGCGTAGTAATTTACATAACATCCAGTTTACTGGCGAAGCTGCTAGTGCGGATCACGAAGCTGCGAAACGGTTTCCACAAGAGTTACAAACAATAATTGAGGATGGTGGATACAACAGTAAGCAAGTTTTTAATGCCGATGAGACCGGGTTATACTGGAAGCGCATGCCAAAACGCACATACATTTCCAAGGAAGAAAAAAAGGCACCTGGATTTAAAGTAGCGAAAGATAGGTTAACACGGTTACTTTGTGGAAATGCTGCAGGAGACTTTAAATACAAACCACTATTGATCTATCATTCAGAAAATCCTCGTGTTCTTAAGAACGTAGATAAAGGAAAATTACCAGTACATTGGCAATTTAACAAAAAGGCATGGATGACAAGATCAATTTTTAATGATTGGTTAGTTAAATGCTTTTCCATGGAGGTTGAGAAATATTGCAAATCACAAAACATAAATTTTAAAGCTTTACTGATAGTGGACAATGCCTCCAGTCACTCGGTAAACTTAGAAAAGCTGAATGAAAATATAACTGATAAGTGTAGTTTTCTTGCCACCAAACACTTCAATAATTCAACCAATGGATCAAGGAGTTATTGCCACTTTTAAGAAACTGTACTTAAAATACACACTTACTGCCATGTTAAAAGCTACAGAGACACCTGAAAGCCTTACACTTCGCGACTTTTGGCGAAGCTATAATATCATGGATGCGATGCAAAATATAAAAGCATCGTGGTATGATATTAAATGTTCAACCATGAACGCCGCTTGGAAAAACATTTGGCCTCAATGCGTTAGGCAATATTTCTCTAATATCGCACTGCCTGAAGTAAACACAAGTCAGCTCATTAACATAGGAAGGAAAATAGGAGGGGAAGGTTTTGAAGATCTTGATGATAGCGATATTCTGGAGGTTCTTCACGCAGACGATACTGAATTGACAATTGAAGATTTGGTGGAATTACACCCAGGAGACAATGAAGAAAACCGAGCTGATTACGGCATTGCAGTCTCTAAAGATCTGTGGTCAATAAAAAATCTAGAACAACTTCACTCAATTCTAGACACTGCTAAAAATTTGGTTGATGAGATAGATACAAATTCTCAAAGAAGAGAAGCCTTCAAAATGGGAATAGAGAATACATTCATTCCCTATAAGTCTATTTTATTAGAAAAAAGAGGTAAAGCAAGACAGCCCTCCATTTTGAACTATTTTGCGTCTCCCAAATTACCCGGCATTATAGAATATCAAGACAGCACAGCAGGTCCATCTACAAGTTAGTAATTTACGTTCTTTTGCAGACATGAATTAAAGGACTAATAATGTAGTTTATATTATTTATTTAGATAAATATTGTTGTGAGAAATATAAATTGAAAGTTATAATTACACGGTTTGTTCTCACTCGGAACATATCCCTATATGTACTTTACGTTATTTTTGTACCCCGATATTCGCGAATTCAATATTCGCGGAGTTTTCATGGAACCTATCCTCCGCGAATAACGAGGGACTACTGTATCTACTTTTATTTCAGTCAAACGGTATAATATAATTATAGACAAAATCAATTTTTTTATATTCATAAGAAGTTAAAATATATTCTCTAGTTCAGATACACGTAGTTATATGTCCTCGATATTCTTGTAACAATCACGTACGGTCTGGTACCTACGATATAAACAAACAAAAGGCATTAGAATATAAAATATTGATAATTCAGTGTAATGTAGAATTGATAAACTTACCCAAAAACAACACTCTAATTTGAAGAGAAGAAGAAAGAAATAAAGTGGACCTCCTGGAGGAAACATCATAGTAGAAAACGACAATTATCTGCGAGGTTTTCTTCTATTTCCCATCAAGAAAACTAGAAAAACGAAATTACGAATAAGATTAAGAAATGGAAAGAAAAACATTTACTAAACAACAATAACAGTAATGATTTCATATATAAATATAATAAATGCTTACGTTAAAGAAAAGTTAATATTAAAATCAGGTAATCAATACATTTACCTGAAATAGATAGCCGCACAAAGTATAGCATAATGAAGCCGGACAGAAGAGAATTTACAAATAAGAAAAATAACAAAGAGCATCATAAATATAAAATTGAAATAATGTCAAGATGCATAAACAGATGCACCAACATAAATTAGTTAAAAATCATATTCAACTAAAGAGAAGACGGTAGGACCAACCTATGGTACTAAAAAACAATGGGGCTGCAGCAACGACGTTAATTTGTCTATACCTATAAAAGGTGGCACACAAACGCAGGAGAAAGAGTTCAAGATAGATCCTGGAGGCGCCTAAACTTGAAATTCAAAACCAGATTGAAGTTCCATAGGAATAGCGGGACTAAATGCACCGTATATTTTCAACATTTATATTAAAAAGCGTATAATTTAAGCAGTATTTTTTTTTTTTTTGGTAGGTGGAAATCCTTTATGGACACCATGTGCTTAGGTCTATTACAACATGGTAGTGTGGGACGCGTCTAAACCGTCTACCCACCGAAACAACCCTATTCCCCCTAGCGCATTTCATGGAACCATCATATATTGATATCTACATCACGAAATCGCCGAGTAGTCTCTACTGCCCATTCTGGAGTTGTCTTTCCTCTTCTTGCTTTGTGTTGTAATATATTCCAGTGCTCTCTACATCCTAACATCGTTCCTATTAAATTTCTCAATGTCACTTCTTTCTCCAGCTTCCTATTTGCCTCTTGCCTTAACCCATCCCATCTCACACATTTGAATATTGTGTGCTCTACAGTGTCAATGCAGCCCCAGTGCATACATTCCTCTCCTGCAGCTTTACTTATTCTCTTCGCATATGTCCTGAAAATGCGATGCCCTGTCAAAACCTGTGTGAGATAGTAGTGCACACTTCTGTGTTTGCAATCCACCCACTCCATCAAGTCCGGTATGAGCTCCTTGGTCCACTGTCCTCTAAGCGTGTTCCTATTCCATCTATCGTGCCATGCATCAAGGGTTTTGTTTTTTGCATTCCTACTCGTTTCTTTTCCTTCATAGATGTATTTCCTCTCCTGCGCCAATAAATCTATCGGCGGAATCCCCGTAATGACCTGAGAGCCACAGTTGGTGCGGTTCTGTATGAAGCAGCGACTCTAATTAATACCTTCCTCTGCGCCTTTTGTAACAATTGCCAGTATTTCCTAGTACTCAGCGCTCCCACCCATATCGGTGCTCCATACAGTAATATGGAGTGGACTACCGCGGCAAGAACTGCCCTCCTGGAAGTTACTGGTCCTCCAATATTTGGCATCAGCCCCGCAAGTTTTGCCATTTTTTCTTCGACCTTTTGGGCCACTTTTCCCAAATGCTCGCCAAAGCTACATCTAGTATCAAAGAAGATCCCCAGATATTTGGTATTGTTCTTTGGCACAATATTCACAGTATCTATTTTGAAACTTAACCCTTATTGTTTTCTTTTCTTGGTCATTATAAGCGTCTCTGTCTTTTCTAGAGCAAGCTTTAGTTCGTTTTCCTTCATCCAGGTGTGTATTCGTTTTAGGTTTTCATTAGTAATTGTCAATAGATCTGCTTTGGCGTCCGCTGTCACTATCAGCGCCAAATCATCAGCGAACGCAATACCCTTTGCCCGCCCCTGCAATGCAACCTCCAACACATCATTGCCCTACATTCCATAATGTAGGACCCAGAACTGAGCCCTGTGGCACACCTGGTTAGACTTCCATTATATCCCTCCTTGTTATTTGGATATATTTTTTTCTCAAATAGTCAGATACGATATTGATGAGATACTGGAATATTAAGTGCCATCTGGCTGTATTAAAAGCATTCTGGACGTCCAAAGTTAACAGGACATTCAACTTTTTCCCATTTTTTTCGCCTACGTTTTTAATTATTTCCAGTGCCTGTAGCGTTGATCGTTTTTTAAGTATTATTATTATTATTATCATTATTATTATTATTATTAATTTAAAATATATACATATAAAAATTATAAAAGAAAATGGAAGGGATGTATTGCAAAGAGTTCGAAGAATTATATGAACGAACAAAGTGATACACAATACTATTTCTTATTGAGTCACAATAATAGAATTTTATTGATGTTTCGATGATCGTTCACTTTGGTTAATTTTTTTTTTTACTAATTTGAAATATTTTGATGGCAGAAGGCTAACCTATAGAGGTACTACGTGCGAATGTTTACTTTAAATGAATTAGTTAATGCCATTAAAAATTTATTTATAATATTATAATAGTTTAATAGACTTGACGGGTGAACACTGATATGTCTGGGTACGACGTGAGAATGTTTGCTCTGATGAACTAGTGGATGTACAGTGATCAATAATTTATTTCTCTTTCAAATAATAAATAGAATTTGGTGGACGCACATCGAAAATTGGTTATTTGAAGGTTATATTGAAAGAAAAATAAACAATATTGTGTAGGAGATAATTTCATTAAGTATAATTTTTAAACAAAATCAGTTATTTTCGTTTCAAACAATATTTATTCATTAACACTACATATGTTTCACCACACTGTGGCTTCTTCAGGTGTTGAAAATATACAAATTCAATTTCTGTAGGGGTATTCAAATTACAAATATATGAACTAATTTATATATTTATATATTTTAACATCTTATGTACAAAATATGTTTTATTTAAGATTCAATTTCTAATGTAATGAATGTCGTAGTTATATCCTTTTTATATCGAGACAGTACGTATTTATAGTACCTTTCTATTTATACTACAGCTATCCATCAATCTATTTTATTTACATTCACATTTATAGTTCATTAGAGATAACGTTATTTTCTTTAGCGTATCTAATATTTAAACTTTTCTAAATAAAAATTATAAATGATCACTTATATATTGTTTCATTTACAATTATTTAAAAGGAATTCATCCTTTATTGAATATTTATAATATCTGCAACCTATATTACTTAAATAATTCATTCTAGCCTATATGTCACTTGGTCTATTTTATGAATTATTTTTAACTCATTCTAATGTTCTTATTTCTATACTTATTTGATAAACTGTTTTTAACTCTTTATATATATACCTATTAACTTAATGATTAGTATAATATTTACTACCTATACTTAAATAAATATTTAATCGAACTATAACTAAACTAAATGTTAACACAACATATTTGTTGTCTATTTTAATTTTCTCTTATTTTAAATAATTCATCTAATTACTTTTACTATTATTTAAAATGTAAAGTACACAGCAATATGCTTTGAGAAGTAATTAATATTCATTTTTAAAACTATAAAATATTATAATTTGGCCGTAGCGTTACAATCTGCTGTGATAAATCTATTGATATTGTTATTCTTATTTCTAATAAATCAGCTAGGTTTCAAAAAATGTTTGATTATCTTTTTTAAAGTATCAAAAATTGCGAAAATATAATCTACATGGTTAATAAAATTGGCCACATTTTCAGTTTTTGATGACCTCTGGTGGTTTAACGAATCGATCGTCTAACATTTTTCTTTTGAATTAGCATTTTCGACTCAAATTTTAATCATACATTGGCTATACTTTACGTTTACTGGCATTTTTCTAGCAACGGTGAATTTCTTATTCGTTATTGTCTCCGCTAAGCCTGACGTTTTACAAGAAATTTTATTGTTATTTTATTAGATCTATAAAATAAAATAAAATAATGATGACAAAATATATTTTGCGACTAACACACTCTTTTTAATATGATAGGAAGACATCTTCCACAGCAGAATTATTTGAATAAGTGGGTTAAATTAATATAATATTATACACAATGACTATGTACAAAGTAAGAGGTTGTCAGATAAATACCGAACAGGGTCAAGAGCGGTTGCACGTGTTTCAAAGCTACTTAATCCTTTTCGTCAATACCGGAACCATAGCACAAGAGGATGTAGTCCGCTCGTGCTTTTATCTCGAAATTGCTTTTATCTTGCGTCTTCACCATCGTCATCTTGTAGATCGATCAATAATGCCCTTTCAAAAATGGGAAAAATAAGAGCATTGTAATAAAAAGCAGGAATATAATTGGCCAAGGTAATTACTACTACAGCGAGCACTTTAAAGAAGTATCTCTCCTTGAAAATCAGACAAAGAGAATCTACTCAAGGAATTTTATTAGATCAAAGGCAGTAGATGGGTTCCGAATGGATTCGAGGCCGGCACACATCTTTTAGAAGCGCAAACACGTTGATTAAGGTTGCAAAATATAGTTTCACGGGTAATTTAATTCTTTCGTATTTCATGTATTCGCAGAACAAGTATGTTTAAATAGAATTCGTATAAGGATGAATTATGTTGGGATGGAGAAGCCTGTGTCCATGGAAGACTCGTAAGATTCCTTTCCATCACAAAGGCTAATCAAGTGATATGATTTTCTTATAAATAAAAACAAAAGACAAAACTTCTATGTTTCTGGAATTATATTTAAAAATAAAATCTCAAAAATAATCGTGTAACCTACATTGACTGACTATAAACGAAGTAGTTTCTTTCTTGATTCTTTTTGCATACACAAAGATGATTTTATTATCCATTAATTGCTTTCAGTTACTACTTCGAAGAAGAAAATGTCAAATAATTAAATAGATAAACTTCAAAATAGTAGTGTAATCACGTTATTAAACTGGTTCATTTGATGTAAAAAGTTTATTTACTTCCATTCCCATCCCTGAAGTAAAGGATATTCTAAATTCTAGAGAGAAATTTTATAAACAGACCAATGGCCTTCCGATAAGCTCCCCCTTGTCACCATTACTAGCAGACATTTTCATTGACCATTTTGAAGTAAACTTATTTGATAAATACAGGGCAAACACGACACCTGTATCAGCATGGTTTAGGTATGTGGATGATATTTTCTGTTTGTGGTCGGGTTCGGATAGACAGCTAGATAATTTTTTAGTTGAACTCAATAAAATTAATAATAACATATAGTTCACTACAGAGAAAGAAGCACTTGATCGTTCTATATATTTTCTTGACTGAAAAATCCAGATTATCAAAAACAAGTTAGATTATAGCGTTTTTAGAAGACCCACCTTTTGCGTTGATACCAAATACTTCCAATCATCGCAATAACGTAAAACATGCTGCGTTTAATTCAATGATTTATAGACTATAGACGAGTTTAAGGGTGAAAGATCCAGCGTGCAATCTGTGGTGAGAGAGATCCCACAGGGTTCTGCATTGGGGCCCTTGCTCTTTGTGATCTATGTGAATGATATACATACTTTATAATACAACATCTAAACAAACTAGTTTCTATGCGGACGACACAGCGTTTCTAACTGTCGGAAAAACAGATGTTGAACTAGACTGCTCCAGAAGAGGGCACTGCGAGTACATTGTGATCTTGAATATAGTGAAAATTGTAGACAGTTTTTTGTGAGCGAAAGAATACTTACTCTGCCGTGCCAGTACATACTAACTTGCGTAAAATACGTTCACCAACACCCACAGTTATTTTTAACAAATGGAGTGCATCACCACTATAATACCAGAAAAAGAAATGATAAGCTGATGCCATACCATCGCATTGAGACAATTTAAGGCAGTGTGGATTACTGGGGTCCGAAGATCTACAACAAAATGAAATCTGTTTTTGGTTCAGATATATTACTGAATAGGATTAAGCAGTTTTTGCTGGACCATGGTTTTTATTCCTCGGAAGAATTTTTTAATTTTGTCAATTAATTAAGTTACATAATAAGTGGATTCTCTCTTATACATAACACTATTCTACACTTGTATGTACCTATATATTATGTTCTACATATTATTAACATTATTTGATTTTCATGTAATGTTTTTATTCAGTGAATAAATAGTAGATTGTTTAACAAGTAAAGAAAAGTGATGGTTTTCTAGCGAGTGAAAACAGATTGATTAACGAGCGTAGCGAGTGAATCAAGTTTTCACCGAGCTAGAAAACTCCCTTTTTTTACGCGTTGAACACGTAATTTTTTCCTGTACTTCACGAGAATTATAATTTTAAAAATAAAAATTGTCATTTTCCTATTATCAAAGTAATCCGTGTCAAGGATTTGTTTACTTAGTGACAAAACCTGACAACAAGTAAACAACTAATGTTTTGCTAACAAGAAAAGTCTTTCTAACAAGAAAAGTCCCACTTTTCTTAATTATTTTGGGTTAAACAATATTATCAATTTCTATCAAGTACACGAAAAACTATTATTATTATTTTTTTTTTGTGAGGGGAAAATCCTTTATGGACATCATACATCTTCAATTGTATGATAGTGTGGGACTCACCAGTCTGGCCTACCCACTAAAAACCCCCATTTCTCTCCTTCTGTGCTTCCGGGACTGCTATTTGTGTTTCTTCGAATAGCACAGATGTCACTATTGTCCTGCCCTCTTAGGATCGCCGCTCTCTCCACTGCATTTCTCTTGTTTTTAGTACCTTTTCAATGTAGGTGCTCACTGCTTTCCATTTGTCCTCGCTGTCCGTCATAGCCTCAATCACGTTATGTTGGTCCAATGTTTGCCGGATTTGGTTGTTCAGAAAAGTCCTGTCTTCTAACCACCTCTCACATAAAAACAACAATGGTCCGGTGTATCGACCATCCCACAGTCTGGGCAAAGATCGTCTTCAGACAGTTTAAACCTCTAGAGATAAGTGTTAAAGTGGCCGTGTCCTGACAGGAACTGCGTCGTATAGTAGTTTGCTACCCTGAACTTACAGTGCACCTAGGCGCTCAACTCAGTAATCAGAGTTTTGGTCCAACCAGCGGTGGACCCCAGGTCGTCCCATTTCCTTTGCCACCTTTTCAGAGTTATTTCTCTCTCGCCTTCTTTGGACCTTGAAACTAATTGCCTTGCTTTGGCAGAGAACATCCTCTTGCGTTCCTCCACCAAGAGTGAGATTGGTGGTATACCCGCTATCGCTTGGACAGCCCCGGTAGACACTGTCCGGTAGCCGCTAATCACCCTCTTCTCTGGAGATTCTCCAGTTGTTCTTTTTGTGCATTTTTCATCAATGCACGTGCCCAAACCGGTGCTGCGTATAGCACCTTAGACTGTACTACACCATACAGGATCTCCCTACGTCTGCTTGTGGGTCCCCCAACATTAGGCATGATCCTAAGCAGTGCTTATTATTATTATTATTGAAAGTACCGATGAACACGTTTAACTTTACTAAAGAATTAAAAACTATTAAAGTAATTGCACAAAATAATGGTTATGACTCGTCTCTAATAGACAAATTGGTCAATAAAATGTATAAATCAATTACATTGAAATTAGCATTTCCCCCGTCTCAGGACCTGAAATTCAAACAATGGGTTAAAATTCCATATTTAAGTAGCGTGAGTTTGAAAATTAGTAATGTTTTAAAGAAGCTGGATTTTAAAATAGCCTACTATAATAATAACACTTTAAAATGTTAATTAACGAGTAATAAAACAATAAATGAATCTTAAACTGAACAAATCGGAAAATTATTGAATTAATTGTAGTGATTGTAATAAATGTTATATAGGTCAAGCAGGGTGGAACTTCAAATTAAGGTTCTCAGAACATATGCGAGCAGTTAAATTAAATTATGAAAATTTAAGTGTAGCTAATCATGTTTTAAACACTGGGCATCGTTTTTCAATAGATAGCTTTGAAGTGTTGTTTAGTTTAAATAAAAGAAAAAAAGGAATGTTGTAGAAGGTTATTTTATGAAAGGTTTACTTTTACAACCAGGCAATGTTCTTAATGACCAAATTGAACTAACAAATTCTCCGTTACTAACCCCTAGTATTGTAAAATCGGTCTAAGTCTAAGTTGTGACCGGTCACCTTTTCGTAATTTCTATTTTATTGTATTAATATTTTTGTTTGGAGTAGTTATATTATTGATCTTTAGTTTAGTTTCAGTAGAACTCCTGACTATGCGGCAAGGGGAAATGTACTGTGTAATTATATATGTTTGTGAAACAATACCAAGTGTTTTATCTGTTGTTACTTATTTATATTTTAAGAAAATCTCACTTTCTGTAAAAAAAAAAGCCTTCGATAATATTAAATATAATGAAAATTCTTCGCATTTTAGTTATCGTTTAAAGAGAATACATCCGTCAATTAACTTTATCGACTTAATCACTTAGGACAGAGGCAACAGAATAAAAAGGAAAGAAAACAACTCAATTTATAGTCCAGCGAATCGGTAGTATTAGATAGTGCCCAGCACAGCTTCTATAGAAAGTAATTTAACTTGGATTTCGCAAGTTGATAAATTGTGCATACCTTTATCTAAAACTTGCTAGGCTTTAGGACGACTTCAAAATAAACGGAATTGTTTATAATTCGAACGTTTTATTTTGTATGCCAAATAGTGCCTACCATTAGGGGCGCATCATCTGAAGCTCATAGACTGTTTTAATACAAAAACTTGCATTAGCGGTAAAAAACAATTTTCTTTTAAAGTTTATTTATATTTTACTTTGTTTTGTATGCAAATGTAAAGTAAGTAATACTCTGCATACACATCTCTTTAGTACTCGTAAACTTGAAAATATTTTGCCTCAATCCATAAAATATCACAGTTTTGTTTCAGTTTATATGGCCGTTAAAACGATGTTTGGTTGGTATGTCTTCTTATAATGTAAATGTCTATACATTTACTATTTTCATTGTGCCGCATATTTTAAGCTAATATCTGTTATATTTTATATATTACTCGTTTGAAATAAATGTTATTACTATTATTATTATTATAATATATCTCAATAGAGAATAAAGCAGTAATCGAAAATCTTAAAAAAGCTGAAATATGAGCAAGCAGTACTGTGATATGGCACTACTTAATATTGATAACGAACTCTCTCGAAAAATGATATTAAATATTAGTTTCACCTTACTGCAACTCAAGATCTATGAATAATATTTTAAACAACTGCTTATTTAATTGTCACTATTAGTTGGGCGCCAAAATTTTCAGGACTAGGGCAATTGTTGACAATAAATGATTCTGAGAATTAATATTAACAAGTAATGTCAATATTTAATATTAAAATTCCAACTACTAGAGAATTAATATAATATAATGAATACATGTATAAATAAATAATAAAAAAGGTTAAAGAGCGACAACTGGCAAGTCACAATAATGATTCAGTATAATGCAAAATTATTGTTAATGTGAGAAGCAGCATTCCTAACAGCATTGACAGATGACTAGAACATATCACAATGCGAGGAAATCATATTGAAATGAGAATACACCAGGAAAATAGAATAGTTTACTAACACATTTGTGCGCGCAAATGGTAAGTAAAAGGTGCTGGAATAACGAGCACCGAAATGTGGGACGTGCAAATCTAGCATTTTGAGTAAAACAGAAGACTATGTAGTTATGACATAGCTTGAATAAAAATGATAAACTGAAGCAAATGCGTTTAAAATTAAGTGAATGCAAACAAGCGATAACAAAACTGCTTGATTAATATTCCTTGCCGGATAATGTCCATCCAGACGAGACCATAGAAATTTGGCAAATCGTCTTTGTCTCAACTTCAGTGGTCGCTTGTAAGTTACTTAGCAAGGACTCCAAACTACCGCCGCATACTCACGAGACCCAAATATAATGCTTTTAAAGCTACGATATTAGAAAAAGTACCACAATTGCGAATAGTGTGTCCTAGCATTTTTCTAGAAGTGTTACTGCTGTATTCAATATTGTTGCGTTTTCGGGGTCGAAATAAACAACTCGTGCAAATATTGGAAACAGTCTGTATATTTACACACTTAAAACTAATCACAATATAGAAATATAAAATAAATGTATCGCACTTAAAACTACTACAATTTAAATTAACACACGTATTTATTTCTATCACTACTATTTATGTTTGTAATATTTATGTATTTCTATAACTGTAATAACACTGCACCATTCACTATATTTATGTTTATTTTCAACTGTCCGAATATTACTGAATGAAGGAATCTTTCCGGCATCCCAGCGGCTTTTATATTTGCATACAAAAAAGTCTCGAAATGTACCAGAAAACTTCTATTTTTCTTCTCGATGAGCCGGGAGTATACTAGAGAAGATCCAGATCTTTTTTTTGCCTGTCTACGTCGTACTGCGTGTATGATTTACGACTTGTTTACAGTGCGTTTTTAACATCGCCAATGTTTACATTTTTCTTTGTGTGAACTTGTTTTCGTTACAATATGTTGCACAAAAAGTAAGTTTATTGTCAAATATAACACCTAGGTCCATTACCAGATCCGAATATTCCACATCCACGTTTTCGTCTTCGCCGTTCTCGAGAACACAGCAGCTTTCAAGAAATCATAAAAAGTATATCAGTGTCCGGGCTGTTTACACAATGCAGTCCTAATAATTTTCTTACACGTCTTTTTTCCTAAACGTCATATAAGCAAACCTGAATGTTTTCAGATGTGTCTCACTGTCGATTAATGCAACTGGGAGGTATAGAAGACTCTTCAGGAAGATGGAATAGAGAGAGCCGTATTTTTATGAAATCCGTAAGAATCTAGCGAAAATATCGCAAAACAGCTTCAATACTCTTTTACTTTTCACTGCTCATAACTGTAATTGCCTTACATTTCCTGATGTTGAATGGTAAGTTATTCAGAGCAATATTCACCAGCAATCGTCTGTAGTAGATATATCTGGCGGAACAATTTAAGATCATCAGCTCTGTGACATTAAATTTTTGGTAATGTTAATATACACAGTGAAAATCAATGGACGAAGAATGGACGCCTGATGGACATCTGAGGCAGCAATGTATTCGTCAGAAGCGTAGCCGTTGTAAAATATATGCTGACGCCTGTTAGATAGGTATGCCATGAAAAAAGAAACCAGGAGCGCTCTCAATTCAAATGAACGGAGTTTGGATGGAATGATATAGAGATATCATTAATAAAGACTGCAGAATAATTAATATTAGTGCACTATAAATAAGTGCAAGGATTTTTTGATGAGATATACTTAGCTGGACAAAAATTTACATGTGTCGATTAACGTCAATGGCCTAGAGAGTGCCAGATGACACTATAGAAAGAATAGGACAGAGAACTGGTTACGAAACCGGACCTTTTAAAGTAATCTTGGTGATAAGGGGGTAAACAATAAGGGTTCTTGCAAATGATAAAGAAGAGTGCTTACGCGAGATCAAAGAAAATTTAAAAAAATCATATAATTCATGGATAATCAAAATGGATTAAAATCACATGTAACAGTAGGTAAATCCAGAGCAGATAATGTGATTAGATGATGCTAAAGTACGGGTTGAATAATTACTAAAACAGTCGTTGAAACAGGCAGTGATCTTTACTAGTTTATTAATTAGTATACATTTGAAATAAATTGAATTGAAAATAATAAATCTATGGCCACAGGCAATAAGGGAATATGTCAAAATTAGTCATTTTTCAGTAGACAGGTTTTTGTGCCTGTGATCATAATTTTGAGAATATTATCGCTTTTAAAGGCTCTATTACATTCTAGTATTGTTTTCAAAAACAAATTAGTACAGCATTACTGTGAAAAAAGAAGTAAATCTTCTTAGATTATTGATTATATTTTCACTTATCTCATTAGTACACAAAAAATGACAAGATATTTCAGCAATTGGAACACTAATATCCTTTTTGCACACTTTTATTAGATACTCTTTTTCAAAAAATGTGGCCAATAATATTTTCAAAATACGCATCAATAACATATTTTAACCTTTATTTTAAACAGAAAATAAAATGTTGGACTTGAACAATGTTTGAAAATAATGTTAAAACATAAGTGACCAAAAATACTTTAATTAAGCAATTTACTTTTTTGGGAACAAAATCGGGTTTTTTTTTTATTCGTCTTCATCTCCTATCTTGTCTAAATGTGGATCAACATCAGCCCGACGCTAGAGATTTTTATGCGAACCTGTCTGAGTGTGTGAAGTTAGCCCCCCTTTTTTCGAATATCGGAAATCTGACGGTTGTTCCAGGTTGTTCTAGGTTTGTTCTAAATTGTTCCAAAGTATTTCAAAAAAAAAGTCAAAATTGGCCGAGATAATTGAAAAAAACGACTTTTTCACCCAGCCCCCCTTTTTTCGAAAATTGAAATTCTGAAGGTTGTTCCAGGTTGTTCTAGTTGTTCTAAACATTGTTCCAAAGAATCTCGAAAAAAAAATCAAAATTGGCCGAGATAATCGGAAAAAACGAGTTTTTGCCAGCCCCCCTTTTCTTGAAAATTGTAATTCTGATGATTGTTCTAGGTTGCTCTAGATTTGTTCTAAATTGTTCCAAAGTATTTCATAGAAAAAATCAAAATCAGACGAGAAAATGGGAAAAAACCAAAGCCAAAAGTATGAAGTCGGACCCAGTTTTTGCAAAAATTAAAATTTTGACGGTTGTTCCAGGTTGTTCTAGATTTGTTCTAAACATTATTCTTATACATCAGAACCGTATCTCTTATATTTCAAAAGATATTGCAAAAAAACGTTTTTAAAAAAAGTGTGAAGTTAGCCCCCCTTTTTTCGAAAATCTAACTTCTGACGGTTGTTCCAGGTTGCTCTAGGTGTGTTCTCAATTGTTCCAAAGTATTTCAAAAAATAAATCATAATTAGCCGAAAAAACGGCAAAAAACTTTTTTTTCTGGCGGCCCATTTTTCGAAAATCGAAATTCTGACGGTTGTTCTGGGTTGTTCTAAGTTTGTTTTAAATTGTTCCAAAGGATCTCAAAGAAAAAATCATAATTGGCCGAGATAATAGAAAAAAACGATTTTCCCACGGACCCCCTTTTTGCGAAAATTCAAATTCTGAGGGTTGTTCCAGGTTGTTCTAGATTTGTTCTAAACATTATTCTTATACATCAGAACCGTATCTCTTATATTTCAAAAGATATTGCAAAAAAACGTTTTTAAAAAAAGTGTGAAGTTAGCCCCCCTTTTTTCGAAAATCTAACTTCTGACGGTTGTTCCAGGTTGCTCTAGGTGTGTTCTCAATTGTTCCAAAGTATTTCAAAAAATAAATCATAATTGGCCGAAAAAACGGCAAAAAACTTTTTTTTTCTGGCGGCCCATTTTTCGAAAATCGAAATTCTGACGGTTGTTCTGGGTTGTTCTAAGTTTGTTTTAAATTGTTCCAAAGGATCTCAAAGAAAAAATCATAATTGGCCGAGATAATAGAAAAAAACGATTTTCCCACGGACCCCCTTTTTGCGAAAATTCAAATTCTGAGGGTTGTTCCAGGTTGTTCTAGATTTGTTCTAAACATTATTCTTATACATCAGAACCGTATCTCTTATATTTCAAAAGATATTGCAAAAAAACGTTTTTAAAAAAAGTGTGAAGTTAGCCCCCCTTTTTTCGAAAATCTAACTTCTGACGGTTGTTCCAGGTTGCTCTAGGTGTGTTCTCAATTGTTCCAAAGTATTTCAAAAAATAAATCATAATTGGCCGAAAAAACGGCAAAAAACTTTTTTTTTCTGGCGGCCCATTTTTCGAAAATCGAAATTCTGACGGTTGTTCTGGGTTGTTCTAAGTTTGTTTTAAATTGTTCCAAAGGATCTCAAAGAAAAAATCATAATTGGCCGAGATAATAGAAAAAAACGATTTTCCCACGGACCCCCTTTTTGCGAAAATTCAAATTCTGAGGGTTGTTCCAGGTTGTTCTAGATTTGTTCTAAACATTATTCTTATACATCAGAACCGTATCTCTTATATTTCAAAAGATATTGCAAAAAAACGTTTTTAAAAAAAGTGTGAAGTTAGCCCCCCTTTTTTCGAAAATCTAACTTCTGACGGTTGTTCCAGGTTGCTCTAGGTGTGTTCTCAATTGTTCCAAAGTATTTCAAAAAATAAATCATAATTGGCCGAAAAAACGGCAAAAAACTTTTTTTTTCTGGCGGCCCATTTTTCGAAAATCGAAATTCTGACGGTTGTTCTGGGTTGTTCTAAGTTTGTTTTAAATTGTTCCAAAGGATCTCAAAGAAAAAATCATAATTGGCCGAGATAATAGAAAAAAACGATTTTCCCACGGACCCCCTTTTTGCGAAAATTCAAATTCTGAGGGTTGTTCCAGGTTGTTCTAGATTTGTTCTAAACATTATTCTTATACATCAGAACCGTATCTCTTATATTTCAAAAGATATTGCAAAAAAACGTTTTTAAAAAAGTGTGAAGTTAGCCCCCCTTTTTTCGAAAATCTAACTTCTGACGGTTGTTCCAGGTTACTCTAGGTGTGTTCTCAATTGTTCCAAAGTATTTCAAAAAATAAATCATAATTGGCCGAAAAAACGGCAAAAAAGTTTTTTTTTCTGGCGGCCCATTTTTCGAAAATCGAAATTCTGACGGTTGTTCTGGGTTGTTCTAAGTTTGTTTTAAATTGTTCCAAAGGATTTCAAAGAAAAAATCATAATTGGCCGAGATAATAGAAAAAAACGATTTTCCCACGGACCCCCTTTTTGGGAAAATTCAAATTCTGAGGGTTGTTCCAGGTTGTTCTAGATTTGTTCTAAACATTATTCTTATACATCAGAACCGTATCTCTTATATTTCAAAAGATATTGCAAAAAAACGTTTTTAAAAATGTGTGAAGTTAGCCCCCCTTTTTTCGAAAATCTAACTTCTGACGGTTGTTCCAGGTTGCTCTAGGTGTGTTCTCAATTGTTCCAAAGTATTTCAAAAAATAAATCATAATTGTCCGAAAAAACGGCCAAAAACCTTTTTTTTTTTGGCGGCCCTTTTTTCGAAAATCGAAATTCTGACGGTTGTTCTAGGTTGTTCTAAGTTCGTTTAAAATTGTTCCAAAGGATTTCAAAGAAAAATCATAATTGGCCGAGATAATAGAAAAAAATGATTTTCCCACGGACCCCCTCTTTGCGAAAATTGAAATTCTGAGGGTTGTTCCAGGTTGTTCTAGATTTGTTCTAAACATTATTCTTATACATCAGAACCGTATCTCTTATATTTCAAAAGATATTGCAAAAAACTTTTTTCAAAAAGTGTGAAGTTATCCCCCCTTTTTTCGAAAATCTAACTTCTGACGGTTTTTCCAGGTTGCTCTAAGTGTGTTCTCAATTGTTCCAAAGTATTTCAAAAAATAAATCATAATTGGCGGAGATAATAGGAAAAAACGATTTTACAATGGGCGGAATGCACTTTCCGAACATTACTGTGTTGAAGGAAGTTTTTGTATGATGCAGTTCTTTTTAAAGAAATAAACATCTAATATAGCAATAAATATATATTTTCGCAAGAAATATAATGTTCATTTATTACAAAACGATATTGTTACCAAATGCTGATGAACTATTTCAAAGAAAAAATCAAAACCGGTTATGAAAAAACGATATTTTTCCCCAGTCCCTATTTCTTAAAAATCGAAATTCTTACAGTTTCAAAGTATTTCAAAAAAAAAAAGCGCTGGATATGGGTACCCAACTAAAATCAAACAAAATGGGGAAGTCTATCAGGCTCCCTTTGTTATTTTATTTTGTCTAGTAATAATAAAAATAAAATACTGATTTTGAAGTTTGAAAATTTTAATTATAGTAAACCACTACAACGTTATTTTGTCTAGCCGTGGTCTGGCCACTTTTTTTCATGGTTTTTGCTCCGGGAATGCAAGCACGTGTAGACATTCCTATCAAGTATGCTTATTTTTTGTAGCCCCTCTTCGTAAACATGTTGCAATATGCTGTCTAATTTTCTCACTAAAACGATTCAAAGGCTACTATTACTTTATTTGGAAAAAATATTATATAGGTACCTATTTAGATAATATAAGATAGTATATCCGTCAAAGAGTAGCCGATTTGGGAAAGGCTGTTTTACAATACCAAATTGATAAAAAAATATATTATTTATGTCAATGTTATCAAATAATATAATAATATCAATAAATAAATTTTACAGAAAAAATATATATTTTAGATTTTAGGGATAAACTAAAGCATGAACTCTAATAAAAATAAACAAAGAAACATCAACCTAGCAGCTCATGAGAAAAACACTAATCTTTTTATGAGCAAGGTATAATCATTCTCAATATGTTTATGAGGTAGTTTTTAATCTACATTAATAATGTAACTAACGTCACTGTTCTAATATTATTTTATGTTAGGAGCATCAGCATTTAGTAACAATATTGTTTTCAAACAAATGAATTATATTACTTGGGAAAATATATGTATATTTACTGCTTCTGCTTTATTCTGAATCACAAATGAGTATTATTATTCATTTTAAAATATAGATAATAGGTAAAATCGATTTACCTATTATCTTGGGCAATTTCGATTTTTTCTTTGTAATCCTTTGGAACAATTTAGAACAACCTAGAACAACCGTCAAAATTTCGATTTTCGAAAATAGGGGCGCCAGAAAAAAATTGTTTTTTGCCGTTTTTTCGGCCAATTATGATTTATTTTTTGAAATCCTTTGGAACAATTTAAAACAAACTTAGAATAACCCAGAACAACCGTCAGAATTTCGATTTTCGAAAAATGGGCCGCCAGAAAAAAAAACTTTTTTGCCGTTTTTTCGGCCAATTATGATTTATTTTTTGAAATACTTTGGAACAATTGAGAACACACCTAGAGTAACCTGGAACAACCGTCAGAAGTTAGATTTTCGAAAAAAGGGGGGCTAACTTCACACTTTTTTAAAAACGTTTTTTTGCAATATCTTTTGAAATATAAGAGATACGGTTCTGATGTATAAGAATAATGTTTAGAACAAATCTAGAACAACCTGGAACAACCCTCAGAATTTGAATTTTCGCAAAAAGGGGGTCCGTGGGAAAATCGTTTTTTTCTATTATCTCGGCCAATTATGATTTTTTCTTTGAGATCCTTTGGAACAATTTAAAACAAACTTAGAACAACCCAGAACAACCGTCAGAATTTCGATTTTCGAAAAATGGGCCGCCAGAAAAAAAAAGTTTTTTGCCGTTTTTTCGGCCAATTATGATTTATTTTTTGAAATACTTTGGAACAATTGAGAACACACCTAGAGCAACCTGGAACAACCGTCAGAAGTTAGATTTTCGAAAAAAGGGGGGCTAACTTCACACTTTTTTTAAAAACGTTTTTTTGCAATATCTTTTGAAATATAAGAGATACGGTTCTGATGTATAAGAATAATGTTTAGAACAAATCTAGAACAACCTGGAACAACCCTCAGAATTTGAATTTTCGCAAAAAGGGGGTCCGTGGGAAAATCGTTTTTTTCTATTATCTCGGCCAATTATGATTTTTTCTTTGAGATCCTTTGGAACAATTTAAAACAAACTTAGAACAACCCAGAACAACCGTCAGAATTTCGATTTTCGAAAAATGGGCCGCCAGAAAAAAAAAGTTTTTTGCCGTTTTTTCGGCCAATTATGATTTATTTTTTGAAATACTTTGGAACAATTGAGAACACACCTAGAGCAACCTGGAACAACCGTCAGAAGTTAGATTTTCGAAAAAAGGGGGGCTAACTTCACACTTTTTTTAAAAACGTTTTTTTGCAATATCTTTTGAAATATAAGAGATACGGTTCTGATGTATAAGAATAATGTTTAGAACAAATCTAGAACAACCTGGAACAACCCTCAGAATTTGAATTTTCGCAAAAAGGGGGTCCGTGGGAAAATGGTTTTTTTCTATTATCTCGGCCAATTATGATTTTTTCTTTGAAATCCTTTGGAACAATTTAAAACAAACTTAGAACAACCCAGAACAACCGTCAGAATTTCGATTTTCGAAAAATGGGCCGCCAGAAAAAAAAAGTTTTTTGCCGTTTTTTCGGCCAATTATGATTTATTTTTTGAAATACTTTGGAACAATTGAGAACACACTTAGAGCAACCTGGAACAACCGTCAGAAGTTAGATTTTCGATAAAAGGGGGGCTAACTTCACACTTTTGGATTTGGTTTTTTTGCCATATCTTTTGATATATAAGAGATACGGTTTTGACGTATTCGAACAATGTTTAGAACAAACCTAGAACAACCTAGAACAACCGTCAAAATTTTAATTTTTGCAAAAACTGGGTCCGACTTCATACTTTTGGCTTTCGTTTTTTCCCATTTTCTCGTCTGATTTTGATTTTTTCTATGAAATACTTTGGAACAATTTAGAACAAACCTAGAGCAACCTAGAACAATCATCAGAATTACAATTTTCAAGAAAAGGGGGGCTGGCAAAAACTCGTTTTTTCCGATTATCTCGGCCAATTTTGATTTTTTTTTCGAGATTCTTTGGAACAATGTTTAGAACAACTAGAACAACCTGGAACAACCTTCAGAATTTCAATATTCGAAAAAAGGGGGGCTGGGTGAAAAAGTCGTTTTTTTCAATTATCTCGGCCAATTTTGACTTTTTTTTTGAAATACTTTGGAACAATTTAGAACAAACCTAGAACAACCTGGAACAACCGTCAGATTTCCGATATTCGAAAAAAGGGGGGCTAACTTCACACACTCAACCTGTCTACACAGAATATGTAGGCAGGTGCGCATGAAAATCTCTAGCGTCGGGATCAATTTTATCATATAGGTACTAGCTGCTCTTAAAAACGTGGCAGTTTATAATTTACTGGAATTTCTAATTGCTTTTTTCTTTGGTAACTCATTCGCTTAATATTTGTTAAATTGTAAGAGCAGTTTTGTATTGAAACAAATAAAAATCTTTACCAGATCGTGGCCATTTTATGAAAATTGAATTGTTCTTGAGCACAATCAACTTTTTTCTTTTGTAGATATTTCTTGAACAAATCTGGAAAATCGAGAACAGTTCTTCCGCCATTACTTTTACCTCAAACACATTTTTTCGCTGTTCTTCTGAAATGAGTTCCCGACAATTCATTTTACATGTTATCAAGTCTCTCTGTATCCGCTCTTTTCGTATACCCCCTTATACTGTGCTGTTCTTATGGTCGGATTTGTGAAGACGCGCAGGGGTTGTGCCGCCAATTAATTGTGCCATTACTGCAGGATCTTTCTTGACGAAAATTTGTCCGTAATAAAAGGAAAGTTGGTTCTATGCTTCTATAGAATTAGATTTTCAATAACTTTCCCCACTTAAGAGAAATTCTAATGTAAAAATGTGCTAAAATAACTGAATTCTAACGTGTCTCTAAGAAAAAATATGAACTTATATCGAAAAAGTATTTCTATAGAAGCATAGATTTGTCTTTGCAAATATCTTACATTCTGCTTATTTAACCCGCTGGAAAGTGGCGCTGCATAGTGCATCTTAGCTTCAACTACCGAATGGGTGGAGACTCCAAACTGAACGTATTATGATTATTCTAGGCCCTATGTTTTAACTGAAGCGTTTTATTCTTATACTGTTATAGTAGAACGCACGAAACAATCCACTTTCGTCATAAACGAAAAATAATGCCGTCTGTATTTCCAATTTCATAACAACGAAAATAATTACCTTACCATATTACTAAATTTATAATTTTATTATGTAGAATATATTAGATGTATATAATAATAACTACAGGCTTATTTGAATGATTAATATTAATTAAAAATAATAATGTTTGCGCTATTTCAACGAGTTTTACTAGAAATATTTACATCGGATGTTGGCTTACATGAAACGTGGTTTCAATTTCGCTAGTCATTTGATAACATTTGACAGTATTACAGGTTACGGTTGTTGTTTATTTTGTTATTTATTATCACTAAAAGTTCTTTTTCCAACTAACGATGCCTACCCACAGAATATACTGTTTTATTTTTGACAAAAATGTAGTTAATTTACTCAAAGTAAACTTCAGAATTCGTAAGTTTTATTCATCGATCATAATGAATTTTGATCACGAAGTGGATTGTTTCGTGCGTTTTAGTATACCTAAGGAGAAAATATTTCAAGCAGGGAGTTTTAATTATGGGTAAAAAATATGAATACATATTTTCGGAAATGTTGTATAGGTATATTATAAATCAGTCTAAAATTTTAGTATTTTGCATTGTTTTAAATAAAAAAAACTGTATTCTAATATAGGGTACACGTGAGATTTTCAAAATTAAATTTTTATCTGTTTGCACTAAGATTAACGTAAAATTTAAAATTAAAAAAGTATTGCAGCAAGCATGAGCATTGTCGCGGCTATACCGTGAAGGGCAACGACAACTACAAAGGATACGACGTCACGCATTCCAGAGAGATTTATCATGCTTATATTCTTCGTCTTTATTTTCGACATATACTCGCACTTCTGTTGAATTATTAGATACAATATTTACAGTTTCGATAATCACATTACTAAGAACATGAAGTTCTTTATTTAAAATGTCGATATCAGTAATGTCTTTGTTTGTAGGGCAGGCGTTTTGTAGATTTAGACCGATCGCTATAGAAACCTCTAAAGAATTAATATCTATGTTCATGTGGTTTTGGTCCGTTCTTCACAAAAAAAATAATACAACTGCGACGTCAACAATACCGCATTAGCTTGAATTCCCGTTAAACGCTTTTTGCTAAACGGATATAAGAATACATAATTATTGCATTCCATTTGCCACACTTACATCTTTTCAGCTCATCAACTAATTTAAATTTTTGAAATTTTGTGAATGCTAAAAGGATCTAAGTATACATATATCTTTTTTGCAGGAATTATTTGGCATAAATTCAAAAACAGTCTTCATATTCCTTTACAGCTGGTTGAAATCTTACAAATCCACAACATTCTTGAAGTTTTTAGGGTATAAGTGAACATATTCCTTATAAAGACCCTCTGCTTTTCCCTCTTCTAATCCACACAGACACAGTTAGGAATATGAATTCCAAAATAACTCGACTTAATCCTTTATTGCCTGTCACCACAGAAATCTCAAAAGTAGATGTTTGTTATAAAGTGTTAGAGAGTTTATTATGTGACAAAGATGTTGGTTTTATAACGTTTGAACAAGAGAATCTTTCGTTGAAAAATTTCTTATAAAGCCGGCTAGTTAGATTTTCCTAGTAACATTTTCAGAATTTTGAGGGTGTTTTAAGTTGGCTACGACGACAATAGCATAGAGTACAGGTAGGCTAATTCACCTTTCATTGGGAAATTACTAGACAAAGAGTACACTCAAGCAGAAGATTGGTGAAAAACTAAATGTAGAATCATTTATTGACAACATTACATTTCTATTCACTAATTTTGCAGTGAAATATCGGCGAGTACACCTCTAGATGTTATTCTATTGCGTCCAATGCAAACTTAAAAGACCCGCGATTTTCAAAAAATGTAACATGAGTTGTTGAAATGTATATTCTTTAAAAGCGATAAAAGAAATATTTAAGAGGATTTCATTTTATAAATGTGTTTAAACAGAAAATCTACATAATTTAAATATAAAAAAATGAGGTGTTCAAAGCCTTATTCTCGGTACTTCTATTCTCTTAACCCATAAGCGCCTGAATTATTTTTTGTTTTAAAAACTGTTTACTGTATGTGTACTTTGAGTTGTATTTGTTCATAATACAAGTTAGTAATATGAAATTCGTTATTTTTGTAAGCATTTTTCGAAAATGTGGTGTTACCATATGGTAACGCTAGGCGTTGGGTAACCTATAGCATGCATAACATTGGAAAAAATGAAAAATCTCAGTTTGCGAATACTGTATTTATTATTGTGTGTGGAACAATTCAAAGCAATCTACGCACAGTCCTACATTGCACTTTTTGCACATTGTGCGTACGCTTGAACTACAACCTTCTCCAGCACACCTTCGACGCTTCTTTTCCGGCGTTGGAGTTACTAAATGGTCCAATCTATCATACCGTAACCCGTCAGCAACCCTGTTACACGATACACTTGATTTAGAAACTGCCATTCTTCCAGGACCTCTTGGCGCTGTACCAAAAGTACGTAGATAAGTTGTAGCAATTTCCCTTCGAAATACGAGCTGTGTTATATCACCTCCAGATTTTTTGTGAAGCTGCCAAGCATTGTGGATTGATGTATCTACTATCCAAGAAAATAGACACCACCACCATTTTTTACCTCGTATACTTATCCTGTGTCGCGCTACGTTTTCGTCCATCAGATCTGTACCGCCCATACATGCGTTATATTGAGAAAATATGTGGTCTTGGGACGTTTATGACTTTTTTTTGTGACTGACAGTAGCGCTTTACATTTGCGATAGGATTTATTCCGTAACACGTAGATGCTATACTTACGATACCATTATCAACCCAACGAGCAAATAAAATACCACGGTCACCATCAATCACAGATTCGTATGTTCCTCTTACTTTCTTGCTAAACACTCTTTTCTCTGTAAGAGGACAACTCTTGGGTATTCTGTTCTCTCGTATTGTGCCTGTCGCAAAATATCCCCTTTCCTTCAAATGAGTGAGTAAATTAGAACCGGTAAATAAATTATCAAAGTAGATTTTGTAGCACAAGTCCCTTTTTTCTACAGGTAGTTCGTCCAACATGGTTACTAATGGTGCAGCGGCTTTACCAAACTCCTTCTCATATTTCACGTTACGTCTTGGATTGTTTCCTTGATACATTTCGAAATTTAGTAAATAGCCCGATTTTGTGTTCAGGGACCACATCTTGTAACCAAATCTTATTGGCTTACCTCTTATAAATTGCTTGCAACCATGACGTCCGTAATACTTTACCATACTTTCGTCGTAGCATAAATCCTCATCAGGTTGAAAATGCTCCAAGAATTTTTCCTTGATTTTATCCATAAGAGGTCGCATTTTCCATATTTTGTCAGTCAGATCTGGTTTGGAGTTGTCTGCACAATGTACAAAGCGGGATATTTGCAAAAATCGATCTCGTCTCATTGAATTGTAGATAATATTGTTTCTCATGTCGCTTTCCGAATCCCAATAATATCACTTCCCAGGTAATTCATTATATCCACTAATAATTAGTATTGCCAAAAAACATTTCATTTCTTCGATTGATATTTTGGGATCCTGACAATTAGTAAATAATGCGTATCGACTGCTTTGTTCTACAAGAAACTTCATTATATCTTCATCGAAAAATAATTCAAAGATTTCTACACAGGATAAGTGTTTATACATTTCGTAATTCGGCGAAATAAAGTTATTGTGTGTGTGTTCCAAATCTCCTGATATCCACTTGATATCGGTAACATTTTCAGGTGATACTAAAATTTCGTCACGATCACTACCTCTTAGAACAACTTCTGCATTAGCACGAAGTTGTGCACCTGGTAAATTATCAATATTGCCTCCACCATCCTCATCTCCCGAATCTTGGTCAGTTAGGACACCTGCATCAGGTGGTTCTATATAAATGGCGTCAACTTCATCTGCATACGCAATTTCCAATGCCTCGTGCAGTGTAAGACCGCCTCTGTAAAATATGCAAAGTCTGGAGTTTGAAACGCCTAGCGTTACCATATGGTAACACAGTTAAAAATACATGTATTACACGGGGTGTATGTAACTAAGAGTTATTCTAATCATTTCCAACTGTAATACATATATTTGTTTACGCAATGAAGAGGTATAACAAATTCTAACTAACTATAGAAAGGAACAACACTTACTCAAAGTGTATAAGGTCGGCCATTCTCTTCTACAAATAAAAACGAATACTTAAAAAATATAAATACTCCAACTTCCACTTCAAACCGTATAACGGATGATTGCAAATGGTAAAGTAGTTTACTGAGAATGAGTAATAAGCGCCATCTACTCTATATTTTTAAAGTTTATAAAATGAGAACATATTTAAACAGAGTCTAATACCGTTACCATATGGTAACGCTAAGCGCTTATGGGTTAATAAATCCCTATAGAATGCATACTTTGCAAGATATTCCAGAAAAAGTGCTACTCCCTAAGAGTAAAAGTGTTACTTCCGGTCCGAATTTTGAAATTTCATTTATACAAAAATTTTTGCAAATGTAGCACTAAATACTTTGGTACTCTTGATAAATATATATAGAATGCATAATTTACGACATATTTGCAAAAAATCGCTATTCGATAGGAGTAAAAGTTGTACTTCCGGCCTGAATTTTGAAATTTTTTTTATACAAAAGATATTGAAAATTATGTTTTAAATACTTTTATACCCGCAATTTATCTGTCTAAAAAGCATGACTTGCAAAATATTCGCAAAAAACTGATTTTCGATAAATGTAAAAAACCTACTTCCGGTAGGAATTTCGACAATTTTTTTAAAGAAAAGTGTTCTCAATTTTAATTCTAAGTACATATGAATTCTTTATAAATTTATTTAAACTTAGTAGTTGAAATAACGGCAAAATTCAATTTTTTCACCGAAATAAACTACTACTTCCGTTCTGCCGATTTTACTGAAAATCTAATGAGGTCTCAAGAGAGAGATTATATTCGTAAATACAAAATTTGGAATTGATACTTGTAGCGGTTTGACCGCTATCGTGGTCACATACACATAGACAGACACACACACACAGACACTTCTTAAAAACCACTTTTTCGGTATCAGGGGACTTTAAAACGTGGACATCTGCAAAAATCTCGAGGTCGAAAATGGTCGTCATTACAATACTTCCTTATACTACGTATAAGAAAGTAAAAACTAGTAAAAAGTCTTTTAATATTCAAATCCAATTTCATATGTATTCTATTTTGGAACGACCCACATGTCGATATAATACATATACGTCGTTCCACCTATCCATGACGACCATATAAATTCCTATATTGTAACGCATGCTGAAAAAGTAACAGATCCATTTTTTCCCGTTTCAGGGGCTCTACGAACTTGAACTGGCGGGTTGCAATGAAATAACCGAGGCCGGTCTGTGGGCCTGCCTGAATCAAAGGATCGTCTCCCTCACCCTGACCGATTGTATAAACGTGGCGGATGAGGCGGTCGGGGCAGTCGCCCAACTTCTACCCGCACTTTACGAGTTCTCCCTGCAGGCCTACCATGTCACGGACGCCGCTCTCGGCTATTTTTCGCCCAAACAGAGCAACACCCTCAACGTGCTCAGGCTGCATTCGTGTTGGGAACTCACCAATCACGGTATTGTTAATATAGGTGAGTAGTTTGGCAAATAATAATAACTATTACGTTATTCATGGACATGATGTCCATCTAGTTCCTTGTATATTACCTATAATTGAACTAATTTTAATTATTGTCTTCGGAAGATATGGAAATATTTAATAAAATATGTTCTTACAGAGTGAATTTTCTTCTTATATCATACCTCTCATACACATCAATAAATTTATGAAAATTACAATAATTGATGTTTATTTTACTTCATTATACAACATTTAAAATCAATCTGCAGATTTTTTAATGAAATTTGCTTTTAATTATATGAAAACCAATAATAAAATACGTTATCAAACTGATATAATTTTAAAATAAATGTTAAAGACTAGTTTAGAAATATTTAAAACTTTCAATAGAAATAAAACTCAGATTTACACTATATCGTCGGCTTCACATGAAAAGTGCATAAGTCCCAAAATATTCGAAATTGAGATGTTTGCGCCATCTATTTAATTAATATAATCTTCATAAACTGACGCACAAAAGTTGTAACAAAACCTACTAGATGTCGTTACAGTAACATATAAAAATAATGCATAAGTCCCAATTCGTTCACAGCAACATGAAAAGTGCGCAAGTCCTCATATTCAAGTGTCTGTAAATGACAGCTTGTTACAGTCATATATTTCTTGCAAAGTTCACAAATTTTAAATTGCAATATTTGTGAAGAATCGGTGTAAAAGTGTTCTAGGTAAGTAAAACTTTATAAATCAACATAGTTCTCTTCAATTAGTGCACTGCTTGATAAATTCAATTGAGACAATTATTTTGTTGGAGTTAGGCAGTTTTTACTGTGCTTGATTTTTAAGATAGTATGGAGTTAGGCATACCTATTTCATATAAGTAAAATAAATAAATTCTTTTAAAACGGGGCTTTTTTCAGAATGATTCGCTCTTCTCGGGGTTTCAAAATTCTTAATGCTGTCAACAGTAACAAAAAAGAGAAGGAAAATGCCCAGATTAATGACAACAAAAAGCTTAATTCCTCTACACAAACCAAACAAAATGTGACAATTTTAAGCAACATTTCTTTAAACGTTCATAATAATCAGAAAGCATTAGTAGAAGTACATTCTAGTGAAAATGATCAAAAGACAAATGCTAGTGATGAAAATTACGAATTGTCTTTGGCTATCCAAAATTTGAAAGCTGAATGTAATAAAACTCAAGAAATTTTAAAATTGGATGAAACAGAGAATCATATAGACACAATAGAGGACTTTTATGCCAGTGACTGTAATGTACAAGACATTCACGTAGAACCATTGAATTTGGAGTTTGAAACCTATGTTGTACATGAAGAAGCTGATTTTAACACCTCATACAATCTATTAGCATTCGCTGCAGGTGAGGAGGTTGTAGGACCAATTCTAGACACCGAATTAGATGTTCAGGACACGTCGATACCTCGTGAGAAAGAACTGAATGATTACGATACAAACACTAACCTAACGACAGAAACAGAAGGAATATATCAACAGGATGAAGAACAAGATGATTCAGAAAAGGAATGGGTTGGTAGTGATCGTGACAGTACCGATGAAGATAATATCATTTTACACGAAGAACGCGAGGCGAGAAGAGACACTAATTCAACAGATGATGCTAATGATAAAACCCAGAATGAAGAAGGCGAAAGAAAACGCAAACGTAGAAAAAGTAGATTAAGTGATTCAAAGCAATGGGAATATAATCGTTATAAAAAAAAAAAGGGAAGAAGGATTAGCGTATTTGGGAAGAAAAGGTGAGAAATTTATTGTCGAAATGGGCAAGAGAGAACTGAAACAAAGATGCGCATGTAAAACTGAAAAGGCCAAAAATATTCAGTGTTCGAAAGTAAGTGAGGAAGAAAGAAAAGGCATTTTTAAAAAGTTTTGGAGACTCACCTGGAATGAAAAGAAAATATATGTTAATAGCAGAATTATAAAGAAAAATACTAAACGTGCCAGACATAGAAAAAACGAAACTGATACCAGAAGAACATGTTCACTAGAATATTTTATGGATTTAAAACATTATGCGAAAATAAGAGTATGTAAAACTATGTTTTGTCATACGCTGGGAATGTCAGTAAGAACTATTTCTAAGTGGATAACAGATTCAAAAGAAGATGTGATACACCAGAATCAAGAAACCGTCACTGAAACAACAAACTCGAGATGTTCCCAGAAATCAGTACTGAATGAAAGAAATGTAAAACGCAATCAAAAAAGAGAAGATATAAGAAACTTTCTACATGAGATTCCCAAATTAGAATCTCACTATTGTAGAAAGTCTAGGACCAAATTATATTTGGAGCCCTTATTTAAGACAAAAGTTGAACTTTATTTGTTTTATAAAAACTACTGGTGTAAAGAAAGAGAATTGAATCGTGCAAGTTTAACCCTTTTCATGTATGTTTTTGAGGAGATGAATTTAGCTTTATTCGCCCCTAAGAAAGATGAGTGTGATTTGTGTGTCGGCTACAGAACAAAAAATGTGAACGAAACGGAATACAATGAACATCTTTTAAAAAAAGAAGAAGCGCGCAATGAGAAAGAAAAAGACAAGACATCATCTAATAGAGTATTCACAATGGATATGCAATCAGTGCTGCTATGTCCAAAATCCAACGTATCGTCGTTATATTACAGAACAAAACTGATCGTCCATAACTTCACAATTTATGATATTCAGAGTAAAGCTGGCTATTGTTTCCTTTGGCATGAAGGTGAAGGCGAATTAAAAGCTAATTGTTTTGCGTCTATAATTTGCTATTTTTTATTAAATGAGGTTCTACCATCCATTCATAAAGAAAAGAATCCTGCAATTATACTTTACAGTGATGGTTGCGGTGCCCAAAACCGAAATGTTACCTTATCCAACGCCCTTTTAAACTTTTCTATTGAAAATGGCATTTCCATTATTCAAAAGTACTTGGAGAAAGGTCACACTCAAATGGAGTGTGACTCAATGCACTCAACAATAGAAAGGAAATTAAAAGGGAGAATAATTAATGTACCTGCTGATTATGTTTATTTGGCTAAAACTGCTCGAAAAAATCCAGAACCATATCAAGTCAAATACTTACAACATGATTTTTTTAAATCGTTTGCTCAGGTAAACTTTTTCAAGTCAATTCGACCTGGGTTTAGAGTTGGTGACCCAACTGTTCAAGACATCCGGGCCTTAAAGTACAATAGTAATGGAACCATTCAGTTTAAAACTCGTCACTATGACGTTTTTAAAACTTTGCCTGCTCGACAAAATAAACAAGCCAAGATGATACCTGCTGCTGCTTTACCAAATTTATATCAAAATTCTATAAAAATAAAAAAAGGAAAGTACGACAATTTACAGTTCTTAAAACGAACCATGGAAAAAGATTATCATAACTTTTATGATAATCTGAGTCATGAATAAATATATAATTACCTATATTTTTTCATATTAGACAGTTTGCGAAATCACGTAACGTAAAACGTTACGTACGCATCATGATTATATGATGGGAAAATTTATGCGTTAGCATTGTTTGACGTACGCAAAAAGTCAAAAAACTTGAAAAGTCAGAGTTGTTGTGTGAGGTTGTAGAAAATTGTGGAAAATGAGCTGCTGTAGTCACATTTCTTTACGATCCGTAAAATGACATAGGTACGTACGTAACGTATTACGTTGCTTGATCTCGCAAACTGTCTAACTATAACGAAAGTTATATTATTTCTTATGTTTAATGTTCGTTTGATTTGCAATTATTATAGAAAATAAAATGTGTTTTTTTTTTAAACTTAGTGTTAATATTATTTCAAATGAAAACTGCCCAAGTCCACAGCACATAATTTTGTAAGATATGAAATATGCATAACTCCATTTTTTAATATTATATTTTAATATTTTTCATTTTTGTTGTTATACAGTATATTAAAACGCAATTTCAATTATCTTTGTAGAAAAATAACATAAATACAAAACAAGATTAAGTTCTTGATTAGTTTTTTGTCCTCCTTGTAAAATTTACCATTTTGGACTTATGCACATTTCATGTGAAGCTGACGATATTCAACTTAACAATACTACAGCTGTTTCGCTACACTGTAGCTTCTTCAGGTGTTCAATTCAAAATTTAGAATTTGTTATCACCTGAAGAAGCTACAGTGTAGCGAAACAGCTGTTGTGTTTTTAAGTTGAATATAGTGTAAATCTGAAACAATTGTTTGTGTTTTATTTCTATTGGAATATGGATTTACATCAAGTAAAGGCCGAATCTATTGAATTTTTAAAACTTTCAATTTTAATTTAGGTATACTCCACTAAATATTATAATTTTGTGGTACAAGTTATATAAATGTGTACGTACAAGTTTGAAAATAGAATTACTTGGTTCTCCATAGCGATTTTTTTCGTGAAACACTTTTGTCTAGTGCGTTATAAAAATAAGTGACATCAATTTCAAGCAATGGTATGCTATCAGGTTTTCTTTCGGATTTGGGAACAATATAATGATAACTTTGCAAAACGTCAGTAGGTTTATGGAAAGAGTCAAGGGTCTAGGTTTTTTGGTGATTTAAGGCATTTTCAGAAAGAAGAGAATAGATTGAAGAGAAACTACGTAGCAGAAGGCTTTTATCTTCAAGGACTGATCAAAATGTCAACAGAATCCGGAATCTTCTGTGTTCAGATCGCCAGTTGATAGTCAGCATGGTCGGGGAAGCGTTGAATTGGTCTCACACCACCGTTCATCAGATATTCATCAATGAATTGAGAATAAGAAAAATTTACGGTAAAATGGTTCCAAAAAAACTTTCTTAAGACCAAAAGGACATCAGACGGGAAGGGTGTCTTGACTTTCAAAAGTTGATTGAAAATTATACCAGTTTTCGTGCCATTACTGGTGACTAGCCTTGGGTGTTTGAAACCAAGTCCCAAAAAACAAAGAATGTGCAAGTCGAAGTTTAAATGCATGCCGATTTCCTTTTTCGATGGCCAGGGAAATATCCACAAAGAATTTTGTGCCTCAAGGCCAAACGGTCAATCAACACTTTTACCTAGAGGTTCCTGAAAATCTTCGGAGAAGCGTCATGTGTGTGAGATTAAACATCAAGAACAACTGGGTGTTGTATCACGAGAATGCGCCTTGTCACACAGCAGTTTTGGCCAGTGAAAACATTCCTGTGGCTCCTCAGTCTCTTTCTTCGCCTAACTTGACCCCTTGTAACTTTTTCCTTTTCTCGAGGATGTAAAATCACCTTGAGGGGCATTTTGTGATACTCGAAACCATTCGAACAGCTGTAACTGACCAGCTGAAAACTATTCCAGTATCTAAGTTCCAGCACTACTATGAGGATTGGATGAACCGTCCCCAGGGCTATTTAGAAAAAATCAGTCTCATTACTTAATCCCCCCCCTCCCCAAGTACATTAAGACTATGTTGACAGACGGTCGGTAAGTACATATTTTAATAAATATTGCCATTTCTGTGCTTTGGCGCCAAAAAGTCAAATTTGTTCAATTATAGGAAATCTTCAGGAAACGAGTTGCATTAAACGATTTTTTTTCTAAAATGCCTCGTAAAGTAAAATTTCTATAGTATTTATCATATCGAATAGCATAGTGTGTGTATATTTAGCATAATATGCAATAGTCGTGAATTATCCTTTGAGTCATCATCAATAACTACATTGTTTTGTGTTTCTGATAGAAAGATTATTTTCACCATGGGCATGCTGGTTGTTCCATTTTTCTTATACATATTTGTGATAACGTTTTTGTGATATAAAATGGGCTCCAATATTTTAGAAAAAATATAGAATTTAGAAGTAGGGCGATATTTTTTTTTTACATATTCATTACAAAGTCCTCGAATTTATCCAGTGCATAAAGCCCAAAATGAAATTAACGTACAGAACTATAGCCCGGCTTCTGAATTGCGCGATTTTGCTAAAATATGAGAAAACATTTTCTACCAGCGTATTTATAATTATATTAATAAATAAGTAATATGGTCAAGTCGTTTTGGCAATCGATACGCCCAAAGTATGAACTAAAGGCAATAATTCATTGCAACTGCAAATTCCTATCGAGCAGTATAATTTCAGAACAATAAAATTAAAGTAATTAATTAATATTTCAGGATATATAGCGTTTGCTAGTGAAATACCACAACATGAAAGCAAGTTACAAATTGAATATTGTAAATGACCTTATTAAATGTTAACTTTCTATACCTATATTTTAATAAATATTTGGCTATTCTGTGTAGTAAGCAAGCATTGTTGGCATTTTATATTACTTGGATGACAATCATAACAAACATCAACAGGTCATTAAGACAAATGTGAAAATATGACAGTCGATAAATGGCTTTTGTAGATTATATTACGTAACAGGTAAAATTTTGCAACTTCTCAAATTTGACGTCATTTTAATTCACTGTGACATGCCGGTTGCAAAAACGATTCAGTCATGCCAAATCTGGATGCATTAATGGAAAGGCGTTCAACTGTCCCTAACCTTAACTGTTTTACGATATTGACTAGACGCTGATAAAGTTCAAGTTTGTATTTATAAGTCGTATAGGGACAGTATACTGTAAAATTCGAATGGACTATCCATATCATCGTCCTTGAGCGATATCGACACCATATTATTAACTACTCTTCTTTCATAAACTAGTATGTTCTTTAAGAGTTTGGTAGTAATTGAGAGATAACTACAAAAATATCCAAAAATAACAATCTTTATAATGACAAATTAAATATGGCGACAAACGTAAACATAAGATGAATGATACCTTCTTGGTGTTTGGGTTGAAACCGCGTCGTTGTCTCTACTTCTACTGCCGACGTTTCGTCCACTATTTTAAGAAACATCTTTAGGGCTCCTACTGCTACGATTACCTGAAACAGACTGGCGTGTGTTGGCAGGGACTGGTTTATATTCTCTTTAGTGTTGCGGTGTAGTGGAGCGTGTGTTTTATGGTTGAGTTGAGTTTGTATGATGGTTTTCCAAGTGTGATGGAGATAATAACCTTCGTCTCGGTTCAAGTTGGTAGGATGTTTGTGGATTTCTGGATTAATAATGGGAATCCTTGGAGAGAATTTTGATGGAGTTGAAATGGATTTGGTGCACGGTTTCCAATCTATGCTCAGCCAATGCAGGACCGGCCGTGCGCAACAACCTGGTGCAGCGCTCATGCTTGAATACACGAGTGCTGACCGATCTTTTGATCTCGCCGATGAATACACAGTCGCAAAATCCGTAAATCCATCGAAATCCAGAAACATCTGAATTACTTGAACCGATACCATGGTTATTATCTCCATCACACTTGGAAATCGATCATACAAACGCAACTCAACCACAACACACACGCTCTCCACTGAACCGCAACACTAAACACAATATAAACCACCCCCCTGCCAACAAATACCAATCTGTTTCAAGTAATCGCAGCAGTAGAAGCCATGAATATGTGCCTTAAGATAGTGGACAAAACGTCGGCAGTAGAAGCAGAGACGACGACGCGGTTTTAACCCAGAAACCAAGAAGGTATCAACGCAACCGTGGAAACCTACGACTTAGATGAATGATTTAGCCTAGTTTTTTTTTTTTTGAAGTATAGGAGACGCCTACGATATTGTAAATGTAAGAAGGTCCTGTGTTCATAATGTAGGCGGATACGTTGATTAATATGTCCTCGTCAGCTTTAATCAGCTGTCCTAAATACTCACGTCATATCGACGTGACGTAGGTTTCTAATGCTATATATAAAGCAATATATATTTATATTTATACTATTTTTTTTTAGAATATCCCATATTAGACGATTGCTAAAATTAAATCTATCAAATCATGCAAATAGAACATGTACAATTATCGAATTAATTATTATTATTAGCCACAGAACGTAACGCTCTGGGTTTTCGTATCGCTCTAGAAATGAAGAGGAGTCCTTTCCGCTGAGCCGACCGTAGGCTTTTGATCGGTCAACCGCGTGACGCGTTATTCGCCCGTTTTCGTCGATCGAGCAAATTAACTGGAAATTGCCGTTTCCGTGAATAAGGTTTACGCATTTCGATGGTACTCTCTGAACATCCGAAATTGCGTTATTCGCTTGACTTTCCCGCAATACCAAAGTGTAAAAAAATCAGGTGTGCCATACATACTACATATGTAGGAATACTGGGTCATATTTTCGCAGATAAAACGCACAAAAAATAAATAAACTGAACAAATGACGGTCTATCCTACTTTGTGTTTTATTAGGGAAGGGAATTTTCTAAATTGGGGCTTTTCAACCTCGTTTATCTCACGGTACACTTGAATCTATTGCTAACACACTTTACTTACGATAATCAAAAAGAAAGCGCAAAAAGAGATTATATCATGACCAACTGGATCTAACTTGGCTGCGAGGTGTCAAGGCCGTAACATATTGGGCCTTTGCAGGATTCAGGTAACTTAAAAAATCTGTCCTCTACATGGTGCCAAAGCATTATAAACTATTTGCAAAATCGCCAAGCACATTTAAAATCACGTGATACAAATATGCAAAATTATACCAAGCCCAGTTAAAATGAATTTATTACTCAGTTATTGACATAGCTGATTTGATATTTATTTTATACATTTCACGACTTACGTTTTTTTACTTAATTTTTTCTGATACTACAAACATTCAGTCTTTTCATTTAATGTGTACTATATATTTACTATAATACCTTCTCGCGGTTACACCACAATGAAAGAAACTATATGTAGTTTTTCAACCAAGAAAACGTAGATATTGTAATCATTTACTTTTTCCAAAATAGTCTCTTCCAAAACGCAAGTGATTCTCTGGGTACGTCAAAAAATGAGAATTGATTATCTGATATGTAGTATAAGAAAAACTCTTGTAAATAACCATACTTTTGCATTTTTGAGTTAAAATTAGAAATATTTTAATATTTATATGTGGAAAGAGAACATTTTTCTTTCTGATGGAAAAATTGTCGGGCTATCGTGAAGCTGCCTTGGTAGACGTTATTTGTTCACTAATATTAACGATGATATATACTGAATATGTGACCTCTATTTTGAGTATTTGTGAAATTGGTTTACTGCAATTCTAAAGCAGATACCAGAAAGGAAGTGGGTTTATTATGAGTATTTTAACATTGTCAATTTTTGTTCTGTAAGTAGACTTGTATCTGTTGGATAAATAAAGATCCTATAATTATTGTTAAAATGCCGTAACTGTTATCAATAATGCACCTTTTTATTATCGTAAAAATGAAACGTACTAAGAAGAATTGAAGTATAATAAAGTGAATAGAGTTGAAGCAAATGTGCTAGATGGCGTTGCATAAGGGACGATATTTTGAGGTTAGTAGAATCAATTTTATCATTGTCAATCGAAGTTATGGCCATGGTCAACGCTGAAAAGAGGAATTGCAAATGGGTGCTTTACCAAAAAGGCTTTGGGTGGGCCGCCTGTCCTAACACAAAAATGTGAGAATAAGATGGTGAAAGATATTATAAGATTAGAAAAATTCGGATTTGCATCGACAAGGACAGAAGTACGGACCATGGCATACAAACTGGCAGAGAATTGTAACCAGCATCATAAATTTAACCGAGAAAGGGAAATTGCCGGACTGGATTGGCTACATTTATTCTTAAATAGAAATCCAGAACTCTCAATCCGCAAATCGGAGGGAGTTTCACAGGCGCGATCAAAGGGTTTAAACAAGAAAAATGTTTCAGACTACTTTTCTTTACTCCAGAGCATCTTGATCGAGCACAACCTACTTGATAAGCCTAAAGCCGGGAAATATATTTAGCGTCGATGAGTCCGGACTTCAACTAAATAACAGACCAGGGTATGTGCTCGCAAGAAAAGGATCTAAGAGCGTTCCAGCAATAACATGCGGTGAAAAGGGCGAAACAATATCTGTGATCGCTTGCTGTAATGGAGAGGGCATGTTTTACCTCCTGCCTGTGTTCTGAAGGGAAAAAATGAAAAGGCCGAGTACAAAGATGGTATGCCGCCAGGTGCCATAATTTTCATGTCACAAAAGTCGGCATACGTAACAACTGATATTTTCCTTCTGTTGCTAAAAAAAAGTTTGCAGAAGCAAATAACATAATTTTGCTCTGTTTACCCAGTCACACGACCCCACTACCTACAGCCCCTAGACAGAGCATTTTTTAAAGCTCTAAAGTCCTATTATTACAATGCTTCCAATTCCTACATTAAAATGTATTCAAACAGAAAAATTTCAAGACTAGTGTTCGGAGGGTTGCTTGCAAAGGCATGGGTACAAGCAGCTACGACAGAAAACGCAATATCGGGGTTTAGAAGCACGGAAATCATCCCATTTAATCCAGATGCTATTCCCGAATATGCTTTTTTAACATCAGCATCGGATCAGCAACAGGAACACAACGAGCGACGTGCAAATAGACTTACTTCACCTCAACCAGATTGTTCGCGATGGCCGGACATCGTGAATCCCGTGAAAGAAAAAACAGCAGACATAGATGAAGATCAGGGACTTGAACATACACAAGATTCACCACAACCAGGTTGTTCGCAATGGGCGGAAACTCCACAGAAAAACATGCATTCCTTAGCAGAAGCAACAGATCATCAGTCTCCAACGGAGGCAATAGAACAGTCTCAAATAACCCCTGGGAAACTCTTGGATCAGATTTCACCAGTCCCCATCCTAAATCAAGTAGAACCTACGCGGAAGAGGTCCAGAGCGTTAGCTGAGGTTTTGAATTCTCCAGCAAACATTGTCAACCTACGACACCGAAAGCTCAACAAAACAATTGAGGCAGTGAAGAGTAGGGCACATGGTAAAAGGAAGGGCAAAGGAAAGACCATAACCAAAGAAACTACCAAAGGAAATGCCAAAAACAAGCAATCTGAGAAACGAAAAGCGTGTAGCACTGACACCGAATCCGACTCATCGTTGGATATCGACTTGCGAGACGATGATGTCGACGTGGACGATGAAGAATCTTGTTGTGTAGGGTGCGGTGAGCTTTACAGTTTTACTAAAAAGAACGTGGATTGGATCAAATGTATAAGTTGCAACTTTGGCTGCATGAAGACTGCACAAAGTATGAGTCAATGTGTGATATATGCGGTAAAAACCTGAACAAATAAGTTCACCATTTCACCCACATGCACGGGTGAAATGGTGAATTTGATTTAAAAAAATTTTGTTAAAAATTATTGCAATACTTTAAAAAAATATGTGACTGTTAACGTGTTGCTTAGATATTGTATAAAAGAATAGGCATTTTTTTTGTTTAAATAAACAATTTCTTGTGTTCTAGAGGGCTCTAATTTTTTGTTCACCTTATCACCCTGGTTTACCCTACACGAGGGGGAAACCGCTGAGGGATTATGGTGTACACTCCGTAGGAATTCCAGTAATAATTTGGGATTATTGGAATTATGTGGGATCATTGGGGATTATATCGGATTATATGGGATTATTTGGAATTATGTGGGATTATTGGGAATTATTTGGTAGAATTATGAGGGATTCCACGGTCATTATACAAAATGTTTTTGTTTCTATTGTACTGTATAATCAACAGTACTTTATGTAATCGAATCATCCCTTCAAATCAAACGTCATGTCGATAGTTCAATCAGAGTAGTAAAGGTCAAATTGAATTTTAACAAAAAGTGCCTTTGGTAGTTTTTCACTTCCACGAATGACGCATAACGACTCATTGCTGATCGTACACTAATTTGAACCAGTTTGAACCGAGATTTGCCCGCATGCGCCTTCCACTCGGCATTTCATTAATACAAGTCAGAGTAATGTAGTGTGATGTGATATTCTCTTACAAAAGCTGACCTGCAACGAGAAGATAAATTTAATTTTCTTGCCGCACAGAAAGTGTGCTCTCCAGAAGTAATACGTCTGTTAGAAGGCATACCTGAAAGTGAAGCTACACGTGCCTATGTAAAACTTATGGCCTTTCATCATATTTAGATCCAAAAATTAGTATTAAACGCCGTCTTTACAATATTTGGTATGTTGTGTTTTTCTTAAGAATTTGGCGAAAATGGTTAATAAGTCATGCTAATTTCAAACTTGCAAATAATGTTATTACATCAAATTGTTATACATGTGTGGAGTTAAATGCTCACGTGCTTGTAAACATCATCTGTAACTTCAGAGACAATCCTCAATTATCGAATGAAATGTTTCTTCCTTGCCTATTCAGCAGTCAACCTTGTGAATAGATATTCAGACCTACGAGATCAATGACTTCTACTTTATCAACAGTAGTTAACTACAGTATAAAGGGCATCATGCAACGCTTGGACAGAATTAAAGCGATCAGTAGCATTCTACATGACTTGAAAGACATATTTACTTTTACAAGAGAAGTAAAAAAGCGGATTTCATTAGCTGATGTCCAGAGAGATCTTGGGAGACAACCACTGCCTTTGCATTTAACTGCAATGCATGTTCAAATGAATGCATAAGAGAGTCAACTGAAAATGCGTTACGAGATCCAATCAAAAATACACAGGGATTATCGATGACTATTGAAGAGAACAGCTGGACTATTCTGTCAATGTCAGTTGTGATGGAGAAGTCCGAGATGGAAACAAATATTCCCGAGAATGAATATTGTTACCTGCACAGAAGAGTCAAATACATTTTTCAATTAGTTTCGGACCTTGGTGACTCGGAACACGACCGGGAACAGAGTACTATATCAAGAGCTACAAATACTGCACTTGAATTTCAGATTGATCTCAATTTCAAAGATTCTTCTTCAAGAATCGAAAAAGAAGAAGGTGGGAAATCTTCCAGGAAAACTTATAAAACTGAGCTCTTTGTTACATTGAGGGCCAATGGAAACCCTGTAATTATAAAAAAGTCATCCTTATGATGGCTTCTACACAATACAAAGGGTAGAGTCAGTACAGATCGACTGCGTCGATTTATAAATAACAGTAAAGCAGCACAAATAATACTGCCGTCATCTTCGCAGTCATGTAAAGGCAAGTTGCGACGAAAGACAATTTTCAAAACGAGAAGTAATTCTAGAAGCATCTTCTGATGGTCGAGAAAATCGGGACAGGGAAAATAAATCCCATCACAGACCCATCACTAAGTGGTCATTATTAAGTGTAATTGAGTGAAATAAGTATGATGCTTTTTTTTTATGGATGGTGGTACATAAGCAATATTATTGAAATTATCAATGATACAATTTTTCATTTTTCATTTAAATGATATCGCATACGCCGGGATTTCTAAGGAATATCATAATATTAAATTTGAGATTAAATCCTGTGTTAAAGACTAATTACTATTATTTAAATCGAGTTTTTTATTTTTTCAAGAATATTTAAGTTTATGAATTTTACTTTGGCTGCGTTGATGTTTTACTTAGGTAGTGGGTAAATAAAACAATTCTTTTAGGTAGGGCTGGTGTTATGTATATTCAGCCTTCAATTCAACCTTAATTTACCTTTAATACGTGCACAAATTCCTTAGAACTGGTGGAACATATAAAGAAAAATTTAAGGATTATTTGGGATTATATGGGAATACGTGGGATTACATGGAATTGTTTGGAATTGTGTGAGATTATCTGGATTATATGGGATTATTTACATATGGTGGGATTATGGTGTATACTTTTGAGTCAGCGGTTTCCCCCTCGACCCTACATTATTTTTTAATATGTTGGAGATACAATATGCTTTAATAGATTGTCGTTAAATAATATTTTAAATTGGTTAATTTTTTTTTCATTATGTTAATACTAACTATGCAGATATGCATAGATGCAAAATAACCAGTATTTAAGTTATATCCCTGTGCTTCTGTCTACAATATAGTTTTGCAATTACTAAATTGATTTTGGTTATCGTAACAAAATCTGTTTTCCGTGCAGGGACCAAATTCAACCTCATATTAATTTACCCAACCGAACATAATGACACTTTAAAGTTCCCTTAATATTGACCCAAAACCAAAATTGAACACTGTTCGAGAGATAATCACGTCATTTTCTGCTTGTGCGGAAGTAACTTCCATTTCGGTTCATGTGTACACTTACTAGTAAATTATAATTATTAATAGGAATACTACCACAATTAATGAATAGAATTAAACGGAAATTCATAGGTAGTTCGAAGCAAATCGAAATCAGATGTTAATAGATTGTGCAATCGATTGCCTTGATGTCTTCTGCCAAGTGATATATTGAAATATGATTATTTATTATTTCATAATCAAATATCTTTACAAAAACATGATTGGCTTATCTATGAAAAAATATCGAATTTTCCCATTGTTGTTAGATAAAATTGAAACAGAAAAAAATATACACGTATCAGACAGTGAACATCCAAATGACACATTAAAATCCGTGAGAAAGATTATTCTTTATGATTCATAATATGCACGAAAATTGGGAATTTTTCCAGGTACATACAATAAATTTTTTTAATATTTATTTTTTTTTCTGTAAATATTGTTACTTTCTCTAAATCTTTCAAGCTAAAATGATTTTGTCGACCTCTGAACGATTTGATATGATCAGTAATACTATTTCTAACGTCTAAGGAAAGTTTATTTGGCCTCATGTTATGTCGACCTCATTCGTCTATTGGATGAGCCCCAAATAGTATCAGCGATTTTTGCAAAACTTCAAGCTTCTTGCTCTTAATGCCATGTAGAAGAAGAAAGGTGTGTTGACACACACGAACTGGCAAAAGTTTTTACGATAAGGTGGAAAATCATGAAAGTCCCAGCATCTCCCAAACGCTCAATTATGACCCCCTTACATGCTGGAGATATAAACGCCCCAGGCTGGCGATCACCCAAGAAGCAGAACGCAGCTGATACAGCACACAACTAACTATCAGAAAATCCAAATTCAGAATCGAGGTAAAAAGTGGAAAAGCTTAACACGTAACCACCGAAGAAGAAGAAGATGCTGGCGAAATCTTTACGATTGTAGTAACTTGTCCGCCGACAATGGCAGTGCTTTATGCAGGCAAGGCAGAATGGGCGTATTTGTTTTGTCGATTTCCGCCGATCAGCGGCTTGTTATTCATTATACTATTATTTATTAATGTGTTAATGTGTATTATGTTTCAAACCGTCAAAATAAGTGTTGTAAGTAGTAGAAAATGGATTTATTAGGATACACTTACAATCAATATTTAGTAAGTCATAAATAGTATTTATTGTTTGTGAAGTAATAAAACTAGTACATATTTCTCAATACAAAAGTAAATATGTAAATGATAGTGTCGCTATGTCTATTTACAAGTAACATTTCGCTGGGTCTGCACAAAACAATGCTTTTGTCGGCGGACACATTACTACAATCGTAAATATACCACCGGCGCTGTTTATACGGCCAAGACCGCCGGCAGACATTTAGCAACAGCGTTTTAATAATACGTGTTATACAGGGTTACTGCTAAATAGGTACCAGGCTATGCGAATTTGAAGAATACGTATAAATGTGTAACTGGAAATCAAAAAAGAAATTTATATGTAACTCATCAAAAATTTCTAAATTTTTAGGGCCAAAATGTAGTTAAATTCGATCAATAACTTTATTTATCCTATACGCATTTACGTAAATACCAAAAGTAATTCCAGTTTAAGGTTCCTTCAAACAAACGATAAAATGCAAATAGATACAACCTTTGTTAGAGAATGAATTGCAATTGAAAAGACTTTCTATGGTGATGTTTTTTTTGTGAATAGCACGCCTTTATGTAAAAAACGTCGACAACCTCGGTGCATTACCATGAAACTTAAATTCCTCTATACGAAAATTATTATCTTTGTATATTAACTGCGACAGGTTCGGACTCGAGGAAAGAAAACTCAATTTCTCGTCACTGCGTGCACATTGGACCGCGATTTTTTTTGTACGGGTTTTTGTACGGACATTACTCATATTTTTCTTTGACCCCCTTTTTTTAATGACGCTATTTACAACTAACCTGTATATACATTATAAGAAGAAGTTGAGACGCCCGATTTAGAACTGTCTATTTCCTTTTAGACAATCCCAGAAAGGCAAACGCGAATCCTGCTATTACGGTTTGATATAATTTCCGTGCTTAATGTAACTGTCAGATTGAAATATGTTTTGAAGTTCTACACATAATGAAATTATAGGACCATAATGGAAATGGCAAAAATTTCCAGCCCCACCCCTCGCCTGACTTCGTAGGAAGGTGAATTAGCGTAAGATTAATATTCCTCGGTTGTCTGCGTGATTAATTAAAGCAATGAATGGATCCAATATGCAATGTCAAGGTGAAATTTCATCGATTCTTATTGTAAAAATGGAATTGCAAGTCACTGTTTAAGGTCAAATTCGACAAGGGAGAAATTACATATCTCATATAGTGTAAATACAGTGCACACGCGGTGGTTTTTTACGAACTAAATGCCCGCGTTAAACTATTTTTTTTGACAGAAGATGTCAATTTATCTGCATTCGGGTAGCATTTTTTTCTTCGTCTGATACTTGATGCTTTCATATATTTTATATATGCAGCTCTATTACAAATAATAACACGCTTTCTTTATTTTTATAGTGTTTCTCACCCCATAGCGAATTCAAACACGAAGTTACTACATGTGATGGATTCTGCATTTGTTTTTTCACGTCTCATAAATGCAAGTAGACATTGCCGCGTCGCTATTCATCATCCCAACCAAAACATTTGATATATTGCGCACTCTATAAAATGTGGCTGAAAAACTTAGAATTCTACGGATTTCGTGGTAAATTCTTGAAATTGATGAAAACTTATTTAGTCGATTGTGTTCAGCGGGTTGAGGTACACTCTAAACTTAGTAAGATGCCGGTAGTTACACACGCTCTGCCCCAAGGTTCTATATTGGGACCACTATTGTTGCGACATGATGATCTTTGACGGTTCCACAATGATTTAGTGGTAGCTCGTCTCTTGTAGCTGCTATACTAATGGGTATACACCCTGTTTTTATAGTCAGGAACACAAACACAAACATTTCTTTGTTGTTACACTAATACCTTTTTTTACACTATACAGACAATGTGAATTGGTTTGATAACTTATGAATAACAAAAATAAAACACTGTCGCGATTGCAGGTACTATTGGTTGTTACCGAGTAAGGTCGACACTTTGTGAACTAAATACGTTAAGCCCGTTTTACATTTGTCTATTAATTCAAGAATTTATTCATGAATTAACCCATGAATTTATATACACATAAATTGATGATCTTGAATCATTTTACAATTAACAATAAATTCTTGAATTTGTTCATGAATATCATAATGACCAACCGTAATGACCTATAACAGTAAATTTTAAATCACTTATTAGACGTAAATAAATAGTGGTGCTGGTTGGTATGTAGCATAAAAATGTAAAAGTTACTAAAACTTGACAATATTTTAGAATATGTTCTAATTCAAGAATTAGTTCGCCAATTAATTCATGAACTGGATTTGACGTCGATTTTTGTATTACACTCATCAATTTTTGTTCATGAACTAATTCATGTTTTAGTTGACAATGTAAAACAGGCTTTACAATACTATCGACTGTCCTGTGTGAAATTGAAATTGGTTATGCTTATAGTTCACCGGATTACTTCTTTCCCTTCTTAAAATTATAATATTCTCCTTCAAAAGGAAAGTTCGGTCCCAACCTTCAAACTTCTATTTTTAAGAAACAATAAAATGACTTTTTATTTCTGCATCACAATAAGTTAGGTTTTTCCTACATTCCCTTATTACAAGCGAGAGGGTCTAATTGTACATTGACCGTAATAAAAGTAGTCCTTTCAATATCTGTTCAAAATAAAAAAAGTATAAATTATTTTATTGCGGGGACATCCAGCGGTAAAGCCATGAAATATCTGTTTAGACGCGTGACCGTGAATAAATTATAAGAATAAACAGATTTAATTATGTTTTTAGGATTACATTCCAATAGTAGCTACACAACGTACAATATAATTTCCAGTATATTAAATTAATAAACCATAGGAAAAATAATTATTATTAAAATTTGGCTTGGCCTAAACAACAAATATAGGTATACGATTTAATGTTCAAGTACAAACAATATTATTCGCCGATGGCACTGTTTTTCTAACAAAAAACAACAAACAAACAAAGATCAACATTTGCTCGAAGAATAAGGTGTAAATTTACAATATGAAACCAAACTATGGTTTAGCGGTAGTCGTTTAACATTAATATAAACAAGACAAAAACCATGAATTTTAGGACCAGGAATCAAGAACCAATAAAATATCTAAAACTACTTTTAGACGACGGTTTAAATTGGAAAGCACAATTGAATTCACTGTATCGTCACTCCATTGCCAAAACCACGAATGTGCAAATCGATAGTTTTGAGATATTACGTTTTGAATATTTGCGGATCTACTAAAAAAGATTAAAATATTGAAATTAATTTGTTGCTGTATAATTATTGACTACTTTTAGAAGTCTAAACTGTCTTTACATTAAATTTAAATTAAATTCCTATTTTACAAAAAGGCGCATTCGTTGTTTTGGTTTTGCCAAATATTAAAAAAAAAAAATTCGTGTTGCAAAAGAAAACATCAAAATTTAAGGAACAAAACATTTTCATTTATTAATTTTTGTTGTTTACAAAAGAAAAACAGATTATAATTCAAAAATGAAAGTACGAATGTTACGCTCAATCGGTGTCACTCTCACTTTCCTCAGCATCAGGTTGTGGTAAATTATCTCGAACATTCTTGTTCGTTTTCAAAGCTTGATAAAAATCACATCATGCGAACAGAAGTGATCTCACTGTGAGACATAATGAAGTTGTATATACATGAAGCTATCTCATTTGCTCCTCTTTTGCCCTGGGTCTCATCCCAAAGATAACACTTTACATCCTGATTGGCCAAGTTTGTATACAGTCAAATTGTATACTGCAAGCTTACTTAAATAAAAAAATTTGGCCCGCATACCCCTTTGGCGTAGTCAGTAATGCCTGGAGATCAAAATTAAATGCTAGAATGACAGGATCTTCTTTTGCTAAAGTTTTATCACAGTCACGAGCCTTTCTGACAGCTTCCTTCCTTTCCAAATGCTTTTTGTATTCTAATTCCTGTTCTGTTCTTTCTACTTTAGCTAAATTTTTCTGTGCCAGGCATTTGGTTTAAAAAACCCCAAATTATATTCTTTAAATATTCGCCTATATTTCTCTAACGTGACAGGCTTTAGACTTTTAGTACTGCAGAGTTCTTTGTACATTCTGTGCATTATGGATATGTTTAAACATGCATCCAAGTATCTTTTAGAAGTGCCCTTACGGCAATAGAGCGACTCTACTGCCGGAAAGGACACAATGTGTTCGCGTATCACTTTTTCTTCATCTTCGTCTATCTTTTTCTAGAATTCCGTTGGTAGAGCGCTTTTTAACAGAACTTCTCATGAAAGCATCAGTCACATTTAAAGTAGCCATGAAAAATTCTCTGCACACGATGCATTTTGTACGATCAACTGTGAACGAGTAGACGCAGGTGTAGGTTTTTCGCGAGTTTTCTAAGTTTCTCGAAGTGCGATTCTTTGGTTTCTGTTCTATGTGGTTACACAGAAATTGTCTCTGATCGTCAACATGACTAAAACTACGAAATTCTTTATAAATTTTTAGTCGCTCCTGCTCATTTACCAAATCTTTACATTTGTGCTTTGCCTTTGCCAGACACGGAACTGGTAAAAAAGGTCGCGGTGGTTAAGCCTTTTAGCTTTTCGAATATTATTTTTCCATTGCATCTCTTTCCTTTCTTTTTTATCAGAATATTTTGCGTAAGCTCCTCGGTCACACTATCTGCATCAGTCCCCAAAATAATCCCAGAGTCTGTTTCTGAAGCACCTGACGAGGGTTCATAATTATCATATGATGACAGGGAGTAATCTAGATCTTCTAATAGTTCATCTCCAGAAATGGATGGAAGAGTTTCATGATTCAAGTGTCGGTTTTCATGTACATCCAAATTAGTACCAACCTGATTTATAAAAAAATCTGGCTGAAATTCCGGATTGTTAGAAGAGCTTGTTGAGGGCAAGTCCCCTAAAACCAGAATAAAAATAGTACACAAAAATAAATAAGTGTAGTAAACGTATATGACCAAGAACATTCAAGTCAGGTATTGAAGAATTTAAAATAATAATTTCTACTCTAAACTGGTATGCAAGAATAAAAAAAAAATTACCTAATCTATTCATAGCACTGGTAGGGTTTTTAGAACATTCTTGCTGTTTGTCAGAATGCGTAGAAGTTAAGTCATTATTCGAGTCCGCTAAAAAGAGTTAAAAAACAATAATATAAATAAAAATACATTTTTTAGGTTATGTTATAAATAGTTGCCTACAACTTATAATACACACAGAAAAATATAAATATAGATAATAGTTACTTTACCAATTAACTTCCGGCCAGGCAAAACCAGGAATGTGGCACGTTCGCGAAAATACATTCAAGTAATTGCAAAGACAAAACCACGTATGTGGTACATTCGCTCTTTAAGCATTGGAACAAAACTGAATTCCCACTTTCGCGAAACAATCACTTGGTTCTGGCGAGGGTATGGTTTCACAAACACATTCGCGCTTTTGTCGTTGACAACTTTTAAAGTTAACAATGTTGCCTGTGCACATGGGCGAAATACAGCAAATTTGCACATTCGCAGTATTAGCGTTGGAGTAATGATATGATATAGGTACGTAAGTTATCATATTGCATTGGCGAGGAAGCGGCAAAATTGACATATTTTTCTATGTTCTATTCTGCAATATCATACTGCCTAATTGCATGGGGAAAATTCGTTGATGCAAAAAGGATATTTATGCTAAAAAAAAGAGCTATTAGAACAACATATAAATTACCCTAGAATTATTCATGTAAGGAGGTTTTCATTACAAAGAAAATACTGTCGTTTCCATGTATAATTATTTAACAAACGCTTTTATACATACACAAAAATATCATTAGTTACAACTCTAGTGGAGATGTACATAATTATAATACAAGATCCATAGATCTATTTAAGAACCTCAATATAAAAGCACTAAAAGTAATTTGTTATTGTTGTCATTGCACATTCTTCTCCTTGTTGTAATATACATTGTATTAGATATTACCGATATACAATATATATGTTACGGTAAATGTGATATATCTGATGATTACGTATAATTATCGGTGATTATTCATAATTACCACTAAATTTGGTAAATGTGATAAATTATTGAATATTTATTAAATTTACCGGTTAGTTCATAAAATCGCCAACTCGTAATGGGGCAAAATAATAAATTCGAATTATTTTGTCGAGTAACGAAGTCTTAATTCCAAAAAATAAATGTTTTCAAATAACACTAAAAGTTTCGTTGTTAAGAATTAGAAGAATGTCATGATGGCAGATATATGTACTAGATAATACCATAAGTTATATATGTCCTAAAAGGTATTGAAAATTTTTAAATGATCAAAATTGCTACAAGTAAAATAAAGCCTTGCTTGTTATTTCAGTGAATACTTTATTTTTATCGAAACAAAGCGAAACTTTGAATAAAATAATAACTAGTATTTCTAGATAACTCCTATGTCTTGTCAAATAGAAGACCTGAATAAAAAAAAACTATTATTAGAACTTATACAAAACAGTTCCATGTCAGTAAACCCATATTTTAGAGAGAAAAAGGCATTTACTTTATATTTACTTGTAAGTTTACTAAATTTAGACATATGTTATGACATTTAGGATTATTTTTGCTATGCACGTATCAAACCTGCCCTACCCATGCAAACACATCGTTGATATCCCTGACCTCTAGAAAGAGATGATTTCACATTCCCGAAGTCATATTGTTAAATCTGGAACATCTTCAAGCAAAATAATTTTTCTTCACAAATTGTGAGCTGATTTCTGGTATACCACCGTGAATGATTTCCTTGTTTTGCTCCTGACAGATAAAGCCGTTTTAAACTTCTAATATCACTGCTAATAAATTTCTTGCGTCACTTCTTGCTCTGTCAACATCTGGTACTCGTAGTTTGACTGTGTCACCAACATTACCAGAAGAAAATTTAAGATTTGAAACTTTCAACATCTTTTTTGCCTGTGATTCTAAACTTTCTCTAACAGTCATTCTATGTGTTCTTACTTGTTTTTGCCTGATTAAATTATCTGTTTGGATAAAATCGACCGCTGCTTCATCCTCTTTCTGAATCATATAATTAACTGCAGGTTAAATGAATCATTATTCTCGACATTAAAATCAACTTGTATTTCGTTGTGGGTGTTATCAGAAGCGTTATTAATTATCTCGATTAAAGCTCCTCTTAGGTTCAAAGATGTTTGATAGAGTCATTTAGGAAAGAAGACGTTTTCCAACCTACTTTTACAGATATCCCAAACATTACTTCATAAGGAGTTCACTTGATGCCTTCACGAAATGCCCTGTTTTTCATAAATTGTACAAAGCGTTACCCTTCGGACCATTTACTAGTTTTATTGCTTTCCAACCAAGAACTTAGCATATTTTCAATATCCTGGTTTGCACGCTCTACCAAACCTTGAGTCTGGCTAGTCCTTGGTTTTCTGTGCACAATTTTTAGATCCGGCCACATTGCGCAAGCTTTTTCTACGATTTAATTACTGAACTCACGACCGTTGTCACTTTGAAGTAATCTGGGGGCTCCAAATATAGTAAAAATAACAATTAAATGATATGCAACTTTTTCTGCACGTTTGCTTTTTAGAGCACGCAACTGTACGAACTTCGTCAGGTGGTCTTGATGGACAAATATAAATTAGGAATCATTATCTGGTTACGACTGTATGTCAATTTGGTCTACCTGGCATCTCGAGTTCATCTCTTGAAATACCATTGGCCTAACAACAAGTCTTTTCTTGGGTGCTTTTGATTTCTTTTGACAATTTTCACACAAATTTAAGTAAATCATCACTGCTTCGGTAGTAATCTTTATGTACCTTTTCTGCCGCCAATAACGAACAGTCTAAGCAACGCACGTGCGTTGCTTAGCAATGGTATACGTCATGACGGAAACCATACAGCTGCGCACACTGAAATAATTTTGGTAAAGTTATGGACCGGTAAATTTGATAAATATTCAATAATTTGTCACATTACCAAGTTTAGTGGTGATTATGAATAATCACCGGTAATTATACATAATCACCAGTTTATTACATTTACCGTAACATCTCGTATACATTAAATTGTAATGTTGCGTGTGTTTTCTATACAGGTGTAGATAAAGTCTGGAACAAAATTAATATTTCTGTTATCTTCGGTTTGATGGAAAAACCCTGAAACAGGTCGATCTTGTTTTTATCCCGTGCACTTTATAACATCGTGAATTTAATTCTGTCGTCAACTGGTTGCGCGCGGGCGTGACGTCATTAGTTTTTTCAAATGGTAACCCGCCACATTTATTACCCCTTGTCGTTAGGTATTCCATTGTGCATGCAACGGTATAAAAAGTTTGGTACCTTACATAACAATTTTTGGGAGAAAAATGCTTTCGAATTTCAAAAAATTAAAATTTTATTTCTAATGAAAAACTAATCAAAAATTATTTTAAAAAATCAGATAAATTATAATCCGAGGTTTATCTTGGATTGTCGTCAAACAAGACACCAAAAAAATGTCAACGGAAGTGTTCAAATTGTCCGCCATTGGCCATTTGACACTGGCCGAGACGGACGTACACGCTTTCTACGACACGTCGTATTGTCTCTGCACCAATATTTCGCATTTCCTCGCGGATACGATGTTTCAGATCATCCAAGTTATTTGGCTTATTGGTGTACACCTTTGATTTCACATGACCCCATAGAAAAAAATCAAGTGGTGTGAGATCTGGCGAACGGGCAGGCCATTCAATTGTTCCCCTTCATCCGATCCATCTCCCGGGGAAAATTTCGTCGAGGTAACTCCGAACACGCCAGCCAAAATGTGGAGGTGCTCCATCTTGTTGAAACCAGATTCTGGGGTGAGGCTTGTCGGGGGTGTTTTCATCCGGAAATAATTCTACCAATGTTGGCACTAGCGTAAATCTTAGGAAATGTAAGTATGTTTCAGCGTTTAAATTTCTGTCCAGAAAGAAAGGCCCCACAATGCGATCTCCCACTATTCCCGCCCATACATTAACTTTTTGCCGGTGTTGGGTGTGCTCATCTCGAACCCATCGAGGATTTTCGCCCGACCAGTACCTACAATTGTGGCGATTCACTTCACCGTTCAAGGTAAAAGTTGCTTCATCACTAAAAACCACATTGTCGACAAAACCGGGATTCTCATCGCACCGTAGCATGATTTGTTCACAGAACTCGAGTCGGCGGTCGAAGTCATCTTCATTCAGTTCCTGAACCCGATTGATTTTGTACGGATGAAGTTTTTCCTTCTTCAGCAATTTGGCTACTGTGGTAAAATCGACTGCATGATCCCTGGCAATGTTCCTTGTTGAAGTGTGGGGGTTGTCCTGAAGTTCCAAGAGAATATTGACCCTTCTATCTTCCTCAATTCTTGGTCGACCTTGACGAGCCCTGTCTTTTACACTACCAGTTTCAGCAAATTTTGCGACAATTTTGCTCACCGTTGACCGCGAAATCGGTGCGCGGTTTGGATTTTCTGCATTGAAAAACTGACAGGCTTCTTCATGGCTACGTATTTTATCACCACAACCAACAATAATGAGAATTTGAATCCGCTCTTTTTCGCTCAAATTCGCCATTTTCGCAATGCACGTGCAACACTACCAATGGAGCAAGTATTGTGAATGGATAAGTTCAAACACCAAGTAATGAACTGTCAATATGACGTGTCGTAGAAAGCGTGTACGTCCGTCTCGGCCAGTGTCAAATGGCCAATGGCGGACAATTTGAACACTTCCGTTGACATTTTTTTGGTGTCTTGTTTGACGACAATCCAAGATAAACCTCGGATTATAATTTATCTGATTTTTAAAATAATTTTTGATTAGTTTTTCATTAGAAATAAAATTTTAATTTTTTGAAATTCGAAAGCATTTTTCTCCCAAAAATTGTTATGTAAGGTACCAAACTTTTTATACCGTTGCATGCACAATGGAATACCTAACGACAAGGGGTAATAAATGTGGCGAGTTACCATTTGAAAAAACTAATGACGTCACGCCCGCGCGCAACCAGATGACGACAGAATTAAATTCACGATATTATAAAGTGCACGGGATAAAAACAAAATCGACCTGTTTCAGGGTTTTTCCATCAAACAGAAGATAACAGAAATATTAATTTTGTTCCAGACTTTATCTACACCCTGTATATTTTATGTGTTATTTCCGTAAATTAGTGTAGCCCTGTATTAACTTGTCATGTACTATTTGATGATAAAATGAATAAACTAAATAAATAAACAGAAAACTAAACAAATATGTTTATAGTTTATGCCATTGACAATTGATAATAAACAACAATTTTGTAAAATATGTGTAAACTCAAGATGATCCACCATATTACATGAACGCTACCACCACTTTGGTAAGGCGATCTTCTCCAACTACAGATGATATAAATGGATCCCTCATTTGTAGTAATTTTTTTTTTTTTAGTAAAAGCCGTTATAATATTTACTTTCAACAATAATTTTATTTCCTGAAATGTTGCTGGGGTCAAATGTGGAACCATACCGAAACCACAAGTATTCAAACGGTTAAACAACAAACATTAAATAGAAAGTAGGTATTCTCGTTACAGAATCTATACTTTCACAAGTACCAACCGCCAGGCGTAAAGGACATTGAATAAAGAAACAAATTTTATAATAAGTTATTAGTCGTGTGACTTGCATTTCCTAAATATTTGAACTTCTCATGCGGTACTCTAACGTTGCGTAATACTCCATAAAACATATGAGAACAGTGGAAGATCGATAAAACTGTGTACTGTCAAGCTTGGAATAATTGTTAATAAAACTGCTTAATGGCAACGAAGCACGCGATCTGTATTGTTATTATTATGAAATAAAAGAACGTGAGGCCAACTAATTGCTCTAAATAACGCAAGAAATGTGCATAATCACGTGTGCATGGCAATGAATGAAAGAACATCGTCGAGAGACCTGACGTTTTGATGCAATCTCTTTTAGTTGCATTCGTTATTTAATATGAATTAGAAATAGAGAGAATAGTAATCACAGAAATATAAATAAATATACTAATTAGAAAAATACAAAGTAAGTATAAGTGCCTTAGATTAGAGGAGAATTATCTAATACTAACTGTTAATTTTAAATTACAACTAATTGTTTAAACTTATTAATTTATAACCTCTCTAACAAATTGAGTTTTTTTTTACTTTTGTTGTTAAATTCTAACCAGTGATTAGAGAAATTTACTTTTATTTTTTTTTCTTGTAAATTCTTTTGTGCTCTTACATTATCTTTTCGAAAATCTTCTTCGCCTGTCTCATGTACACTTTAATATATTCTTCGCAAATTAACCTCTACATAATTGCGTTTAGCATATTGTTTATTTTATCTTTATTGTTTCTGATAACTTTCCGTATACAGGTGCCCATTTTCTATCGCCTTATATGGGTAACTTTCTTAATATTGAAGATACAGGATCACTTAAATTAGCACAGTTGTTAAGAAGTTTAAGGAGTATTTGACAGTACTTGGCTACAAGCATCACAAAGTTAATGTTTTTACTTCTAAAAACAATGTGAAAATAATTTTTATCTAAACACGTGTTTTAATCAAATACTTTCAAAAAAAAATTAATAACCCAAAAACTATTGGCTCGATTTTGAAAAATAGAAAAGGCAATTTAAAGCAGTAGATACTAGAAAATCCAAAAATATATAAGTTGAGTCGTCTAAAAAAATTAAGCTCCGTGAATTTCCGGTGAAACCGGAAGTGCGTCAGAGCTTAAAGTATTTTTAGAATATGCGCCACAAGCAACCATATATCTTCCACTAATTGTTTTACTTTCTTATACGTAGTATAAGGAAGTATTGTGATGACGAAAATTTTCGACCTCATGATTTTTGCAGATGTCCACGTTTTGAAGTCCCCTGATACCAAAAAAGTGGTTTTTAAAAATTTCTGTGTGTCTGTCTGTGACCACGATAGCGGTCAAACCGCTAGAGATATCAATTCCAAATCTTGTATTTATGTGTATAATCTCCCTCTTGAGATCTGCTTAGTTTTTCAGTAAAATCGGTAGACCGGAAATAGCAGTTTACTTCAGTGAAAAAATCGAATTTTGCCAATATTTCGTCAACTACTAAGTTTAAACAAATTTATAAAGAATTCATATGTACTTAAAATTAAAACTGAGAATAATTTTATTTAAAAAGTTTTTCGAAATTCCTACCGGAAGTAGGTCTTTTACTCTTATCGAAAATCAGTTTTTTGCGAATATCTCGCAAGTCATGCTTTCTAGACAGGTACATTACGAGTATAAAAATATTTAAATATCTTTTGTATAAAAAAAATTTCAAAATTCGGACCGGAAGTACCACTTTTACTCTTACCGAATAGCGATTTTTTGCAAATATGTCGTAAATTATGCATTCTATATATATTTATTAAGAGTACAAAAGTATTTAGAGTTGGATTTGCAATATTTTTTGTATATATGAAATTTCAAAATTAGGACCGGAAGTAGCACTTTTACTCTTAGCGAGTAGCACATTTTTTCGAATACCTTGCAAAGTATGCATTACATAGCGATTTATTAAGAGAATGAAAGTACTTAGAATAGGATTTTGAATAAGTTTTGTACAAAAAAATTCTTAAAATTGTATAGTTTGAAACGCTCATACGTATAAGAAAGTCGTGTGGTGGCCACACCTCATTTTTTTCTTTTATTTAAAACACAAAAGAGCAATCGAAGAAGCGGCTCTTAATGACTCAGCCTGTACAAGAAATAAACTGTAGATATCAACAAACTTGTTGGTAAAAAACAACTGTTATGCGGGTTTGGTAGTTGGTTTTATTATACCTATCATGCATATGTGCAATAAGAAGATGAGTGACACGGATTACAGTGCCATCAAGAAGCATTGCCAATATTAGTTTATTTTTAATTAGATTATTAAGAATAATAGGACAAATAACTCAAAAGAATCTTACTATCCACCATATCACTGTGTATATAGGCAACTCAGTATGCATTAAAGCTGCTATGAGATTAATATGGTCAAATAACTAAATGGGCAATAATGCATTATACAACATATTGTTGCGAATTAAATGAGATAATAGCATATACTGAATATTTTAAAATTGCACACCAATACATAAGATATCAAAATAAAGTTCAATTTTCTAAATAAAATTAAGACTTGCACTATACAGGTTGTCCAGAAACTCTCCTGACAAACGAAGACCGGAGATTCCTCAGATAATTTTAAGACAATTTAACCCAATTCACCCTCCTCCGAAAATGCTTCTTAAGGGAGCTAGAGCTCTTTGAAGATGGCGCCTTGTAATTAGTTTTTTTTTTAATATCTCCCGAACGCTTCTATTTAGAAAAACAAAAACTGGTATGCTTATTTATCCTCCAGAGATGAATCGATTCCATCAATTGCGAATTTCTAGTACCGGTCATAGGCGTCCGTTTTGGATAGGTTAACGGTTATTTTAACGCATAACTTTTTTGTGAATTTTTTGGTGAATTGGGTTAAATTGTCTTAAAATTATCTGAGGAATCTCCGGTCTTCGTTTGTCAGGAGAGTTTCTGGACACGCTGTATATATTTGCAGGCTCATTAACATCACTAATTTAACAGCAATACGTATAAGAAACTCTTGTGGTGTCCACACTTCCTTGGGTTCTAAATAGGTCTAATTTCACACAATAATCTTGGACAAGATTCTGGTGCAACATTTTACATTATATTATAATACCGTAATCATTTTTTTGGTACAATTAAAAGCACTTCAATATTACATCGCTATCCCTAGGGGTTTATGCTTCACCACTCCGATTCAGAAACATATGTGCATTAATGAAGTAAAACGAGTCCCTCAACGGGAATAACGTAAATTGATTTGTATATAGGTATGTATGTATATGTATATAGTTACTCCCCCATATATTATTTATTACACAGACGTGATGTGTATACACATATGATAAGTCTTGTGTGTATTGTGCTATATCAAGTGTAACCGGCACGATAAACCCTTCATATTGTGGTACTTTTTCTATCCAACTCCGTCGGCATGTCATAAACAAACATCGACGTATTTATCGATTCTGTCGCGACCTATAGCAACATTGTAAAAAATTGCCCCCGTCTGTCGTAGTGGTGGCCCTCGTTTTTGTGGTGAGTAACAAAATGCAAAATGAATCGATGACCGCATTTGGATGGTATCTGGCGATTCCTGAGCTTGAAACATGTATTCGTATATGATTCGAAGCATTGTATTATATTGATTTTGTAATTTTCTATTGAGTAGTTTATTTCCTATCTTAAAAAAATCACCTTAGAAAATTATTGTTGTTCGCGTTGAGTTTGCGAAAGGAAATTATTAAATTTCGCTCTTTCATTTTTGTTTGTTCACTACTTTTCGCAATCTTTGTGAGAGCGATGATTTTGATATAAAATAATCGGAACTTTGGATTACTTTATTCGATGCGAGCAAATTTTTATGAGGCATTGCAAGTCAAGTATAAAAACAAATATAAATTACTGTAAACGCAAAATCAGAAGTGAGCGGTGGGAATACGCTGTAGTCGTTTTTAAAAACGCGTACGCCCACTTACTGAAGTAGTAGTCAGACTATTGGACTATATTTCTCCCACTATTTCTAACACTGCGTAGACTTACTCCCACCCCTAACCATCTAATTTTGCGTTTACTATACGTGGGGTGCATTTATAGTTGGCAGAAAAAAGTTTTTTTTTTGGATTTTTTTGTTCAAATTAATCATTCCAGTCGTCTGGATAAGTTGCACTCATTTGGCTTTTAGCATTACTCACATCTTTTCGATAGCAAATCATATATTCCATATTATAGTTACTTCCAGAATGCTACCAACCTAGGACCATTTATACTTACTACTGTATACAACTGAATATAATCTTGAAACATAGAGTTTTTTTTAAGCAATTTTCAATTATTTTTGAGTTTAACCGATGAATCTAACCGAAGCAAAACACCATTTATCTAAACAGTGTTTAAGAATTTATTGTACAAAGTTAACATATTTGCTAGTGCATTTGATCTAAATTACAGTATTTTGTTTTAATAATATTGGCTGAATTTTCTGTATTTGAATTTGTTCTTTGTGGGTTTTTCCATTATTATTTTTTTTTTGAGATTATATTCTGTACTTACAATTAGAAAATTAATTTTAGTAAATAAACTGTAGGCATTTATTTTGTGAATATACTATCTGACAATTTTTGTGTAGGTACATAGCACAGCACGTATTTAAAATTTCTATTCTGAAATAAATAACAAAGTGCAATAAATTTGAGTGATACTGAAACAAATTCATTGATTACTCACTGCTAGTGGGAAATATTGTGAAATATGAAAAAACTAATACATACAATATACACATAATAGTTTGACGAAAAATATATAGTTAAGTTGTATAGGTACATTTTCAAATATTTACAGATTACAGGATACCTTTAAACTTTATGCAAAGATGATTTAGATTTTTCTAAACCCTCTAGTAATTTATTACAGCTTCGAACTCCGATATTTCAAGAACCGTTAGGAATTCGGGAAAAGTGAATAGAAAAATGTTTGCTTAAAATTAGTCAATTAATTCATGTACGAGGTTTCTCGGATACCTTAGCGGCCACCCTGTATAATAATAGTACCTGTAGATATAAATAATTATCCTGTGATTTTCAAAGAAAGATAATCAAGACGATGACATTAGTGCCGTTCAACAAAATATTACTATTATTATATAGTATTCATAGGCACTAAGTAATATTTCTTTTAATCAGAATTCCATCTTACATATTAACTTTTGACTTATTGAACACATGTCTGACTAAAAAAACTTACAATCTACTTTCCTGTAGCGCCTAGACTCGGCTAGACACCAGACTAAATAAATCATACAGAATATTACTAGCACCTATATTACGTCGAGTATGTGTAGCCTGAACAGAGACAATTAGCACTTAACGCATCATACGTATGTCATTTCGAATGCATCGCTCCATAACTTATAAACTGGGAACTGTACAATTTAGATTTTTACTATAGCATTTAGCAAAATAGTACATGGTAGTGGGGTATTGGCAAGCTCCACCCATGAGTAGTACCCCCCGATACCCGCAGCGAAGACTTCGAAATTTTTAGTTTGGTATACAACACCCTTAAGTCGCTCTCTCAACCAACATGCGGCACTAAATTAAAATGGTGCCCAATTTAAGGTGTTGTAAAATCTTACTTGTCATGTAATATAACCTACAAAAACCATTTTGAGGACTGTCATAAATAATAACATTCATACACCTTTTGACGTTTGTCATAATTATCAATTGTTATAATTGTTATCTAAACATTTTAGATTGGTCAACAATGCTTGCCTTCTAAATAGCATAGCCAAATGTTATATAAAATATAGTTGTAGAAAAAATAATATTTAATAGCTTTATTTACAATATTTAATTTGTAACTGGCTTTTATTTAATAGTATTTTATTATGGGAGGGTATATATCCCGAAATATTAATTAATTGGTTTAATTTTATTGTTTTGAAATTGTTTCGGCCGATCGAAATTGTAGTGGTATTGAATCGTCGTCTTTAGTTCGTACTTTGGCCATTTCGGTTGCCAAAACGACTCGACTATAAATAAGCCTGCATTTAGTGTTTTAAGCTCCTTAATTATTATTCATAAACAAATGAAATATTAATATATTTGTTAGACAATGTCATATTTTATCCACTTATCACTAAACTATTTGAGTGAAGAAGGTATTTTACCTACGAAGCTCCAATATCCCTACTACTTTTGTCTGATCCCAACGTCCCAACACTATTTATACAAACATATATATATATTGATTTAAAAGAATCCTATAAACGAAGCGATTATTTATCTAAGAAGTATATCATAATGAAATAAACTAAAAGACGTTCCATCCATTTATTTTTCCGGATCTACCACCCACACATTTTCGTGAAAATGTATGGAAGAGTATAACCATACATTTTCTCGTCTATTTCAGTTCACTCGCGGCCGCCTCTTAATCAAAAGCAAGAAAGTTTATCCCACTTTAATTAAAAGAACGCTCAATGACATTCGTAAGTTACTCTCGACATTCAACTGTTTCATTTACAGTAAAACAATGAACAACAGTTTCGGTTTGTTCAATCCTCTTACGCTGGTTGGTTCTACTGGTACTGCAGTTTTCTTTTCTCACTGTCTGTTTTTAACTGACAAGAGCAGATTGCAACATGAGCTTTATTAGGAATTTCATTTAATTTCCTGTTAGTTTTTTTTTTTAATTCGTGACGCTACAAGCTGTCTATTTTCTATCTCCTTATACCGCGATATCAAAAATTATATTAATAAAGATTTGCCATGAAATTTAAAACGTCTGTCTTAAAGGTCCTCGCTAGTGAATGAGAAATGTAATATTGGTTGCATAGCACATAATTTAATAAGCCAAGGATGTCCGAGTACTTTTACACATAGGGAACATAAAATAAATATTTGAAATAATAACTCAATATCTAAGCGAATAAAAATTCATTTATGACCAACTATTTACACATTTGTAACTGCGGGAAATATTTATAGCAGAATAACAATTCATTGTAATGTGGGTTGCCTAATTTTAATTTATTTTATATTCATTTTAAACAAAGTAAAGAATAGTTGAAAGAAAAATAAGTGCACAGCCGGGTAGCTTTCTATTCAATTTATAACGTGAACCCAAGCAAACAAATCTCCTCCGAAGGATTTTTGAGAAAACTGGTTTTTAATATTTTGACATATTAATTAATTTTCTGTAATCCGATAATTTTTTTCTAAATTTGATTCTTCAGCTGGGTAGATTACTAAATTCTTCATAAGTTGACGTTGAAAGGTTTTCTCCATCTTTAAAATCAACAAAAATATCTGGATTCTAAAATCTGCTATTTTGCCATTGTTGACAGATCCACTAGCGAGGACCCTTAAGGCTCCTCGATACTGAAACGGCAATCGCAATATTGGTTGCATAGCACATACTTTAATAATAGAAGGATGTCCGAGTACCTATTACACATAGGGAATATATAACAAATATTTGAAATAATAACACAATATCGAAGCGAATAAAAATTCATTTATGATCAAGTATTTACACATTTGTAACCGCGGGAAAGATTTTTACCAGAATAACATTTATTGTAATGTGGGTTGCCTGATTTTAATTTATTTTACATCCATTTAAAACAAAGTAAAGAATAGTTGAACGAAAAATAAGTACAGAGTCAATTTTTAACATGAACTAAAGCAAACAAATATGCTGCAAAGAATGTTTGAGAAAACTTGTTTTAAATATTTTGACATATTAATTAATTTTCTTTAATCAGATAATTTTTTTCTAAGTTGGATTATTCAGCGGGGTAGTTTACTAAATTCTTCATAAGTTGACGATGATAGATTTTCTCCAAATTTAAAATCAACAAAAATATCTTGCATCAAAAATTTGCTATTTTTCAACTATTCAGATCCACTATCGAGGACCCTTAAGTTATACCATTAAGTGTCATACTGTCATTAATATTTGTCATTATATTTTCTCTCTGACATCATGTAGTTTTTCAATTATGGTTTACACCACATCACACAAAACTTCATGATGAAGCGTATTTTAGAATAGGTGTGCTAGTTAATGGTATTTGGGAATACAGTAAGCGTTTATGTTTGGATAATTTTCGTGAACACTTTTTTTCGACAGACGTTCTGCTCCTTCCGGTAGGTGGCGCGATGATATATATATAATAATTTCGCCAGAGTGCCATCTATCGGGTAGAGATTTTGTGATTTTCTTTTTTGGCATTAAACCAACATATATGCTGCATGACATGGAAAGTGCAACACCAAGAATGGGTGCGAATTTTTTGACCAAACTTGGTAGAAACGTATAACTAGTCAAAAGCAATAATTGATTAAAATTTTGTTGCGATAGATCAAGTGGTCATGACACATCTGACACTTCATTCAGTTTTCGCTGACATTAATGTGTGGTGTATTAATTGTTTGTTTGAAATTAATTTCAACGGTTTTGTCTTATTATAACGTGTTTAAAGAGTTTTATTATGCCTAGAGTGCGGCAACGTGGAAATTATCGCCAATTAAGCGAATTCGACAGAGGTCGAATTGTTGGTTTGCGAGAAGGTGGTTTTTCATACAGGGAAATTGCAAATCGCCTTAACCGGAACCAATCCACCATTATGCGCTGTTATCAATCATGGACTAGGGAAGGTCAGGAAAGACGCCAAAGAGGAACCGGAGGCCGAAGAAGAACTAATGAGATACAGGACCGCCGCCTTCGCTTAATGGCACTAAGAGACAGGTTTTCCAGTACCAGATCAATTGCTGACGTGTGGTTAGGTAATATTGGTCGTCCTGTAACCCTTCGAACCGTTTATCGTCGAATTAGGGGGTTCGGCTTACAATCTTATCGTCCACATCTTGTGTTACCACTTACGGCTCAACACCGACAGCAACGTCTGGAGTGGTGTAGATTGCGACTGCACTGGAACGTGGAGTGGCACAAGGTGGTATTCAGTGATGAATCTCGATTTTGTCTAGGGATGCATGATGGCCGTATGAGGGTCAGACGAAGACGTGGGGAACGTCGTGATATTCAGTTTTCCGTTGAAAGGCATGTGCATCGAGCAGTGGGTGTTATGGTATGGGGTGATATGCTATAGCACCCCATACCATAACAGTAGAGTAGGTCTCAATTGGTGTTCATCCAAACCACCATGAACGCCCAGCGTTACATTGATGAGGTGGTAGAACCCTATATTCTACCATATCTTCAAACGCTCGAAGACCCACTTTTCCAGCAGGATAATGCCCCTCCCCACGTAGCGAGAATTTCTATAAATCGCTTGGAAGAGGCTCATGTCAATATCTTGCCATGGCCACCCAAATCCCCCGACCTCTCGCCAATAGAACATGTGTGGGACATTATGGGACGAAAACTTATGAATTTAGCCAATCCCCCGCAGACACTAATAGCTCTCCGGCATGAATTACAGGTTGCTTGGGACACCATACACCAAGAGGATATCGACCACCTAGTCGAATCAATGCCACGAAGAGTGAGGGAGTGTGACACTAATAGGGGCGGTTCAACACATTATTAATAAAAATTATGTTAAATTGTGTTAGCCTTTTGTTTTTTTTCTTTGAAATTTTAATCAATTATTGCCTTTGACTAGTTATACGTTTCTACCAAGTTTGGTCAAAAAATCCGCACCCCTTCTTGGTGTTGCAGTTTCCATGTCATGTCATGTAAATACGAGTCATTTTGATTCATAAATTTAGAATTTGTTAATAACTTGATAACAGCGCCACCTATCGTATCTTAGCATAGCTATGAACCATCGTCTCGACAAAGCAAATATGAATAGTGTGAATATGACATATATTGGTCAAGTCGTTCAGAAGTTACACGATCACTAACAGACGCACCAACAATTATATAATATACAAAGAATTTTCTCCCGATCTTCCAGATTTTCTTTGCAATTGATAACACTCAATTAAGTTATTTTCATCCCGTGAACATAACGAACAAAACAAAAAAAAAAGAATTATGTATATCCATCATTCGAATTTAGTTCATACAAAAATCCTATAGAAAAAGCACTTTCAGTCTGTCCCAAATTTTCCAATTTTCCGGTCAACTTTTTCAATTTTTCTTTCCCTAAAAACCTTATTCGGACTAGGTATTATTACGAACATTTAAAAAAAAATAGCAAAATCGGTCTTGCCGTTCTCAAGTGATGCGCATACTAACGAACAGCATTTGATTATTATTTATGTAGATTATATTGTTCATTTAATTTATAGAAGAAGCAATACAATTACAAAATCACTAACGGAAATAATAATTAATTCCAAAAAATAAATACTTTAACACAGCAAACAAATGCATATGAAAAAACGTAACCCCTGTCAATAATAGCAAAGTTTAAAACTCCTAGGTTATGCGCATGTGTAATGTAAGTAATCCTAATCACTGTTTAATATTTTATTCAATTTTGACATTATAAAATGACATTATTAACTCCATAGTAACCCTTAAAAGTGGTCTATTATCTACGAGTGGCAACCAATTCACTAACTCTACAACCGCCAAACACTCCCACAATTAGAACCACTTTATAAAGCAAATATTCATCATCTAAAGCAGTATCCAAGAACCTTTCCATGTCTTTCAATGTGAACACCATAGATTTCTTTGGTCTGTGCCCTACAGATTGTTGTTTTAAGAAAGCAGATAGCTGATGAAATCTAGAACAATTATCTAATAGTTCAAAACTCATAAATAACGTCAACCTCAAATACCTGCTTATGTCAATATTTTCTTTCACAGATAACATTTTCTTCAGTTGGGAGTAATACGCCCACAATGACGAAGATTTCGCAATTTTGGATCGTTCAGAAATATAAGCCAAAATTATTGTTTCGTCAACTCCCCTTGCATCCTTTAGCTTCCTCCACTCACAAAAATTCTCATACTCTTTTTCATACATTTTTTTTGATTTAGCAGGAACCACTTTATTCACAGCTTCTAAAGCTTCCATACGAACCAACTCGGCACGAAATCCTGGTTTTTCTCTTCATTATCGCAAATACTAACCATTTTTTTATATATTTTTACTTTAACTGCTTAAACGTGACAATTAACGCAAAAAATAAACAACTCGTTGTCACGGAAATTTGTTTCGTAACCTACATGATTAGTCTAAACCGATCAATGTAATTTGTTTTTTTTTTGTTTTTTTTTGATAAATTTTGTCAAAATTGAATAAATAAAATGTATAAAACACGTGAATTAAACCTATTATTTACTCGAAGAATTAATCTACTTGCGCTAGACGCGCTCGCGGATAAACATTCTTCTCGCAAATAAACAGTGGTTTAATTCACTTGTTGTATAATATTTATTATCAGGTACTCCAAACCGGTTAAAATTTCTTCGATTAATGACGTTGTTAATCAATGATTAGCGCTAATTGGTGTTGGAAAAATGCAAATTTGTACTAACCTAAAACACGGGTTTTACAAATTTGCATTTGCGATAATTAAGCTAACCCATATTTTGATCGATGTTGGAAAAACCGGTCCTAAATTTGAATTTAAGGAATTTTGATATTTTCACTTTTCTGTAGATATGTAGGACAATAAACTCTTTATACCTGTCATTCCAGTTCACTCTCTACCGAATTTGACTGTACTGAGCTTATCGGGATGCAGCAAGATAACCGACGAAGGAGTAGAACTGATAGCAGAAAATCTGCAAAAACTCCGTTCGCTGGATCTGTCCTGGTGTCCCCGTATCACCGACAATGCCTTGGAATACATAGCTTGCGATTTAAATCAACTAGAAGAGCTTACTTTAGATAGGTAAGTTTATTTCACATGGATTAATTTGACTGTGCATTCTCAGTTGGCGAAGTTTTATGCCGTATAAAGTAAAATAATTCAATTTAATTCATTATAAAGTAAATACCAATGTTGTATATGCAAATTAGTATCGATTTAGCATGAAACTATGAAATAGGTTTACTTTATTTAATTATCCCCAAAATATATAGCTTTACAATGTTCAGTATTCCGATATAAAATAATAAAATCGAGGACGAGCGACATAAAAATATGTTCCTGTATTTTATACGTGCCAGTCATTATTGGATCGTTTATTATCTAGACAACGCTTAATATTTAATCAAGTTTACGTAGGTTAACCGTTAATTTGTAGCCTTTTCTTTACGACCTAATAAAAGTGCCTTGTCCTGATTCCTAATTAGATTAAATAAAAGCATGTAAGTAAGTACATAGTGTTGTAGGAAAAGAAGGTTTCTTTTTCTTTTACTAAACTGCAGGGAAATAAGAGATAGATTACAGTAATAGTTTTCTCGATTAATACAATTTCACGATTAATTCTGAATCGATAATCAAAGAAAAAAGTTTTATGGCCAGTTGTTAGGTCACACGAGGCTAAAATTTAGCGATTTTTTAAAAAATTACTTATGGAGAATTATTGTGGTGGAATTGAAAAATAGAATTCTGTAAAATTGCATGCATATTGTGCATTTTCAACTTTCCTTCATGGCATTTTGTAATTAAAGTGCTTACATATCGCTACCATAATGGCAGAAAGTCGCATGTAATATTTATTGCGTTTTGGATTTACATAATGAAAAAATTCGTGAAATTGACGTCGTATGTGTTATGTGAATTGTAAATTAAATTTTCATAAAACTCGTGTAAGTGTGAAACGATAAATGCACTAAATGGATTACGGACAAACATACTGCATGTGTCAAATATTATTAGGAATAGGGACGTGGTACCCCTACTGTCCGTCCCAATGCCGGCGACGACCGATACCACAACGATTATTTCGCAAATACAAGTTAGCAGTAACCATTGGACCACCGACTTGGGTATTTGTAATGCGTTCAGAAATAATATTTACGAGATGCAAGGATTTGTTTATCTTTTTCGTTTCAGTAGAAACAGAGAATTCTTAAGCTGCGTTCACGCTGCATGACACAAACAAAAGCGTAATTCTAATAAAATTAAAAAATAACCCTAACAAAATAAATATAAAGGGATTCTGAAAATAATAATAAACTATACAAGGGGTTCAAAAATTCCTCCCAGCACAGCAAGACATTGCCCGAGGCGGTCGTAGAAATTTGCTTTTAAGTTTGCTAATATGTAAGCAATTACTGAATAGCAGCCTCAATTATTCTTTCTCTCAAGGCAACTATGTTTTCTACTATACTAGCTTCATGGATATAAACAATATTTTTTAGATATCCCCAGAAAAAAAATCATTTGGAGATAGATCAAGAGATCGCGGAGACCATTTGATGTTTCCCGTTCCAGTAATAAGACGTCCAGGAAAAGTATTCCCTAGAAATTCCTTTACCCTGACTGCATTATGTGCTGGACACCCATCATGTTGAAACCAAACGATTTGCTGATTTATTCCAGTGTTTTGAACGGCGGGAAGTATTTGATTTTTCAATAATTCGAGGTACTTGTCGGCATTTAATATACCATCAATAAAAAACGGTCCTATCAAATGGTCACCTAAAATACCTGCTCAAACGATTACTTTTTGAGGAATTTGGGTGCGGTTTGCAAAATGGCGGTGTTCATTTTCCGTAGCCCAATATCGAAAAACAGAGGGTATTGTGCTTTCCGTGCAATGAAAAAGTTGACTCATCGGTGAAGCAAATACTTCTAACGAAATTGTCGTCTCGATATGTCTTATCCATAACGGATTGACAAAACTCCATTCTTCGAAAATGGTCCGGAAATATTTCTTGGGTTTTCGAATACTTAAAACATTTCAAACCATTACGTGAAACATTTTTGTTATTTATACCCATATCCTCGGCAGCACTTCTAGTGTTGTCAATTTCCACAATTGTAGTATTGTGGAAACTAATACATCCCGCCATTCACTATCCTCAATTTTTTGTTTGGACATCTCTCTTGGTTTGCATTTCGTGCAGTTATTGAGACAGAAACATTTTTCAAATGTATTAATAATATTATAAATTGTTTGTCAGCAAGGTATAGGACGGTCTGCAAAAGTCAGCGCAGACATATTTATGCCCTTCATTGCAGAATTATTACCATAAAACTATTTTACTATCTGAAGCTTTTCAGCGGGTGTATACAGACGCATTATAAATTAATTTTATTGAATGCTTTTATTGCACACCGGAAAGCGTCCGCAGCTAAACATTGAATGAAAAATCTGGGTCGGGACAATCAGGATCGGAGAAAATCGTTGTGGTGTCGGTTATCGCCGGCATTGGTGACGAACATTATACATATATCGCACGTATACATTGAATTCCTATGCCTAATAATATTTGACACATGCTGTATATCCATCTTTTACCTGATATAATTCAGTACGATTTAAAGACGCGAATACAGCCACTCGCTGTGGCGCGGAGGTTGCGCAACCGACTAGAGATCGGGAGGTCTGGGTTCGGCACTCAGTCGTAGGTAATATTTAAAATTAAAAATTTACTTAATTAAATAATTATCAATGAAAAAGCAGAAAATTATAATTAGAATATTCAACACTGAGAAAAACTAATTTTAAAGCAATTTAAAATTTGGATGAACGCATTTTTCATAAGATAAAGTGTATGTTTCTAGTTTATATTTTTGTTATACTCTTTGTATATGTTCGAGGTCCTGATTTGGTTTAAAGAGAATGCACCTAATAACACGTTTCTGCATCAAGAAACCACCCCTTTCCTCCAGAATGGGACGAGCAACCCAAAAAGGCCAACCCGTATGTTGATCTGAATTTAGCCAGCAGGAACGAATTCCTTATGGATGTTTCCCTCTTTGTCGAAAAATGCGTTTAGCATGATCCTCATCTTGGATATTTGCTCACGGCTCTTTGTTTTGTCGCAGGGAAGATGGTGACCGCCATTCCATTGATTGTCTTTTCGTTTCGAGGTCGTAATGGTAATATCAAGACTCGTCCTCTGTGACAATGGAACTCACAGAAAACGGATCCCGGTACACATGTCGATGAAATCGCCACTTGTGTCAAATCGTCTTGCTTTTTGTTCATCTGTTAGGATGTGTGCCATAAATCGTGAACAAATCGCGTTTACTCAAATCTTCATCTCACTGTGTCTTTGCAAATACCCAATTCTTCTGCTATTAATCGCAGAATCAATCGCCGAGCTTATGCCAGCAACACTCGCACATGTTTAATGTCTTCCAGTGTCCTGCTTGTGGATGGCCGGCCCGAAAGCGGCCCGTCCTCCACCGATTTCTTGCCAGCGCTAAAGCGTATAAACCAATCGTACACACATTTCTACTTGCAGCATCCTGCTTGTAAACTTGCACCAACATTTCATAGGTTTTCGTAGCAGTTTTATCCATTTTGAAGCAGAACTTAATGTTGTGCCGTTGCACCATGGCCTTTCGGCGCATACTGCTCGGAACACTGAATGCAATAGTACTGCTCTAGGAGCCTTGCCCCATCTTCGATAGAGGTGTTCCTCCATTTCTGAACCGATAAGTAGACATAAAATATATATTGCAAAGAAATATTCCAATTTGGCCAACATTGACTTACGCCTTCCTTGCAAATAGCAATTCAATTCTATTCACTATATTTTGACGATGCGCTTCTATTACCTGTATTCCAAAGCGAATTTTTTAAATCAAACTTATATGTTTTAAATATAAGTATTTTTTTAAAGAAAAAGAAAAGTGCTAAATACTTACATGCTAGAGCTATCATCAAGATATTAATATTATTTACATAAATACATTTTATACGCAAAACGTAAATGCATATATATACATGTGTTGAGATACACGCATACATCTAGTGCCGTTACCGATAGAAACCTCAATGTTTCTCTTTGGCATGCGAATGGAACCAGAAACCGTGTCGCTTTTGGGTGGCAGATGTCGCTGTGATATACTCACGGGCATCTGCCACGAAAACCGACATTGCGATCCTAGTTTAAAAGTCATTACCGGCAGTCGTGCGTACACTGACGAGGTCTTAAAGGCCGAAACATGTTGTCTGTACGTTAATTGTCGGTAATGACACTAGATGTATGTGTGTATCCCCCCCAACACATGCATATACGTTTTGCGTATAAAAGTATATATGTAAATAGTACTTTTTAATATTAATTATTTTGAAATATCTTTTGAATGTACAATATGCAAAACATTCTCTACGTATACCGCTTGTCTCATAGGTTAATATTTAATTAATATTTTGCCCCTGGATTTAATTAATATCTAAATATAGTTTTACGAAACTTCCTAATTAAATAACGAAAGCCGAGGTCGTAAATGATTTTTGAGGTGTAGTCTGAGATTAGGGAAGTTTCGAATATAAAAGACACGACCTGTGTAGGAGGCTCTCGGCTAAGTAATCTGATTACCTAGGTCTTAACAGGAATTATACGTGTATGTTATGTATTCCGAGCTTCAAACAGAATAACTAATGCAGACTATTCGGCATGGAAATACTGGTGGGCGATTGGTTATTCACCTGCGGTTCTCTAAAGTGGAATTACAGAATCATGTATCCGCTAATATGCTTGTGTATGTAGGTAGCCTACATGCAACGAGATACCCGTCTCTTTCAATTAAAATAACATGGGCAAGTTAAATTAGTTACGTGTTGTAAAAATTGATCGATTTCAGTTGTTTGGTTTGTCTTTTAAATCACCAGAATAAAAATGAGGTGTGGCCACCACACGACTTTCTTATACGTATGAACGTTTCTAACTATACAATTTTAAGAATTCTTTTATAGAAAAATTATTCAAAATCCTATTCTAAGTACTTCCATACTCTTAATAAATCGCTGTAGAATGCATACTTTGCAAGATATTCGAAAAAAATTGGTACTCCCTAAGAGTTCAGTAAATCAGAAATGAGTGTGAGTAAGAATTTCTTATTGCTTTAAATTTATATACCGTAAAATGGGGTGACTTTGTGCCTGCCGGGGCGTGAGTGTGCCACTACGTGTTGATCGTGTATATTCGCACCATATCGGCACATCGATTCACCTACCGCCCCGAACTCTTGTTCAAGAATACCGATATTAGAGGCGAATAGAATGAAATGTATGTTTGTGTATGCAATACCCTCCATTTCTGTTCCGTCAAGTTATTAAGGGTGTTGTATAGGTACATTTTCAAATATTTACAGATTAAAGGCTACCTTTAAACTTTATGCAAAAATGATTTACATGAAATATTCTTATAATGTTAATCTACACGTCCCTAGGCATTTTGTTTTTTCAATTTTTTATTAATTATAAAAAATTAAATATAAATAGACCATCGAAAAATAAAATGCGTACCGACGTATAACATATTATTGTGAACATTAATTTCTAGCAAATTTTTTTCGTATTTATTAAGATAAATGTGTAATTTGATAAGAAAGAAATGCATTTTTGGCACTGCTTTAGTACGCCACCTGCAGTCAAATATTTGATATATCCTTGCAATCCAAGACAGGGCGGAGTTACTTTGTTTAGGTGGGGATTCACTTTACGAGCGATATTCGGAATACAGAAATCGTTGTTACGGTTTTGAGTAGGTATTTGATTAAACATTTTTTATATTATTTTACATATCATAAAATTGAAAACATTATCGCGTAACCTTGATTTAACTTTATAAAATTAATATATATTTTCTTTTTGTAAAATTTACTTATATTATTTTGTATTACATTTCATAAAATTGTACACATTGGCTGGCAGGCTTTGATAACTTTTACATAAATACAAACTTAAACAAAAAATTACATATGATTCATAAATAATACTAGCTTTTTTAGTTCTTCCACTATTTTACATTTATCAAGATAAAATACTACTGACATTTATAAGTGAGTTAAAAATAATGTAAAACTAATATAGAAAATGAGATGGATATAGATGGTGCCTACTTCCTCTGTACAGATATTGTACCAGACTGGTAGACGTTCAAAAGATTAATTTACGACTAGCAAAAAATTACTCTCAAACGATTCAGTGTTCGGACAGTTATAAAAAGATTTGAAGTAAACCAGAAATTGCTCCGAAAGGATATCTTTTATTTTAAAAATTTAGCTAGATTACTTTTCCTGTTATGGCAAATAAAGAACAGACAGAAACAGGACTTATTATTTTACAGATGTAGTTACATAATAATAATGAATAAACATTAAACTTTAAATAATTTATATATAATAATAAAATAATGAAATTCCATTCAATACATGATATTATAGTACAGTCATTCTGTATTTTTTTAGAAAAAAATATGCGAGACTATTTTATTTGATTAATCGTTAGTGGGGTATGCGACGACTCCAAAACCAAACAGTTGGAACCCCCCCTGCCCTCCTTGTGGGTTTTTGGTAATCTCAAAAAGTTTTTGAATGGAGTTTCCGAGTAAATGGTTGGTCGAACAACAAATTTTTTTAACAAAAAAAAAATATTATCTACAAATTATCTAATGTACTCGCTGCGATAATGAAGATGGCAGTAAAGTTAAAGAGATACCACGTGACTTGGATCCGGCGCATTCAACAATTTCAACAATCTTGAAGGACAGGACTAAAGTAAAAGATGCATTAAAATCATCGACAGGTTTTAGAGCCGTAATAACTAGGCAGCGGAAAGGTCTGATTCTTGAGATGGAAAAGCTCCTCGCGATTTGGTTGATGACCAGATACAAAATAGAATGCCGATGAGCCTACTAATTATTCAGGCAAAGGCGCGAATGATCTCTGAAGTTTAATAGAAGTATTAGCGGTGAAGCAGCAAGCGTTGACGTCGAAGCAGTGGAATAATTTATTGAGCAATTTGATAAAATTATGGATGAAAAAATGTAAAATTTCAGAAAGTGTTCACGAATAATTTAGATTTTGACAAAGACGAGTACACTAATGCCATACATAAAGTAGTGGAACTTACTAACATACTTAATTTAGAAGCTGAAGTGGAGGATATTGAAGCATTAGTTGAGTATATTGAGGGAGAATTAACAAACGAAGATTTAATAGAGTTGGAAGTACAACGGCTCCCGGAAGAGGAACCAGTAGAGGAAAGTGAATGAAACTACTAAAACTAGAAGATATGGATTCAAATATTGAACGGTTCACGAAAGTTGAACGGCCAATAAGTGAAGTTTTACAAGTTACAAAGCATACTACATTAACGACATTCTTTTCAAAAGCTATAATCAGAACTCCTGCCCTTGTAAATACTTCTATTTCTTCGCCTCCAGCTCCCTTACCAGGTCCCTCTACAGCTTTTGATAGCTCTGGTGATAAATACAATGACGACGTTGATGAACCACATTTTGCACTACATATCATGAATAGTTATTCTTCGTTTTTCACACAATGAATTTAAATTTTTTAATACGTCACTTTTTAATTTTTGTATGTACTCTTATGTTCTATAATATATAAGGGATGCAATTAAAAAGTTTCCTTAATGATTCACTATAGAATGCACACTTTGCAAGATATTCGAAAATAATAAAGTGTGGCCACCACACAACTTTCTTATACGTATGAGCGCTTCAAACTATAAATTTTATGAATCTTTTTATACAAAAATTATTCAAATTCCAATTTTGTATAATTTGAAACGCTCATATGTACAAGAAAGTCGTGTGGTGGCTACACTTCATTATTTATAATGGTCCTCCGGCCCATTGTGGAAGAGGTGTCACTAATTTTCTCAATGAACAGTCTCCAAATCGATGGATAGGTCGTGGTGGTTCCATAGCTTAGCCACCGCGATTTCCGGATCTCTACCCACTAGATTTTCTCATATGGGACATGAAAAAATCTAGACACTTACATATTCAAGGGGAAAGCCTAAAAATACCGGCTCATCCATAAGATTCATGACATTTTATGAGGCGAAAAACAATATGGAGAACTACAACTGGGAACGAGGACTCTGACGGAAGATTTAGTTATGCATTGTACAATGCGGTGGCCACATTGAGCTGCTTTAATAATGCTCCGTAGGCTTTCCATAAAATAAATCACATTTTCTTCTAAACCCTCTAGTAATTAATTACAGCTTCGAACACCGATATTTCAAGAACCGTTAGGAATTCGGAAAAAGTGAATAAGAACATTTTAGTGCCTTTCAACAAAATATTATTATTATTATATACCTAGTATTCATAGGCACTAAGTAATATTTCTTTTAATCAGAATTCCCTCTTACATATTAACTTATTGAACACATGTCAGACTAAAAAAAATTACGATCTACATTCCTGTAGCGCCAAGACACCAGACTAAATAAATCATACAAAATATTACTAGCACCTACGTTACGTAGAGTATGTGTAGCCTGAACAGAGACAATTAGCACTTAACGCATCAGACGTATGTCATTTCCAATGCATCACTCCATAAGGGCGGTACTTATAAACTGGGAACTGTACAATTTAGATTTTTACTATAGCATTTAGCAAAACAGTACATGGTAGTGGGATATTGGCAAGTCCCACCCATGAGCACTACCCCCCGATACCCGCGCCGAAGACGTCGAAATTTTTAGTTTGCTATACAACACCCTTAAGTAGGTGAGATTTTGCAAAATTTTCGTTTTATCGCATACTTTCTCCTGGATTGCCTAAAGTGTTTTAATAATGACCGTTTCAAAGTTCACACGTAGTTAGGTGTTATATAGGTTATCTTTTAAAGAATACGCAGTGGTCGAGTAGTGCAAAATAACCTGGGTGTGTCACCTTGAATAAGATTCCGACAATATAAGGGGGGAATTTGTGCCACTACCTATTTTGAAATTCAGTTTATACGCTTAATTATCTTTATTAGTTACTATTCTATGTGAGAATTGGCTGTTCTTTTGTTTTATTTTGGTTTGTAAGAATATCTAGTTTTTGTTATATTTTATAAATAAAAAAAAAATTTCATTAACCTTTTATTTGGGGCGAGATTGTACCACAAAAATAACAGAGATAAAACTAATTGGGGGTGAAATTGGGCCATGTCACTCATACCATACAGTTTCACTATAATATGAAGTTGGGCCTGGCACATTTTCAGCCTGTAAATAGGCGGCATTGTGCTAAAACGGTAAGCAAGTAGCTGGCACAAAGCCACCCCATCCTATGGGGGGAAATTATGCCAATTGTTATAAATAATTTTAGAGAAACGAATGAAAATTTCTAAGTGTTTTTTACACAATTTAGTAACCAAAGGTTCAAAGTATATCGTTAATTTTTACAAACATTTTTGGTGTCTATAATTGTCCGAAATTCTTTGAAAACCATAAAAAGTGGCATAAAGCCACCCCATTTTACCGGTATAAATAATTCTTGCAACAAAAGCCATTTCAGGACTGTCATAAATAATAATAAAGATATCCAAGATGCTGTCAGATATAAATCATTATGGTCGCCTGTAGCCATGCTATAATAATATAATAATAATAGTAATAATAATTTTATTTATTTACAACCATAAGCGTAATGTTTGCATTTCTGACTTTTTAAAAGTTTGGAAGTATGACTTTGTTCACGTTTACTTCCCGCCCTCTATTACTGCCGTCACTTCCCAACCTCAATGTCAATCACAAAACTGTCAACTCTATATGTCAAAACCTTATCGGAATTTTTATCACTTATAATTACACGAGAGCTTTCTTTTTTCCGGATAAGTTTTCACTTTTTAAAGAAAATTTTTGTTGCTAGGTACCTACGAAACAAATTGTCTGATAAAACGACGAGTCCGAAGGACGAGTCGTTTTATCGAAGAGGCAATTTGTTGAAATTACAAAAAAAATAACAAAAAAACACGCCTCAAAACATAACAAACAGCCGAACAGATAACGTACTGTCAAATCGTTTCCTGGCGAAGTATTGTACGCCGATATTATTATTTATAATTAATATCAATAATAAAATGATCCTGTAAGTATTGTTATCTTTATACCATGTGCTTGCCGGCGACCTGCGGATACGGCTTACTATAGGATAAAACGACGACACCGAGAGTTTGTATGAGTTAGTACGAGAAAGCAATATACAAACTGCAGTACAGCTGCTCTCTATCCTTGTTGCCCTGATTAAACGAGAGTCAGTCTAGCCCGTCTAGCCTCAGCGTAAATGTGCTCGAATCCCCTCTTTTCCAAGACTACACTCGACCAAAAAGCAGTTTGTATATTGCTTTCTCGTACTAACTCATACAAACTGTCGGTGTCGTCGTTTTATCTTATAGTAAGCTGTATCCGCAGGTCGCCGGCAAGCACATGGTATATATAATCGTTGGTGCTTCTGTATGTTATTCAATAACTTCTCATATTTATAAATTCAATGCGCGTAAAATGGGCTATCAAAACATTCGATAGGTGGCGTTGAATTCAAATTATTAACAAATTTTATATTTATGGACCAAACTGAATCGTATTCATAATACATATATGTTGGTTTAATGACAAAAAAGAAAAACATAAAATCTGGACAAAATAGGTAGCGCTGTGGTCGACCTATTAATAAATTTTATATTTATAAACAAAAATGATGCCTATCCTGCAATCGCACTACCTACCTCTTCCGTCCACACTTTCTTATATCTAAATGGACTTAAACCAAATCAAACTCATCGCGCCACCTACTGGAAAGGAGAGAACAACGTCTGCTGGGCCAGGTAGTGTACATATAATAATATAGTATATTCTATATTAATAAAATTATAAATTTACTAATATATAGGGTAATTATTTTCGTTGTTATGAGATTAGCAATCCAGACGTCATTATTTTTCATTTATGATAAAAATGATTGTTTCGTGAGTTCTGCGTTTTACGTGATATCCTTGTCACTTTAGATATGTTGTTTTTATATTGAAATGGTATGTAAAACCAATAAGTTATTATTAAAAAATATACTTCTATTGTTGAGAAATATATTTTTTATTGATTTTATTATTTTGAAAATGTTATAGAATATGTTTAAGATTCGAACTAATTATTATCTGTTACGCAAAAAATAAATCATTGATGATAATTTTGAACCACGATAATTGAAATTAGAAATGTAATTTCACCATAGATAGAACAATATCTATACAGGGTTATTATTTAAATCTTGGCATAGGCTAACTTTTTTATTTGAAGCAAAGTTTTAGGTATTAGTCCAAATAAGAAAAATGTGTGGAAAAAATAAACGCGTTGTTGCCAGATTGAGCGCTATTTCATAAAAATATATTTTCTTAAATGGCAACATCGCATTTTTTTTTAACAATTTCTAATACATCTTGAGTTTCTAGACAAAACAAAGAGGATGCAAGTTTTTGATTAGAGTCGCGGTTTACGAGCTAATAGTGCCTAAACTTTAATACATTTTCCAACATTAAAGGAATAACAAGGAGGCTATGTTTGTCCCTGCTGTCATAACATGACAATAAGTTCTGTGTAATCTTGAATTAAAATGGATCGTATTATACCTCAAGAGAAAATTGAATTATTTTTTTTTGCATGTTGGTGGTCTTGCGAAAAGCATGCACTGAATTCCATGTTGGACATCCCAACAAACCCCGTCCTAGTCCAGAATTTTTAAGACAGAATTTGGTTAAGTTGAAAGCCTATGTCAAGATTTAATAATAATAATAATAATAATACATTTATTTGCCCAACAGAATATTTCCAATTACAGGACAAAATATAAATAAACACATACGTTAATGCAGAAAAAAAGCAATGCACATGTAAAACAAAAGGACACAAAAAGAAAAATGTAACAGACGTCACTATTGGTTCCAGTATCCAGCGTAAATGTCTGAAAAGAAAAGTTCGGCATTCCGTGCCATGTGGTGCAAGGGCGACTTCTTGAGCACATTGGTCCTGGCCGTTGGCAGATTGAAGAATGCTGCATGCCGAGCCGAGCATCGCGGAACGTAGAAAGGCACAGCACCAAGCAGCTGCGGACAGTCAATCCTACTGTTAATCAGCTTGTATAAGAATCTGGCACTATACATGGAGCGTCGCACGGCCAAGGATTGGAGCTGATGCACCTCCAACAGATGTGTGTAAGAAATGTTCCATTCCGGGGGCTCCAGTCAGTTTAAAAGACAAAAATCTTAGAAATCTTCGCTGAATACTATCAATAGGAAGTTGTTGTGAAGTGTAGAGGGGGTACCATATGACCGAGGCAAACTCCAACCTACTGACTACCAACGCAAAGTAGAGGGACTTGAGGAGGCAGGGATCCGTGAAGTACCTCGAGATTCTCATCAGAAATCCCAACATCCTTGACGCTGCGGCACACATAGATGTTATATGTGGCGTGAACGTCAAGGACGTGTCAAATACAACGCCCAGGTCCCTGATCGACTGAACCCCACTGATCAATTGCCCACAAATGGTGTAATTGTAGTCCAGAGAAACGGATTTGCGAGTAAATAACATCGAATTACATTTTTCGATATTTAGGACCAGGCCATTCGAGTGCGACCACGCAGTGACGACATCAAGGTTATGCTGCAATTTGATGGAATCATCTTCACAATGGACTGTTGTAAAAATTTTTAAGTCATCAGCATAAGCTAATGCCTGAGAAGTCAGAAGAGGAAATATATCGTTGACGAAAATGTTAAACAGCACTGGTCCAAGATTGGAACCCTGGGGAACGCCACTGGTTGCACGGAAAGTAAAGGATCTGTAACCATTATAGAATACGTAGTTTGAACGATTTGTAATATATGATTTTAACAGGTTAATAAGGCGTGGAGCAAACCCATAATAATACAATTTCTCTAGAAGAAGACTGTGAGCAACCGTGTCGAACGCACGAGAAAAATCTAGATAAATAACGTCAACCTGCTCTCTGTCATCCATCGTCTCACTTACATATTGAGTGAAAGTGGCAAGGTTGGTTACCACCGATCTACCAGGCATGAAGCCATGTTGAAGGGAAGATATGAGGGAGGAAGTATTGAAGGATATGGATCTGTACAGGACCTGCTCAAGAATTTTTGAAAAGTTGGACAAGATGGCTATCGGTCCATAATTAGAGGTATGAGATTTGTCGTTCTTCTTATACACGGGAACAATCCTGGTACGTTTCCACCGATCCGGGAAAACTGATGTTTTCAAGGCAAGATTAATTATAGAGCACAACGGTTTCTCCCAGGTAATGTCGCAAGTTTTTAACCAAGAAACTTGGGACAAGATCATCACCAGCAGTAAAGCTCGAATCTAATTTGGCCATAATCTCGGTTAGGGACTCCCCGGAAATATAAGGGACCGCAAAAGTAGGAAACTGAGAAAAAATTTAAGGAGGAACCGCAGAGGTGGGAGTAGTATATGAAGTGGCAAAAGTAGAAGCAAAGTCATCGACAATATCCTTAGGATTGTCCAACCAAGTATCATTGTGGCACATTCGTCCAGGAATTCGTGTTGAACGCTGCTTGTTATGGACAAAGGACCAGATCTTGTTTGGATGCTTCTTAAGAACGGCTTCAGAGTGGGTTACATAGTTTTTGTACGCCTCTGATATTTGATGTTTAATTAAAGTTCCAAGTCTTCTAAAATCATCATGAAAAGCCCCACCATCAAGAGTACTCGATTTACGTCGATAGTAATCCTTCATCTTTATATTCTCCCTAATAGTCTCTGAAATCCACGGCGGGTACCGTGAAGTAGCTGGAACATATTTTGGAATTAATGAATCAAAGGCCAAATAGAGCTTCTCATAAAACCAGTCAAGCGCCTGATCCACATCACTGTAAGCATCCAACGACGACCAGTCAATCTCTGACAACATGCCATTTAGTGTATCATAATTTATTTTATTGAAATTGTACCGAAGATCTCCAGTAGGAGAAAATTGAGTAAGTTTAGTAAAGGATAGTTCAGTAGAGATAGACAAAGCCGGATGATAAGATTTAAAAAAATAACCCTGTATATTAATACGTGAAGAAAAAACTTGAGATTTGGCATAGTTAAAGTTGATATGGAGAAGGAATGCAGAAAGATAAAATTTATGTATAATATGTATTACAAATACATTATAGTATATTATACTATAAGGGAGAGAAATGCGTTATTTTGGCAGAGGTGCAATTTGAAGCCCGAGGGCTACAATGCACCAAGGACAAAATAGCATCTCTCCCGAATGGTATATTTATACTATTTTTTCCACGGTCTTATTAACTTAAAAACACATATTTTGTCATTATGAAGTACGTAGCACCAGAATTATTGTATTCGGATTTGAGCATTTATTTAGTAGTCGTTGAGTTATTGTCATAACTACAAAATAAACAAACAAAAAGAATTGTCAAATTAAGGTGCTAGTTTGGTTTAGTTTAAAGTTTGTTTAGTGCACAATGAATAATTGTGAGTCGGAAGAGATTGTGGAGGCTGCAAATATTGCAATAAGCAATTTGCTGCCTACGAAGTCAAGATCTTTATACGATATAGCCTACAATCGGTTCAAAAAGTGGTGCGCCGAGAAAAATGTTCAAGTATACAGCGAGAATGTTTTATTGGCATACTTCAGTGAAAATGCAAAGAATTACATGTCTTCCACATTATGGGCGCAATATTCTATGGTTAAGTCATGCTTGATAATTTACGACAACAAAGATATAAGCAATTTCCCCAAGTTGATCGCATTTTTGAAAAGAACCGGTGACGGATATCAAGCGAAAAAATCGAAAATATTGACAAAGGGTCAAATCAACCGTTTTCTATCAAGTGTAGATTACAAAGAATTCTTAATGATTGAGGTAAGATTACTTTTGTTGTTAGGTATTTCAATTATTAAGTATTTTGATTTTTTATAGGTTGGATTAATTCTGGGGATTGCCGGAGCTTGTCGAACTGATGAACTAATCAATTTAACTGTAGATGATATTGAGGATGTAGGCTCTTCCTTGATTGTAAAAATTCCAAACACTAAGACAAAGATTCCACGAACCTTTGTGGTTGCCGATGTGGAAAATATGCTTGAATTGTTTCGAAAATACCTGTCCCTTCGTCCTCCCCACGTCAAGCATAAGCGCTTTTTTTTTGTACTACAAAGCAGGAAAATGTAGTTCGCAGCCAGTTGGCAAGAATACCATGGGAAAAATTCCGAGTGTAGTAGCTTCGTATTTAAAATTACCTGATGCTGCATGTTATACTGGTCACTGCTTACGAAGATCTTCAGCGACATTACTGGCAGATGCTGGTGTGGATATCACGACAATAAAGCGTCATGCTGGTTGGAAATCAATGACAGTCGCTGAGGGTTATGTCGAGAACTCCGTTGAAAATAAGACCAAAATTGCTAATCAGGTTTTAGTAGGTACCACTACTAGGGCAATCACAAAAACTGTAAATGTAAGCGAAAGTAATATTCCTTCTAATATTAATTTTGAAAATTGTACAAATGTAACATTTAATTTAAATGTCAATAAATAATTTCAATGTTATCTTTTTTTGCATGAATCACAAACGTTCTCCATAATGTAAACTCCCTTGGGAGCATTATACTCCCTTGGGAATAATCGACTACTTCTGTTTTAATTTTGATGTCATAGAAACTGATTTCTACTCCCGACCGTGGAAAAAATTAATTAAATAAAAAGGTCGAATTTTAACCACTAGGCGGCTGCTATTACTGTTAAATACCTGACAAGAACAGTATAATATGTATGTGTATACTTTCTTCGAAAATAACTATTAGGTGACCATGACATCACATTATATTTTCCATTATTACCGTAAAATTCATTGATACAGAAGTTACAACCTAATCAGTCTGCGTCTGCTTAGTTAAACTCTACGCGTAACGATATTTTATGCAACTTTTAAAGTTAATTAGATGGAAGTTTCGCTGCATGGTTACGGTCACACAAACTACATCATCGATGACGTTCAACACAGCTCTACTGCCTTAAATTACATAGTTATTCGAGCACACGTTTTTAGAAGATCGTGTGTACATTGCAAATTTTTTGTTTCCTTGTAGGAGTAATTCCTTTTACTATCTTATACGTAGTATGAGGAAGTATTGTGATGATGAAAATTTTCGACCTCGAGATTTTTGCAGATGTCCACGTTTTGAGGTTCCCTGATACTGCAAAAGTGGTTTTTAAAAAATGTTTGTGTGTCTAGCTGTCTGTCTGTGTGTCTGTCTGTCTGTGACCACGATAGCAGTCAAACCGCTACAGATATCAATTCCTAATTTTGTATTTAAGAATATAATCTCCCTCTTGAGAACTGATTAGATTTTGAGCAAAATCGGCAGACCGGAAGTAGTACTTTACTTCAGTGAAAAAATCGAATTTTGCAAATATTTCGTCAATTACTTAAGTTTAAACAAATTGATAAAGAATTCAAATGTACTCAAAATTAAATTTGAGAAAAATTGTATTACGAACGTTTTTCGAAATTCCTACCGGAAGTAGGTCTTTTACTCTTACTGAAAATCAGTTTTTTGCGAATATCTCGCAAGTCATGCTTTCTAGGCAGGTACATTACGAGTATAAAAGTATTTAGAACGTACTTTTAAATATCTTTTGTATAAAAAAATTTAAAAATTCGGACCGGTAGTAACACTTTTATTCTTACCGAATAACGATTTTTTGTAAATATGTCGTAAATTATGCATTCTATACATATATATTTATGAAGAGTACAAAAGTATTTAGAGTTGGATTTGGAATTTTTTTTGTGTAAATGAAATTTCAAAATTCGACCGGAAGTAACACTTTCATACGTACAAGAAAGTCGTGTGGTGGCCACACCTCATTTTCTTTTATTGAAATGCAACATCGGTTCAATGCCATATTCAAAATTGTTACCCATTTTTAACTTTGTGAGATATTTTCAAAAAAAAATTAAAAACGCTGGGAGATAAATATTAATTATCAAATATTAACTTGCATTTTCTGAAATTATGGACGTTTCAATCTATATAAAAAATTAATGAATTTAATGTAGTCCTCGAGACGTATATGCTTATTAAAAGGCAAATGTTTTCAGTAAGTTGGAGGCCTCAGTTATGATAAGGTGTGTTTTCAAAATTGTCCTAAATTATGAATCAGGTGAATCTTATAAATTCAATAAAATGCTAAATAAAAATCAAAGGTTAGTTACATTGAAGGTATAGTCATTCTGTGGACAATTATTTGAAATCACCAGAAAATAATTTATATTTCAGCTACTCTTTAATCCTGGTGGGTAGTATTCTTAATAAAACAAACATCCAAACATCGTTATAAATGTACTCCTATACAGTCTTGTGAAACAATTAAGCCTAACTAACCTTAAAATTTACAGCGCTAGTGACGTAATATATGACAATAGGACAGCGCCAAGTTCGCTAGAATTCGCTTCCCGGAATAATTAGATTCTAATAGTCTCACAGCCGGAAAGAGATAAAACTCATATTCCCGGAGAGCGCTCGGATTCTTTTTGTATGTTTTCCTTTTGGAAAATTTAAAATGCCAAGTTACATTTCTGCCCCCGGCAGGAACAACGAGTGGTTTTCAGATTCTAATTAAAAAAGAGGATAATCGTTGCAAGCGCGGACTACAAAATATATTCTAGATATTGAGAGAATTCTTAATAATTAGGTCAAGGGTAGAGTGAAAGAGATACATTTAGGTGAAATTTAACATGATCTTCTTAGAGAAAAGCTTACAAATTCAATTGCCTGACCATCTATCAATGAATAAAATTGTGGGCTCGAACCAATATGCTTTCCAGAAGAACTCCGGTACAACATCTGCAACAACAGATTTTATAAATGAAATTAAAGAAAAATTGGAAAAGGGAAACATAGTAACAACACTATACATAGACATGAAGAAAGCATTCGATACATTATCGAAAACCAAACTTATCGAAAAATTGCAGAACATAGGTATAAAAAATACAGTTATAAAAAATAATTGAAACTTATCTAATGAATCGTCCACAAAAAAACAAAAATAAACAAAGTCAAAAGTAATGTACGTTTTGCCAAATATGGAATATCATAGGGCGGGAACTTACCACCATTACTTTATATACTGTATACCAATGATATTGTAGCGTTTTCGGGTTCGCAATAAACAACTCGTGCAATTTATTTATTTAAAACAGTCTATATATTCACACACGTAAAATTAATTACAATATAAAAATATAAAACTAATCAAAATACAAAAATGTAAAATGCATGTACCGCACTTAAAACTACTACGATTTAAATTAACACAAGTATTTATTTCTATTATTAATATTTATGTCCATATATTTATGTAACACTGTACCGTATTTATATCACTTCTATTTATATAACACCGCACCACTATATTTATTTTGTACTACTTATATTTATGTTTACTTTTCGACTACCACTCAAGGAACTATTTATTTATGTTTATTTATCTTCATTGTTCCGCACGAGACTATTGAATCTCTTATTCCGGAATGACTCATCCATCGCTTCAACTGCTTTTATATACGTATACGAAACATCTGGAAACATTCGCGAAAACTCTATATTTCTCTCGATGTTTGTAGAACATACGACAGACATTCTGTCTCTTCGCAGTACATATAAATGGATGATTTATTGCTTTACAACTTGTTTACCAGTCGCGCCGAATATTTGCCTTTCTTTTTTTTGTAGACTGGTTTCGTTAAATTGCCCCCTTCTTAAAAACTGCGTTTCGTCCCGAAACACGCTATTCCATGTTCTTGTCATTGGCGGATGACGGAATCTACATTGGGACCCACGGGTGCACCTAGTTGTCTTGTGGAAATGCCAATCCACCGTCTTAGGTTGTATAACGGGCTGATTGGGCCGATAGCTGCATACGACTATTTCCATACCAGTATGCCGAAACACTACGTCCAGCATGTTTCTTACGATTCTCCATTCCAACCGGTCTAATCCGCAACCCAGTTTCGGAATTGCCAGCCTCCTTATATTTTGTTCGAGTCCACGTCTTCGTAAATCAACAAGGGATTCCCACAATGCACGTTAGGTCGGCTTTTCGTTGGAGACTTCTTTTGTGACCAGGTAAAAGATAGATCGTCCGTCACGCTTTATCTCCAGAGTTTTACCAACTCTAGGTTTCTGTTGGATCAGTTCATTGACCCCGCCATATCTCTTCTTGAATTCTACGGCAATCCCTCTACGCATACATAGGTCGTGGGCCACATAGTGAGCTAAAGCATAATCTCCGGGTATCGTACAAAGATCCTGTTGCTTCTCCGTGGTGATTCCAAAACGAGCCTTCCTGGTACCAGAATATTCTTGTATAAAATTCCTATAAGTTGGCTCTTCATCTTTACTGGTAATTGTCGCATCTTGGTTACTCCGTCGTTGTTATGTCCATGGTATGGGGCCAATCGGTTGAAATGCACCACCCTTGGTTTGCTATGGGGTGTTCGTCTTATGCGATAAACCACGTCATTTATTCGCTTTAGTACTTCACATGCTCCCTCCCAGTGTTGTTGGAGCTTTGGGGACAGGCCTCGGCGACGTTGAGGATTATACAACCGAACAACCACCTCTTTCGGCTTGCACGTCGTAACGATCCTTCGTCTTGTCGCTGGCATCCTGAGTGTGATGGCGTACTCGCTCGTGGGCATCCTCCAACCTTCGCCTGGGTCCGCTGACGTAGTCTTCACCATTTAGGTTCTCCACAACACGCTTGAGTAGGCCATCCTCCACCTTCAGAGAGTCCCATTGAGCCCAGTAGGATTCTAGTCGCTGTGAACGAGGAGCTACTTCTTGCCAAGCCGCGACCAGTACCTTTCCAAACCATCAATGAACCAAGGTCTTCATCAGCTTCTTGATACGTATACGAAACATCTGGAAACATTCGCGAAAACTCCATCTTTCTCTCGATGTTTGTAGAACATACGACAGACATTCTGTCTCTTCGCAGTACATTTAACGTAATTTATTTATTTTAAAATTCACTTTATTCTTGGTATATATATATATATATATATATATATATTTATTGAAAAATTGAAAATTTTCTTGGTAGTAGTGGCATACAATGAATTAAAAGTAATAACAATATGACAACTGGTTGTCAATTAGAAAACAATGACAAATATAAAATGTAAATCAAAATGTATAAATGAAAATGTAATCAATAAGCATAGGACAGTCGAGATTATTTCTATAGTCACATTAAAAGGCTTGGGGTCTACCACAAACTGTTCAGTCAATCCAAATAACAACGACGCAACTATGTAAAGAAAGATTAAAGTAGAACTGTTGATAATATAACAATATAGAATGTAAAATAGTCATGTATAAATGTAAATGAAAGCAAATAAGCATAGGACAATCGATAATTACTCATGTAATCCTATCAAAATGGCCTAGGTTCACCTAAACATGTACAATTTTGATTGAAATACATAAAAAATCAACGATGCAACTATGTATGTGTTAAGATGTATTTGTAGCTACAGACATATATGTTTCTACCTAGTTTGGTTTCGTCAGTGCAGCATAACAAAGAAAGTGTATGTTAAAGCATTAATATGTGAATAAAAAATATAGTATTACCTTAAAATGTCAATCCAAAATGTCCAAGTGTAAAACAACTGTGAAAATACCTAATACCACAGATAAGTATAACAGATAGCTCGTCCAATACGATTACGAGAAAACAAGCGTGTTGCATAGTTAACGGCGCAAAATTTTATAAATCAGTTAAATTTGGAGTCTTGCGGATACTACGGGGTGCGGGCGGACCTAAATAGGTATAGATATCTGTAGGTTTAAAATAACCAAGTCGTATGTCAGTTGAAATCTACTAATACAACATGAAAACAACTCGGACATCTAGTATGTAAAAGACCAAATATTAATCTTTATATACACGCATTACACAATATATGTTATTCATATAAGCCCATAACATGAATGTGTGAATACATACAAAAAAATGATTCAGACCACAGATGTGAAAATGAATGGCACAATTGAGAGTATTGTGTAAAAAAATCCTGGAAATAATTTTGTCAATAATTTTTTCTTTGCCAAATCTCCTCTATTATATAAAATGTCTGGGAATTTTAAATAATGTTGGAGGATTTTTAAGTTTACCTTTTTTATTAAAGCAGATACATTATGTTCTTTTATTTGACAATTAGGGAGTTTTTTTAATCGAAAAAAAAGCTGCCGAAATTCATTCGATTTCGTATACCTAGCTGATATGGTTTCATATTTACATATGTCATTTATCTATAATAATTTTTAGTTCCGGAGCTCTGGTTTTATTTTACGTGTTGGCCGTCGTTACGAATGCTATTAATCGCCATCACTTTCTAATAATATTGGTTTATAATTTAACAGTTATTTTGTTTCCAAATAAACAAAAATATTTAACGAAAAAAATAAGAGACAATGAACATCCTTTATTTATTCTACAAAACAGTTTAAAAAATTAGAAACACTTTTGTATTTAGTGATAAAAGGGCGAAGGTTTTGCTAAAGCAATCTAATAATATCGGTACATAAAAAGAGATCCATTGATGAGTATCTCATAAACAGGCCGCGGACACGAGCGAGCCATGACTCATCGCCCATGGGCGCACTATTGAGATGTTGTATTTTTAAAGAGGTTTTAATTTTATTTATATAATTGGATAACAAGTGGCTGGTGATCTATAAAATACAAAATACCTTATTATTTGTTCATTTTCTCTTCTGTAAGACTTGTTCTCTTTGAATTAAGTACATCCATGTAAATATAAAACGTCCTTTCTACATCGCAACTGGTTATATGTGCGTACTGGAAATATTCTTTTATTTCAGCATATTTAGCATACACAATTGCCGCAATGTTATTAAATCTGGATTTCTATTAAAAACTGCGTCTAACTTTTACCGAAGACCACATCCGAAGTCACTTGGAATACTTGTGAAATTATTAATAGCCACATCTAATGTGGTTAATCCATTTTTACTTTCTTATACGTAGTATAAGGAAGTATTGTGATGACCAAAATTTTTGACCTCGAGATTTTTGCAGATGTCCACGTTTTGAAGTCCCCTGATACCAAAAAAAGTGGTTTTTAAAAAATGTCTGTGTGTCTGTAACCGCTGTAGATATCTATTCCAAATTTTGTATTTACGTATACAGAATGTGTCAATTTTCATTAGCCATAGATGATTAATCCATACAGCACGTGGCAACATAGTACCGCTTCTTTCCTTTTCAATGCCAGCACGACCGATGCATGCTCGTAAATACAAGTTAGCGTGGTTAGCAGTAACTATTCGACCACCGGCTTGGGTGTTTGTAATGCGTTCAGAAATAATATTTACGAGTTGCAAGGATTTGTTTTTCTTTTCCTTTCAGTAAATGCAGAGAATTATTAAGCTGCGTTCACGCAGCATGACACAAACAAAAGCGTAATTCTAATAAAATTAAAAATAAGGTAAATAAAAAAGGATTCTGAAAATAATAATAAACTACTAGATCAGGAGATCGCGGCGGCCATTTGATGTTTCCCGTTCCAGTAATAAGACGGCTTTTATTGCAGACTAGATCGCAACCTGTTCGCAGCTAAACATTGAATGTAAAATCTGGTGGAAAGAAGTGGGAAGATCGGAGAAAATCGTTGTGATGTCGACTGTTGCCGGGATTGGTGACGGACAGCAGGGGTGCCACGTTGCCACGTATTACTTGTATACGTATAAATCGCACGTAAACATTGAATCCCTATACCTAATGAAAATTGACACATACGGTATAATCTCCCTCTTGAGATCTGATTAGTTTTTCAGTAAAATCGGTAGACCGGAAGTACTAGTTTACTTCAGTCAAAAAATCGAATTTTGCAAATATTTCGTCAATTACTAAGTTTAAACAATTTATAAAGAATTCAAATGTATTCAAAATTAAATTTGAGACAAATTGTCTTAAAAAAGTTTTTTGAAATTCCTACCGGAAGTAGGTCTTTTACTCTTATCGAAAATCAGTTTTTTGCGAATATCTCGCAAGTCATGCTTTCTAGACAGGTACGTTACGGGTATAAACGTATTTAGAACATAATTTTCAATACCTTTAGTGTAAAAAAAATTTCTAAATTCGGACCGGAAGCAATACGTTTACTTTTATCGAATAGCGATTTTTGCAAATTATGCATTCTATATATATTTGTCAACGGATACATTTGCTTTAAATTAATTAAAAAGTATAATTGTGAGACTTGTGAAAGAAGCGTATAATCCCAAAGCACATTAAAATCAAAAAGTCAATTATTTATTCTAAATAAAGAATATGAAAACAGCAAAGACTTCTAGAAAACCAAATGATCTAATAACAGCCTTTGTGAAAAGGTTATTAAAATCGCTTCATAAAATATTCAACAAAAATAAAGATTTAAATCATATTAGGACAAAAATTAAGCAGAGAGTACTGGAAAAGAATGATTTAAACATTATTTGTAACAAACACGAACATCAAACGTTCTTTTTAGACATGTTACTAATAACAAAACTTTATAAAGAATGTAAATGCCACAAATATCGGACATCTAAATCTAGATCTGAAAAGTTGAATATTTTTCGAAATATATAGACCCTATTTATAAAAAATATATGTATTTTTATTACCAAACCCTTCCATATTTACTATAAATAAAAATTTTGTTTTATTTTATTAATGCTTTCATTTTTTCCCTATATTTTGTTTAACAAACGTACTCAAAAATATATTCATTAAAAATCAATTGTTCTCAGTTCACTGGGTTATTTTACAATCTTAAAATCCCAAACAACAAAGAAACTGATGTAGTCTCTGGTTATGCACCATAAATATAATTCTTTTATAGTCACTACGTCTCCATACATATGCGATAGGATATGCGTAATTGTGTGCGTATTATATACAACACATACCCTATATATACATATATATATATATATTATATATGTTGGCATGTGAGAATACATATATGTATAGTAATCTAATAATACAATTTTATAATCTAAAAATATATTTTTTAAAGTGGTTTTTTGTTGTCTTCAATAATTACGATAAAAGTCAAAAAAGCACATAATTAATTATAGGATATAATAAAAAGAAAAAAAATTAAGTGTAAAATTTAAAATGTTAAAAATAAAACGACATCTATATTTTATTAGTACAACATACATAGATTTGTTTACATTGCAGCGCCAAAACCTTCCTGCTATTTAGCGGACGGATTCCATAGTAATAAAATTCCAGCTCCATTTCGAGCGAAATGCCGCTTCCAATTGTCCCATAAGGATGAGCTATCTGTATACTTATCTGTGCTAATACTGTGTAATGCCTTATTTCAACCAGGCAGTTAATAAAATATATTGTAATATATTTTATATATATATATATATATATATATGTATGTATAAATAAAAATATAATCAAATAAGCATAGAACAGTCGGAATTACTTATATAGTCACATCAAAAGGCTTGAGGTCTACCACAAACTGTTCAGTCAATGCAATTATACAAATAACAACGACGCAACTATGTAATGAAAAATTCAGAGTAGAACTGTTGATATTATAACAATATAGAATGTAAAATCAGTCATGTATAAATCTAAATGAAAGCAAATAAGCATAGGACAATCGGTATTACCTATGTAATCCTATCAAAATGGCCTAGGTTCACCTAAACATGTACAATTTGATTGAAATACATAAATAATCAACGATGCAACTATGTATGTGTTAAGATGTATTTCTAGCTACAGACATATATGTTTCTACCTAGTTTGGTTTCGTCAGTGCAGCATAACAATTAGAATTGTAATATGTTTTATATATATAAAATATATTAAAATTTTACCAAGTATACAAATTTATTGAAAAAATAAACTAGCTTTCTTGGCAGTAGCGGCAAATGACTATTATAGTACAAGAAGTAATTAGTATTTGTACTTTAGTGTGTATACACTGCTATTTCTAAAATTAACACTTCACTTTTCATTATAGCAAATATTATTTTTTTCAAATATTTTTTTATCATTTGACTAAATATTAATTATTCCCCAGTAACACTACTTTCATTTATTTTGCAATTCTAGAGTTATTTTTTATATATTACAATTATAAAATAATAGGAGGAAGTCCTTTCTTTTGAATCAATCTTAAAATATACTACGATTTACATAACCCATTAAAATGTAAAAAATTCTACTTGTTTCAGTTTATCAGAAAGTGCTACATTATCTCAATATCATCTTTGAGGTTATAATTATATATTCGTAAATAGATACGTTACTTATATAAGTATAGCATTTTAAAAAACAAATAACTGATAAAATTACTATTTCTGCCATTTAATAATCCGCCAAAAACTGAAAAGGTTATATGTGTCTTGTCCCTTTTACTTTCTTATACGTACCTAGTATAAGGAAGTATTGTGATGATGAAAATTTTCGACCTCGAGATTTTTGCAGATGTCCACGTTTTGAGGTCCCCTGATACCGAAAAAGTGGTTTTTAAAAAATGTCTGTGTGTCTGTCTGTCTGTCTCTGTGTGTGTGTGTGACCACGATAGCGGTCAAACCGCTGTAGATATCAATTCCAAATTTTGTATTTACGTGTATAATCTCCCTCTTGAGATCTGATTAGTTTTTCAGTAAAATCGGTAGACCGGAAATAGCAGTTTACTTCAGCGAAATAATCGAATTTTGCGAATATTTCGTCAACTACTAAGTTTAAACAAATTTATAAAGAATTCATATATACTTAAAATTAAAATTGAGAATAATTTTATTTAAAAAGTTTTTCGAAATTCCTACCGGAAGTAGGTCTTTTACTCTTATCGAAAATCAGTTTTTTGCGAATATTTCGCAAGTCATGCTTTTTAGACAAGTACGTTACGGGTATAAAAGTATTTAAAACATAATTTTCAATATCTTTTGTATAAAAAAAATTTCAAAATTCAGACCGGAAGTACCACTTTTACTCTTATCGAATAGCGATTTTTTGCAAATATGTCGTAAGTTATGCATTCTATATATACTTATCTAGAGTACAAAAGTATTTAGAACTGGATTTGCAATATTTTTTGTATATATGAAATTTCAAAATTCGGACCGGAAGTAGCACTTTTACTCTTAGCGAGGAGCACTTTTTTGATAATATCTTGCAAAGTATGCATTCTATAGCGATTTATTAAGCGAATGAAAGTACCTAGAATAGGATTTTGAATAAGTTTTGTATAAAAAAATTCTTAAAATTGTATAGTGTGAAACGCTCATACGTATAAGAAAGTCGTGTGGTGGCCACACCTCATTTTTTTCCATTTCGTTGAATACATATATCTATGTGTGTTCGTATAATAGCCGACATGTCTGCTTTTCTGAACTTTCTAAAACGCCTACAATCTATGAAAGCGAAGCGTCGGGAAACTTCATAAACTCGAAACGTTAACGCAATAACGTCGAAATGGCAAAGAATATAACTCGTTATTGCGGATATAACTATCGCTGTGATGAGCTTTCGTAAAGGGTACATCATCCAATGTAACACGACCAATAAAAAATAATAAGCCGCCGTAAATTTCGTATTATGATCTTTTAACTGCAAGCTGCAAGAACATTTATGTTAAAAAAATAGTTGATTTATAGTCAATCTCATACTATTATTGAATTACACAAGCTTTTATGATTTTTATAATTCAATAAGTTGATTCACTGAGAAAACTAATTTGTATTTACAGATGGAAATGGAAATTATATACGGTACAGATAACCAAATTAAGTTACTACGAATTCCTCATTTGTGGCTTTAAATTTTATTAATCTAGTTTTTTTACAAATCAGACCATGTACTCAATAAGAAGAAATAGCTCAATAATTATGAGCTGTAGGCTTTCACGGCTGTTAATTATGGCTATCCATTCATAGCAATTCAAGTTAGTGGTAGTTATAATATGAAGATTAATAATCACAGAAATGAAGTACAGTAACTACAAAATTGACTCTACTACTACTTACTTACATAATCCTCCGCCTTCTTGCCTCTAAATGTAATGATGTTAAGTTACCAGTTATATTTTTTTCCTTGATTTTCTCACTATGTTTTTCTATCCATTGCTAACCTCTTGAAATTTCTCCATTTTTCTCAGCTTCATTGTAATGGTATACGTGTTTAACTGTCTTCAAACTAGTTTTTCATAATTGTATAAAAAACTAGTTTTCATAGAATATTAGAATTAAAGTATAGGATTATAGTATTAAGCATGACGAATTTAACGATTCACTGATTAGGTACCATTAATGATGTAGTTACTGAAAACTAGTTTTTTTTTAATTCTATAAAAAACTAGTTTTCATAGAATATTAGAATTATAGAATAAGATTATAGTATTAAGCGTGACGAATTTAATCGTACAGTGATTAGGTACCGTTAATGATGTAGTTAATAGCTTAGGTATAAGTATAAATAAGCCATCCCTGGAAATTTGAAATCAGTGTTGTTCTGTTACGGTACTGCGTATAGAGAACGCGGTTTTCAATCAGTGCTACTGCAGATGACAACACAGTTGTCGAAATACGTATTTAGCCTTTTTGTGCTTTAGTGCAGTAAAGCTGCTTAGTGTTTTTGTTTAGTATCAAGTCACAGACTCCAAGTTTAGTTTCTGTCTTCACCTTCTAAGATCATACAATCATCAAGAATTATAGGCAATACGAACCATAGAATACTTGTACCATGTAATGGAAATCTTAAGTCCCCTTGATGTCCATTAGGGTGAGGAAGCTGAACACTTACATTTTGTTAATGTGATGCTTGTATTTAGCGCAGCGTAGCGTCTTTACATTGAAACATTATACAATTACTATCAAATAAAGTACATGGGTACAACACTACCTTAGAACTAACGTTGTTACTACTAATATTCAGGCTTACACTAGTCTGATACTATAGTAGAATTACCGAACAGATGCAGTAGCAACAGCGTATTTGCCCATTTAAGCTATTACAAAAATGCAATGTTGCTACTGCATCTGTTCGGTAATTCTACTATAGTGTACTTTCCTCCGATCTCTTTCACTGGTGAGTACTGGCAGGCTAGGTGAATGACTACCAGAAAGTTCTAACCTCTGTTGGAATGGAGTATATGTGGTAGTTCTATGCTCGGCTGGACACATGTAGGCTAACGTTGTGCCATCATACTACCGGATCGCCATGTAATGGTATAAGTGTTTAACTATCTTCACCACCTAGCCTCGGACAATCGTCATTATGGGTAATAAAAATCATAAAACACTTATACCATAACTTCGTTAATTGTGCTTGCTCAGGTCTTTCCCTTTTATTCTTTCTAATCACTCTTGACTCAAATACTACTAGGTAGTTATGTTTGACATTCGAAATAAACGTTCAAACTACTGCCGTTGGTCTTCTACTAATTTTCCTATGCTCTATCTTGAAATTCTTCTCAAATGTTTCATTTCGCATCATATATGTTCTCGTTTTCCTTCTATCTTCACAAGAATCTCATCTCCACCGCATTTATACATATTCTATTAGCATCCTTGCTCATCTGCTGATCATTACTATCGGTCTCATAAATTTCTTAGCAACATATCCACTCCGTGCTACATCTTTCCTGCTTTCTAGTTTTTTATTTGAAGAATTTTTTCTATCTTGGCCTATCTTTAGATATTTCTGAATATTGAGTTCCAGGTGATTCTCCGGTCCACCAGCAGCCTCAAAAAAAAATAATTTAGGAAACATGATTTCAGTATCCAAAATAAAATTCTTTTATAACTTTAAGCCAATACATTGGTCTTATATTCCAGAAATAATGTACGAGGTAGGCGCCATAAATTCTCGGCCTGATATACAAAAAGAAACTTGGAACAATATAAGAATTTTTATTTTTCAATGTAATCTCCCCTAACTTCTATACATTTATTACAACGATTAATTAATTATTCGATACCCTTGTAAAAATAATCTGAAGTTTTTCCGGCAAAATGTTCTATAACAGCTGCTTGCAACTCACTGTCGTCCTTAAAACTACGTCCCCTGAGGTCTTTTTCTAAATTAGAAAACAAACAAAAATTACAAGGAACCATATCCGGACTATACGGTGGATGTTGAAATTCTTGAAAGCCGCATTCGCGGATGGCAGCTTGTAAAATGGCGGCAGTATGGACGGGAGCATTTTCGTGCAATAATCGCACACCTTTTGTCAATTTTCCACAACGTTTTGCACGAATACTGTCCCTTAATTTATGCAATAAAGACGCATAATATGTGCCGTTCACACTTGTATTGCGCTCTTTAAAGTCAATTAGCAAAATACCCTCACAATCCCAGAATATTGTGGCCATCACCTTTTTCGTTGATTGAACAACTTTCGCCTTTCTGGGACGAGGTTCATCAGGTAGCGACCATTCCATGGACTCCCTTTTCGATAGGGGATCGTAAAACAGAACCATTGTTTCATCCCCTGTGACAATGGACTCCAAAATCGGTTTTGGGTCGTCTCCACACATGTTTAAAAACGACTGCGCACATTCGACTCGACATTCACATTGGAGAGCAGAAAGAAGTCGCGGTACCCATCTAGCACTAATTTTATTCATACCCAAATGGCCATAGAGAAATCGGCAAACACTTGTTTCGGAAATGTCTGTTATCACTGCTAATTCCTTCACTTTCAAACGGCGATCTTCTAGCACTAAATGTTCAATAATTGAAATTTGTTAAGGCGTTATCACTTCAATTGGTCGACCCGACCGATCAGCATCTTCCAGGGATTCTTGTCCCAAACGGAAACATTTTGCCCACTTTTTTACAGTTGAATACGAAGGAGATGAATAACCGTAAACGCCGTCTAAACGTTGTTTAATGTGATAAGGTGTTGAACACGTTTGAATCTATATAATCCTGTCAGGCCGAGAATTTATGGCGCCTACTTCGTATTTATTACTCTTATTGGAATGCAGTTTTTCGCCAATATCCCGCAAATTACGTATTCCGCATAGAATTATTAAGAAAAAAAATTATTCATTATGAATTTATAGCATCTAAGGAAAGTAAAAAATTCGCACAGCAATTACATATAAGAAAGTCTTTTGATGCCAGCACCAATTTATTTATGTGATTTTATATACATAAGTAATAATTTACATATACAGGAAGTTAATTAAATATGTGGCTAAACTTCAGAATATCATTCATTACTTAATTCTAAGGGCGAAAGTTCATATAAACATAGATTTTTAATAGCTCTATTTTTAATACACGAGAATAAAGAAAAATGTTTTTATTAAATAACTAAAGCACGCAAATTAGTGTCAACTTGAAACTTGGAGATCATTTTTATTAATTACATTATTTTTGACGAATTCCCATTATACTAAAATGATATGTTGATATTTTAAATGTTATCAATTTTATAGTAGAGAACTTTTTTGCAAATATCCCTAATACTATGCATTTTATTAATACTGTAGGAGTCAAAGCTTGATTTGCAAAACTCTTTAATAAAATTAAATTGCAATATTTAAACCAGAAAAGCTTAACTTAACACAATCTATGAATATTGTTTTTTTCTTAATTTGGAACATATAAAAGTCTACCATTTCTTTTATTATCCTTATTGAATATTGTAACGAAATATGTATGAGACCTTCGAGCGACGTTAAAAAACAGGGACCATAAATCATCTCGGCACGTCGTATAAAAACGATATGTAAACAAGTCGTAAATATATCATCTAATTCAAATGTACGGCATAAGCAAGAAAGAGTCTAGATTTCCTCTGGTATATTACCGAATTTACTGGTACTTTTCGAGAACTTTTTATGCAGATATATATATAGGGATTCATTGCGGAGAAGTAATTGCGGAGTAATTCGGTAGTCTCGAGTGGTCTAGTGGGAACAGTGGAAATAAATAGTGGTAGCCAAATAAATAAATATAGTAGTGCCGTCTTATATAAATAGAACTGTTAAATAAGCATATTAGTAATAGAAATAAATATAAGTGTTAATTTTAATTTATTAAATTGTAGTAGTTTAAGTGTGTTACGTTAGTTTTTATATTTTTATATTGTTATATAATTTTAAGTATATAAATATACAGACTGTTTTAAATAAATAATTGCCCGAGTTGTTTATTGGGACCCGAAAACGTTATAATTGGTGTCAGTGTGGGATAAACATAAATGCAAATAAATAAATAAATAAATAAATAAATGGCTACCAAACGTTTGGAAGAACTAAAGGTCGTCGAGTTAAGGGCAGAATTGGAAGAAAGGGACGCAGATGCGTCTGGAAAAAAAACAATTCTCCAGGACCGGCTTCGTGACCTTTTAATAAATGAAGGTGAGGATCCCGAGAAATATTTGTTTCAAGTACAGCCTGATTTAAGCTTAATAATAGATGAAATGGCAAAACAATTCGAGACTCTAAGAGATGCAGTTGCAAAACAATTCGAGACTGATATGAAGACTATAAAAGAACATTTCAAGACTCTAAATGATGAAATTGCAAATAATTCAAAAGCTTCAAGAAATGAAATTGCAAGTAATTCAAAACAACTCGAGACTACTTTTAAGGAGGACATTCAAGAGAATTCATCGAATGGGAGGCAGGAATTTTCTGAGGCCATCGAAGCCATGGAACAGAAAGTTGAGGAGCGCGTGTTCGGAATGGGGGACGAGTTTGGGGTTCAGCTTCAGTTGCCAGCGATGAACGACTGCGGTCCCCATGATATCTCAAGCGGAAGCCTGGAGATTGCCCGAACAGCGAAGGTAAAGGTAAAACCTCCCACCTTCGATGGAAAGACGTCATGGATGTCGTACCGGAATCAATTCGATGCCGCTGCAGGAGCAAATGGGTGGACGTCCCCGGAGAAAGATACTGGTCTGATTGTGTCATTAAGAAGACAGGCCAGTGATGCTCTGCAGACCTTACTTCCGGAAGAGTGTCAAGACTATCTTAAATCAATCAAGCGTCTTGAGATGAAGTATGGACATGCACACCTGGGACAGGTAGTCCGACGATTGGTGAATCAGGTGCAACCTAAGAGAAGAACGTTCCGATGTTGGAATTGGAAATGGAAATGGAAATGGAGATGGAAATGGGCCATGCGCATAGTAAATGCGCGAAGAAGCCCAAGAAAACCATAGCGTAGCAGCGAAAAATGAAACGGGTCGATGAGAAGAGGCAATCGTCGACTCAGTATCGTAGAGCCTCAAAATAAATAGCGCGAATTGCATCTGTACAACAGCAAAACGCTGATGCTGTTGCAAGCAGACAACGTCCAGAAGACTGCAGGCATGGTAACTGACTAGAAGAAAAATCGGCCAACACATTCTGAACTGCCGTGGTTGACGATCAGTGGCATCCTGACAATTTGCGGATTGGCCAAGAAGCTGATGAAAACCTTGGTTCATTGATGGTTTGGAAGGGAATTGGTCGCGGACCGGCTTAGCAAGAAGTGGCTCCTCGTTTACAGGGACTGGAATCCTACTGGGCTCAATGGGACTCTCTGAAGGTAGAGGACGATCTACTCAAGTGTGTTGTGGAGAACCCAAATGGAGAAGACTGCGTCAGTGGATCCAGACGAAGGTTGGAGGATGCCCACTAGCGAGTACGCCATCACACTCAGGATGCCAGCGACAGGACGAAGAATCGTTACCACGTGCAAGCCGAGAGAGGTGGTTACCGAGAAGGAAACCTTGTTTGGTGGTATATGGTCCTCAACGTCGCCGAGGCCTGTCCCCAGAGCTCCAAGAATACTGGGAGGGACCATACGAAATACTAGAGCAAATAGATGACGTCGTTTATCGCATGAGACTAACACCCCATAGTGAGCCAGAGATGGTGTGTTTCAACCAATTGCCCCATACCATGGACGTGACAGCGGTGAAGTGGCGGATGTGTGACAAATTGCCGGAAAACCTCGAGAGCCAGCTTATGGGAATCCCTTGTCGATCTACGAGGACGTGCACACGAGCAGAATGTGGGGAGGCTGGCAATTCCGAGGTTGGGCTGCGGATTAGACCGTTTCGAGTGGAAAATCGCAGGAAACATGCTGGAGGTGGTGTTTCGGCATACTGGTATGGAAATAGTTGTATGCAGCTATCAACCCAATCAGCCCGTTATACAACCTAAGACTGTGGATTGCCATTTCTACAAGACGACTGGGTGCACCCGTGGGTCCCAATGTAGATTCCGTCATCCACCAACAAGAAGAACATGGAATAGTGTGTTTCGGGACGAAACGCAGTTTTTAAGAAGGGGGCAATGTAACGAAATATGTATGAGACCTTCGAGCGACGTTAAAAAACAGGGACCATAAATCATCTCGGCACGTCGTATAAAAACGATATGTAAACAAGTCGTAAATATATCATCTAATTCAAATGTACGGCATAAGCAAGAAAGAGTCTAGATTTCCTCTGGTATATTACCGAATTTACTGGTACTTTTCGAGAACTTTTTATGCAGATATATATATAGGGATTCATTGCGGAGAAGTAATTGCGGAGTAATTCGGTAGTCTCGAGTGGTCTGGTGGGAACAGTGGAAATAAATAGTGGTAGCCAAATAAATAAATATAGTAGTGCCGTCTTATATAAATAGAACTGTTAAATAAATACGGACATATTAGTAATAGAAATAAATATAAGTGTTAATTTTAATTTATTAAATTGTAGTAGTTTAAGTGTGTTACGTTAGTTTTTATATTTTTATATTGTTACCTATATAATTTTAAGTATATAAATATACAGACTGTTTTAAATAAATAATTGCACGAGTTGTTTATTGGAACCCGAAAACGTTACAATATTATGTATTGTTCCAGCTATCACGATCATGTAAATATATGTGAGCACTGAAAGAGCAATTAACAAAATAACGCCGCTGTGATTTTTGAAAATTAAAAAATGTTGCATTTCCTTTTTTTTATTTCAGGTGCGTACACGTGACTGACATAGGTGTAGGATACATTTCAACCATGCTATCGTTATCGGCCCTCTACCTGCGTTGGTGTTCACAATTGAGGGATTTTGGTCTTCAACATCTCTGCGGAATGCGTAATCTGCAAATACTTTCGTTAGCTGGTAAGTTTGTAACTTAAGGCTCACATAAAGGTCTGGTTTGATTTATAAAATTGTATTTTTAAAGTTTATATTACGAAATATCGCAATATGTTTTTGCGCGTGTCAAAAATATGAATTGTTAGGTTAGAAGCCGTCGAATGTAACATTATAGTTAAATATGGACAATAGTTATTGCATTACCGTGATGTAATTTAATATCAAATATAGACTAAAAAAACAAAGACTATAGGTTGAAAATTACGTCTATATTCCTTAGTTTCTGAAGTAAATATGTATGAGTGATTATAAGCATCAAAATACAATTTAACGTTACTCTTACTATCTTTGCTTTTCTTAACAGCAGGAATAAATTAAAATTGAGCGCCATATTTTAAGGAATTTAATTGGGTAAGAACCGCCCCAAATTGCACTGTTCAAAATTTAGATTGTCTGCCATCGACTAATACAAAATGATGTATTCCTACATTAATCTGACGACACCAAGTAGTGCAAAACATGTCATTGATTCGATACGCAGTGGCAAAACAAACTTGCAGATGTTTCGTGATATATTTTATTTTTATATCATACAACAGAAGCAGTAATGTATACTAGAATTTTAGCATTCTTCGACAAACACAGTGTAGTTACATGTGACCAATATGGATTCAGATAAAATAATAGTATTCATTTTCCACGTTATTTGAATAGACATATTTTACAACTGCGTATGGTAGCAGAATTGAATGTACTGATTCAATTTTGCTGCCCGTCGAAAGCTTTTAACTGTATTTCACATAACTTCTGACTTAATTTTCTGGAAGCATGTAGCATACGCGATACGGCAAACCAGCTCATTGCGTATTACCTCCAACAACGTAAACAGCGACTGTTTGTGAACAAATATTGTGTAATGTGATATTCCACAATGTTCCATTTTGAGTCCCCTCCTCTCTGTAATATATATGCATAATCTTCCAGACAATGCATTTGCAGGAACTATTTTGTGTGCGGATGATACAACATTTTTGTTAGAAAATAAAGATTCATAAAAACGCAGCGCATACTTAGAGATGGTTTACTGCAAATGAATTGTCCCTAAATGAAGAAAAATTAATCAGGATTACTCTTACATCAATACAATAGTATTTTGTGGCAGACCGCAGGAAAATGCGAAAAATCTTGGAATACCTACATGACGAAAACACATTCAGGAGTTCAGCAACATTCTTTCGAGAGGACTACTTACAGTTACTCGAACATGATAGACGAGTAGATAGATAAGGTTATTCGTGCGTGACATTTTACAGAATGTACGCACATGTCAATACAATGTAGATGAAAAAATTAGGCTAGAAAATATTGTATATAATATGTACTAAAAATAAGAGAAAACACAAACAAAACCGTTATGTCATAATTTCGCCATATGTTCAATAAACTTCTAAATTTTAATGTAAGCAAATTGAAGGTGTAGCGACAGATGCACACTGTAGGCCAATTTTACAAAAATACTATTTTAAAGTTAATTAATGACACTGCCCTCAGATTTCATATGTAATAGTTTGATACGAACGAATTACAAATTTGAAATGTGCAATTCTTAAAAAGAACAACTTCAACGCGGATGAATTGATATTAATCATAATTTTGATATACATTTCTTTAATCCATAAAACTACCTATGTCAACATACTACACTCTTATAATAATTAATTTGTAATAAAAAAAGGAACTGTTTCAAAATAGTAACTCCACAGCCATACAGCGCCGAAACTATATAACTGTTAGAAATCATATTTTATGTAAAAAAAAACACCGTCATAAAATTCGAGAAAGCAAATTCAATCTGTTATTGCAACAAAATCGCTGTTATCTCTAAGTAGGTGAGTTTAGCCGGTTCTGGCGCCACCACCCCCCACCACTGCCACACAACAAAATTTTTAGTTTCAAACGCCGCCACCGAGGATTTATAGATGGCGCTGATGTCGGCGCGCTAATTTAAAATTAATATACAAACAGCTTTTGAACAGCTTTAAAAGCTTAAAGCTGTTTGTAGCACTTCAGAAGCTGTTTGTAGCACTTCAGAAGCTGTTCAAAAGCTGTTTAGCTGTTCAAAAGCTGTTTCTATATTAATTTTAAATTAGCGCGCCGACATCAGCGCCATCTATAAATCCTCGGTGGTGGCGTTTGAAACTAAAAATTTTGTTGTGTGGCAGTGGTGGGGGGTGGTGGCGCCAGAACTGGCTAAACTCCCCTACTTCTCTAAACGGTTGATTTGCAAATATATGTTTATTAAGACTTTTTACCTCATTTTTGACCATACTACACGCCCTTAAAATCTTTAAACGTTGTCTTGAAACACCATGTATATACTATTCCTATACTATACTATATATACTTTACTATAAAATGCGTGGAAGATTATTGCTGATAAGTGATATCTTTACACAATACAGATATTACTTGAGAGTAAATGTTGTTTTTCACGTTCCAGGATGTCCGCTTTTAACATCCAGCGGCCTTTCGAGCCTCATACAGTTGCGACATATGCGTGAATTAGAACTGACGAATTGTCCAGGAGCGTCCAAGGAACTCTTCGATTACCTGAGAGAACATCTACCGCGCTGCCTCGTTATAGAGTAAAATAAACAAGAAGAAAATCAAGAAAAACAAAAACCAGATGTATCATCTATATGTCCACTTGTTACATTTGATACTATGTATTATAATAATATTAATAATAGAGATTGTGCAATAACAGAACACACTAAGAAAGTATTTTTTCTTACTTTGTATGTTGACGTTTCTCGGAGCTCTTTTTTTTTTAATTCTATTTCTCGTGTAGTGTACAATGGAGGAAATTATATAAGTAATGATCGAAAAACGACGATAATTATATTCAATTTGAATTTTTCGCCTCGCTGATGGTTTCGTTGAACAATTGCCTTCATTAGTGGGAAGGTATTAAAATAGTTACGGAGTAAACATTTTCGAATCAAAACAAAAGTATAACAATTTTTGTTTTCCATGTCACTTAATAGACACACATTGGTTATAAAAAAAACGTATAGTAATAAAAGTGTAAGAGGTTCGTTTTCTCAGACCAATATTTTAGGAAATATTTTGTGAAAACAGAGACAAATTTAGCGGATTTTTCAAGATGGCGGCGTTCGCGGTCGTGGCGAGAATTAGAAAACTTGTATTTTTCAACAGTGTAACCAACCCATACAACATATCGAAAAATCGGAACTTCCCCAATTAATGTAGTTCGGGTTTTTTGTAACAATTTGACTGGACTATTAGTTTAATGTAATTATTAATGGAGTACACAATAAATTTATACGAACCCCAACAACTTAATGTTCGAACCATACCAATTGTTAGAAATCTATTCTGGTTTCAAAATTCTATTCTAAGTACTTCTATTCTCTTAATAAATCTCTATGGAATGCATACTTGGCGAGATATTCGAATAAAGTGCTGCTCGCTAAGAGTAAAAGTGTTACTTCCGGTACAAATTTTGACATTTCATGTATGCAAAATATATTGCAAATCCAGCTCTAAATACTTTTGTACTCTTGATAAATATATATAGAATGCATAACTTACGACATATTTGCAAAAAATCGCTATTCGATAAGTGTTACTTTCGGTCCAACTTTTGAAATTTTTTGATACAAAGGGTATTGAAACTTACGTTTTAAATTCTTTTGTTCTCGCAATGTACCTTCCTAGAAAGCATGGCTTGCGAGATATTCGCCAGAAACTAATTTTTGATAAGAGTAAAAGAAGTACTTCCGGTAGGAATTTCGAAAAACTGTTTTGATAAAAAAAATTTCTCAAATTTAGGTTTGAGTACATTTGAATTCTTTATAAATTTGTTTAAACTTATTTGTTGACGAAATATTGGCAAAACTCGCTTTTTTCACCGAAATAAACTACTGCTTCCGGTCTACCAATTTTACTGAAAATCTAATTAAATCCAGAGAGAAAGATTATTCTAGTAAATACAAAATTTGGAATGATAGCTATAACCTTTTGACCGCTATCGTAGTCACACACACACACTTACAGGCAGACACACACAGAGAGTGTATATTTTCATCACAATTCAGAAACAACCATAGTCTTTAAAACGTGAATTCAACTAGCTTTTATTTCCTGTTATTGTATATTCAGGCGAGTTAAAGGCAGCATACTTTATTAAATGCAAGATACTATTATAGTTTCAGACTTTCCAGTTTTCAGTGACTCTTATTGTTAATGTCTTTACTATGTGCAAACAAATTAAACTCACAGAACACCCATAGATACTCCACTAAAGATATTTTCGTGGAATTTGAAAAAAAAGAACGATGAGTGAAAATTACATTTTTAACTTTTACAATTTCAAAGGTAGCAAAACAATCGTCATTCAATAAAGTCTCTACATTTTAAATTTCAAAAAAATTCGTTCAATAATAATGGAGATATATGGACCCGAAAGTCTTAGCTGAGACACCCAGTATATCAAAAGAATACATTTTACTCAAACTCAAACTACATAGAAACTAAACAAATTAATAAATGAACAAATCATATTGACAACTTAACCTTCAAACGATCATTTATTACATGACTTAACACGAGGACACATCACCTTCGGCCTTTAAAGCGGCTTGTACTCTAGCTGGCATAGATTCCACAAGCAACCTGCAATAATCTGGTGTAAAGGATTTCCAAATTTCTGAGGATTATTCCTTAAGTAACTTTTCATGCGGTGCCATAAGGTATCAATAACATTGTGATGTGGACTGCTTGAGAGCCACACTAAAATTCTCATGTTATGTACTTTAAACCATTTTTTGCGTATTTAGCCGTATGGGATTATACTCCATCCTGTTGAAAAATATAGTCTCTGTCGGGATAGAGCTTTTTTACATTAGGAATGAGGCTATTCTTCAGAATTTGTTGATATTTATTGGTCTTACCAATTCCATCTACTATCTCCATCTTCTGGCAACTTTTCCAGACATACACCCCCAAATCACACACACTTTGCAAGTTTCACTGTCCTTTTCAAACAGTCCTTATTAAAACTTTCAATTTTATTCCGAATAATACGTTTCCTATTGTCACCTACAGAAACGTCGAATTTGGACTCTTCGCTAAATATGACTTTGGACCAATCATCTACTGTCCAGAGCAATTTATACATGGCCTAGATTAGATGATTTATTATTTGAGCTTTTGTTAACAGCGGTTTTTTTTCGCCTTAGTAAAATCTTTTAATACTCGTATATTAGTATTTTTTAATTATACCTTACGTGCATTTAAGAGAGCAGTTACATCCCTTAGAGTGGTTCTTCGGTGGATTTTACATATTTTTACAAGTTGTCTCGTCATTCTAGAAGTTACGTTTTTTGGTTGTCCAGTACTTTTACCTCGAATTTCGCAGCTATTTGTCTCCTCATAACATTTGAAAATGTTTCCTACAGTGGATTTTCAAGTTCAATTTTTTTGAATTGCAGTCATGCATTTCCCTTCATTGTACTGCTTCACCACAATGTCACGAATTTTCGTTGAAGAGGCTTTGCCATGATCCATTTTTAATAGCACAAATTGAGTACAATCATAAACCTGACGATTATAATTTCATAATAAATTCGAATGTACCGTCAAGTTTTCCATTAAACTTAGGTGACTAGATTAATATAACGATTTCTTAATATTTGAAATTTAATATTCTACCAAAAATAAAAACGAATATCGTTAATCATATATTCACGTGCGAACCTTACATATTTTTTATAAGTTCGTAATTTCTAGTTGAAAATAAGTATATCTGACCATATATGTATTTACTTTGACCCCTAATATGTAAAGACCTTGTCTCACCCCCTTTCCCGTTATCCTGAATACGCCCTTGAGTACTACCAATATCAGTTTAAAAAATTACAAGTTGTTTTTTAAGGAAAAAGTCGATGATGTGATTACATGAAAAACAAATGACGTACGAAACTGAAAATAGGCTGAACATATTCCCCATTTAAAATCCCTATACCCCTTCGCGATTTTTTTCTAAAATTTACAAAATATATAATTCATTGAAAATATTTTAAAGAAAAATTCTTCCATTGCACACTACATATCTTGTGTTAAATGTCCTGTATTTGTTATAACTTAGGAACTGTGGAGGTTCTAGAAAGGGTGACGTGTTGATGCGAATTCATCCATCCGTCCCTTTGCGCACGCAAAATTGTTTTTAAAAAGACGCCAAAATAACGCGTCCTAATGCGAGGCAGTGAACTATGATAACCAGTACGACGACTTTAGAAGCGCTTCAACAACAAAATATTGTAATTATAAACACATCTTTTACATTGTGTATGTTGTAATCTATAGGACTAAAAAAAAATTAAATTTAATCGTTTAAATTTGACGCTTAAAATGGACGGATTGGTGGATTCGCTGGGAGAATAGGTGCCGAGCAATTTGCACTTATTACTATAGTTAAAGAAAAAAAAAACATTCTTGTGATGTACATAAATATTTATTGTAAGTAATTTTGAATGTTTTGCCAATAAATAATAGGTATTTTGTAATTGACTTTCATTTAAGGTTCCGAGCTACCCAAATCATAGGTATATGCTATTACATGTAAGCGTTTATTCCTTTTTACTTGCTTGTTTGGTAACATGAAGGAATGCACTATTTTTTTTATATATACGTATAAATGAATACAAGGTTATCTATCAAGCCCTTTTTTCAAAAAAGTCTTGTGTCTTGAACAATATAAAATGTGGAAATATTTATTTCTTTTTTTGTCTTTATTTCTTAACATAGAAGATTAAACTTTTTTTGTTTAATAGACCGTTTGCTTGCTCTCTATTAAGCCATATTTTTTTTAATTCATATTTTCTTAGATATTTGATATAAAAGAAATTAAAATTAGGCAGCTCACATTACATTCTAGAATAAAAGATTTTTACTTCCTTTCATCTTATAGCCAATAGTTTGTCTAGAGGGCGGGTAGAAATGTGTAAATATTCTGGAATAAATGAGTTCTTATTCTCTTAGCTATTGTAAGTAGTAGATATACCGAGGTCGACATATTTTAATTTCTGATAGGAAAGTGGTAAGGGAAAAGAGCGCGACGAATTAAACTAAAGATAGACATAAGCGAGGCTGCCACACTGGACATTTGTAAGGCGTGGGGGTCGCCCGCCACTCCGTTGCTCTCCCTCCACTGTTAGCAAGCAGGCATCGCTGTATATGATAAGATCATCTTCTGCATATGATACTAGTGCAAACCGAAATTAAAATTTGACGCTTACGGTACCTATACTCTGGGCGCTTTTACGGACTTTTTGGCGCTTGAAATGTTTCTTTTTTTAAATAGAACACGCAGTTTGTTTTTGATGCGTAAGATGGGCACTTTAATTCTTTTTCAAAATGTATAAATTTTCCTTCTATCTACCCAAACAATTTGTATGCTTTTTTGTCTTTATTTCTTAACATAGAAGATTAAACTTTTTTTGTTTAATAGACCGTTTGAAACTGTTGCTCTCTATTAAGTCATATTTTTTTTTAAATTCATATTTCTTAGATATTTGATATAAAAGAAATTAAAATTAGGCAGCCCACATTACATTCTAGAAGAAAAGATTTGCCCTTCCTTTCATCTTCTATAATCTGTCATCCCACACCGCTCAGGCTTACACTAACCTATGAAATGTTATTCCAGATGAATTCTTCATATCAACGCCGTCTGTGCTGTTGCACCTACGTAGAGCACAAGAAACCATAATGTCTTTTAATATTTAACTTATTCACTCTAATACACGATGCACTTAACAAACACTCCACTTTTTACCAACACTACATGTTTGACTTAAGTGTAGTATCAATCTGGCGGGCCTGTACTCGGTATGAACACGTGACGTCATCTCCCTACTTATTCTTTCGCAATGGTTTGTTCCAAGACAAACACAAACTAGTCACGAGCAATTTCATTGGTTGCGAGAAATCGCAAACTAGTATCTGATTGCTTTTACATCATTTGATTGGATCCGACTCGTTGGTGATTTTACGTTGGAACAAACCTATACTTTTATCTGATAGGTTTTGATGTTATCATTTTCTAAAAAAAATTATAGGTAATGAACTATCATGAGTATGCTATGTAGTACAAACCATGTACACAAGCGCCCGAAGCTCTGAGATCTAAGGGGACGTTCATTAATTACGTTAGCTCAAAATGGGGGGTCAGATACAATCTCACCAAATCTCAATTAACGCGTCGGGGGGGGGGGGGGGGGGTCAATGAAAATCTCACGTCAACTTTTGAATTTAGAGAATATACATAATGACATGTTTCCAATAATTAAGTTACAAGAATCATATGAATACCCATGGAGTAAGTGAAAAATTAAGGAAAGAGGTTTTTTTCTTTTTACTGAATTTAAAAAATTCTTTATAGTGCACCTTAAACGTAATATCATTTTTCTCCTCTAATTTCACAGAAAAAATTCAGTAGCATTTAGTGGTATGGTACGTGAGAGGGGGAAAAGTCCAACCATATCTTACCAAATTCACCAAGGGGAAGGGAGGGGCCCAAATTAAAAAAAAAACATCTTACATAATTAATGGACGCCCCTTAACATGCCACTCAATTTTACCACGCCCCCCCTCCTCTCCTCGACTTGTATGTCGACCAATAAATTTCGTAGGTAAACATACATTTTATGAAGTTTTCAATGAAGTTGATTAGCAATTCGTGGATTCTACACCAATTAACCTATATAATATGCATGTGACGAATACTAAGTGACGTGTGATGAAATATGACTACAGAGCGGACACGAAAGGTTGATGACTCATCGCCCACGGGCGCACTGTTGAAATTTTGTTTTTTTAAAAAGTGGTTAATTTTATTTATATAATTGGATAACAAGTGCGTGGTGATCTATAAAATACAAAATACGTTATTATTTGTTTATTTTGTAGTTCAAATCGAGTAAACTTTCCGTACTTTATTTATCTTACGAAATATAATAAATTTTAAAAACCCCTCACGCTCCTATCTACGCCGATGAAGATAGGAAATTTACGAGTTATACCTATGGACTTTTTTTGCTCTCATTCTCGGGCGTAAACAGATGTTGCAGTTCACCATATGAATAGTGTTATTCAGTAACTGCATGTTGTTTACATTATTTCTTTGCTCCCTCGTAGTTTAAACCTGGGACGTCCGCTCTGTAAATATGACTAATGAACTAGCCAACTCGACGCTTAACTCCGCTTGAGTCTACAATTAGCATCAAATAGTTTGTCACATCGGTAAATCCGGCACTCGCATTCCGTAATCGAATCGACTATTTGAATAACAAAATATCCGATTATTTTTCACTCAAATTGTCTCGTCACTAGCACAGTATAGAGCTGTAGAGATACAGTAGTTTCAATCGCTTTCGTCACCTTTGATGTTTGTGTCCCAAAATGGTACTGCGCACCTCACGCCCTTGCAACCAATTCTTCTATTCAGGAATAAACCAGTGGCGTTAGAACCAAATCGTTTATGAGAAAATTATGTAAATCTATTTTTAAATTATGAAAAATCTATATCAATAATACAAAAAAAGAGGATAAAACTTGCTTTTTATTAAGTACATATTACACACGCATTTAATAGTATATTACATACCGAGGTGGAAAGTGTTTCATTACTGTCGAGAGATTAAGTAAAGCGTCGAGGTTAACTTTATCTCGAGACAGGAATGGAACTTTTCACCGAGGTTTGTATACTATTTTATTTACAACCATAATTATTATATTTATTTGTGATAAAAATTCCGGTAAAAGTTTTGACATATTGAGTTGTCAGATTTGTGTTGTTCTAGCGCAAACGTCAAATAAATATACGTCAGTTTTTTTCGGTGAATAGATTATAAAAGAAATGTTGAGTAGTAAAGCCTTCAAGGACTGCACTCCATTTGAACTGAGGGAAACTGTCCTAGCGTAGCAATCCAGATATCTTGGCTCGAATGTTGGACAAGAAATCACTATTTCATAATATCAGCAATAGCAGGGCGGCCTATCTACATGGATTCAAGCTTCCAATAATTCTAGTGTAACAATTAATTTTATTTACAACCATACAATTAATAATTATTTGTGATAAAAATTCCGATAAGATTTTGACATATCGAGTTGACAGTTTTGTGATTGACATTGAGGTTAAGAAACGAGGGCAGTAATAGAGGGCGGGAAGTAAATGAGGGCAGTAATAAGAGGGCGGGAAGTAAACGTGAACAAAGTCACATTTCCCAACTTTTAAAAAGTCAGAAATGCCAACATTACTCGTATGGTTGTAAATAAAATGAAATACATACGCCACGACTCAACAGCTGATGGTTGACTACTGCGCACTCATGCACGCGTCAGTTTGACGGAGGACAATTATTTCCCTCTATTGAAACTACTGTTTCTATTACATAGCTAAAGGTTTGTTCCAACATACAGCTCTGAACGGTTCTACAACTAGTGCGCATGTCATTTAAAAAAAGACAAGGTTCAATGTTCGGTTCTTCAGAACTCGTAATTCAGAACGGTTCTTGAATTACCCGTTCTGAAAGACCGAACATTGAACTACTAGTTCTCAGAATTTGTAGTTCCAGAACTGCATGGTCCGAACAGTCTTTTTCTTAAATGACATGCGCACTAGTTCTAGAACCGTTCAGAACTGTATGTTGGAACAAACCTATATACTGTCTCACTAGTATTCACATTCACAGTCGACGTTAAACTTTCGGTGATGAAAGAACTGTAGTATATTGCATATGTCCAGATATCATATCCACATGCATCATGAAGCAAACATACACGTACGTAAATCCACGTTTTAAGGAGGATACAGTTTTACACCAAGCCATTAGAGAAAATCGGTAAGTACTATTTACATAATACATATATATGTATACCTATATAATAATATAGTAGGCACTTATATTTGAAAAACCAATTTTATAACGCGATCTTGTAGCACGAGGCCGAGACAGAAAAAGAGACGTCTAAATGAACATATACATTTCTCTGAACACATACAAATATATACTAGGAATTCTTAACTGGTAATAAACGTTATCATTTAGATACACCACATACGCGGTTAATATTGCGAAATATATACGCTCCATGAGTGCTCCGGTTTTAATGTCATTCCTTACGTTTATTTGACTGTCCAATCATTCAGATTGGATCACACCAGACAATAGAAAATTTTGTACTACAAAAGGTGGGATAGAAACAGTTTCCAGATATGTTGTTGTCGGATGCGAGCGCGAGCCGCTATCTTGGATAAAACTTCGGAAAATCTATTTTTCACAATAACTATTTACCTACTGGTTGATCTCACGACAAAAATATCTATTCTGAAAACTGAAAAGGACGTAATTTCTAACGATTGTTGTTTAAACACTTTTTTCTAAGTATGTCAAATATACAACGAGTTACAGCGCCGAAATATGACTACTTTTCCAAAGAAAATCTTTAAAACCCACATTTTTAAATTATTATTTCTGGTAATTCCTTATTACATATATGTAATTTTAATTACATTATTACATGTTTTAATGTGTAATTGTAATATTATACGAATTTTGTAAATTTAGGTATTTCAACACCAAGTATTAGATGAATGAAGTTAAACCCGCGTTTTTTGTGTTGTACCCCCCAGTAGGCCTACTTTGTATTACGCAAGTATACATATACGAAAAAACATTTTTCGTATATGAATAAATGTATGAATGCACATCTACCCTAAGCCGGCATTGCGATCAAACAACGTGCAGGCTATGATGTTATATGAGATGTAGAAATAAATAAATAATAATTATAATAATACAAAGCATCTGTTACCCAAGTGCGATGTCGCACTTGGGTAACAGATGCTTTGTATTATTATAATTATTATTTATTTATTTCTACATCTCATATAACATCATAGCCTTTAAATAAAGTAATACACTTTTATACCTACGATTGACAAAAGAATTTAGTGGGTTTTTTAATTACTCGAGACTCTTAAAACCAGGGTGTTATCATTCTGTTCCTAATTATTACATACCTAATAATTATTATTATATCAAATAAAACACAATTATTTAGTTCTAAAAAATTATATTGTAAACACTACATACCGTGCCTTCAAATACTTTCCTCATTAGAGTAGTCTGTATTTTAAATTTTTTAAGTAATCAGTGTAGGTACATGCTAAACTTTTGGAAAACTTTAAATTCTGACAGTTGTCATACTTAAATTCAAATTATAGACGCTTATTATTTACATGACATAACCAAACTATCAAAATTATGGGTTTACGTGCACTGTCACCAACCATTAAAAAAACCATGGCCATCTCTAATGAGGATAGTATTTGAAGGCACGGTGTATTTCATCACACTGTGGCTTCATCAGGCGAATGAAATATACGTGAAATTTGGCACACAAGCATCTACTCGTAATGGTGACTCAATGCATCTCGAAATCCGAATTTTAAAATTAAAATAGAACATTTTTTTATTAAATGTTTTACGTTATTTTTTGGCAGTTCTTTGCACTAATTTCACAAAAAAAAAAAATAGTGGGTGGTGCGAAGTAATTGTCATACGTGATACTACAGATTGTCAGGATTAGTTGATAGAATTGACTGATTCAGTGTCTATTCAGTGATGTCGGTTACATATTTCAACTTTACTTTATTGTTAGGTGTTTTAATTCTGCATTATAATAATGCTATGTGGTCCGGTTAACAGACATGCTTCCAAATATTGTATAAAGCATATAACTAAAACTTTGGCAATTAATAAACGTAAGTTTAACCAAACATTCACTTTATGTTATTGTAATTATAATACAAATCCATACTTATGAAAGGAAGTGTTCGTGTGCGTGCGATGTTACACACATGAAGTTTGGCACACAGGTAGTTGTAATGGTGACTCAATGCATCTCGACACCCTCTTCTTCTTCTTCTTCTTCGTACGACTAGTATTTCTCCTGTTTGTCTACTTTTTATTGGGTTTCGGTTGTTGTTGATTGTATATTGTCTTGCCATCTCTTTTTTGCTCTTCCTACTGGTCTTCTGCTGTATGGCTTATTGTTTTTAGAGATGTTTGCTAGTTGGTCTGGTCGCATCCCATCTACGTGTTCGTTTCATTTTTTCTTTCTCATTTTCACCCATTTGTTGACGTCTTGTATGTTACATTGCTCTCGTATGCTACTGTTTGTTTGTCTATCTCTTGTCTCTACTGCGTATGTTAAAATTGGTCTCACTGTTGTTTTGTATACTTTCAGTTTGCCTTCCATAGTCATAAATTCGTTTCTCCATATGGTTTGCCTCAAACAGCTACTCACTTCATCGCTTTAGTCGCTTGCTTTGTTGCTTCTGTCTTCAAGTTTCTCTCACTGGTGATTTCAATTCCCAGGTAGTTGAATGTCATCACCTGTTCTATGCTTTTGCCTTCCAATTCTAGTTTACATCTGCGTGGTTCTCTGCTAATTACCATGCACTTGGTTTTTTCCACTGAAATCTGCATGTTGTATTCTTGTGCCCTAATATTAAATGAGTGGAGTTGTCTTTGTAGGTCGTCTTCGTTACTAGCTACCAATATATATTAATTTTATGGGGTCCCATTCTGTACCACTCTCTCTTTTTCACTTCGTTGATTATTTGGTCCATTATCATATTGAACAATGTCGGGCTAAGCGAGTCCCCTTGATGAATTCCTCCTTTTATGTTAATGTATCTCGTTTCTCCTCTTGGCAATCTGACCTGGGTTTTGTTATCTATGTTTATCTCTTTAATTAATTTTATTATCTTACCCTCTATATTTTTTGTTTGTAATAGTTTTGTGATGTCCTTCCGTCTTACCTTATCGAAGGCACTTTTTAGGTCTCCGAAACACATATATGCGCGCTTGTTATATTCAATTGACTTTTCAATTATTTGTCAGATGATGAAAGTCGCGTCTATAGTGCTACGGTTTTTTCTGAAGCCTTGTTGTTTCTCGGCTATATCTAATCTTTCTTCTATCTTGTCTTTAATTATTGCAGTTAGCAGCTTCAGCATGTTCTTCAATAAGCATCTCGACACCCGAATTTTAAAATTTAATCTAGATTAATCCAGAAAAATGTTTATTCAATGTTTTGTGTTATTTTGGAAGAAATTAATTACTTTAATTTTTCAAATCTAATATATCAAACCAGTTATTAAAGGTTTAGTAGATTAAAGATGCCACAGCCTCCCAGAAAAAATAAATGTCTTCGAATAAAAGAGCAGCAGGGTAGTGAAAGAGAGAAAAGAAGAAATTTCGTGAACAGATATAATAATAAATATGTCTGCTAGTGTTTAAATAAATGTAAGAGATGATAGTACATGCTCCAAATAGCAACTGTATTTGGGAAATGCCGCTGTTTATCAATACCAAATTGACATAAAATATATTTTTTATACCAGAGTTATCAAAGCATACGAGAAAATGTCACTTTTATGGAATGTACAGTTGCGAGATCATAAAGCAGGAGAGTTAAGCTTTATTAGTGTAAAATAGGTTTTTTGATATAAACGGATCTTCGTATCCAAGGTTATCCATTACTAATAAACGTCAAAAAGCCGTGTAAAATTGTGTATTTAGTTACATGTAGGTGTAATTTAATTAATATGTCCAACTTCCAATACTAAAACAACAAAGCATTTGAATATAAAACATGTCCCAGTTTATGATCCCGCAACTGTATATATCTAATATAAAATAATAAATTTTTAAATTGAGTTTGACATCTTGTCAGTGTCAATTTTAAGTGTGTATTTTCCTAGTTATTTTTATGTTTTAATCTATATTTCTTTATTTTTATTTGATGTTGGTTGGTAGTAACCATCTTTACGATGGTCCAAACTGGAGAATATAATGTTGTCCATAATAACCATCACATGGAAGACCGTACAAGATCCCCAAGATCCTCACGGTCATATGACAGGTATAATATTTCAAGTTTGAATACATATTGTGTGTCTTTTAGGAATATTGGTCCGGTTGTTAAGATTTTTCAACTTAATATCGAAGGTATATCCAAAGACAAAGATAACTACTTAGAGAGATTGGCGAATGAAATGGAATTTATTCAAGTGGAATGTGGTTGCGAGTCCAGCGTGTGTGTGCGGAGCTGAGATTGAAACATTTAAACATATTGTTGAAGAATGTCCTCTAGCTACGTTTGTATTTGGATATACAGGTTTATATATAATTTAACTCCAGAGGCTGTTGCTTGGATCTTAACAACTAAAGACCTTTAGTTTTGTGGCGTTGTGATGTAGGTTTTTTATTCTGCAGGTTTTTTCCTACATCCTAGTCCAAACGGTGCAGTGTTTTAAAGGGCCCCTGCACTTATGGCCCTTCTAAATATATTTCTACTTTTGTAATATAATTTATATATGTTTCTTTTGTTGAACCTCATGTAGTTTCATACGAATATATATACCATGTGCTTGCAGGCGACCTGCGTATAGGGCTTACTGTAAGATAAAACGACGACACCGAGAGTTTGTATGAGTTAGTACGAGAAAGCAATATACAAACTGCAGTACAGCTGCGCTATCTATCCTCGTTGCCCTACTTAAACGGAGAGTCAGCCTAGCCCGTTCTAGCCTCAGCGTAAATCTACTCGAATCCCCTCTTTTCCAACACTACACCCGACCAAGGAGCAGTTTCTATATTGCTTTTTTGTACTAACTCATACAAACTCTCGTACACAAAAATTATATTTACATTTACTTTAGGTATAAAGTAAAACATTAACTGTAATAAAAATAAAAAAAACTTGTTATGAGCATTAATAACGTAACCAGAATTAGTGTTGTTTTGTGTTAGAAGCATCAGCACTTAATAAAAATATTGTTTTGAAATCAAATAATATTACACTAAATGGAAAATAAATATTTCCTGTTTGTATGGATGTTCATTCTTAATCACAATGGAGAATTATTATTCATTTTCAGCGTCTGGGTACAGAGCTGCATCATTCGACTACACTATAATATTCAGAAAGTGAAGTCATTTCGCCCATTGTAAAATCGTTTTTTCCTATTACCTCGGCCAATTTTGATTTCTTTTTAAAAAACATACTTTGAAGCAATTCAGAACAAACAACCTAAAACAATCGGCAAAATTTCGAATTTCGTGTAAATGTGGGGGGGGCTAGTTATTTCCGATTATTTCGGTCGGTTTTGAGTTTTATTCGAGATTCTTAGGTACAACGTTTAGTACTACTAAAACAACCTAGAAAAAACGTCGGAATTTTATTTTTCGAAAATATGGGCCTGAGTGAAAGGATCGTTTTTCAATTATGTCACTTTTTTTAAAAATATTTTGGAACAAACCTAGAACAACTGGAACAGCAAATACGATGGTGTTGTTTACAATGTCGTAGAATTATTTATAATTTTTACTGCAAGTGATAGTGAAACAGATGGGAATTATCTAATATTAGCGATATCTCTATCAGTGAGTGATGATTAATTTATAATTACACGTATCTGTTAATATGAGTTTTCGAGGTTTCTATAATAAAATATTGATTCACAATTAGTATAAAGAAGTATGGATTAGTTTACTTCATTGAAAAAATCAAGTTTTACCAATATCTCATCTACTACCATGCCTAAAGAAATTTCTAAAGAATACGAAAGTACTACAATAGTACAATAGTAAAAATAATACTTTTTTTCATAATTCTTGCCCGTCTTTTACTCCTATCGGAAATTTTTTTTTTGTACTCCCGTACTTTAATTGTATTATTAGATATGCTGGACTTGTACTTTAATGATGTCCATTAAGATACAAGTTTATATCCAACAGGAATAGAGATATTTCATTAAGATACAAGTTTATATCCAATAGGAATGCGACATTCCAATATTCATCAATATTCAATATGGCCACTTCATATCTGACAGTTAAAAAAGTTAATTAAATTTGACAGATCTCTGCAGTTTACTAGTAAGTACTTAAAATTTGTGCAATTTTGAAAATATAAACGGTAAATATGAGGGATAAGGACAGTGAAATGTAATATTTGACTCCACCAGAAATTATGGAACAAACCTTAGTAGCCTCGAACAATTTATTATCAGCTAAATTCGCAAAAACGAACGGAAAATTTTACGCTCAATTTATGGAATGGAATGTTCAAAAAATATGTTTTATTATGGGGCCTGTGGCGTCTTCCTGTTTTGAAAGACGTACGTTGTTCATCTTTCACTTGTGTCTTCTTGTTTTAGAAGTAGATAAAGATAATCGTCATTGAATTTACGTTTTACGTGGTTATTCACTAATAAAATAACACTGCACTGTTATATACAACTTTATTTTTAATTAAATAAAATGACAATGCCAATACATGTAGGCTACTTGCATCGTGCAATGTGAACCATACATGATAGATAGCTGTTAACAGGTTGAGTCTTGATGTTGAACTGATTTTAATCTTCTACTACAAAACGAATTCAGTCTTTAGAGTGGGGTAGCAAGTTTACAAAACTGTACCTCATCTATTGTTGCCTGGAAAAACCAAATATTCATTAATAAGCTTGTAAGTATCATTAAAAGTTCCCAGAAGGAGCAAATAGGAATGCAATTATCTAATATAAATATATAAGCCCTGCTGTGGCATTTATGGATTTCGTCCATTATGGAATATTGATAATTATAAAATCCGACTAATGTTTATGACCTTTTTACTACTACAATCGTAGGGTGTTAATAAAAGAAAGAAAATAAATGGTAATTTTAACCAAGCATTTACCGATTTGCTAGACCGGACAATAGAAAGGTTTCTAAGAGATTACAGATTACATTAGGAGGCTGATGTCCCTTTTGGTTTTTCCAGATTTAATTTTAAATATACATTATTTCAGGATTGTGAAGTAATAAAATGAGTGCAAGAAATTATACAGAAAAATCTACATGTTATAATTAATTGTTCCTTCGTAAAATAAGGCAAATTAAGATTAAAACTAAACATATAAGAATTTTACATAGAACGTAACATTTTACTTTATAAATACGAATAAGAAAAAATAATAATAATAAACGTCCCTAACAGGGCCGTAGAAAAAATAGTGTATGCAACTCGCATTTAATAGCTATTAAGACACTAGTCAATTTTCGTTCCCGTGTCTTCTTAATAGCCATATATTATACAGATTTATTAAAAGTATAAAAGTATGTAGAGCTGGATATGAAATAGTTTTTGTATTAAAAATGTTTAAAATAACACTTTTACTCACAGGTTTAATTTAGTAGAAAGATAAAAGTATTTTGATACTTTAAAAAAAATTTGCACTCAATTTGGATAACACATAAATTAAAGAACTTATGGATTCATTATAGATACACTAGAACAAATTTAAAAATTTCTTAGAAAATCAGTTAAAAATCGGTCAAAATTCGACAGGGTAGTACCACCGTAATTAACACGGGCATAGTTTCTAAACTACTTGTATTATAAATGTAATTTTATATTTATATTTTCGTTACAGATATGATGATGTGCTTCAGTGGTTAAATAAACCTAATATTGATCTGAATCAACAAATCTATTCTGGGGATACACCGTTACTCTACAGTCTCAAGTTGTGTCGAAGCAATAGACTTATCAGCAGTCTAATTGGCCGATGTTGTGATGTAAACATCAAGAACAGACGTGCAGAATCACCACTGCATTATGCAGTTCAACGAGTGGACGATGTTATTACATATAAGTTGATAATAAGCGGGGCAGATATAAACGCCAAAGACTGCAACGGCTCAACACCATTGCACATAGCCGTGGGCAAAAGAAGAGAACGAAATATACACTGCTTATTGTATTTCGGCGCATGGGTAAATGAGAAAAACTGTAATGGACTCACACCTTGCACCATGACATTTTGTAAGCCTTATTCTGAACCGTCGTCCATATCTACATATTTATCAAACTATATCATAAAGTTTAACACAACAGATTTACATTATGCTCTTAAGCAGCGGTCACCCCTTGCGTTAGACATCATTGAAAGCGGTATCAAAGTAAACATATTAGTAGGTGATATGATATATGAAAATAAACAACATATTATCAATCTCACTTTGCTATATCGGGAGTGTGACGTGTTTCTAGCAATGGCGGAACGTGTTAAATTGAAACTTTTATTAAATCTAGGCTATAGGGACAAGGACTGCTTCCTAGGCACATTTCTTAGTACTTGCCGCTTTCAAACGAAAGATTATTTGAAATGTTTATATTTAATATTTGAGCCTCCGGAAATTAAAATGTTTGTGGAACAGTATCTAAATAAAAAGAAATGGAAGGGTCAAGGAATGTATCACATTTTTGAAAAACATACTCTACCATTGGATGACAGATTGAAAATTATCTACTTGTTTTTAGGGTACGGCTTTGAAGTCAGCTTTAGGGATGTTTGCGCATTGTATGATAAATACATCCAATCGCATCCTTATTTAGAAGAAAGCATGGAGTTACTATTAAATCATGGTACATGTATTCATGAACCCATCATAGACGCCTTCACTTATTTAAAACTTACGGTTTCTAGAATGTGTTACGATAATTTCGAAATTTACTCCGACAGACGGGATGATTGGCTTGCAATATCCGCTTCTGAAATTCAGAGATATAAAAGGTTATACAAAGCAGACTTTGAAATGAATACGACAAAACGCAATAATTATTATTGCATCGTCAATACTCGATGGGATAATTCAAATCGTTTTTATGAAGTGACTGAAGTGCCTTCATTAGTGCAGTTAAGCAGAGATGCTTTTCGAACTGCAGCCTATAAAATGTGCAAAAGACGGGGAACATTCAAGGTATATCAAATGATTTCCAATTTGTCAGTCCCAACATCAGTGAAAGATATTTTAAAACTGAAAGTACCAATTTATGAAGTAGACAGTTAGGAACTGAATGTGAATCCTAAAATCCTGTATTATTAACATCTGTAACTAATGATACTTCAAGCTACTACGAATGGACGAACATCTACCTACAGCCTTGAAGATATCTCTTGAAATAGTGAATAAAATGTAGTCAATTTTCTGCTGTCCCCCTTCCCGCCATGGTAAAAAAAAGCAAAAATTAACTATAAACAAATGGAGAAACCAATGCTGGCTGTTGAGGCGAAGGAAAGCGAAAAAAAGCAAATACGAATTATAAATTAATGGAAGACTGAAGAAGACTTAGTATGAAAGTTTTGACTAAGGTTATAACCCAAGAAGAAACGACACTTTAATGAGTATTTAATATGAAATAAATCAATGTGCAGAAAATTTAATGATTAATTCACATGAAATTAATCAAAATACTTGATCCAAATGATAATCCAACTGTCCTCGAAAAATCAATTAATACTTATGAGAATCGGATATTTACATTAAGCATATTCCTATTGTTGAAGTTTTTTTTAGAAAATAATGGTAATGCTTGCTATGTTAAATGTTTAAAGAGAATATTTCAGATTTAACGTAAACTGAAACAGCATGAATACGTGATTTATGCTAAAAAGCGAATATCATAGAGAAACAAAGGATGTAATATGTTGTTGGTCAAAAAAAATTGCTCGAAAATATCAAACAAACTTGAAACCTCTATTTTTGGATCAAAATATTGCACTTAAAGTTCCTAAATTCGATAGGAGACCACTGGACCCTCAAAATGTATTAGGAACAATCGTTGCAATAAAAAGTAAAGCATATAGTCGAGTCGTTTTGGCAATCGACACGGCCAAAGTACGAACTAAAGACGGCGATTCAATACCACTACAAATTTCGATCGGTCGGAACGATTTCAAAACAATAAAATCAAACTAATTAATTAATATTTCAGGATATATACCTTCCCATAGTAAAATACTATTACATGAAAGCCAGTTACAAATTAAATATTATAAACAAAGCTATTAAATATTATTTTTTCTACACCTATATTCTATATAACATTTATTGTTTAGGAGACAAGTATTGTTGACAAATTTAAAATGTTTAGTTGACAATTATAACAAATGCCAAAGGATAATTATGACAAATGTCAAAAGGTGTATGAATATTATTATTTATAATAATCCTGAAATGGCTTTTGTAGGTTATATTACTTGACAGGTAAAATTTTGCAACATCTCAAATTTGACGTCATTTTAATTTAGTGGCGCATGTCGGTTGCGAGAGCGACTCAACTTTACTAAATTTGTACTATACACGGCATTTTGATTCGATGGTTTTTAAGTGACGAGATTTTTAGCATTGAAAATTCTGAAGCAATTCATGTTTTGGAAGGTAAAATAATTTAAAATTGTATTGTCAAGAGTTACCCGTTTATTTTGTATTTGTTTAAAATATTATACGATTGGGCAATACACGATTGAAAAATACTGTTTACTTGTCTATTATTTACAAACCACCAAACCACAGTACGAGATAGGCGCCATAAATTCTCGGCCTGACAGGCTTATACTGGTTCAAACGTGTTCAAACTCCGTCACGTCATGCATACACATACGCGAGGTGTACACTATAAATATGACGGTTCAAAACCTAGTAGTTTTTAGTAACCAGCTAACCAACGTGACTAGCGCACGAAAATGTCTGAAATAACGAAATTTGAAAATTTTTAACAAAAGAAGGGCATACACCTTATCACATTAAACAACGTTTAGACAGCGTTTACTGGCAAAATGTTTCCGTTTGGGACAAGAATCCTGGAAGATGCTGATCGGTCAGGTCGACCAATTGAAGTGATAACGCCTCAACAAATTTTAATTATTGAACATTTAGTGCTAGAAGATCGCCGTTTGAAAGTGAAGGAATTAGCAGTGATAACAAACATTTCCGAAACAAGTGTTCGCCGAATTCTCCATGACCATTTGGGTATGAATAAAATTAGTGCTAGATGGGTACCGCGACTTCTCTCTGCTCTCCAACGTGAACGTCGAGTCGAATGTGCGCAGTCGTTTTTAAACATGTGTGGAGACGACCCAAAACCGATTTTGGAGTCCATTGTCACAGGGGATAAACAATGGTTCTACATATTTTACGATCCTCTATAGAAAAGGGAGTCCATGCAATGGCGATGACCTGATTAACCTCGTCCCAGAAAGGCGAAAGTCGTTCAATCAACGAAACAGGTTATGGCCACAATATTCTGGGATTGTGAGGGCATTTTGCTATTGACTTTAAAGAGCGCAATACATGTGTGAACGGCACATATTATGCGCCTTTATAGCATAAATTAAGGGACAGTGCAAAACGTCGTGGAAAATTGACAAAAGGTGTGCGATTATTACTCGACAATGCTCCCGTCCATACTGCCGCCATTTCACAAGCTGCCGAATGCGGCTTTCAAGAATTGGAACATCCACCGTATAGTCCGGATAAGGCTCCTTGTGATTTTTGTTTGTTTTATAATTTAAAAAAGACCTTAGGGGACGTAGTTTTAAGGACGACAGTGAATTGCAAGCAGCTGTTATAGAACATTTTGACGGAAAAACTTCAGATTATTTTTACAGAGGTATCGAATTATTAATCAATCGTTGTAATAAATGTATAGACGTTAGGGGAGATTACATTGAACAATAAAGATTCTTATATTGTTCCAAGTTTCTTTTTTGTATATGAGGCCGAGAATTTATGGCGCCTACCTCGTATATATTTAAGTTTGTTTCTGCACTGACCATATAAGCTGCAGCATCAGTTACTAACAAGAACGGTTTCTCTTTCTTGTCCAGAATTACCTATACTAGCATTTTATTTACATTATAAATGGGATGTTTAAGAATAAAATGAACTAAATTGTTACGCCTACTAGTAAACAAGGCCGAAACACGTAACTTAAGGACAAGTGGACCTTTTCTGCAGCACTTAAGTTAAATGTGTAGAATAACTAGTGTATAGATAGAAAATCAATGTAAAATAACTCGGCCATTATGTGGGTACCCTGTGGGTATCTGTCAAATGGAAAAATAACAAACACTTGAATATCATTAACTATGGATTGATGTAATAACCTTATACCTAATTTGCGTATTAAATGGATATTTTAAAAAACTTGATAAATGAAGGTAAGAATGTAAATACATTTTAACATAATACACCATTATGAAGGTACGACTTGCGTCAACCAATCAGTACGAATCACATCCGTGTCACCAGTCTGATTATAAAGGCACTCTATAATAAGGGGTGTGCTGTCTATAATTAATTTACTGAACAGCCATTTTCCATAAAATTGGAAATGTAGTTTTGTCTTAAATGTGTTTATTAGTTAAAAATTTATAATTTGTCATCACTAACATTTAAAAAAAAATGAATTTTAACACATTTTTGTTTGCTTTTTCTTACTATTTTCATATGTATGGTTGTCTACATCTGTATATGTTACTAATTCATTATTAAAACATTCCGACACGAAGGCCAATTTCCTTGTATTAATAAATATTATACCAACATATATTGTTATCTAATCAATTTTCTTATAATTAACCAACCTTTTGCAGCCTGCGTCGGAATCATTTTCGCAAATCAATTTTAAATTAAATTGATTTTACAACATTGATTTTGTAACTTTTGCTAATTGTCTAGGTTTTCCTTTTTACGAACGGTTACTACTGTACTATTACAGCAAAATACAAACGTTCAGGAAGTACACATAAATGTTTTCTTTTTGCAAGTGCTTGTCATATTTGCTGTTATCACATCTCCGATAATTTAGAAAGGTAACGCCAATAGGACCGATTTATTAACTAAGAATTAAAAATAATTATAAATGCAACCAATGTAATAATTATGATAGCACTGAAATAGTTATTTACGAACCAAGTGCGTGAAATCATATTTCGCGAATGAGTGACCAGTTTAAAGCGCGAGCCGAAAGGCGAGCGCTTTATGGACACGAATTCGCAAAATGTTTCACGCACGAAGTTTGTACAATATTTTTTGTACGAGAACTATAATAATAATACATATTGTTAAATACGTTATCGTTTATGACACACTACTAATCTCTTGATATTAATTAAAAAAAATTGAATTGGCAGTATTGATTATTTGAAGTGACATTTAATTTAAAATTATCAAATTCAAAAAATTCTATTTCATTTCCTTTTATTTTCATAGAAAAACAACGAACTGGGTAGCATATTATTAAGGTTAGGAATTTATGATTTTAAAATGTCACTAAATTAATCAAGTTCTAGGAAGTACCAACTTTACTTTTACGCACTCGTGTTTAAAGTGACTTTTTACGCACGCAAATCGAATTGTGAAATGACAGGTTTTGATAAGCGAGTACAAAAAAGAAATATTGGTGCAATACATGACGTCACGATTAAATTTACTTTCCTACATTCTTAATGCTAATACAACTAAGTTAAGGAACAATCACATTTACATGTATTATCTGTGTATATAGCATATATGTACTTGGGAAAGCCCTGGATGATTATTATTAGCGGTACTACAAGTTACACCACAAGTGTGGTAATTTATTTACAATATTTGTTTTGGCAGTTGGTGATTGGTGTTTGATTTTCCTGGTTGTTCTAGTCCTCAAGATTTAAAATATAAGTAAACTGCATACTATTATAAGAATGTCTAGCCAAAGAAATGCACCTACTATGGGAAATATGCCCCTACACAATGCTATTACGGTAAATCGGTAAGTATTAGGTATAAATAATATATAATATAATAAATTAATATTTGTTAAAAAAAATCAATTTAAGTAGTTTCATTACTAAAAGTTAATATTTGCTTAATTTATATGCTTTTAAGGTCACTATGAACGAGTTATATGTATATTGATGTTTAACTAATCAAAAACATCTCTAACCTGATAAGTATAACCTCAAAATTCCATAAATATAACAATATAGGTAATAATAAATTAATTCTTTTTACGGTGCGGACGAGTAAATTATAGTGAATAACACGGAAATTAGATATTCTGAATTTCTGAATCATTATATTACCATAACCAAGAATAAAATCGTTAGGAATACACTATACACCCTAACCACACACCATAAAGGCTGTATTACACTTATCAATTTCTTGACCAAGAACTTGATCAAGTTAAAATTGACAAATTGTATATTACACTTGTCAAGTCGACTTGATCAATTTCTTGACGGTGTCAAGAACTTGTTGAATTAGAATGTGTAATGTAGAGATGAAAGCAGATATTGGTCACAGTGATTTCCTAATCACTGTTTTCACCGTTTGCAAATTCGTGGAATCACAGTGATTACTTTCGTATTTATTATAATGGAAAGGCTTCTTTTCAATATGGGCAAATAAATATCTTTTTCATGGAAAGAAATATTTCTGAGATTTACTTAACTTTAAATAATATACTCAATTTGACATAAATATGTTTCACACTAGCTGTAACGTAGCAATTATATTATTTTCAATGTTAATTATCGGATAGGTGAAGTCGATTACGTTCTAACAAAGTTAGTAAACTTATATTTTCATAATAACATTATAATGTAGATTAATAAATTAATAATTAAAAAGTGCTCAAGTAAACTTTATATTTAATAAATATAATATTAGAAGAGAAACTGTAATGGATTTAATTATTGCATATAGGTACTTTAAACTGAACAAATAATAAATAAAATATACTTCATAGCTTGGAGTTACTTTTTACTTATTTTCTGTTTTGTAAGTTATATTTAAATTATTATCTATACACATTTTGTACAAATATTTATGTATACATACATGATCATCTATATAACTAAAAACAATTCATCATGTATTATTAATTTAAATCTTTTCGCACATTCGTGTGTTTTATATACATAGGTAGGTACCTACTTATAAAACATAAATTAAAAGCAAATACCCACTGATATACCTAATATGCGTACCTATATTAATATTTTATAACCTCCGTAATTTATGAACAAATCAATAATTTCCATTATATAACGCGAATTTGTGTTAAGATATTTATTTTCACGGCGAATATATTTTCATTACGCATATAGTTAAACAGCTCAAAAAACTGTTTAAAATCGTACGACGAAAGCAAGAACCGTTTATTTTCATATACCATATGTGTCAATTTTCATTAGGTATATGGATACAATGTTTACATGCGATTTATACGTATACAAATAATATGTGGCAACGTGTATCACCCCTACTATCCGTCACCAATCCCGACAACAATCGACATCACAACGACTTTCTCCGATCTTCCACTTCTACATTAAATGTTTAGCTGCGAACACGTTGCGATCTAGTCTGCAATAAAAGCCGTCATCATCAAATGGCCGCCGCGATCTAGTAGTTTATTATTATTTTTAGAATCCTTTTTTATTTACCTTATTTTTAATTTTATTAGAATTACGCTTTTGTTTGTGACATGCAGCGTGAACGCAGCTTAATAATTCTCTGCATTTACTGAAAGGAAAAAGAAAAATCCTTGCAATGCGTAAATATTATTTCTGAGCGCAGTACAAACACCCTAGTCAATAGTCCAACAGCTACTGCTAACTTGAGCAGTTGAGCTTGTATCGGTCGCGCTCGCATTGAAGAGGAAAGGTGGGGTGCCATGTTGTCACGTATTGCATGAATTAATCGCCTATGGTATAGCCTATGGCTAATGAAAATTGACACGTGCTGTATATGATAAGTGTAAAACAGCCCAAGGTCAACAATAACTTGATCAAGAACTTGCCGACAATGCTTTCATTCAGCAGACGGATCGGGAACCGATCCCGCTCCAACCGTTCACTTCACAACAGTTGAGTGTTCGCTGGACAGGACCGCTCACCTTTATGTCATGGTCTGTCATCTGATACTTTTCATTGCTGCCATATGTTATAATTATAGAGATTAAACCGAATAAACAATAATAATAAAATGTTTTTCTGCATTAAGTTTTGGCGAAGTTTTTGTGGAAGAGCTGGTTTTTCCAACCCCGAATAAAATACTGGGTGAACTCCAATATTTTAATACATTTGTTTCTGCACAATACCTTTAATTGCTGTATGTATATTTTCTAGTAACTTTCTTCAAAATTATGTATTAGGTTGGTCTTGGAATGCATCAATAGCGCATGCGTACAGAATACGCTCACTAAACGAGCGTAGAATTTTTCCGTTCACAATAATGGCGGCAGCTCCTGAACATGTTCAGAGTGAGCGCTCGTCTACTGGACATGATCACTGAACAGTTGCGCAACTGATATGTCTGCTGAATGAAAGCAATTTCTTGGTCAAGAACTTGATAAGTGTAACACGGCCTTAACATTTTTAAGTTGAAATCGTGTAAACCAATATGAAAACAAGGTTTTCTCAATCAACCTTCTTTGATTAAAGGACATAAAATTAGTTCGTATGTATTGTTTTAATAAACAACTGATATACGATTTTTCAGTAATAGTATCTGGCTTTATTCATCCTACAGAAATTTGGTGCAAGTTAAATCGTCTCAAACATGGCTATGGAAAGTGCATTATCTTGTACCATTAGAATATGACTGATTTGATGATTTTGTTACATGTCATATATTTTACGTATTTTGATAACTGTTACTTTCATATGAATAATATGTATGTATGTTATATTAATTTTTACTTTTCCGCAATATTTTTGTATTTCTCAGTAATAGTAAGTAGTCAATAAATTTGTTTCAGTATCACGCAAGTTTGTTGCACTTTATGAATTATTTCATAATAGAAATGTTTAATATGTGCTATATATACACAGAAATTCTCATATGCTATATCAAACATTCTTCTTATTTGCAGTAAATAAAATAGTATTCCTAGTTTTGAAACAATATTTAGTACATAATTGGCGCCCTACGTGGGGCCATGGCGTATAGCGCCCTATATGGGGGTATTAGTATCATAATATATCTAATACTTTCCTTATTCCTCTACTATATTATAGTGCCATACTATACTGTATTCAACATTATTTCATCATTTATAGAAGTTTTTATAGTAAATATTACAAAATCAAGAATGCTTCTCGACACTTTCTACAGAGGTTGTAAAATGACAATTTTTGTTTACAGATATGAAGATGTGCTCAATTTATTAACTCAATCTGGTATTTTGCTGAACGAACAAAATGAACTTGGTGAAACGCCATTATTCTACAGTCTCAAGTTAAATCGAAGCAATAAACTTGTCAGCACCCTAATAGATTACGGTTGCGACGTTAATATTCCCAATAAGTATAATGAAACACCGTTACATCGTGCAGCTCAACGAAGAAATGATTTGATTACATACAAATTAATACGACATGGTGCGAATATACACGCCAAGGACAACCAAGGATCAACACCCCTACACAGAGCCGTCGCAAAAGGAATGGATGACAATATCCATGTGTTGATGTATTTTGGTTGTTCCGTGGATGAGAAAAATTCGAAAGGACTATCTCCTTTCAGCATGGCGTTTAATAAATCTCAATACACTTTTACCGCCTCATCTCCGTGTTTGTTGAATTACATGATAGACTTTAATGAAAGGGACTCTGATGGATTCACACACTTACACAGGTCGCTTGAACACTCGTCGTATTCTTCATTGGACATAATTAATAGAGGTGCTGATGTTAATCTTATAGTAGAGGGAAAACACTGCATCCATTTTGCATTGCTATACAGTAATTGCGAGGTCTTTGAAGCAATTTGGCGTCGCGTGAATTTGAGGCTGTTATTAAAAATGGGTTATTATAATAAAGAATGCTTCTTGGAAATGGTTCTTCATCATAAATACTTCAGTAATGATGAGTACCTCAAATGTTTATATATAGTATTTGACTCGCCTAAAATTAACGCATTTGTTGCACAGTACTTACAAAACGACAAAGTAGCAGATCGTGCCATGCACATCGCCCTGGGAATATATATTCCTCAATTACAAGAAAGACTAAGTCTTATCTACTTATTTTTGAGTCACGGTTTTGAAATATATTTTGAAGATATTTGTCTATTATGTGATACATATACTTGTGTTGACTGTTGTTTAGAAGAGACTGTTGAGGTACTCCTGAATCATGATTCGTATATTCGTCAAAACGAGTCAATAAGAAACGCCGAAAATTACGACAATATTTCTGTTTACCTTATAATGTCTAGGGTGTGTTATGATAATTTCGAGATTTACTCAAAAGTACCTGATTATAATTTGACTGTATATCCCTCCGAAGTCCGCAGATATCGAACATTATACAAAGCTAACTTTGAAATGAGTGATATCCAAAAATTGACGAATCATGAAAATCCAAATCGTTTTTACGTTGTGACAGAAGTTCCTTCGCTATTACAGTTAAGTAGGGATGCATTTCGGACTGCTCTCTATGAAAAATGTAGCACAAAACAGTCATTCAAAGTATATCAAACGATTTTAAGGTTACCAGTGCCAGATGTAATTAAAAATATTTTAAGGTTGAAAACGCCAATTTATTCTTTAAGCGGGGTTCACACCTACGCATTTTAATGCGGCATCAAAAAATGCAAAATGCAATGCATTTCTTCATGCCTGCTTTAAAGATGCCAATTTGTTCACATTAACGCATTCTGATGCATGCATCAAAAATCACACTAACATGTACTGGCAGAGAATTTCTTTTTGGCCAACATCTTTTTTTTTAATTTTTGAAATAGTGCAGCGGGAAAAGAATTTAACCTCAAAATTTTGTTTTGCACATCAAATGTTGAAATGGACGTCGAAGAGGCTTTATTGATAATTATAGTTTCAACATCTGCGTTGCTGTTGATGCAAAACAGACAGAGGAGATGGTGGGTAAGACCGTAGCTACAGGAACGCGAAAAAAAGAGTAATGGTTGTATAAATTTATTACACCAAGAATTGGCACATTCAGATAGAGAGAATTACAAAAATTTTATAAGATTGGATGAAGATGCATTTAATGAACTACTTCAATTGATTTTTGATACAGTTGATTGCCTCTGCTCTCTTAATTTTATTTTTATATTCCTTGCTTTTTTAGTAGCATATAAAATTCATTGCGATTCGTATAAATGTATCAAATCCTTAATGATTTATCGTGTCCAATTGAAAACTTTTTTATCCTGTGACATGGTGGCAATTTTTTAATTATATATTTATATGCACAAATCAAAATATACAAATTGAAATGAGATATACCAGTACTATACAGGCTATATACAGTAACAATGAAAAATTTACAATAACCTCAAAGTAAATCCAAACAGTTGGCAATTAATCGCTGTTGAAATATCCCTAGGCAATGCACTAGAAATGCGTCAAGAAATGCAGAAAAATAGAACATGTTCTAAAGCTTTGCATTTCGATGCAGCATGAAAAAATGCACTTGGCATGCATAGTGTGAATACTAAAAATGCACGCATTTCGCTGCGGCATGTCAGTTGCAGCATTAAAATGCGTAGGTGTGAACCCCGCTTTAGAGGATTAGGAAAATGGCTGTGAATCCAAAAAGTGAAGAACGCGTATAAAAGTGACTTGACTTAATAAGTATATTTTATATTTGTAATAAATAATTTTTGATTAAAGGTGATTTATTTTGTTACCTATGTAATTACACAATACTACAAGAGAAAAGTCACACTTACTTTATTTTTCAACATAGGATTATGCTTATCATTATATGTACATGGGTGAGATAGGGGAAGTGGATCCAATTTCACTCACTAGACCGACTCGTCTTTTGTCGGCTCTCGGGTACCGTATTCTGACAAAACACGAGTCGGTCTAATCTAAATGAAATCCGATCCACTTCCCCTATCTCGCCCATGTATACTTATCATCCATTCACAAGCTGTCCAACTAGCTGCGCGATATGTTATGTATGCGTGAAATAAGGCCGTCACATAACTTCGATTTACATTGTTGAATAGAGTGCCTTTATAATTAGAGTGGTGACACGGATGTGATTTGGTCTGATAGGTTGACGCAAGTTGTACCCACAAAACGGCGTCTTATGCCAAAAAGTATTTTACAGTTACATTCTTATCTTTATTTATCACGTTTTTTTTTAATACATGTCCATTTAATGCGCAAATTATAAGGTTATTATATCAATCCATATTTAATAATACTAATTTCTTATTTTAGCATTAGACAGACTCCTACAGGTACCCACATAGTCAAATTATTTTACATTGATTGATTTCCTGTCTCCTGTCATGCCTCATTATAAAGTTATAAAGGCACACTATTAAAACCACAGGTTGAAACGCTAATTTGTTCGTTGGGTTACTTTTAACTGCTTTTAACCACAGATTTAAGTGATTTAACATTATAAAGCATGGCTATCAGGGTTGCCAACCGTACTGTTGTACTATAATTTCAACTCGATGTACTATAAAATTTTAAAGTGAATATAGTACGCACATTATACTATAATTTCATATTTCTTACGATATACATAAATAAAGGCACCCTTCGGCCAAGAACCGTGAAAGTCATGAAAGGCTAAATATTTCAAATATATTATACTCTATTTTTAAAGTAGCGAGACGAATTTCTGAACAGACCACTTTGACAGTTAAACCTCATTGGTTGAAAGCAAGGCCAAATGACACCGTATCCTTGCTCAGATTCTTTCAACTGACATTGTTTATGGTTAAGCCTTGTTGTTGTTTCTATTATTTCTCCGTAATTTCAATATATACTTTACCAGTTCTTTTCAGAGCTCGACAGTAATAGTTATCAGATATACTCGACATACTGTTTTCAAGATTTTCGTGCATGTAATTTGGGACGGGGGTATGTTCAGAAAATCGTCTCGCTACTTTAAAAATAGACAGTAACGGGGATTTACGGAATTACAAGCGGAAAGGGGATTTACGAAATTAAACAACATTTCTGAACATTAAAAATATATATCTCGGCATACATGTCATGAACCTTCTTCAGAACGAAGAAGTAAAAAAACATCCCCATTTATAATTACACATTTTCTGACTCGTTGTCGATCATTTATGACTTCCGCATGTTAACAAATTAAGAGCAGATTTAGTTTTAATTATCCACTTCTAAAAAAAAATAGACTACTTTATTCCATGAAATTCGCTTTCTAATAGTTTGAGAAATAAAAATCATGTTTATTTCCAATATTTCAAATTGCTAAAAGATTTTTTCCCTATAATACAGTTGATATAGAACAACTAATTCATAACGATTGGAGAAAGTTACATTCAATTTCACAACAGGAAATAAGAAATGAAGAACAAATAGATATTTTTTGTGGGTTCTGGAAGTTTTTGAATTTCAAAATTTATCTAAATTTGTGTTAAACTTCTTGTGTAAACCTCACTCTAATGCCCAGTGTGAAAGAATATTTAGTAAAGTTAACACGATTAAAACTGCAAAGATAAATAACAAATCTGCATACCTAAATTACAATCAATTAATGTACGTACATGTACAGAAAAATAAGTTTGAAGATTTTGACATGCCTGACTCAAACACTGAGATAGAACTTAATTTTAACTAATTGTTTCAATTTTATCCCTAATTTGGGTCGGCTTTTAAATTTACTTTTATTTTTTACACAGAAAATTTGAATTGTATTGCATTTTGTCTTGTTTAATTCGTTACGTTCAGTTGTCATAAGTAAAATAAAAATTAAACATATTTTTGTTTTTTCATACTTATTTTTGAATGTACAATTGTACATTGTTCATTGTACATGTTGTACAATAATCGGTTCCCTTGGTTCCAAGATAGTTGGCTACGCTGACGGCTATATTCGCTATATTTAAAAGCAAATTTCAAGATTTCAACATAACCTTTTAAATTATTTATCATCTGTATTATTTTAAATATTGAATATTAGGAATGTTTATATTAGCTGAGATGAAACACGTAACTAGAATACCACCTGAATTATTTCACTTAAAATTAAACGATGCGATTGCGGGCGAATTGAACAAGAAGTTAGCTAATAAGGTAAATAGAGTATTTCCAAAGCTTTCGGAAATACAAAACATTTTCTAGATTCGTAGGTTGTTTTGAATGTGGGTCTGTGTATAGCATTATATGACATTACAAGCCTGCAAGAATCTTTTATCATTCCTGGCGATGGAGCATCACATACGAGAGTTACATTTAGGTACATTGTATTTAGACCTTTCATAGAAGAAATTTTAATGGGAAAAATTCGCAGCTGTAGCCAGGAAGGTGTTCATAGCAAGTGACTTTATTTGTTGATGTCAATATTTAATTTAATATTTGTTAATTTTAGTTAGTCTAGGATTCTTTGATGATATCCTTTTACCTCCTACAGCCTTACAACATCCTTCACGGTTTGATGAAACCGAACAAGCATGGGTTTGGGAGTATGACACTGGAGATGGGAGTAAACATGATCTATTTATGGATGCAGGAGAAACAATACGATTTCGAGTAACTGGAGAAGCATTTCAAGAAACCTGTCCGGCAGGACCGTCAATAGGAGAGACAAGTGAAAATACTGAAAATAAAGTTCCATATATGTTAACGGTAGGTTACTATTTTATTGTTTGTTATGTAAGATGCATATAATTTTGTTTTTAATAGGGTAGTATTAATGAACCTGGATTAGGCTTATTATCTTGGTGGGACAATTAGAAAACTGATGGAAATATACTTATTTGAAGTTAATTATAATAATATAATACAACTTATATACTTACTAAATTGGAAGAATATTTTGTTTTTTAATACTTATTTTGTCTATAAGTTTAAATATAAGTGATTTATTACTAGTGTGTTTTTTTATTTTCTCTGTATTTTATATCATAAGTACATAGGTTAAACTAAACTACTTTCCTGTATTTCATAAAAGGCTGTTTTACATGAATTTATTAAATGCAAATTACACTTGCTTCATTAAGTAAACCGGAAGTAGTAATTTACTTCATTAAAAAAATCAAAATTTACCAATACCTCGTCAGCTACTAAGTTTAGACATGATTCTAAAGAATATAAAAGTATTAAGAAGTGAATTTTGGAAGGATTATATAAAAAAAGGTTTTTCGAAATAATATCTCGCAAATTATCCATTCTGTCTAGATTTATCTGGAATACAAAAGTATTTAGAGCTCGCGTTGGACCAATTTGGGTAAATAAAAAAATTCAAAATTCGGTCCGGAAGTAACACTTTTATCCAATAGCAGTTTTTTGCAAATATCTCGCAAATTATGCATTGCATACAGATTTATTATAAGTGTGAAAGTATTGAGAGGTAGATTTGGAACAATCTTTGTATAAAAGAAGTTTTTAAATTCGGACAGGAAGTAATACTTCTGCTCTTATCAAATAGCAGTTTTCTGCAAATATCTCAAATTTTGCATTGTATGCAGATTTATTAAGAACCCAGAAGTATTTAAAGCTCAAATTCGAACAATGTTTGTATATACAAAATTTCAAAATTGGACACGGAAATAATACTTTTACTCATCGAATAGCAGTTTTTTTGCAAACATTTCTCAAATTAGATTTCTATAGATTTATTGAGTATAAAAGTATTTTGAGCAAGATTTAGTATAATTATAAATAAAAATAATTCAAAATTCGCTTATAAGACAGTTGCGTGGTGCCCACACCTCATCTTTAATGTGGAAACTCGTTTGCTTATATGAATTTACTATCACACTCACAACGTCAAACGTAAACGAGTTACGGCCGGTTTCATAATCAAGTTAAAGTAACTTTAAATTTCAAAGTTGACTTTAGATCTCAATTTCGGTTTCATAATTCCACTTTAACTTTAAAGTGAACGACAAAGTCACTTTAAGCCAAAGTCACGATTTTCCCGCTTTAACCAACTTTAACTATTTACTTTAACGACAAGTACGGTATAACCTCACATAATAATTATAATATACTTGTGTTGTTGACGAATACCTTGTTAAATTTGGAAATAGATATACACTGGTATTTATTTCGAATACTATTATCTAATAAAATGAACCAATACATATTGCAAACGAGTTCTAGTTCCTCATCAGAAGATGAGGTTGATGTAGTCGTAAGACGACCGACGTAAAGTTTATAGAAATAGGGAGAACGGTTTGAATAAATTCAATGACAATGAATTTTTCAATAATTCAGACTAACTAAGAATCGAACATTTAATTTCACTTCCTACAAATTGGTAGGTATTATCATGAAGTTTTGTATCACTACTAATAAATGATATATTTTAGTGGAGAATGCATATAGTCATACTACACAATATTGCAAACGATGCAAAAGGAAATACCAGATGAATGGGAGGCTGATTTAAATGTGCACGAAGCAGATAACAGAGGCAGTTGTTAATAATTTTAATGCAAGGCTGGGATTGAGCATTTGTTAATCGTAAACATTTTAATAACTTGTAATATGTACATATATTTTCTTCTTCATACTACCCATAACTTATATTAAATTGAAATTTCTGTCTCACCAGAATACTTCAAACGGTTGTTTGCTAAATCCATAGCATGAAACTTTATATTGAAAGTATGTATAAGTAATATAATGATAAGCCATACTAAATTTTTTGAAATGAAATTTATTTCATCTATAACTGTATTTTTTACGAGTGCAAGTACAGACATATATTAATATTGTAAATTATTTATTTCTGCTTTCTAGCCTTATATTTATTTAATAAAAGTAAATTTAAATGTTTTCATTGCTTTATTTTTGTATATCTGATAGTTGTATCAAACAAAACAAATTTCTTAAACAACTGACAAAGAATTGAACACAATTAATTAACTGTTCTCTTAAGGAGTTATTCCATATATACCAAAGTTATATATCAAAGTGCTATACTTTGGCTTAAGCTGGTCACAGCTTCGTGCATTGGAAAGTTTTATTGTTGTACTTCGCAGTTATCCTCCTCTCCCATACTTTTTCCTACAAAGTCAACAACATTTTATAGGATATAATAATTATAGTCTCTTAATTATTTTTCAAAGCTTTCGGCACTTGAAATCTTGTTTATTGTTTTGCACTCTATATAAAGTTTTTCTTTTTCCACTTCCTGCACGAGCAACAATTCCTCCTTGCTAAAATTAGTTCTATTTTCCTTTTTTCCCTTTTCTTTGTGGTCACACATTTTGCACAATATATTTAATAATAAACTGTCACTATCAATATCCAAAGCGAATTTAGTTAGACAATATTGTCAAACATAAAAGGCGCGTAAAACTATCAAGAAAGCCAATAGAAACTCGTAAAATTGAAAAAAAACTATAATACATTGCAACCAACACAGAAACATTACATGGAAATTAACTTTAGCTAAAGTGACATCCCAACACCATTATGAAACGCATTTACTTTAACTCCACCTTGAAGTCAGCTTTAACTCAAAGTAGACTTTGGTTAAAGGGACTTTGACACATGTATTATGAAACCGGGCGTTACTTTGTTTTATTCCAATTCAATTGCTGGTTTTTAGGGGATTTTGGACACTACTCAGAGCATTCAGGGGGAATTGTGTGTAGTGAGTTGGCAATCGTGATAGGGATTCTATTTGATTCTAGTGCATAATTTGTTTTGTTACATACTGTACTTTAAGTTTAACGTCATACAAAATAGAAGCACATAATACCACATACAAGAAGCATAAATGTATGTAAAGAAAACTGAATTATTTATATACGATTACTTCACCAATATTTACTACTCAAATGTGTAATATCTTGTTGTTTTATGTTGAAATAAAATATTTATTTGCTTATATGACAAAAAGAAAAAACGGTTTTAGTCGTAAATGTGATTTGTATTAAATCGCGCATGCTCCCTAATTTCCTATGATAATATATGCCAACTCTGTGAAGTGTGAAATTCCTACAAGTCAACTGAGTCAGTCCGAATGTGCCTGAATATAGGCCCGAAGATAGCGGTGCGGTTATTAAGTCAGCCTTGTGGTTAGGCCGCAGAATAGGAAACAATAGGTTTTCATTAAGGAAAAAGGTGAATTTTTAAGAGATGTGTCGATTTTTCACAAATTCATGTAATGTACAGTTCTGTGCAATAAACTGGCGTACACTTATTATACGATTATATCTGAATATCATGAATATCTGTCATGTATGACAAATTGTATTGACGCTATAATTCAAATTGTCATACTTAACTTAAGCCATTTTCACAACGGCAAAATAATGTCAAAATTAGCAATAAGACGTGTACGCCATTTTATTGAACAGAACTGTACATGTTTTCCTTTTTGTTCTTTTGACGTTTAAAGTTATATTTAAATAATTGTTTCTGCTTTAATCTTAACTTGGTATTTAAAAACCACATGGAGCGCCTAATATTAACTGAATACAATACTGATACCAATTAGATACTAATTTGTCTTATTGCGGTACTGGCTTTTCTCTTTATAATATGGCTTCAAGGTCACGAAATATGGCTCAAAAAGATAAAAGGTGCCGACAGTGAGTGCAACTTCTGATTGTTTCTTATTCTGTGGTTAGGCTCTAGGCCATTGATTATATATAAGGAGATATATCAACGAGCACTTTTTCACAAAAATTGTAAATATTCTCAATAGGTGTCGGAGCAAACCAGAAATTACCATCTTATGCAGTTTTTCCCACAATTTGGGAATTGTAGATTTAGCGCTTTCTGGTATTTATTGGACGTACTAAAACTTGGTTCACAGCCTGCTTTGTAAATATGTAATAAATCCTACTGATTTGACACTTTGTTTACATTTGTATAAATCGACATAATATAGGGCCAAAAAATCATCCTCTATTTTTTTTTCTAAATGCTCCTTTGTATTATTACGGAAAATGAATATAAATAGGGAAGTTGCTTGAAATAAATGAAAGAAACAGTATTTCCTGCTTTTCTCACCTCACATAATTGTTTTAGATATATATTGTGATATTTTTATTATTTGTTTTGACTTGTCATGCTTTCTAAATATATATATACGTCTGTATGTGCAATATATTGAAGACCAAAATTCTTATTTTCCTACCTTTAGTGACTTAATAAGTTCCTACACAAGCCCCATAAGGTATTTTAAGTTTCAATAAAAACATATTAAGATTTCGATGACCCTGCAAATGCACAATATTTTTTCTCAGTTTTTGTTCAATGTGTGTGTATATGATCCCTGTTTTTATAATATACTTATATAAACAAGGATATGATGAATGTTATTAAAATAGATAATGAATGTATCTATAATGATGTGTCCTATCAAAACAATTATTGAAGAAATGTAAACGAAATGTTTTAATTAGGATCGCTAATATAATCGCAGGAATAAGATAATCTCTGTGTATTGGAATTGAGCCAGTGAATTCTAAGTTAGCCGTTTGTAAAGTGTAAGTAGGTTGGCTATTGTTGGACAACTCAGTATATTTATCTATCTGAATCTGAACTATCTTTGTTTTATTTGTTATTTAATTCCTGCCTTACTTTCTTATTTTCTGGCCATAATTAAAACTATTCGTGTGCTTACTGTATAGGGGTGATTTACTCTATTATTCATTAAGTATATCGCGTTCGCTATTTAGAGGGATGCTTTCTGTCTGTATGTATTAGGAAGTGAAAATATTTATTACAGTTAATAGAAAATCTGTTTGACATAGGTGTTACATTACATACATAGGTACTCAGGTACTTTCCAATGTTTTACAAAAATTGATTTATTCCAAATGTATAATTTTACATATTATTAAGGATAAAACAAGAGACATGCTTGAAATTACTTTATTTGATTTTTTACATAGATTTTTTTATAATAAATAGCACAGAAATCAATAGAAATAACAAATAATTTATAGATTCTTCACCTTTTTTAATTTCAAGCTTTCTTTGCCAATTACATGCTTAGAAGAAGTAAATTTACATCTCTTAAAAATGACACATGTTATGCAACGTTCTAATAGTTGCACCTTATGTTGTTTACAAGGTTCGTCAGTTAAAAACGATGTTCTTTCCAGATTTCTTGTAACTTTGTTTAATATCCTTTTGCGTAGTTTCTTCTTATGTTTTGTACAATCAAAATATTTTTCAAATGTATCTAAAGTCAATTTAATTGCTTCACATAGCTGATTTGTTGGTGCTAATAAACTAAATGCACCTTCTTCAATATATCCATACATTTTATTTAATATGAGTAATTCATTTTTATTGGAAAGTGTAGAGGTAGTATCAACAAAAGAGTGGTAGCAAATTTTACATTTTGATTGCTCAAACGATGTTCTAGCCAGGTAGCCGGCGAAATATGTAATACTGCATTCTTGTAATGTAGTTTCGGTTTTTGTAGGTGTTTCAACAGTCCCTCCTGATAAAATATCACAAGAAGATGTGGAGAAGCTACTGGAAGAGTGCAGTATTTCTTGCGCTGTAGAATCTAAAGAAATTGGCTCCAATAGATCTATTTCAGTCTCTATTTCTCTTGATTGATGTTCACAGTTTGATGCCTCCGAAGGTGTTAAAAGAGAATTTATTGCATATGAACGGAAAGTGGTTCTGAATGTTCGCGCGCTTGGATTAGGGTTGTATCCTCCTTTTTGACGGAAAATGGAAAATAAATTCTCAATAACATCCTGGTTGGTTTTTCTAGTAAGAATATATGCATCAGGATGTTTGGTTGTTTCACTGTCATACAACATTAATATTCCTCGAATTGTTTGTAGGAGTCCATCAAAACATGGCGGTCTTGATGGTGCTCTTGTTTGGTTATTTTTTTTTAAATTTTGAATAAAGACTAAACTTTCTTCTAATGTTGTTCTTACTAGCGGATGGCTATGATGTAAACTACATTTGTATGGGTTAGGATCATGAAATGTGCTGCTATTGAGTGTATCAAAAAGATTATTTATCGTAGATATAAAATTTGCAGTGTGTAAAGATGTATTTGATCTTAGTTCTCCTGTTGCTACACAAGTCCGAATACAACTTGCCACGGAGTGACTGAAAATTTGTGTAGCTAATTTCACTGACATTTTTTGAAATCCTTTAGGATTTATATGTTTTTCCGTGATTTTTGGCATTGCTCTGCAAGGTTTTGTGCTGTCAATATCATAGGCTTTACGTATATCTTGAAAACTAATAACGGTGTTATTTGAAATAATAAAATCGGCCTTTAGTAGATTATTGCGAAAATTCTTTATTAGATGTGGCACATCATAGACAGCTACAATGGGGTGATTTTGAATATTAAAGAAGGGCTTTTTCTCAGTCACTCCCAATTTTTTGTAAGTGCTTTGATTCGAAGCACCTTGATCGCAAACTGTTGCATAAGGGAGTAATCCATTCTCTAAACATCTTTCTATTATATCTTGCAGTAGTACTACAAGCTTGTTTGCAGGCACGCCAGTATGACTAAGGAAGTATGCCAGTGACAACTTCCATCTTGAAAACAACCCTCTAGCAAGAAAGACTAACGCATACCTTGCTGGTCGGCTAGTTCTTCCAAGATGTCCCAAATCCTCAAAACCTTCTATAAGATCCAGATGTTTGTTGTATTCACTTATTTCCTTAAGTGACATTTCATCGAAGCTTATCACGCAAGCTCTCTCTACAATGCTCCAACTTTCTATCTTTCTGCTAATTTGCCAAAAGAGCTTTTGGCTAAGTCCTGGTAAAAAGCTAGACCCACTAATCCATCGTTTTATTGTACTAGGTGCTGGTAGTACAATTTTTTCAAACAAGAACTTATACGCTGTGGGTGATTTATAATATAATGCCAACGCAAAATTTTTCTGATCTAATGGCCACTTTCTTACACTATTTTGTCCTAATTGCATATTCACTAATGTTTTGCTACATTGTTTTTTAAATAAATATGTATTCAGTTGATGATGTAAATTTGAGAATCTCACTTTTTTTTTAATTTGGATATTTGTGCTCGTTTTCGTAAAAGCAATTTACTTTGACTCTTAATATTGCTCTTTAATTTTTTTTCACGAGATGTATTTCTTCCAGATATAGTTGAAACTTCTGCAACAGGAAGATTTGTGATATCACGCAGCCAATCCATATCCGCTGATTCATCCATTAATTCTACCTCTTCTTCCCCTTCGTCTTCTTCCAAAGTTATATTTTCATCGCTTCGTATTTTTCTTTCATACGTTGTTATAATTTTAGACGGGCCTGGTTGCGGCTCAGTTATTTCCCGTTTTCTTTTAGAATCGTATGGTTGGGGAACTGCTGATTTTGTTAAACGATTCTTCAGTATTTGATTAACAAAACTGTCACTCTCGAAATGTCTTTGGCAAATTTGATACCTTTTTAGGTCTTCCAGGGGTGTGGTGGCTAAGGAAGAGTTTCCTATAAACCAAAGAAATTTACATTTATAGATTTGGAGATGAATTAATACCAATTTTCACTTAAATAGTATTTTATTACTTTATTAACTATAATTATTAATTAAAATGTTTATTATGTGAAAAATCCGTACTCTATCATCATTAATACTTGTTTGTTTAATACCTTTTGCTTTACAAAATAATGTAATTTATTAATTAACTTGATCTTATACCAACATTTTTTTGAAAGTCTTGTTGTGTTAGTATTGGTAATTTTTTATACAATGATAAACACAATATTCAGAAACCTTGCAAATTAGCACAGAAAGTTGAGGGTTGCGATTTTTAATTTTATCTCAAATAACTAGTACTTTACTCTTGATATAATTTTACGTTTCCTTAATTTTTAAACATCCTTTACGTTATACCGACATTCTGGTTATAGCTATCGACTTTTCAGAACAAGCGAAACTCTTTATGAAGAATGACTTTCTCAAAAAATAAGAAATAAAAGATTTTAGGGGTATAGTTAGGTCAATCCGGGACACACTGTATATATAGGTCTAAGTTAATATAATAATCCTGAATAAAAAATTGTTTAAACTCTGTCATTTAAATGTAAAAGATATTTGAAATTATATATGTATGTACTACCTATAAATAAAAATTTATGGCTTAGTGAGTTAACATATGTATGTCAACATACATATATCCTTATTATCTGCATATAGAGATACCTACCTATGTGTAAAATACTGTTCTTAAAATTAGGGCAATATAAAGGAGAACTTTAAATATTTAAATATAAGTACATCATAATTCGAGCTGAGGGATTTTGCGGGGTGCCAAGATAGTATTCAGGTAAACGCACGAATATAATGACCTTGTTTCGATCGGTGATGCATGCGCGATTTTATTGCTTTACATGCATTCGCTATTTATATCACTTAGGTATGTCAGTTATGTCGTTATAAAGTTTATATTTAGAGAAATACTAAGCAAAAAAAATTAAATTCTTAACATACATAACATAATTTTTTACAAAAAAAAAGACAATTTCTCGGTAGTACGTATATTTTAGTAACTATGTGTACATTTTAAAAAAGAAGTCTATGCCTACATGTTTATACAAAAAATAAATAAAATTTGAGTTTATAATTAAATAATATATTCAGGTGAACGTATTTTCTACATAATTTAAATTGCACTGAAAAATAAAACAATCCTTATATTCAGCAGAAACACCATAAAAAGATCTATCGACAAAGCACAATGTCGCCTATTCATACATTTATACATAAACTCGATGCCGCTCTAGTACATAATGTATTATGTAAACATAATACATGCCGCTCTAGTACATAATGTATTATGTAAACATAATACATGCCGCTCTAGTACATAATGTATTATGTAAACATAATACATTATGTACTAGAGCGGCATCGAGTTTATGTATAAATGTATGAATAGGCGACATTGTGCTTTGTCAATAGATCTTTTTATGGTGTTTCTACTTAATATAAGGATTGTTTTATATTTCAGTGCAATTTAAATTATGTAGAAAATACGTTCACCTGAATATATTATTTAATTATAAACTCAAATTTTATTTATTTTTTGTATAAACATGTAGGCATAGACTTCTTTTTTAAAATGTACACATAGTTACTAAAATATACGTACGACCGAGAAATTGTCTTTTTTGTAGAAAATTATGTTAAGTATGTTAAGAATTTAATTTTTTTTGCTTAGTATTTCTCTAAATATAAACTTTATAACGACATAACTGACATACCTAAGTGATATAAATAGGGAATGCATGTAAAGCAATAAAATCACGCATGCATCACCGATCGAAACAAGGTCATTATATTCGTGCGTTTACCTGAATACTATCCTGGCACCCCGCAAAATCCCTCAGCTCTTCATAATTATTAGGGTAATAAATAATGAAAATATTAACGCAAAATTCCAGTTCTGTTATCTCTTTCTAACCTTAAAGAGACAAGGTAGGTATTTCATGGATGTTAAAAATTAGAGGCCCTTAACTGATATATTATGTAAACACACTTATCAATAGCTGTTTCTGTTCTAGCCCATCTGGTTTCAAATATGCTTCGGCTTTTTCCTTGAATTCTGATATGGATGTATCTCTAATACATAATTTCAAATAATTTTATTTCTGGGAATATATCTATTTTGTAATGACAGCAGTTAACAGATTTCGGAATATATTTTATAATTCAAATTAGTAAATAATAGAGTAATAGACAATGAAGAAAATATATGTACTTATATATTTAAAATAAGGACAATTATGGTTATTATTATTGTTAGTGTTATTTCTGTGTCTGTCTAATTTCCGCTGTCTATAAAGGGTAAAATTTCTTCCTGCAGTAAGATGAGTATATTTATTATTAAACCCAAAAGGTAAATATTTGATATTAAATATGAAACTTACCTGAATTTAATATCCATTGCTTTACACGTTCCAAATCTTGCACAGGAAATGAGAACATACTTAGATTCGGAACAGTTCTTCGGTTGTTCTCACATTTAAAATACTGACACTTATTACCAGCCATATTTTTCGTTTGAAAAGAAAATATGCAAATTCAACTACACTGGCTTCGTTGGCGCCCAGAAAATTAAAAAAATATTTTTCTATTATACCTACTTACGATAGTTCTGTCATCTAGCGTTGAAAAGTATAATTATAGGCAGCATTTTACTGGATGTTCTACCTTTTCAATTTGATATACATATATATATTGGGATGTAGGAACACTAGCGACTTTAAGCGGCCTCATCCCGAAACTGAGTTTTAAGCGTAGCCGATTTTCTTATTGCGTTGATATATCTCCTTATATATAATCAATGCTCTAGGCTACGTTGTCAGTGGTGCCAAATTAAGGAATCTTTCCCTAGATCTAGGGATTTCTTGATCAAATAGGGGAGAAAGGGAATTTTGAACAAATTTCAAAGACAATAAAAAATATTGCTCAAGTTTTATTGTCTAAATTTTTGGATTTTTTAAACTTTTTTACTGTTTTGCTTAGTGCCATCTAGTGTACCATAGTGTTAGGTTTGTGTGAAGTATCAAACTGAAGGTAGGTAACTAACTAACAAGTAAGCAAGAAGTAGGTAATTTTCTCAAATAGATATATGAACATAGGATAATCACAGGAATGTTTGCACAATAGGGCATCTCGTTCTCGTGTTTGTTACTTTTTTGTCAAAGCGAGTGACTATCGATTTGATTGCCATGATTTACAGCCGCGCCCTGCTCTCTATTATATTCCAATATCCCCATCGCCGAAATTTTACTAATATATTCCTTGCGACATTCAGTTGGCCATGGTAAATTGAATTACATTCGCGCCCTCTATTGTTATGTTTCTCTTCTACACAAGAACTGCAGGTGGGGCAAGGGGAATTGATACACTGCCAAGCGATTATAGTCCTTAAGGTAGTCCGACTTCGTGCTGTCATTGGTCGAAATCTCGTACAAAATCATACGAACCAAGTACGAGCACGACATTACGACCAATGACAGCACGAAGTCGGACTACCTTAAGGCCTATAATCGTATCAATTCTCCTTACCCCACCTGCAGTTGTTGAGACGACTTACCTCACCTACAAACTGCACTCATGCTTCCTCTATTATATTACAATCTCTTTGGTTCTCACTTTAGTGAATTTATTGAATATTCGAAAAAAAAATGTCTAGGGAAATCTGGTGAATTTTTAGAATGGCTTGGGGGGATTTCCAACTCTATACTACTGGCCAGTGTTGCCAACTTGGGGGTTTTCCCCCTAGATTTAGGGGTTTTTTTGAGCCATGGGGGAAATCTGGGGGTTTTATTTTTTTAGGGGTATTTGTAGAGGACATTGAAAACTGTTATACTTGAGTATTGCATTATTGCAAACAAAATTAAGGATAGGTGTATAAATTGTAATTTATTCGATTTTCCTACAAAAATAATAGATTTCGTCAGTTTTAAGTTCAACAGAAGAATTGTGAACTCATCCATGCCTTTTTCCGCAATCGTATCACGGTATCATAAAAGCCGTCTACCTTCTTTTTCTAATTTTACAAATATGGAAATATCATACTATGAAAACATGGAACACAACTTAGAAACACTGAAGAAAAAAGGAAATTAATTACACCTAAACATTATCAAATTTCTCTTGACTTGCTTAAAATAGAACAAAACTTAAAAACATACCTGAGTGCATAGGAACCTACCTTTAAGTGTTTGTAAACGGCTGCACTGCATGCGCACATCGCAACTGTGGACCCAACGGTATCTAATTAACTCCGACTAACTTTTTTAGGAGCTTAATGTTTTATATTCTTGGTAACCAAGAAAAAAATTAATAGTATCCAAAATCACCAGATATAGTAATTTAAAAAATAATCACGAGGTAATTTAAAATTAAGAAAAACAACCAGAACTGGTGATAAATCACCAGCATTATTGGCAACACTGACTTGTCAAACAGACCTGTCAAATTAACGCCCGCGTCGTATGTGTAACACGCTAACACGTCATACAAGGATGATACATTGTGCAAAAAAATACTTCATGTAGAAAACAAGCGGATTGTGCTTTTTACAGCCAAAAACAAATGGAGGTGCCAATCATCGAGGCCTGCCAACAATACCCCCCGCTACCCTATGTAGATATATTATTTTTATAAGAGAACTATTTTGGAAAGTTTAAATAAAGATTGATTAAATATATGTTAAAAACTTATAACATTTTTTTAATTTCCTGGAAACATGCGTTTGTCTATACAAATAACTGTCACAATAATATAAAGGAGTTATTTTTTTTATAACAATTTATTTACTCGTTTTTAGGGGGTTTTTGATGAAATTTAGGGGGTTTTCAAGCATTATTCAGAGCATTCAGGGGGAATCGTCTGTAGTGGGTTGGCAACACTGCTACTGGCACCACTGTATGTTGTAAGATGGCTTCACAATATCACAATTGTTAATTGTTTCCCAGAGATGTTAGTGGACATAGTGGATTTGTGATGTTATTCTAAATTTTGTTTATGTATGCTGAACATAAAGTTAAATTTTGATGATAGTGTAACTCAAAGAACATTTAATATTTTTGAAATTCTACATTAATTATGGAGGATCAGTTGGTTACAATTGTCGCATTTACAAATCCCCATACATTTTGGTTTTTGTATGAAAAGGATCGTGCAAAACTTGTCCACTTAGAACAGTCTTTATTAAAACACGAAAATGATTTCGAAGAAACGTCTGTTATCACAAAAGATGTATAGGCTATATATATTCTATGTTTATATATAGTAGAGTTTCAATGCCTTTTATTTATAGATTGTAGCAGTTCACGATATCAAACTTTGGAAAAGAGCTGTAGTTCAGAACTATAGAAATGAAACATCTAAATATGAATGTTGGTTAATAGATTATGGAAAAGCATTACTGACTGATCGTATTTATGTATTACCAAAATGTTTTGTTAATCAACCTTTTATTCAACCAGCAGCTTTGTATAATACTGTGCCTTTGACAAGTGTAAGATGTTCTTTTTTATTTAATAATAACAAAAAAAGTTATGTTTGTTTTGTTTTTGCAGTCATTTAATATAGAATTAGGAAAACTTGTTCATGAGACACTGCAAACATTTTGTCCTGGAACTGTAAAAGTCGCTGCTGATTACATTAAAAAGGCTGAATTAATAACATTTCGTTTACATAAAGTTCTCCATGGGGTATTCTGTGGTTCCTTATTTTTAAAAATTGATGGATGTACAGTAGATTTAACAGAGAAATTAGTGAAAGAGAACCATGTCACTTTGAATATGGATTTATTTTTAAAAGGTATATTTTATGGTTTTTTGTAAAGTAATGCCAATCAGAAATTTTCAGCAATGGAAGAAAATCTTCCCATGATGCATGTCCCTTGTGGAAATAATGTAATAGAAATATCAAAGAGCATAGAACCACCTGAAGATCTGTCAATAGGTAAAGGAAGGGGTTATCAAAGACATATAAAGGTAATGATCAAATCTCAGTAATAGATTTAATATGGTTGTTATTTTGGCAATCGACATGGCCAAAGTATGAATTAAAGACAACAATTCAATGTCACTATTTGCCGAAACCATTTCAGAACAACAAAGTAAACTAATTAATATTTCAGGATATATAACCTGCACTATTAAAATACTATTACATGAAAGCCATTTACAAATTGAATATTGTAAATAAAGCTATAGTCGGATCGTTTTCGCAACCGACATGGCAAAACTACGAACTAAAGACGCTGATTCAATACCACTACAAATTCCAGTCAAGCGGAACAATTTTAGAACAATAAAATTCAAATAATTAATTAATATTTTAGGATAAATAGCTACGGCTAGTAAAATACTATTACGTGAAAGTCAGTTAGAAATTAAATATTATAGATAAAATTATTAAATATTACTTTTCTATATCAATATTTTATTTGATACATGGCTATTCTGAGCATTGTTGTCAGATTTTTATTTTCACGGAGCGTATGACACTTGACATTCTTGACAAGCGTAGGGTTTGACAAGCAGGTGACTAGTATTCAGTACAGCGTTTTTCGAATAATTACACATGAAACTTGGGCTACCATCACTCATATTGAACAAGAAATAAAGACGTCGTGGGATAGGGAAATAGAAATTGATAAAACAGATATTAATCGAGTAATATTTGTATTAAAGATAGCGGTAGTAGTGACTGTGAAAGTTATTAAAGTCAAATATATTGATCTAAACCAAATTATATACGAGAAGGTAAGTTTTATTCAACAGAAATGCTTGGTTTTACTTGTAATTGCTTTATGTTATTTAGAATAATCACGTATCTGATAAAACGAATGTAGCTTATAAAGGATTGGAGACGGATTAAATTCAGTATCTATATCAAAAGTCAAAGACAGATTTTGGAACCTGTTAATATATTTGTTCATAATGCTTCGGCAGAAGATTACGATAGTTAAAATAATTTGTACTTATATTGATCAGTTGAAGAAAGAACTCTGTCTAATCGAGGAAGTAGATGACTCTAACTAAAATAACAATTGTTTGAAGATCACATAAGTAATACTGTTTAGAAAATTTTCAAATTTAAGAAGGTATAACCATGTTGAATGTAATAGAGGAATGGTGGATGATTGATTTCAGAATAAAATAATGATCGAGTTTATTAATGTGATAACAAGACAAGCGTTTGCATAGGGGGATGCAGTTACAACATATTTATGTTATATTATTTTTATAGTTTTTCTAAAATAACCTTTGTATATTTTCTGTAGGACTTTAATTTTGTAATTATTTATTGTTATTAATGGAATTAAGATTATATAATTTCAAAAATATGTGATAGTATTGTAATAATATTAATATAGTACATTATAAATTGGGATAGTAAAAATACTTGCTCATTATTGTATTATAATTTAAAGTTGCTTGGTAAGTTAAATTCTGATCAGTAGCAAAGATTCAGCTTACGAATACTCAACATTTGAAATACTTTAAAATACATTTGAATTGTTTAATTCTGCATTAAATATAATCTTTAACAACAACAAATTTACACTAGTTTAAAGCTTAAGTAAACAATAATGATGTGTTTAGCTTAATCAAAAATGTCTGATTAGCATGCAAAAATTATGTTGTAATCAATGATATACCTACGGGAAATGTTTCAAATAAGTTGCTTTTAGTACAGCAGTGATAATGGTAATAATCATAGTGTACAGTAAGAATCTGGCAAACAAATGTTTTTATAATTAGTGTAATACTTTTTTTACCTTCTCGCTGTTGCATGTAAAAATACTTTAATTTTGATGCATTTAATGGAAAAGCAATATAGCACTATTAGTAAGGATACTGCTGTACAGCTGTCTTTGCTACTAAATATCTTTATTGTCTGTAGTAAAACTAACTCGAACATAATTATTAAATACATTCCTGAATGTTTAAATGAATTTCAAAAGTTCAATTTTCTGAAAATCTAACCTTTTTTATATTTATATCTAATTACTAGCAGCAGACAAGTTTATACAAATATAAAATAATCATTATATTCTTCTTTTCAATAGTACTTAAGCAAAATTATTATCAAATTAACAGTTACATATTAGAATTAATGTCGGTAGTGCTAAAACCACAAGTCTAATTGATCATTTAGGGTTATAGTGTCAAAATTAATATTACTTGACAGATCAAATTTTGCAACGTCTCAAATTTGACGCCATTTTAATTTTGGTGGCGCATGTCGGTTGCGAGAGCGATTCTAGTATATTAACCGTTTTTTTTCTGTATCTACATTCTAATTAATATTTGGCTATTCTGTTAATACACAAAGATTGTTGACGAATTGTATTATTTGGATGACAATTATAACAAATGTCAAAAGGTGTATGAATTTTATTATTATTGACAGTCCTGAAATGGTGCTTGTAGGTTATATTACTTGAAAGGTAATTTTGCAACATCTCAAATTTGACGCCATTTTAATTTTGTTGCACATGTCGGTTGCGAGAACGACTCAACCATATACATGTATATGGATAAGTTTTTGGTTTTGCTAATTCATAGTAGAGTTTCAATAAGATTTGTATAGCCCTCAGTTTTATTATGTAGATGTTAAACATCAATCGATGAACTGTCCTGTTATAAGTTTCAAGTGAAAACTTATAACAAGAGTCGATTCTTGTAAATTTGGAAAAAATAGTTCATTTATTAAGTAATTGATACAAACCTAAGTGAATATAAGATTTATTTGTAAATAATTTGTTCTTCGATTTGGTCACCTCGTTTTAGAAAAAGCATAACAGACTGTCCACCTAGTGTATGGACATCTGATATCTTTTATACCACTTAAAATATCAAGCATTTGTGTAGACAAAAGATATGTGCAGTTATGATATCTACAATCTCAATAAATAAAAATATTGTAGAAAGTTGACTTAAAATAATAATAATAATAATAATAATATACTTTATCGCCAACCGTCAGTAAAGCGATGCATTACCATAGCGTTTTACGGAGGTAAACAAACACTTTATCGTACTGTAAAATAAAGTACTTTACCTGCCGCTAATATCTGTCAGCGTAGCCATGACTGATGACTTTAAACATAAATCGTTTGTCACTGTCATAAACTGTCATAAGTTGTTATATCTTTATTTCTTAAATTAACAATTTTCACGGTTGGCGATAAAATTTTGTATGCACCACGTCAGTAAAGTACCTTTACCGAACTCGTCTGTTACTCGCCGCGCTCGCTTCACTCGCTTGGCTCGTAAATCAGACTCGTTCGATAAAGTATTACTTTACTGACTTGGTACATAAATAACTATTTTCTACTCCCATACTTTAATTGTATTATTAGATATGCCGAACCTGTACTTTAACGATGTCCATTACGATACAGATTTTCATTATGTTACAAGTTTATATCCAATAGGAATACAGATTTTTCATTACGTTACAAGTTTATATCCAATAAATATGCGATATTCGAATATTCAAACAATATTCAATATGGCGACTGCATATCTGACAGATATACAAAATTAAATAAATGTGACAGTTCTCTGCAATTTACAAGTAAGTACTTAAAATTTGTGCTTTTTTGAAAATATAAACGGTAAAAATGAGGGATAATGACAGTGAAATGTAAAATTTGAGTCCACCAGAAATTCTGGAACAAGCCTTAGTAACCACCAACAATTTATTACCAGCTAAACTCGCAAAGGTGCATGTAAAATTTTAACCTCAATTTATGATATAGAATGTTCAAAAAATAATGTTTTATTATGGGGTCGTAGAAAAAATAGTGTATGCAACTCGCATTTAATGGCTATTAAGACACTCGTATTCATTACAATACTCGGCTTCGCCTCGTATTGTAATTTTCTTACTCGTGTCTTAATAGCTATCATTAAATGCTCATTGCATAATAGACTATTAGTTACAACCATACACGTAATGTTGGCATTTCTGACTTTTTAAAAGTTTGGAAGTGTGACTTTGTTCACGTTTACTTTCCGCCCTCTCTTACTTCCCGCCTTTTATTACTGCCCTCATTTCCCAACCTCACTGTCAATCACAAAACTCAACTCGATATGTCAAATCCTTATCGGAATTTTTATCACAAATAATTATTGTATGCTTGTAAATAAAATTAATTGATACATTAGAATTATTGGAAGCTTGAATCCATGTTTAACGCCCTGCTATTGTTTATATGATGATATAGTGATTTCTTGTCCTTCTCGATTCGAGCTAAGATGCCCGGATTGCTACGGGAGGACAGTTTCCCTCAGTGCCAGTGGGGTGCAAGTCCTTGAAGACTTTACTACTCAACATTTCATTTATATTCTATTCACCGAAAAAACTGACGTACATTTATTTGACATTTACTCTAGAACATCACAAATCTAACAATTCAATATGTCAAAACTTTTACCGGAATTTTTATTACAAATAAATGTAATAATTATGGTTGTAAATAAAGTAGTATACAAACCTCGGTGAAAAGTTTCATTCCTATATTAATATTTGTTGGCTTAAAGTACGCCGCAGATGCCGAAATAGGTATGATTTTCTTGAGACGGCAGTTATACCTAAGAATGTCGAATTATAGGGGGAGAGGCCAATAATGCTGTGGGTGTTCCATCCAAAAATCATAAAGTTGTATATTGTTATTCTTGAAAATATTTAAAATTGTAGGGATAATAAATGCAAATATCATTTTATCATCGAAGATTCACACACTTGGTAGGTAGAGCGAACACGTTTAGAGCATATCACATACGTCATCACAAAGCTGCGCAAACAAAAAGTGCCAGGGGCGCAGGTGATTAAGAGGGCGGAAGTATTAGGGATTTTTTAAACTTCATAATTGTGGAAATTATGTTTTTACGATCGGTTAGTTTAAAAATAGAAATATTTTCATTTATCTTGTTAAAGACAATTATTTAAAGAACAATATTTGACTAAATTCAAAGAAGCAACAAGAAAACACCAATATACAAACACTCCTAAACTGGATCGGATGGAATATAATGAACTCGCCCAACTCTAGTACGTTCATTGCGCATTATGACGTATGAGATATTCACTAAGTGTTTTCACTCTACTTGTATAATGTTGTTTAAACAGTTTGTAGACAAAAAATGAATAACCTGTTCACTTTATTACAGAATGACATAAAACTCGCAGGAATTAGTAAAACTGCATCTGAAACTACCGAGTTGATGCAAAATAAAACAAAAAATGGTAGTCCTCGCAGACCATCTACTAAAAGGTCACTTGTCGCCTTTGATGAGAGATTATCACCGAGAACACTTAGCAGCAGAACATCTTCGGAAAGAAGCGATGATGGACGTTTTGAAAAAAGTCAACCAAAAACTAACGCCGATCTGAATAGCTTACGAGTGGATAAAATGACAAAATCTCCTGTCGAGAGGAGTATGAGAGGCATTAAAGACTGTTTGAATAAACTTAAAGACTTACCAGCAAATACTGAATCTCTTATAAGTCTAGAAACGATTGAAAATTATTCACCAAATAAGTCATCGAGTGAAAAGAGCATGCAGGACGAACGGGGAAATCGAACGTCACCACAATCAAATAAATCTCATAACAGTGATGTCGGCAGTGTTTCTCCGGGAACTTTCGATCTGAAAGCTTTAATAAAAGGGCGTGGTAAATCCAAGACATCAATTTCACCGACTAAAACAGAGTTTAATCTTAATAAGAACGATATCACTAATATTAGTAGTAGTTTAGAAGCAGAAAATACATTAGATTTAACCAGCGGCGAGTCTCCTTTGAGTGCTAAGACTAATGTCAAACAAGTGATTCCAAAAAGTCTGAAACATGAAGATGATATGTGGGAAGATGCTGATGAGAATGATGATACATGCAGCCAAGATACTACAGGTATTGTTAATCGATTTTTTTAAAATATTTTTTTCCTATCAGTTTCATTTTAAATTTCTGTTTGTGATATGTTTTCTACAAAATGAACATAATAACAACGGTGGCAATTTTTAAATAAGTTTATTGTTTAGGACGGAATTAAATAATAATGGGGATACAACTTCTTTCCTATTTTATAAAAATAAAAACGTGTTAAAACCAGTAATTAGGAAATTCCGCACGTGACTCCAAATAGAGCCTTGTAGCTAAATAGCATGAATGTTTTGACTCTGCAATCATCTTATATTTTACATATTTGGAGTAATAAAATATTACGCTCCGTCAATAGTTTTTAAATTCTAACATTTTATAATTTTTGTGTTGTTTACATCATTTAGTGTAATTAAATACAGTGAAACTTCCCTTAACAGGCACTTCTATTAGCCGGTCCCGAATTTATTAGTAGGGAATTCCTAATAAATTGGTTTCTTTTATGCGGACACTCCTTTGAACGGGCGCGGACAGTTATTTAACTGCTTTTGGACCGCAAAGTTTCCATTAAACGAACGCAAGAATCTAGACATAGTAATTCTGTCCGGTAAATCCCCTGCCTTCGTCGATGATTTAATTTGAACAGTATAGATATTTGTTTAGTTCGCAAGTCATCTTCGTCTGGATGTGTTGTGTGAAAATATATATGTATGTATTTGAATACATATTTGTTACGTTCTCTGTAGAAAATGGTAAGTTTTAATTGTTTTTATGGTATATTTCATATGAACTATGTACGTATTTTAATTATTGTAGAAAACAATATCAAAAAAAAAAGAAATACTTTAACGCTGAAGGAAAAGATTTCGATCATAGAATATAATAATAAAAACAAGCTCAGTTCACGTGAATTAACCAGAAAATTTAATATTGGCAAAACACAAGCCGCGCAAATAATAACAAACAAATATGAATATCTAAAGCAGTGGCAAACAAATGACAACAGTGGAATTAAAAGGCGATTTTTTAAAACTGAAGGCCTCAAAATAGACCAGTTAACATACGAATGGTTTGTGCAAGCTAGAAATAAGAATATGCCTGTATCTGGGGTACTAATAAAGTATAAAGCCAAGGAAATTGCTGAGAAATTAGGCAATTGTAATTTTTCCGCTTCTACTGGATGGCTAGATAAATTCAAGAAGCGACATAATATTCATTACCGCATGATATCTGGCGAAGCCGCTAGCGCAAATCAAGAAGATGTCGAAGCTTTCATAAACAGTTTGGCGTTAATAATTAAAGGGTACAAAACCTGCGATATTTATAATTTGGACGAAACAGGGTTATTTTTTCGGGCACTACCAACAAAGACGATGGCATTAAAAGGCGAAAAATGTGTGGGCGGCAAGTTATTGAAAGAAAGATTAACTATAATGCACTGTGTGAATATGGCAGGGGAGAAAGAAAAACTGTTGGTTATCGGAAAATCAGCACGTCCTCGCGCATTTAAAAATATTAGCATTGCTCTTCTTCAAGTCCAATGGTATTCAAATAACAAGGCTTGGATGACTAATTCTATTATGACAGAGTGGTTGCGTGAATTTGATCGGAAAATGATCGATCAAAACAGAAAAGTTTTATTATTTTTGGACAGTGCAGCTGCCCATGCTAAGGACGTACAGTTGCAAAATGTTAAACTCGTTTTCTTACCGCCAAATACGACAGCTTACTGCCAACCGCTAGATCAAGGCATTATAAAAATGTTCAAAACTTGGTACCGACATTTAATACTAAAACACACCTTATCGCAGTTTGAGAGTTCTGATTTTGTACATAATTTAACCAATTCTATTAGCGTATTAGATGCGATTTATTTTATTAAAAAAGCATGCAATGATGTCTCATCTGATACAATTAAAAATTGTTTCAAGAAAACAGGATTTCAAGAAGTAAATGAGGAGTTTGAAAGTGATGAATTTGATCCTGAGGATGATATTCCTTTATCTAAAGTGGCTGAAATGTCTACGCTAATGGGAAAATTAGGAAGTAATGATGTACAGGAATTTATAAATATTGACGCCAATTTGTATACAGAAGACGATAATCCAGACCATATTTTGCCCAATAATTTAGAAAACGAAAGTCAAAACAATGATGATGAAGAACATGAAATAGAAATTCCTAGAACTAATGATTATGAGAAAAGAATAGTTTCATATAAAGATGGTCTACTGGAAATAAAAAACAAAAACAATTTTGTTTTGAAAAAGATTATGTACAAGCGTTTGGTATGCTTAGTGACCTATCATTACATTTTAAAGCAAAATTGGCATGCAATACATACAAGCAAACTTCCATTTTAGGTTATTTTGTAAGATAGTACCTATATAAATTGTATATGTATGTATATATAAATGTGCACATAGCCGTTTGAGTTTTATTTAGCAAATAAAGTTATAAGTATATAATTTCACACTTTGTGTTCAAATGAAAGTTTAGCTTTGCGTTTCTACTTAATTTTTCTGTCTTCTCTTATAAACGGGCAGTTTTGTCGGAACGAACAGTGTCCGCATATGGGAAGTTTCACTGTATGTGTTTTTTTCGTTTTTATTGTGATCATTAACTACAAAATTTATTAACCCTGTTTTACGTTTGTCAATTAATTCATGAATTGATTCGTGAACGAAAATTGATGAATGTAATACAAGAATCGACATCAATTTCGAATTCATGAATTAGATCGTGCTCTAAAATATCGCCAATTTTCTAGTGAGTTTTAGTAATTTTTACATTTTTATATTAGATACCAACCAGCACTCACTATTTATTTATGTCCGAAGCTGTCGTCCGAAGTGACTTAAAATGTACCGTTACGGGTGGTTACGGTTGGTCATCATGATATTCATGATCAAATTCAGAAATTTATTGTTAACTGCAAAACGATTCAAGATCATCAGTTTATTTGTATATAAATTCCTGGATTAATTCATGAATTAATTCACAAATGTAAAACAGGCTTTATGTATTTTGTCCAGAGTGCGGAAAAAAACCTTAAGGAACGGTAACTTAGTATTCTGGTACCGTAGGTTTTTGAGAACAGTACACAGGCACATCCATAGCAAAAGAATACAAACTCTCCTTCGTCATATGTTGGGTGAATATACTGTGTGTCCAAAAAGTCTGGAAACACCCAAATAAAATCGAAACGGATGATTTTTGAGAAAAATGCAAAACCAGGTCAATTAGTATTTTCAAAAAACTACTGGCTTATGGTATCTATTTGGAATTTTTGATGACCTTGAAAAAGTTATGTCATCAAAAAAAATTTAAATGGCAACGTCGCATTTTTAATTTTATTTTTGATAGATATTTTAATTGTCTAAATGACTATAACGAAATTTTTCATTTTACTTAAGAAAATGACCGAGAAAAATGTAATTACTTCTTCGAAAATGGAAAAGTTTGTCTTTAAAAAAAACATAGTTGGCTTAAAAGTCGATTATTTTTCAAACACATTTTGTTTTATTTGTGACATTCTGTCAAATACGAATTGTGCGTAAGTTAAAAAAATCTGTTTAAAAATGGTTTTAAGTGAGAGGGAACGTATTCAAATATTGATGATGATTGGTTATGGGGATAGGGCTCGTTCAGTTAGAGAAGTTTGCGACTTATTTAATACAGAACATCCGGAGTGTGCCCCAATTAGTATTTCTGCAGTGAGTAAGATTCACAAAAAATTTCAAGAAGAAGGCCATGTTCGAGATCGCCCTAGAAGTGGTCGTCCAAAGATCGCAGAAGATACGCAACTCGACGTATTATTGTCAGTAGAGGAAACTCCAAATTCTACTACACGGCAGCTTGCTTGGGAGTTTAACGTGTCGAAGAGTACAACTGGTAATATTTTCCGGAAAACTAAGTATCATCCCTACAAAATCTGTTTGGTTCATGAGCTGTCTGAAGACGACTTCGACGGCGTGTACAGTTTTGCGAACAACTGATGCCTATGTGTGATAATGATCCGTTTTCTATCAGAAATATCTTATTCTCAGATGAAGCTACGTTCACATTACATGGGACTGTTAATAGACAAAACTGCAGGTACTGGGCACGCCAAAATCCACGCTGGATGAGAGGTACGAACTCAGTATCCTCAGAAATTAAATGTAGGAGCTGGTTTAATTAGTAACAGAATTATAGGGCCTTTTTTCTTCAACGGTAACCTGACGGCGGAAATGTATTTGGATTTTTTACAAAATTATTTAATTCCGTCATTAGCAGAAATATTTCCGAACCATGAAGATCCTAATTTGCCCAGCCAAAGAATTTGGTTTCAACAAGATGGGGCTCCACCCCACTATGCGGGAAATGTTCGGCATTATCTCGAGAATACCTTCCCAAACAGATGGATTGGCAGGAGGGGGGATATCGAGTGGCCGGCTAGGTCGCCAGATCTAACGCCTATTGATTATTTTTTGTGGGGTTACCTAAAAAATAAGGTATACGCAACTAAACCTGAAAATTTGGAAGACTTGCGTCAACGGATTGAGATTGAAGTACGAAGGATCACTCCTGAAATGATAGAAAACGTTCAAAATGAATTTTATTATCGTTTAGGGTATTGCCAAGATGCTCAAGGACAACATTTTGAACATTTATTGTAAGAGTTTTTGCTGATTTCTACGATTAAAATTTTCTTTGTTTTCTATGATTTTTTTTTTCAAAATTTTTCTTAAGTAGAATGAAAAATTTTTTGACTGTCGTTTTTAAACGATCTATCAAAAATAAAATTAAAAATGCGACGTTGCCGTTTAAAATTTTTTTTGATGACAATAACTTTTTCAAGGTCATCAAAAATTCCAAACAGGTACCATCAGCCAGTAGTTTTTTGAAAATACTAATTGACCTGTTTTTGCATTTTTCTCAAAAATCATCCGTTTCGATTTTATTTGGGTGTTTCCAGACTTTTTGGACACATAGTATATACACAAACAAAACAGGAGAAATAGAAAGATATTGGATAAATTTCACTGTAGAGCAACCGTAGACACGTGTTTCTGACTGATTGGTCATCATCAGTACGTAGCCAAGGAATAACGTGGAATAACCTTGGAGATGTAAGCATAGACGGAATATCATCAGGTGACAGACCGCCATTTGTAGCTTCAGTTAGAAGATCCTCGGTTTTGAGGACAACAACCAACATCGCAACGAGGAAGACATTGTCAACCTGCGTGCCATCCGAACTCTGGAAAGATAATCAAAAAAGCAATTATTGTGGATCCATAAAAAATAAGAAATAGAAGGATATTGGGAAAATTCCGCTGTAGAGCAACCGTCGACACGTGTTTCTGACTCATTGGTCATCATCAGTACGGTGTAGCCAAGGAATAACGTGGGATTACCATGGAGATGAGACAGACCGCCATTTGTAGCTTCAGTTAGAAGATCCTCGTTTTTGAGGACAACAACCAACATCGCCACGAGGAAGACATTGTCAACCTGCGTGCCATCCGATCCCAGGAAAGATCCTCGGTTTTGAGGACAACAACCGCCGATAAACTCCTCCCTCACATTCTCAAGAACACAAAACTCTTTCTGTTGCATAGTCGCCATTTTGCAAACACTTTTCGCAACGAAGAAATATACTTTACTTAGATGGAACATGTTTAAATAAAGGACACACACAATGAAAAGTTTGGGTTGATAATGTACATAATCACAAGCGAGCATTTATAGATGGTGTCTCGATAGGTTTGAAAAATCCAATAGGAAAAGGCAAAAGACTTATTATTGTGCACATAGGATCTGAAGATGAGTTTGTTGAAGGTGGATTGTTAGTTTTTCAAGGCAAAAGAACTGCTCTGAGGATATGAATTCTGTTGTATTTGAAAATTGGTTTAGTGCTGTTTTAGAAAAATTACCAGACCATGCCATTATGGATAGCGCGCCCTACCATTCTTGCAAAGTTGAAAAGATTCAAAGGACAACATCTAAAAGGAAGTACATGCAGAATTGGTTACAATCAAAAGAAATACCATTTCATCTAGAAATGAGTAGACCAGTTTTACTGGATTTGAGTAAACAACATCTCCACAATTTTAATTATTATGTTGTTGATGAAATGGCAACAGTAAATAACAAATATCTGTTGAGATTACCACCGTACCACTGTGAACTAAATCCCATTGAATTGGTATGGACCGAAATAAAAAATTATGTTGCCGGGAATAATAATAATAAAATTTTTAAAATGGCAGAAGTCAAACAATTGCTATTGACTGTGCATTAGCTAGGTTTAATAGTGCTAAATGGAGAAAGTGTCTAGAACATGTAATTAAAGAGGAGCAAAAAATGAGTTTATTAGATGGCTCAATAGACAGTATTGAGGAGCCCTTTACAATTTCAGCAGTAAGTGATAGTGATACAGATAGTAACAGCGAATAATAAATTAAACATGTGCATAATTTGAAGTTTTCTTAGTTAAAATACTGATTAAAGAATTAAAGTTGTTGTAAATTAGAAAATATCAGAGACTTTAAACATTCATAGACTGGCGACTGGTCATTTATTGTGAAGCATTTGTACGCCATATTGCTTGTGACTTGAAAGGCGGCACATTTGAAATAATGGGGTTAAAATTATGTAATATCTCAAGTAGACTGTGTTTTAATTTTTTATTAAACAAAATTCAACATGTTTTTATTGCCCTTTAAACAAAACTAATTTATTAAACTTTTGTCTGATGGAGACGCCCTTCTCCTTCTCCGACAACAATTTACATATATGTTTTGCTCTTAAATTTAAATAGCTTTGTAAAATAAGTTTAAGTAACATATTAAAATGTGAACTGTGATCATCATGATCCAGTTGGTCTGCAAAAAAGTGATCAAAAGTTGCAAAAAAGTGATATCCAATATTTTTTATTGTTAAGTAATAAACTGTATATGAATAATCTTTTTTATTTAGATCGTCAGATAAAGCCCTTATCACTTTTTCAATATTACTGCACACTGTAATTAAAAATGGAGACGGCACGGTTAACGAATTATTAACGTTTTTGGTGTCAATTAAACTTCCTACAGTGGCTTCTTCATTCGGAAGTAATGAAATATTGATGCACTCATCACATTTAATGTTTTTAATTTTTTTCCCAATACAACCAGATATGTATTCCACCACATAAGAAGAAAATGAAGAAAGATCTTCATAAATTCTCGTATCCTCCACAATTGGAAGTTCTGGAGAAAAAAAGACATCTGAGGGAATTAGTTGACATTTTTCTTCGGAACTACAATTCCCAAGAGAACTTGGCTCAACTGTTCCCAATATACACTTTCTGTAAGCACTTCGAAACTCTAGTGCTGTGGGATTATTGTTGTTACCTATTAGAAAAAGAATTTTTGAAAAACATACAAAATGATATATGAATAATAATTTTACCTGTACGTTTTCTTATAGAACTGAAGAACTTCTCAATATGATCTTGACTAGTGCTCCGACCTAATAGGTATTTTAAAGGGGCTTCTTCCACTCAGACAAGTTCTTCTGCTAATGACAATGTACTATACATGTCAAGAATAAATCCAACTATTGGAGTTTTTCTTCTTGATAAGTAGATCCATGTTCCATCAGGCATTTTTAAATTTGTAAAATACGAAAGTGCTTGCTTGAATGTTTCTTTCACAAAATTTTTGTTGCTTACGCGAATAGGCGCTTTTGAGCCCTTACCCCAAATGTTTACTGAATTCATGACGTCAAAAGTCACGTCAACCATTTCAATGAATTTTACTGTTTCATCAACATTTTGGAATTCAGGCAGATGCAAGGTGTTTTTAAAAAACAGCAACGCTTTCGCAACTGATCGACTGAAGGTTTGGGCAGCCAAATTAACCTTCATTTTTTGGTTTTGGAAAAATATGTGCTTATCGCGGAGTTTGTTGGCACAATGAAGTCCTTCTTCTTTTTGTAGATTATTCAACAACACTAAATAGTTCCACTCAATTTTGTTGCCATTAGGAGCCAGCAGTACTCCAGTTTCACCCAGCAGATTCCTAAATAATTTTAACATGTGCACGACATCTAAAAACGCACTGACTCTTATAGAACTATCACATGGATGTGAAAACCAACAATCTGAAGAAAGGTCACACTTGACACCCAGGCGCCTATATGCAGAAATATTTGTAGCATTTCCATCACATGTTGTTGCAACTACAACGACTCCAGATTCATGCAATTTATTTAGATATTGCACAATAATATTCGCACGAGTATTTGAATCCAGGCCACTTAACAAACAGTAACCCACCGGAAATTTCCACGCACCGTTTAGGGGCTTACAAAAGAAAACAAGTGCTTCATGCGCTAATGGTGCATTATCATCATCAAAATCTTCATGTCCCAAATTGGAATATCCAACATACTTCTCGCCATCAAAATCAAGTTGCTTTTTAATGGCCATTTCGTCGAATATCAGGGTAACATAAATGGTGTAAGCCACTTTATCAACTTCTGCTTTTATCTGGGCAAGTGTCTCTTCAGTAAATCCTGGTTTTCCATTAATACTAGAAGCCCACTGTCTAATGGTTCGAGGGTCTGGAAGTGTAATGTGCTTTCTTAAAAAGTTGTAGGCATGGGGAGAATAAAAATGTAAGGTTACAGCAAACTGCCTTACTTTATCTGAATATTTACGGGTTTTTTTGCCTTTTCTATGGTTTTGAAAAAGTTCGTTCATTGTGTCACCAAAATAATCATCACAAAGAGAATGCCAACTGGAATCTTTCACGTTTTTCTTTAAGTTTTTTATAATTTCATCTTGCGTAGCTACACGATTCTTCAGGCGACGAACTTTTTGAGTTACTATCTTTCTCGTTTTAGTCTCCACCTGCTTTCTTTTTATTAAATTATCTAATCTTGCTTTTAATGTTTTTGGAGATGGAAGAGCGTACGAATGGTCATTCTTAATCGAAGAAGTTTCATATAATTTTCTCGGAAACAAATTTTCATCATCCGTGTGAGAATAATTAGGAGTATTATTTTTCTCGTCATCCAAGTTGAGTTTCCTTGCAGGAATTATTTTCATACCACTTCCCGATGCCCTTGAGGTTTTACATTTTTCGCGACGATTGCTTTCACAGAGCACACTAAGACTTTTGGCACAAAGACTTTTTGGGGGAGTCTAAGAAAACCAATATTTTATAATATATCCGAATCAAAAGTTTATGACTACTTACTTCACTCAAAGCAGAGATTGGCACAGCGTTTTCTTTCAACAGCCTCTTGTCGGTATATACTTTGAAATCTTCTTTCTTAAAGTGGTCCGAACACACTACACTTGATTTACTATACTGTAGTACTTTCAGATTGAAAATCCATTTCCCCAACAACATCGGATTGTGTGTAGGCAGCCTGAAAATTTAACATGTTCAACTAGCAAGGTGATTTATATACATTACTGACCTGTGAAACGATACTGCTTTGTTTATTGTTTGGGTATTTTTACACCACCTCACAACACAGGACGCAGGCATGTTAACAAAATATTTATTGTACTCTGTGACTAAAAACGCGTTTTAACGTTTATTTTAACTAAACTAAACTAAAATAAACGCATTCAAACGTGGTTATGTTAGGACCTTGTTTGACCTTGTTCACCTTCACTTGACACAAAAGTTACAAGCATGGCGTCTTTGTTTGGAGGGGAGAAAGCTTCGGTAGAGATCGTTAGACTCGACTCACATCGCCAGTCTATGAATGTTTAAAGTCTCTGGAAAATATGCTTTACTTGTTGTGTTATTATTATCAATATATTCTTAAGTTCTCTCTGTAAACATCTAAAATTATTAAAACATTAAGCAAATCTCTTGTATTATTTTTAGATTTTTTAGATATCATATACATACTAACTAACTTCCTTGACCAAAATGCAAATATTGTTGCCATATTTTAATATAAATATTCTAAAGTAACTGCAGAAATTTACTAAAAATATTTGAATACATAAATCATGATGTAAAAATATTGAACAGGTGCTATCAGTGCGTATACACATAACATAATGGACAGTTCTGTGCAATAAACTGGCGTACACTTATTATACGATTATGTAAATATGAATTTTGTTTGAATATCTGTCAACTTAAGCCATTTTTACAATGGCAAAATAATGTCAAAATTAGCAATAAGACGTGTACGCCATTTTATTGCACAGAACTGTACATAACGTAAATCATAAATTTGTCAAAAATAAATGTCATCAAATATTGCATAGTGTACATATGGCTCTACTTGGTGGTCTGCAAAATTAAAAAACAGAGTATAGATCTCTAACACTTTCTGTTGTAGGCATCCTGTAGTTTATTAGCTATACCATATAAATCACATAGATTTATTTTCTAAAAGAACATACTGATTTTTTTAATATTGAATTATTTATTTTTAAAAATGTAATAAACTGTCTCTCTTTCTAATGTAGTCACCACTACTTCGTGTTTATTTATAGTGCAAAGCTCCGTCCATTGGTTTTTCTGAAGTTACTTTCGTACGGTGTTTTTCTATCTTTAATGTACTCCACGTTACTTTAAATATGTTATATGTATAATTTGATATATGACTACATCTGCCATGGATCTAATTGACTAATAAAAATCATTCACATTATAGAATTCACAAAAGATACTGCTAAATATAAAATAATTCTTCACAGATTGCTCGCTTAACAAATCGACTTTCGACGATTCCAGTGATATTTACCCATATAAAAGTCCCGTGAAGGAACTGGATAGTAGTGAATCATCGAATTATAAGGATACTAGATCGACATCCAGCGAACTCAACGACCTAAGTATTGACGACAAGAAGTCTTCTTCGTCGGTTGTTACTTCGGCAAGTGATAATGATGTCTCGTTGAAGCCGTCCATTAGAACCAAGATGAAGGTCGGATGTCAGTGTGAAGAATGCTGTAAGTGGGACGCAGATGATTTTGCCGAAAAAGCGCCAAGCTTTGCCGACTCAAAATGTATAATGAAGAAGAGGGAAGCTTGTAAGCCACCGCCATTGTTTAAAGATCAATCTTCACCTGCCGGTAATGTGGAAATGAAAAAAGTAGAAAGGAAACGGACGAAAATCGAAAAAGATATTGAGCCATGTCTTTTAGTTCACAGGTATTTTGTTATTTATTTCTGATTTACACTAAATCACACAAGAAATTGAGTATGTTGTGTCGGTCTTGCAACCGACATGCGCCACTAAATTAAAATGGCGTCATATTTGACATGTTGCCAAATTTTTCACGAGAGCTTAAAAGCCGAGATGGATTCCGCGAAATGCGCATGCTCTGGCTTGTCACTCGGTAGAATTAATTTAGCGCGCTAAATTGTTAAAATACGTATTTGTAATAAATCACATTCATTTTTATATTTTATCACATTCCTCGAACGACGGAAATATCGTGGATCGACTATTTCCTTAGTTGAAATAATGAATGCTGAGACTGTAATATGGGTCGTTCTAATATATATTTTATAAGTTATGTGATACAATACATTAATTTTTTCTGCTCATCAAGCGCAATTTTTATATGTCAAATTTTGTTTTGTATTCTCATGTACATAAATTGAATGTACAGACTGTTGAAGCATTGAAAATCAAATTTAGATTCAAGTGTATGTAGAGAAAAATGTCAATGTTAAAAGTAAGGTAGGTAGATAAATAATACCTACTTGTTTGATGCAAGTTTTGGTCCTCCATTAAGAAAAATACGACGAAACGTCCGGATATATAAACTACATTTATTGTTAATATTTACACGAAATAATGTATTTTTATTACATAGAAAAATGTAGCTACATATATTATATATTAAATCAAATAGACAATAAACGACCTAAATGTAGCTGTGATCAAAAGAAGGATCATTTGATATGATTTTAACATTAATTCCTTTTAAAATATTTGAAATTTCGTGATTTTCATCTTTGTTTGGGTTCTTCATTTCTTTTCCAATCGTTTTTTTCTTTTTCTGAGTAGAGAAGAACCTATTTTGAGGAAGTATGTTTTTGGAAGTAGATGCTTGTTGTGTATCTTTAAAGGATTCTATTGGCTCGCTTTTTGAAGTTGATGGCAACTGAAGTAATTGTTTTGAGTTTTGTAAATTACTCATACACTGTTGAAACACTGAATCACTTAATTGATTCAAGTCCTGATTATAAACTAACATCTGCAAATCTGATATTACTTTTAATATTTTTTCCTTTCGATCATACCCGCATGCATTTTTATCATTATTGCTAAAGAAATTTAAACACTGATTACTAGCGGATTGTGCATTTGTTATATCAGACCCTGTATTTATTTTACTGTCTGATGAATTTTGGCTCATTAAATTTTGCTCCTGGTTAACATGATTTCTAAAAACCACGTAATGTATATGTTTACAAATGACAGAATGAATAAAATAATTTTGACAGGTACAAGTATATTGATGAAAACAAATATCACAATACTGGCAAATTAGGTTGCAACATTTTTGTATATTTATTTTTTTAATATGGTATTCATCGTTATCATGAACTATTTTCCATACACCAGGACTTTCCATATTCATTTCAAAAGCTGATGTTAGTGCTAACTTATGTTTCTTGAAATTTTCTTGACTGTAATAATTGTGTTTGCCTTTAGTATGTTTGATTAATCTATCTACAATTTTATCTCTTACATATTTGAGAGTCGCGTGTAGACCCTTGTCCAACCTTTTGACAGTTTTACCACCAAGATAAAAATACTTGATGACTTTGTGCATACTTTCTACACGCATGTTAGTATTTATACCACAATTTTGGCGAAAATAATAAGCCCACTGTAAATAGTTCCCAAAATAGTATTTGGAAAAATATTCACCAAACTGTTTTGTATGAGGATCATCAAGCATGTTATCTATAGCAATTTGTAATTGTTCATGGAATGCATTGGCATCAAAAAAATTTGTGCTTTTTTGTAAGTACTTTAATGTTTTGTAAACACAAAATCTTTTATCTTTCTTTAAAATCTTACTTAAATTTGTTCTCCATGCGCGGTCTACATGCCATGAACAATACAACTGGTGAAGTGATGCACCCATCACCTGCACCCATGCATTGTAAAATGTCCCAGTTATATCAGACATGAAAGTCTTACAGTTAATTATACCAACTTTTTGCCTCAGTGTATCAAAAAAGATATAGTTAATGTAAGTATCTTTCCTATTTGTAAACATAAAAGCCACTGGAAAACCTTCATTAAATTCATCAACAACCATAAGGGTGGTCAATTCAAAATCATAATTATTCAAACCATGAGTGCTATCAATGGCTATAATATTTTGACCGAGCTGCTTTAAAAGTAATTCCTGAACATCATTCATTATTATAAGACAAAAATCACAATTTTCAAGCATTTGAGAGGACTGTCCTTGTGGTTTATATAACAACACAGGATTTACTTCTAATGTTTCACACTCCTGCACCCACAATTCTACACTCGTGGCATCATCTTTGTGTTTTACGCCTTCATTAAACTGATTATTGTAGCTTCTCTTGAGATTGTCTAGATCTTGTCTTGTCAGAAGATCAATCCTTTTAAGGTCTGTAGTTATTTTGTTTCTAGTGTCGTCTAAAATTCTTTTTCTTGAAACACCTTCCACAAGTTTACTTGCTAGTTCTTGTCTGTCTAGATGGCTAATTCTTAAATGCTGTATTTCTGTTGAATGGCCATAGTGACTGATAATTCTGTATGCAACATATTTGTTTTCCTTCTTTTTCAAAGTTATCTTGCTGATACAACAATAATTTAACTTTGCAGAGCCCTGCGTCTTTGTATTTCGATTTCGGTTAATTATCTCCTTTACATCTTCTATTCTGTTGTTTATGTTTCCACTTCTATTACAAACAAAATATTTAACTTCTTCACCAGAATGCAGAGATTTCTTGCCTGACAGAACAACATAATTACAGAGTTCTTCCTGTTCAATTTCATATTTCCAAAAATAGAATTCTGGAAGAACATTTCATTAAAATAATTCCATTCTGATAAAATCTGTAATTTAATTATACCTTCTAAGCTTTGAAATTCCACTCTTTCTTCTGATATATCTTTGCCATGTTCATTTTTCAAATGTTCGGTAAGATTCACACTTTTCGGAAAGGAGCACAAACAATCTAAACACTTAAATTTATATAAATGTTCGCTATATGAATACGACTGGTTTTTAACATTGTGTGTATTTCTACAATGTTTGTTTAAATTAAATTGTGTGCTATACACATTATTACACATTTTGCACATTACCGGCATTTTTACGATAATACTTTCTATTATTGAGTGATAACTACCAACACCAACGATGATAACAACAGCTACAGGCAACTACGAATTTCAAAATGTGACGCATGCGTATTGAATGGAATTCATCTCGGGATTTAAGCTCTCGTAATTTTACCTGTCGAGTAATAAATTATATATACTAAAAGCGCACCAAAGCCTTTAACTATCTTGCGGGATTACTAGAGGAGGGAAGACGGGTTAAAATGGCAAATTTGGGCGCGAGTGTTTGTAAAACGGGAGCATTTCTGGGTATAGTACTTTGTTACGTCATTAATAATTATTATTTCGTTACTTCATTCCTAAGTCTGAGGTATTAGAATAAATTTATACATATAAAATGTATTGAACAAGTTATATGTAATACAGTGAAAACATTTGAAACATTTGTGTTAGAACTTATGAAAAATAATGTATGCGGGGGCAGTATTAGTGCGATCATGTCTTCGCAGTAGTATTTTGGTTGGTTATACTCAGTCACAAAAAACGGCTATAATTTTTATTTTAAAACAAATGATAATCATGAAATTAATTATCAGGTTGTTTGCTTTTGATTCTTCAGTAAAATTGCTATTTCATCTTCACGAGATGATGAAGTTGGGTGTTCCAATAACTTACTTTCTCACGACAATAATTGTTTTGTTACGTTCTCTAGACAGTGTGATTTTTATGATCTTGACATATATTTGTACTTATTGGCATAGCAAATTTTTCACGGGTCCAAATGCTCCAGAAGAAGCTAGAAATACAACATGCAATAAAAAATTAATTTTAGTACTAGATATCATCGAGTTATATTTCTACACTGAAATAATTTGCATTATCACAGAAGAGATGACGGTTAATAACGTCATCTCAAATCCCAGTTGGTCTACTATTTAGCTCATAACATTTTTTTGTATACTTTGCAATACATATTATCATGTAATGAATCCATTGCGTCCAAAATATAAATACTTCAGTAGTTTGAGTATATGTGATATAATGTATGTTTGTTAAATACAATATTACGTGATATTACTCTGTTTTTAAATGTAGCATGGGAATAAAATGTATATAGTATATTAATATTGAAATATGTGACATTTATGTCTGTATTGAAAAGCAGCAAATAAAAGACATTAAAAATAAAATGTCAATGTTTTCAGAACAGTTTTTAGCTTACAACTTATATTTATAAACTTGAAATGATATGCTATTTACATCATATTATGTATTTTTATAGAAATATGGACTTGTCCGAATTTATTGCATTTATCTAAGAAGTCAAAAAGCATCTTGGAACAGATATGATTTTATTTTATTTATTATCTTAATATTATCTTAATACCAATACATTATACACCAACAATAAACTAACTAATAGATATCAGTAGGGTACTTACGCCGATTCTGGCGCCTCCTCCCCCTCTCACCCAGCTCCCCCTCATCCCCCTCGCCCTAGTGGCGCCCTCTGCCAACCCAACTGATGTGGCGCCCCCTCGCGGTCGCCAACCCAACTAAAAATTGCAGATTTCATCATTACCAACCCAACTAAAATTGCAGATTTCATCATTACCAACCCAAGTGATGTGGCGTCCCCTCGCGGCCTCCAACCCAACTGAAAATTGCAGATTTCATCATTACCAACCCAACTAAAAATTGCAGATTTCATCATTACCAACCCAACTAAAAATTGCAGATTTCATCATTACCAACCCAACTAAAAATTGCAGATTTCATCATTACCAACCCAATGTGGCGCCCTCTGACGGCCACTAACCAAACTAAGAAATGGCAGATTTCATCATTACCAACCCAATGTGACGCCCTCTCACAGCCACTAACCAAGAAATGGCATCTCTCATGATTACCATAATGCAGCATCCTCTCACGGTCACTAGCCAAACTAAGGTGACGTCAGACAAAATGGTGGACCATCAAGATGGTCTTTGCTTCTAGAGAATTCCTGAATAAATTACCAGGCTTGCTATCGCGCTTCTCAATGTACTTCAAACAGGTCTAAACATGTTTCCAGCGGAAACCGCAACGGCTGTCTGCTTCTGTGATAGCCGCATGCGCAGAAAATATAAAAAGCACCCCCTGATGGATACTAGCCCAACTAAATATTAAATATATAAGAATTTCGAATGTAATATCATCAGTATCAATTGCAAAGCAGTGTAGCACCTTCTATATAGTATAATGGCGGTGCAATACGAGAAATTTGATAACTTTTTGTCTGCTAATGGTATTGAAATACCTATCATAGTGCGAGATTGGTTATTATCCTCGGAATTGAATCAAAGTGATTGTTTATTCATAGCGGCATTCGCATATCAAAACATGCAATATTTTGATATCGATGAATTAATGAACGTTTTGGAATATTGTAACCCAAATATGAGCCAACTTAAGAAGTGGCACATTTATAGTGAGTATGAATATATATGTGAACCTGATTTAGATCCTCATGCAGAAATTTGCGTATTCGACATAGAAACATCGACGGTACTGACTTTAAATAAGAGCATACCGAAGATGTTAATGAGTTGGTATCCTCAATATAATCATCCTGAATTGGACTATAATGACGAGCTGGCCGTGACTGGTGGTGGATATATAATATATGCCAGTCAGAAGCGTTTCGCAAGTAGCTAACATGTACAGACCCGCCTAAACATGTCTAGACTTGCTGGAAATACATCAGTCGACAATGTCCGTTGAAAGCAGGCGGAGGGTTCTTAGACAGAAGAAGGACTTGTTGAACATTAGAATTATGAGGTTTATATCCGAAATTGAAAAAATCAAATCTGATTTAGAAATGTATGCGTTGGTGACAAATATTAGTAAAATAAAGCTATAAAATGGAGAATATGGAAAAATATATGATTAGGTCTTTTGTTGTACACTTTATATAATTTTATAAATAAATATATGTAATATACATTATTAAATAAAGAGAATATAACATCCAACATTTTTTCCTTAAAATACCCCTTTTAGTTATATATAAAGTGCATCTCACTTAAAGAAATGCGTAGACATAGAAGTCATATTTTTTTAATGTTAGTATATAAGAATAATGTTTTGCAGCTGAACGTTTATACCTTCTCACGATTAAAAACTTCTTATATTGCTTTATACAGGATGTTAGGATACAGATATGTAATTCACCTTAAATAAAAATGCGTGCATGTATAGAATTAATACTTTTTTTATTTTTATATAATCATAATATACAATTTTAATAAAATTACAAAACATTATCTTCGTCAATCCAGCTATTATGTGAATTATCGAACCCTAACCATTTTACATAAGCTTTTCCGTCCTTTACACGTAATACTTTTTCAATCAGATATACATCTTTATGTTTAGTTTTCTGCAATTCATGTTCGTAGAAACAACCCAAAATCGGATCTCCATTCATATCCTCCAGCATATATGTTGGCGGATTTGTAGCATTAGCTTTAATAATCTTGAACAATTCACTACCCCAGTTCCTGAGATAGCCTTTCGAGAAAACACTTTTGAATTTACTTATCCGCACGATGTCACCAACTTTATATTTCCGCTTCACAGCTGTTTGCACATCATTGTAGATAGTAGAAAGCAGGAGCTTCTCATTCTTTTTAGTCACATCGCAAGGTCGCATTTTAATTGTTCGATGCTTTGTTTTATTATACGTATCAGTCACGGAGGGTAAAATATCTATCCACTTATAGCTACCTCTCATTGTAAATTCCTTATATAATCTACACTTTAGCGTACGAATAACACGTTCGGCAATAGACGCTTTCATTGTACTATATGTTGAATAATGGTTTATACCATATTTCTTCATGAGATTTTGAAATCGAGTATTATAAAACTCTTTACCATTGTCGGACTGTATATTTTTCGGCTGTCGAGTGTCTTGTAGAATGCCTTCCATAGCATTACATACATCCAGACCGGTTTTCGATTTAAGGGGTTGAGTCCATAAAAATTTCGAGAAACAGTCTATAACCACAAGTATATATCTATACCCGCCATTCTCTCGTGCATGAGGTATAAATTCAGCCAAGTCAATCTGCCAAACATCGTCAAACCCTCTAATAATGAAGCGACGTCTGGGAAAGAATCTACGAGCCGGTCTATGCAGCTCATCAACTAAATGACGCTTAATACTATTCATAATTAACAATTATTGTTCAGCGTGTTAATACATCATGTAGGTAGAACAATGCGATGGTAAATGAATTAAAATTATGTCTCGTCTCTATGGTCTTGCGAGCGGTCGGGGTGGTGGTGGTGGTTGTGGGGGTGGGGAATTCCCTGATTTCTTTTCAAGTTTTTTTCTTATAGCTTCCAGTTTAGCATTGAGTTTAACCTCAATTCTACTCTCAACACTTTTTTCCATTCGATACAGCTTTTGATTAGTTTCAGCTTGTAGAGTATTTGCACTAACTTCGACAATCCCTTTGATTGTATCCAAGTTAACGCCCTTACTTAAATTATTTTTCAGTGCAAGTATTTCACCATCCAATTCCTTTTTAATTTTTTCAATCTTATTACTAACTTCAGAATTTGTAGCATGGTTTTTTCTTAAAACATCAAATTTAGCATCAATCTTCTTCTCAACACTAGCTTGCATCTGGTTTAATTTCCCATTAATCGACTGTTGCACATTATTTACACTAACATTAACAATACCCTTAAATATATCCAAATTAACAGTTTTATTTAAATTAGTTTTAAATGCATTCAAGTTCTCATCCAATTCCCTCTTAATTTTATCGATCTTGTCACTAACCCAGGTGTTTGTTGCGAGATTGTTCCTTAAATTGTCTAGTTCATTTTCGATTCTATTCTCAACAGCAGTCTGCATATGTTGTATGATATCACTAATATCCTCAGCCACTTTGGAATTCGAGGCGTCTATTTTTATTTGAATATCACTCACCACATTATCAATCCTTAGATCTATTACGCCAAGTATTCTAGATAGGTGACGCTTATTAACAGAATCCTGATCGTGTATAGGATCTGCTACACGACAAATACGTTTACCGCCAATATCAACATCACCTTCCTCTGTTAATGGCAGAGATGGCTTTTGACGTTTAACGCTAGCTTTACCGCTGCTAAGATATCGGCCAAATTTGTCTACACTCATGACGATACTGAGGAAAAGAATGATAGTATTAAATATTTATTCAATTACGCCGCATTCTTTAAGCTCCTCGATGATCGACTGCATTTCATTATGGGTACTTTCATTGCCAGAATCCCGAGAGGCCTTCAAAAGTTTAAGACGATCCACGAGCTCGTTTATGTCATCCCAATAGACATATTGATATCTATCATTGGTGTTGGAAACAAGCATGCTGCCTATATCTCCGCCAGACCATGTTTCTGAAGTCGAACTGGAATATTTAGCAAGAAGAGGTTTTATTATTTCACGCCATTTGTGGCCTCTAGTCCCCCTCAAGTTATTTTTGGGTTGGAACAGTTTGCGATGCACATTAGTTTCGTGTAAAATATCATAGTAATGTGATAAATCCTCCTCATTATATCTACTTGGGCTAGTTTTAAATATTAATTCATAAAGACCACGAGAACCCGTAAACAGCTTATTATTGATTATTATGTCTTTACCATCTAGATATAATGTATGCCCACCCAATTTCAATCTATTTGTTTCGGGTTCGAATGTGACACCATACGTTGTATCATATACATTGCTTGTATCTTGAAAAAGACCTCGCACAAACTCTCTCGGTAAAGGATTAAGATCTCCATAAAACGCGTTATGCGAATGCGGATCCTCTTCCACCAATGGATTAGACTGCTCATCGAATGGATTAATCGAAGAACTCTTTTCTATCTCTTGTTTTTTTATCAGCTTTCCTCTATTTTTCAAAGTGTTTGTAATATTCATTATGGGCTCCTTAATTGTTTGTGTTTCCTGTTTTATTGTTGTGTTCAAACCTTCTAGGTTCTCAGTAATGGGCTTAAACATTTTTCGTATTAAATAATCTTCATCGGAACGATTAAGCTTCAATTGCATATACTTATTCCTAATAACTTTACTTGCCTTAATAATATCACGCTTCAATTTCTCATAATCCATTTTTCTACTATTAACTGCCTGCCTGCGCATGATTATTTGCAGACAGATATATATTAACTGAATAAAATGAATAATTCACCAGCATATATAGCGATCAAAACCCTTCCTATAACGACCATTATGCAAATCACTATCCTTGTCTATCACCAGGAATCCGTATTTATCTTTCCAACACTCACCACAAACCGATTTAAACCGCTCAAATGACATGTCAACTCCAACATGATCGTTGTAAATATGTTGTAGATTTGTATTATCCTGCTTAAATAATACCAAAAAATTAGCATTATCCCTAACTAGCTGTTTCGGAATACTAGTATAAGTTTGACATAAATAAAAGCTATCAACACACTTATGTCTACCCATACAAAAATATTTTCTAATATTGTTTTGCTTATCGCACGCCACATCGTCAAAAATGAATATCGAATTTCTCTCAGCCTCCATGGGGTCTATTATATCATCATTCTCCTTACAAGGAAAATATTTCACATCTTTAACATTATTTAAAACATTCTCCAACAGCTTATATTTAGCTTGATATAAAGACTTGGAATAAATGTATACGTTTTCGAACTTGAGACCATTTTCATTGAATAATAACGATAGCATGAGATTTGTTTTCCCAGAGTTTGATGCACCACAAAGTAGCGCTCTAATGGAGTTCGGTAGTAGGTTGCTATGTTTCCGAAATTTACCCTTTTCATCAACGTCCAAATCCAAGTTGATTATTTCAAGTGCATCCTTCTGCTTCACAAGTCTCATGGTGAATGAATTATATATAAATTGTTGGATGTTTATAAAGCTAATTCATTTCGATGCTAACTTTTAAAGAGGGCGGAGGTGTCGTGAACTCGATAATCAACAAGTTGCCTATAGAGCTTCACCTGCCAGGTTGGTACATGTATTGTGGTCCTGGTACAAAGCTCCAGAAACGTTTAGCACGAGGTGATCCCGGCATTAATCCATTGGATGCGGCTTGTCGGGAACACGATATCGCATATTCACAACATAAAGATTTAAAAGATAGACACGAGGCAGATTTGATATTGCAAGAAAAAGCTTGGAATCGTGTAAAGTCAGCAGACGCAAGTGTTGGTGAAAAGACAGCAGCCTGGTTGGTGACTAACGCAATGAAGGCCAAAAGAAAATTTGGTATGGGCTTAAAGAAAAAAACTTTTAAAAAAATAGTGTGCACCAATGTTAAGAAGACTCTTAAGCGATTCGGGGGTGATATTAAACAGGGTGCTAAATCATCATTGGCAGCAGCTAAGGTTGCAATCAAAGAGGCTGGAGGTCGAAAACATATTAAAACCCCCAGAATAATCCCCATACCGAAAGTTGGAGGCGTATTGCCACTCATACCAATATTCGCCGGGCTAAGCGCTCTCGGCTCACTGGCAGGCGGTGTAAGTGGTATAACACAAGCAGTACTCAAAGCGAAAGCGGCTCGAAGTCAATTACGGGAAGCTGAAAGGCATAATAAAACTATGGAAGCTATCGCATTAAAAGGTAAAGGATTATATCTGAAGCCATATAAGCGAGGCTTAGGTTTATATCTAAAACCATCAAAAAACTAATAAGTCGACTGCCTCAAAGAGCATTAACCGATCATGATATTTTGAAATATGCGAAATATATTCACCATTTTAGAGGTGTATTTATGAGGGATACTCTACCAAAATCACCCAACAAAAATGAAAGCGCAGTCGTTAATTTGGATAGCATTAAAGGATCGGGAACACATTGGGTCTGTTATAAGAAGAGAGGTTCTAATATATACTATTATGATTCGTTTGGCAATTTAAAGCCTCCACCGGAATTGATAGAATATTTTAATAGAAAGGGACCTAATAAAATAATGTATAATCATAAACGATACCAAAATTTCAATACATTCAATTGTGGTCACTTATGCTTAGAATTCCTACTAAATAATATATAATCGTATGTTCATATATCAATATATTAGTCATGTCGTACACTTTCACCCTGAAGGGCACAAAATCAGTGCTTTCTGTTGATTATTATCCGCCTATTGAATTGAATCCCCACTATGAATATGTTCTGGGTCTAATAGGATTTAATAGCTACAATTCGATTCCCAACATTGTAGAGGGCTGTAACAAATTTTATTATGATAATGACAAAGTTATTACAATTCCCACAGGATCTTATGAGATAAGTGATATCGCCGATTTCTTGATGAATGCGATGCCTAGAGGTGCAATATCCCTCAAACCAAACAACAATACAATAAAGTGTGAAATTAAAAGCAAATATGAAATAAATTTTGGACCTAGAGACTCTATAGGAAGCATATTAGGTTTTAGTGGGAAGCTATTACCAGCCGATCAAAAACATGAATCGGATTTACCTGTCAATATTATAAAAGTGTCGACAATAAGAATTGAGTGCAATATCACAACATCAGCCTACAACGATAGTCGTTTATCCCACACGCTCTATGAATTTTCTCCACAAGTTGAAGCTGGGTTTTCGATTAATATAGCGCCCGAGCATATAATATATCTACCAATTAATTCTAGGCGTATCGATAATATCACATTAACACTGCTCGATCAAGATGGTGATGCCGTAAACTTTAGAGGCGAGCAAATCATTGTTAGATTAGAATTAAAAAGAGTTTCATAATGGGCCTTTCATTTCGTAAACGTTATATAACTTCCTCACCCCCACAACGGAAGATCACTTCAACATCTAAACTCAAGCAGTTAACATCGGCCAATATAATATTTTTACAATCGTTAGGCTTTCGAGTAAAAAATGGAGGAAAAGCTATCAATATTTGAAGGTGTGCATTTTGACGAAGTTATAACGAAAGAAGAGTATCACACATATTATCCGAGAACACACAATTTCAACTTAAATGATGAAGTTCGCATAAGTATTCAAAATCAAGATATATACACACTACCTTCCGAGAGTTATATATACATAGAGGGGAAATTTAAACCTGATGATAATGGTACGGGTCTACCTGAATTAACAAACAATGCATACGCTTTTTTGTTTGATCAGATTCGATATGAGCTTAATGGTGTAGAAATCGATCGCGCAATGAAGCCAGGAATCAGTTCTACGATGAAAGCATTAGTTTCATATAATGAAGATGAAAGTCGAATGTTGTCGATTGCTGGGTGGGGACCATTCGCACAGCGGCAAGCAACACTCTCCAATAACAAGTTCAACGCATGCCTTCCATTGAGCATGCTTTTAGGCTTCTGTTCCGATTACAGGAGGGTTATTATTAACGTCAGTCAAGAATTAGTCCTAATTAGAAGTAAAACGGATGAAAACTGCTATCAAAACAAGACCGCTGATGGTACAAAAAAGGCCTCAATCGAGATTGAAAAGATTGAATGGCGGGTGCCACATGTAAGCGTAAATGATCAGACACGCTTAAAGTTCTTAAACACCCTTAAAACCAATAAACCGATATATCTAACATTTCGTAAATGGGAATTATATGAACTTCCAGCTTTGCGTGCAACGAAAACTGACATTTGGCCTGTTAAAACTAGCACTAATCTAGAGAAGCCCAGATATGCTATTATAGCGTTTCAACGCAACAGAAAAGATAATTTTCAGCAAGATGCATCAGGCTTTGATCACGCTTCAATCACAAATATTAAATTGCATTTAAATTCAGAATATTACCCATATAGCGATATGAATATAGATATGAGTAAAAAACTATATGCCCAAGCATATCTAATGTACACAAAATTTCAATCGAGCTATTATGGAAGCACTCGGGGACCTCTCATGAGCTACGAGAAGTTCCACGATTCAGCACTTTACGTAATAGATTGTTCGAAGCAGAATGAGAGCTTAAAATCATCCACCGTCGATGTTAAGCTTGAGATGCAGTGCCAGGAGACGTTTAGCGAGGACACCTCTTGTTTATTGTTAATTTTACAAGATTGTGTCGTTGAATATAGTGCACTGACAGGTACTGTTAAGAAAATTATATAACATTCAGTCAATCGCGAGACATCATGGCTAAAAGAGGTGCAATTGACACTCGAGATCAACTTCAATCATTCCTTATTATAGACATACAAGGTTATGCGATTCAACATTTCGATCCAAAAGAGATGAGCATAAGTGACGGAGAAAGGAGCATCCATTTTTTATTTAAACCTAGCATTGAATTCCATCTATTATCGAAGAAAGACCAGAGGACCGTTCGATGGCTTGAAAATAATTATTTAAATATAGAATACTCTACTGGTTATGTTTATTTTAAGGACATTATTAACTTGTTAAAAAATATCTGTAACTCATATAATAGAGTGTATGTTAAAGGACATCAAAAAAAGGAGCTACTTAAGCAATATGTTGATATTGACATAATTAACTTGGAATATTTTAATGATGTACCAAAGCTTATTAAAAATGTCAATCATTGTTTTTATCATAATAATAAAACTAATGAAGAATGTATATGCACGCAAAATAATATTATAACTCTATGCAATTATCTAAAAAATAAGGAATTATTTTAACCTTATTATTTTTATTTCAATCCACCTATACATATTAATAATAATATAGCAAAATAGTATACGTATAAACATGTCTATACATGTATAAAAGGACCGCCGAGACGGCACCAATCCGAGGTAGGTATGCAAGCGAGAGATTTTTTATACAATTCCATTAATTAACCATCACCTGCCCTAAAAAGGGTCACCCGGACCGCAACCATTCGATGCAGGTATGAGACCGAAAAATTTAAGTGCATTCCTTAAAACACGGCCCGACCATGGGACTGGAATGTGGCCTCAGCTAATTGCCCCCGTTCACACGGATATACGTATGCGTGGGGAAAAAAAGGGTCGTCGCAGCTGTACATAGACCACACACACTCACCCATGGGAACAGAATGCAGCCGCGCTTAATTGCATCAGTTCACACGCATATGTGCATGCGTGTGGTAAAAAAGGGTTTTCTCTAATTGATTAACATATCAATTGGTGTGGGAACCTGACGCAGATGGATGTATACGTCACGAATGAGTATCTATATATGCGTAGATCGACATCTTTAATTTCATTATAATAAGTATCTTCGAACAGTCAACATCGTTTTTAGTGCTTGTTTGTGTTTTACTACAAGGTATTTAGAAAGCCTAATTTATATAATATTAACTTGCAATATTTTACATTAGTTTTAAAATTTTATAGGACTTTTTAAAAATTGTTTTTTCTCAATTATAAGGTTATTTTTTAAATAATTTAATGATATATATTTTATTAATATTTTATTTTTATATACAATTAATCCAGGGTGCTTCAAAGTATTTTATTCGCATTTAGTAGCTTCTTTATATTGTTTTTCTTTCTTTTTTTAATTTTTATAAGGTTTTAAAGGGTTTTATCAATAAATTTTCAATAATACAAGTATTTTTTAGTTAAATATACGCTGATCATAGTTTTTCTACTACTCTAAAATTTTATGGGACTTTTAAAAATTGTTTTTTCTCAATTATAAGGTTATTTTTTAAATAATTTAATGGTATATATTTTATTAATATTTTATTAATATTTTATTTTTATATACAATTATCCAGGGTGCTTCAAAGTATTTTATTTGTATTTAGTAGCTTCTTTATATTGTTTTTCTTTCTTTTTTTAATTTTTATAAGGTTTTAAAGGGTTTTATCAATAAATTTTCAATAATACAAGTATTTTTTAGTTAAATATACGCTGATCATAGTTTTTCTACTACTCTAAAATTTTATAGGACTTTTTAAAAATTGTTTTTTCTCAATTATAAGGTTATTTTTTAAATAATTTAATGGTGTATATTTTATTAATATTTTATTGAATATTATTTTTATATACAATTATCCAGGGTACTTCAAAGTATTTTATTTGTATTTAGTAGCTTCTTTATATTGTTTTTTTTTTTCTTTTTAAATTTTTAGGTGCGTAAATTTATATTATTAAATTGATTATTTTATAGGGTTTTATCAATAAATTCTCAATAATACAGGTATTTTTAGTTAAATATGCGCGGATCATAGTTTTTCTACCACTCTAAAATTTTATAGAACTTTTAAAAATTGTTTTTCTCAATTATAAGGCTAGCGAATCAGTCAAATAAATTAGCAATTTCGATATATTAAAAATTGGGTTTCAATAGCTTTTTATTCTTTTAAATTTATTATATTAATTATTTTTAATTTGTTTTTCATAGAATGAATTGCATCATTTGCGGAAAATCCTTCACCCGGCGCGACAACATGAAGCGGCATGTGAATACCCTCCACCGCAATTTTGTTTGCGGTATTTGTGGAGAGGGTGCGGATACATGTGAGCATGTTGCGGGACCACCTAAGAAGGTGGCCAAAGTAGATGTTACACCATCCACAAGTTCTAATAGACCTGTGGATGCTGCGCCATCTACCAGTCGAGATGCGCCTCAGAGAAGCTGTTGTGGGTTGATGTTCCCTAATAATTCTCTGTATAGGGGGCATCTTCGCACACAGCAGCATTTGAATAATAATACATTTATGCTGCCGGATGGAGTGTTCAAAATTAATTCCTCATTTAAAAGCCGGGTCACGAGTTACAAAATTTTAGGTGATGAGAGTGCTGACATCACAAATTTTTTATCGAATTTGAAAATGAAAGTGTGCGGCCTGATTAACGATGTTCTAGCCAAGGTCGTATCGGGTATTAAGGTACAGTTAGAGCTATTTGCTCATTATGCTAAAACCGTAGCTGATGAGGAAATAGTCGACTTAAAGTCCTTCAATACTCGGTACGTCATTGTCACCGGGTCTTCAGACTTAGAGGACGTTTTTGATCAGGCTGCTGCCATCATAAAATCGAAAGCTGAAGAGTTTTCGGATAGGGGGAGCAATTGGACACTTAAGATGGTCTCGCATTTAGAGGTTAACATCAACAGCTACCTACCTCTTGGGGGATCATCTTATTTGGAACTACCCCCCTCTATTCGAAACAAGAAAGCATGCATCAATATTCAGAACTCGGATGATGCATGCTTGTGTTGGTCGATTGTAGCAGCACTCCACCCGGCAAACATGAGTGTAGATAGAGTTAGTAGTTATCCTCATTACTCCAGCGTCCTAAATTTAGAAGGTATTCAATTCCCGGTTAAAATTAAAGATATTTCAAAAATTGAGAATATGAACAATTTAAGTATTAACGTTTACGGTTTGGCTATTAATGATGAAACAAAAAATCATGAGGTGGTGGGGCCAATTCATTTCACTAAAAGCAGAAAAGATATCCACATCAATTTACTCCTAATTGATGATGGAAAAAGATCACATTATGTTTTAATTAAAAATCTGTCCAGGCTAGTCTCATCCCAAATCAATAACCATGGTCATGAAGCTCACATCTGCGATGGGTGTTTAATTAATTTCAGCACCATCGAAAAATTAAACGCTCATCAACAACACGATTGCAACCATGTGTATACGGTACTACCCTCAACCGACGCGCGTAAAACAAAATTTGGCGATATGCTGCCCGAAAATATTTTACGTTTCGATAGTCACCATAAGAAAATGTCCGTTCCGTTTGTCGTTTATGCGGATTTTGAAAGTATTCTCCAACCGATTTACACATGCAGCCGTGATCCAGCTAGTTCGTATACGAATAAAACATTCAAACACGTTCCATATAGTTTTGCATATCAAATTGTATGTTCGTTTGATGCAAAGTTGAATAAATTTGTCACGTATGCCGGTTTAGATTGCTCAACGGTGTTTGTCCAAAAATTGATAGAAGATGTTAAGCTAATCTATGAAAACTATTTAAAGACTATCGTGCCGATGAAAACTTTAAATAATAGCGAGCGAAAATTATATAATGAGGCCGTGATTTGCCACATTTGTGAGCTGTCTCTCAACGGAGATAGAGTGAGAGATCACTGCCACATTACGGGAGCGTTTCGAGGGGCCGCTCATTCTAATTGTAATCTAAACTTCAAAATTCCGAAATTTGTCCCTATCTATTTTCACAATTTGAGCGGGTATGATAGCCATCTATTTTTAAGAGATTTGGCACAACAAAATTTAGATATTGACGTAATTCCTATTAATAAAGAAAGATATATCAGTTTCAGCGCGAAAGTTTTGGTTGGTGACTACACAGATAAAAAATCGGGCGAGAAAAAAAATATTTATATAAAACTACGGTTTTTAGATAGTTTTCGATTCATGGCGTCTTCTATCGATAAGCTTGCACAAAATTTGAGCCCGCAAGACTTTGTCAATGTTAGGCGGGCGTTCCCACTAGATTCACATTTCCATTTAATTAGAAAGAAGGGTGTATTCCCCTATCAATACATAGATACCTTTGGGCGATTGAACGAATCGACCTTACCGGCAAAACGCGATTTTTTTAATTCATTAACGAATGTTGATATTTCGGATGTTGAATATCAACATGCGCAAACTGTATGGAATACGTTTGGATGTCAAAATTTATTAGAGTACTCAAACTTATATTTAAAATCAGACGTTTTACTTTTGGCCGATATTTTTGAAAATTTCAGGAAGATTTGTCGGGATACATACAGTCTGGATCCGGCTCAATATTACACCAGCCCGGGCTTGTCTTGGGATGCTATGTTGAAGCACACCAAAATTGAGCTGGAGCTACTCATAGACATCGACATGCATCATTTTGTTAAGCAGAGTATCAGGGGTGGGTTGTGTCAAGTATCATTGCGGCACGCTACGGCAAATAATAAGTATATGCCTAATTATGATGCGAGTGCTCCTAGCTCGTATTTAGCTTATTGGGACGCGAACAATTTGTACGGGTGGGCAATGTCGCAGTATCTACCATTCGGTGGGTTCAGTTGGGCTAGTCAGGATGAAATTGACAATCTAAATATATCTGGGGTCGCTGATGATTCGCCGATTGGCTATTTTTTGGAGGTAGATGTCACGTACCCTGTAACTTTGCACGATGAGCATAACGACCTTCCTTTTCTACCCGAAAACATGGTGCCTCCCACGTCTAAATTTCAGTATAAAAAGTTGATCGCGAATTTACAGAACAAAGAGAAATATGTCATACACTATCAAACGTTAAAGCAAGCATTACATTTCGGCCTTAAAATCACCAAAATTCACCGCGTTTTAAAATTCAATCAGTCAAACTGGCTTCAAACTTATATCGACCTAAACACCAGCCTACGTCAGCATGCTAGGAACGATTTTGAAAAGGACTTCTACAAGCTTATGAACAACTCCGTATATGGTAAAACCATGGAGAATGTTGATAAGCGAGTAGAAGTCAAATTGGTCACACGTTGGGAGGACCATGGCAAAAGTCGCGGGGCTGGTAGTTTAATCGCGAAACCGAATTTTAAAAGTGTTAGTATTTTTTCTGAAAACTTTGTGGCTGTCCAGATGGGGAAGCTGAAAGTCGTATATAATAAACCTATTTATATCGGCTTCTCCGTCTTGGAGCTATCAAAGCACCTGATGTATGACTTTTTCCACAATTTTTTGAGACGCGTGTATGCAGAAAAGGTCCGTCTGTGTTATATGGATACGGATAGTTTTATCCTAAAAGTAGAGACAGATGATATATACAGCGACATGAAAAAAAATATATCAAAATTCGATACATCGAACTTTTCGGCAAATAATGTCTACAGCATAGCACCTCAAAACAAGGCTGTTTTAGGTTTATTTAAAGACGAAAATGCGGGTAATATAATGAGTGAATTTGTCGGATTGCGCGCAAAAATGTATGCCTTAGAGGTTGAGGGTAGGGAGATTAAAAAGGTTAAGGGTGTTAAAAAGAACGTTGTGCGGGATGAGATTAGTCTGGCAGATTACAAACACTGTTTATTGAATAATGATATTTTATTAAGAGAGCAAAATCTTTTTCAAATCAAACTACATGAGATTTATACCGTCAAGCAAAATAAATTGAGCCTATCACCTCACGATGATAAACGCCGGATTGATGAGGATGGCATTCATACTCTCGCCTGGGGGCATTATAAAATCGACTCACCAGCTCCTTAGATGGTCGCTGCACATGCCTCGGGTGCAGCTGCTCTACCGCCTCAAATTGGGTAAGTACCCCCACCCTTTTTTTTGTTTGCTTCTCACTGTAATTTTCTCCCACTAAATCAGTATTAGTTTGTTTGCATTCGAGTTCACACATATTCTTTAACCTCTAAGATTAAAATGGAAGCTAGTAAGAATACAAAATTATTATGTACATAAACTTATATCTATATATTTTTTAATTATTTTCAGAAACTTATAATGAATTTATTGGCGATTCGCTTAAAATGATTGATGATAATATCGTTAAGGAAAAGCAACTGATTGGGCAGTCATCATACTTCCTCAACAAATGCGGTTCGAAGTGGGTGAATATCGGCCTTAGTCCGGCGGCTGGATTCGTGCCCATCATCCAGATTCGATCGCCTGCAAGCTGTGTATTCTTCACATTGGACGAGTGGGAAGAATTTTGTAAGACGGAGGGTTGCAGTCCGAATCATCAAATTCGAACGTCAACATTTAGAGATACTAGCGTAATTGTATTAAGCAGTCGCAATCAGCAACTGGTATTGTCCTCCGATACCTATAGCAATTTGTTTAATTTGCGACTGCTCATTAAGAGTAAATTAGAATTTTTAGTAAATAGTAATTTCATAACATTTTATAAAATGATCTTAACCGCCTGCATGGCATTAACTGGAGATTTATATACGAATGTATCAAAATTACTTGTTGATCATTGTAATTCATTTAACGCTTTCCTTATGATGGAAGTGCTACATATTAGCTATAATTCGCTTTACTATGACTTTGAGCTCATGAAGCTTGGAGATATTGTTAATTTAAAATAATATTGTTAATTTATAAATAATAATAAATAAATTGTTTTCTTAAAAATATATTGTTTGTTTTATTTTATTTTATAAGTAGGATATACATTTCAAGCATGCGGCTATCACAGAAGCAGACAGCCGTTGTGGTTTCCGCTGGAAACATGTTTAGACCTGTTTGAAGTATATTGAGAAGCGCGATAGCAAGCTTAGTAATTTATTCAGGAATTCTCTAGAAGCAAAGACCATCTTGATGGTCAGCCATTTCGTCTGACGTCACCTTAGTTTGGCTAGTGACCGTGAGAGGATGCTGCATTAGTTAGGTTGGTAATCATGAGAGATACCATTTCTTGGTTAGTGGCTGTGAGAGGGCGTCACATTGGGTTGGTAATGATGAAATCTGCCATTTTGGGCTGGCGACCACGAGGGGGCCACATCAGTTGGGTTGGTAATGATGAAATCTGCCATTTTTAGTTGGGTTGGTAATGATGAAATCTGCAATTTTTAGTTGGGTTGGTAATGATGAAATCTGCAATTTTTAGTTGGGTTGGAGGCCGCGAGGGGGCGCCACATCACTTGGGTTGGTAATGATGAAATCTGCAATTTTAGTTGGGTTGGTAATGATGAAATCTGCAATTTTTAGTTGGGTTGGCGACCGCGAGGGGGCGCCACATCAGTTGGGTTGGCAGAGGGCGCCACTAGGGCGAGGGGGGTGAGGGGGAGCTGGGTGAGAGGGGGAGGAGGCGCCAGAATCGGCGTAAGTACCCTACTGATATCGTAATTTACTCTCACCTTGTTCGCCTGACTTTATAAGACATTTTACAAGCAATCAACTTTTGAATAACAAATATTTTATGACATTACATTGATTGTACAGCTCGTCAGTAGTGCTTTATACTCTTCTTAATAATCTAATTTTTGAGTTTTTTTGATAATGAATTAAATAAAAATCGCTTTTAGAAGAGTTTAATATAGTATATTAAAGGACAAGTTTCATTTTGACGTTTCAAAGTACGAATTCAGAGTTTAAGAAACGAGTGGCGTAGCCACGAGTTTCTTAACTGAATGAGTGCTTTAATGTCAAATGAAACGTGTCTTTTATGCTATTTTTTGCAATTAGTTTTAAAATTTCTCTTTTTGTAAAAGCAAAACGAGAAAAATTTGATAATCAAGGGAAATTTTGTGGCGGTTGCCCCCTGGGTTTGGCACAAGATTTAAATTGACAAGTTAATTTAAAATTGACACATTTTTGATAATTTTCAACAGAATGTTTCTACTGCACACGGTATCACTATCACTTCGAAAGATAATTCAAACGTTAATATAAATGTTTATAATAGTTGTACTATTTCAAAGATTAATTAAAAATATCAAATCTTACAATGAATTTCAATATAAAAACCTCAAACTTGCTTACAAAATGTCATATTGACATCTCCATTTCTGTTGCAATGTGACCAACTTAAAATAAATCTGTTTAAATGTTCCATTTCTATTACGCAACTAGTGCTGTAATAGACCCTATTACAGCACTAGTGAAATAAATGGTATGATTACGGTACTAATTGCAAAAACATATTTTATTGACGTGAATTGTGTTTTCTTGTACAGCCCATAAAAAAATTCTGCAATAAGTAAATATGGTTATAATATTGCAAAAAGTTCAAAAAGCAATTGTTGGATAATAGATTATTATAAGAACTGTTTTCTTTTTTTTGAAAAAATTAATAAACTAATTGTGCGAATCTTTACCAACAGTTTTCGATATAAATGGAAGTATATAATGAAAATAAAAATACAATATAATATATATATAATACTACTATATTGCGAGTAGACGAGGAAAACTTCGCTCCAACATTGTGAAATAGAACACATGGTGCTATGTCGTTTTAGAGGCACGTTGTCCAAACTGCGCATGCGTTACAAATAATTTTTCAAATTTAACTTTATTTCTTTATCACATAGATTCATTACTATAAATATTTAATTATTGTTTGTAAAACGTCAAACAAGCATAAATAGTTTAAAAACCGACAAACTTCTTTATAATTATTAATAGCGTCTTGGTAGATGTGGGAAAATAATTTAACTTCCTTTAATGAATGAAGAAATATCATTGTGGCATCATATGCAAATCAGGGGGAATCAAACGATCATACTGAAGAAATACGAGGGTTGGGGCAAAAGTCATGGCAACTATTTTTTTTCTTGAAGATACCAGTCCGGTTGGAAAATGTGACATATACAGACGAAAGAACAAGGTCTTAACTACATGTGTGGACAATAGCACTGAAATATCGTAACACACTAATTTATTACGGTAGTATACTGGGCAATTTGGCCTTCACCGTGCAAAAGATTGATAACACAGTACACATAATGTTGACATGACAAACCTGGGCCTAAAGACCCTCAATTTAGACCCCTGTTACTGTCACCACACGCTGCCAACGATGTGGGAGGCGCTGAATACCATCAGCCTCAGCATTTGCCGCACCATGTGTGAATCGGGTCATCTGTTGGCGCACAGCATTAGCAATGTCCTCTCGTGTTGCAAATCACTGATGGTATTCAGCGCCTTCCACATCGTTGGCAGCGTGTGGTGACAGTAGCAGAGGACTACATTGAGGGTCTTTAGGCCCAGGTTTGTCATGTCAACTGTATGTGTACGTTATCATTCTTTTCCACGGTGAAGGCCATATTGCCTTGTAAACTACCGTAATAAATTAGTGTGTTACGATATTTCAGTGCTATTCATTGTCCACACATGTAGTTAAGACCTACTCCTTTCGTCTGTATATGTCACATTTTCCAACCGGACTGGTATCTTCAAGAAAAAAAATAGTTGCCATGACTTTTGCCCCAACCCTCGTGTATTTGTCAAAAGTTGTAGGAATTGTGGTTATGTTATAGTAAATATTGTAAATAAATTAAGAAAAACCCACGGTCAGTGCGGTTGCATTGCAACTGTGATTCTTTGAAGATATCATGGTGACATATCGTGAATAAAAAGAAAAACACCTCTATAGGTCATGTACAATAATTTTTGATATAATAACAACACCAAAATTTACCAACTCAACATGAAAAAATAATAATTCATTATTATTATTTTTGCATGAATTAGTATACTTACATTCTAGAATTTCCGCCATCTACATCGAAGCAATGTACAGAAATAACACAGTAAATTTCACATGAATTATGTACTTCTATTACTGTTACATATTAAATTTTGGAATTGCTTATAATAATTTTTTTAATATATGTCTAATGGATCATGTATGGGACATAGAAAGTTGAGGAATTTTGACATGTCCACCACAGGTAATTAGAATTCATGCCATGATGCATCGATTATTGTGAAAATAACTTGGAAAGATGAACACATTATTTATCGTTTATGTCTTCATGGGCTTTCATTATTATATATCGTATTTTCTGTTTAAATTACATATTCACCGATGAACTCGTGATATCTAAAGTTGTACAAAGCTAAATTCAATAAAAAAACATCTTTGTCTATGCTGTCAGTAATATCATAGTTATAGTTGTCAATTTAAATCAGGGGTTATACTTATGCTTTCTGTTATTTGTCATGTCGCAACTTTCAAAATAGATATTTCGATTTAACGCATGCGCAGTACAGATAATGTGACTCAATTCCATCTCCCTTAGTTGGGACGAAAAATTACACGTTATCAAGATACAGCACACGCAATATAGTAGTATTATATGTAAGATTATAATAAAATGATAAATAACTAATTGATATTGAAATTTTGATAGCGATAAACAAAATTGGAACCTAATATCGAACCTCGAAATATGAAATACACTCAAACTAGGGCGGCAAATTCAAATTTTGCTCAGATATTATATATTACCTTTGATTATGTATAATATAGATATACAACTGAAGGTTAGTTCGGGACAGTAGCCACCAGAGGCAGTAGGGCGTACCCATTCATTAATTTTTCCCGCTAATATATTGTAGTAAAAGTTAAAGTTACTACGAAGATACCGAATACAATCAGCTTTCATCAGAGTACAGAGTACACCATTGTATTACCACATCCCTTCGCCCTCCTGTTTACAGTTTTCTGATAGTAGAATGCTCCATTGAAAGATAATAGTAATAAATATTATCAGTGGAATATAATATAATAGAAAACATTATTACATTTGTTTAAATAATCAACATTAAATATGAGTGTAACATTTGAATTCTTTGCAGTTTACATATACCAAGTTTTGTCTCCGGTGTTGTTGACGTTGCTTTCTGCAATACAGTACACAGTGCATTGAATTATCTCCAATTCAATACAGCCTATACGATTCAGACATACGCTTGGCCCGCCATAATGCGCTTGATGAATACATGCGTAGTAGGATCTCCAAACACCGGGAAAACCATGTGTTACTTACCGGCAATGTGCAGTTTCGTGATCGAAAAGCAAAGCAGGTGTGCTGATCTGCCACTGGAAAAGGGCCCGCTCGTGATTGTATTATGCGAAAGCTTGCATAAAGTTGAGGAAACGTATAATGCCTTTGTAAATGTATTGGAACATACCAGGCAAAAAGTAGTAAACATCGCCTTTGTTTTACCACCATTGGAGAAGACGTATTTGGTTAGTATTGTTACGTACCTCCCGTTTGATAAATTCATAATGGTTTATCTAACTATAATTTATTATCATTAACATCACTTAACATTTAGGGCCGCTTGTACTAGCAATGTTCACTAACAGTTTAACCTAAATTTTGGCTCATTAGAAGAAATATGTTCTATAGTTTATTTAACGAAACAGATTAGTTACCATGGTCCAAGTAACATTAAATTACAAAAATAACTGAATAATACTAGTAATACTTTTGATTAAATGAATATAATATGTTACCTGAACTGTGCGTTGTTTACAAGCATTGAATTTTGTCAAATGTTATTTGTGAACGTTTACTAGTTCTATTTTCACTGTATAGATCAGTTTTTACGACTAAATCATACGTAGATCGTTAGGTAAACAATGTATTTCGAAAAAGAACGCTATAATAATGAACCATTCACCCACTATCAGCAGTTCAAGACGTTTGTATTATTTATATTATAAACGTTTCAACACTAATATTTTTATTATAGAGAGTAGTAAATGTTTATATTGCAACATCAAATAGAATTTCAGTTATGTCAGTACATGTTACTGATACAGTATACGCAATATGTATACAGGATGTCCCAGAAATAAAAAGACGGAGTAGCAGAATTCGGAAGCTAGCTTGTGTAAAAACGTACCTTCAAAATATCAACTGCCTTATTAATAGACAAAGTTAGGAGCCACTAACATCATACTAAGGCGCTACTAAAAATTTTCGTATTAATAGACTTTTTTAATAGGCAACTAGGCTTAGTTGCCAACTAAATTTTAGCGGTTTAGCGCCAAGCTAAGATTCAAATGCGTCGTTTTTGTAAAATATTTTCATTTCATGGAATAGGAGGGATAGCAGTAAACGATGTAAGTTATAAACAAAGAAAGTATTAAATAATAGTTCAAAAAAGGAGAAACTTTAAAAAAAAAAGTAATTTTGTTTTCTTAGAACAAAAGGGCAGATCACAAAATTGGGATGACCGGAGAAGCCAACTCTAATAGAATGTGTGAGAGAAGAAGCCCCATCATTGCAAATAAAAGGAAGCTGACTGTGCTCAACTTTTTATTTTACCTATATAATAATCTCATAGTCTTTGTAAATTTGTGTTTTTGTACATATTATGATAAATGTGTAAACAGCTACTCAAAAGTTTGTACGATAACATTAGTTGTAGGTAAAATTATGCACAATATTAAAGCATGTATAACATATTTTTTTTTCTTTTATGATTAATATAATTAATTATGTATTCAACATTAATCTTGATAATTGAGCATTTGTGAATTTTAAACAATTAATTAGAAAGAAAAACTCGTTTCACAAAAATATGAAAAATATATATGATTTATTTCATAAACTAAATGTACATTTCGTTTGCCAAGCAAACATCATCGGTAGTATACAGATTCATTCGTGTTTTTACATTATATATATGTTCGAACGTTTGCAGTGACAAACCTTCTCATTGTAGTAAGTTAAGACCTCTATAAATCTAACCGTACTTTTATTACTGTAGTAATATTGTAAAACTATGGTGGGTGTTTAATGAATGTGTAAGGGTGGTATGAATTCTAGGAAACTCTGACTAAGTGGAGAAACATCTGTGTTTAATAAATTGTTTTTAAATTTCTTCATATAAATACTTTTCCACATATTTAAATTTTTACATCTAGTTCTTTTGATAACTTGTACATTATCAATTGAAAATGTATGTCCTGTGTTTACAAAATGATACGCTAAAGCTGATTTATCACTATTATGATTTTTCAAATGATAAAAATGTTCTGATGCCCTAATTTCTGCGTTTCTTTTTGTTTGTCCAATATACACTTTATTGCAATTATTACAATCAATTTTGTATATTCCTGAGTATTTTAAAGGGTCTGACTTTTCAATGTTGTTATGTAATAAACTCTTAGTATTCTGTTCATTGACAAATGAAGGAATTATATTGTATCTTTTACACTAGTTTGAAATTTGATATTCCCATCTTTTATTTAAACAAAATTTACAAAAAACTTTTTTGTTTTCTAATTTAATGGATTCTAATGTAGTTCTGTTGGTAATTAATTTTTTCCTTTCTAATTTACGTTTTATTCGATCTATTGTATCTTTCTCGTACCCGTTCTCAGCGGCTACTTTGTATATGTATGCTAACTCTTTATTATAATTTATTTTTGAAAATGGGGTGTTCTGTAATCTGTTGAGAAGAAAAAAGAATGTACAGTGAAATCTCTGTTAACGGACACGTCCGCTGAAGGGACGCTTCCTTTGGACGGACAATTTTCTCGGTCCCTTGAACTTCCAATACTATTTATTAACAATTTAAACTCTATTGGCCGGACACTCCCCTGAACGGACGCGGACAGTACTTTATAGAACATTATTCATCAAAACTCTCTCCTGTACGGACAGGGTGACATCATCGCTTACATTTGCGTCGTAGTTATTATTCCCTTACAGTTGTACGCACAGTAGTGTGTATGCACATGTAGTATTAATCAAGTGCAGTGACAAGAGATATTAATGTAATCATTAAAATGTCAAATAAACGAAGAAATATTTTAACACAAACAAAAAGTGAATGTTATTAGTGTTTTTAGTAAAGCTTAGTGTACCTACGTGATTTGGCAAAACGATTTAATATGGGGAAAACTCAAGCATCTGATATTATTAAAAAAAAGAACGAGTTAATGCTACAGTGGAGTTCAAATGCCCAATGTAAACCAAAAACAAACATTTTTGAAAACCGGAGGCTTCAATATAGATAAATTATGCAAAACGATTTAATATGGGGAAAACTCAAGCATCTGATATTATTAAAAAAAAGAACGAGTTAATGCTACAGTGGAGTTCAAATGCCCAATGTGAACCAAAAACAAACATTTTTGAAAACCGGAGGCTTCAATATAGATAAATTATGTTATGAGTGGTTTTTGAAAGCAAGAAATAAAGGAATTCCTATATCGGGTACATTGGTAAGATCAAAAGCGAAAGAAATTGCTGCAAAATTAGGCCACATTAGTTTCAAGGCTTCTTTTGGTTGGCTGCAAAAGTTTCGATTGCGTCACAATATTAGGTTCAAGGCAATTTCAGGTGAAGCTGCAAATGTTAATTTAAGTGATGTTAAAAACTTTATTGGAAAAGTCCCACTTCTTATAGAAGACTATCAACCTAAAGACATTTATAACGCCGACGAAACAGGACTAATTTTTCGAATGTTACCAGACAAAACATTATTTTTAAAAGGCGAAAAGTGTATCGGTGGGAAATTAGCAAAAGAGCGGGTTACCATCTTACAATGTGCGAACATGCTGGGCGAAAAAGAGAAATTGCTTGTGATTGGGAAAACAAATAAGCCAAGGGCGTTCAAGAAGCTGAATGTGAATTCTTTTCCTGTCACATATAAAGCAAACAGGAAAGCGTGGATGACCGACCTGTGATATCATGAAGGAATGGTTGCAGGAATTTGATCATAGAATGGGTGTACAAAAAAGAAAAATTATACTATTTCTGGATAACGCGGCATCTCATCCACGGGATGTCAAGTTTGAAAATATTGAAATAATATTTCTTCCGCCAAACACGACATCGGTCTCTCAACCCCTGGACCAGGGAATAATAAAATGTTTTAAAAGTTACTACAGGACAGCAATTTTAAAGCACATTTTGTCAAAAATTGATAGTGTAGATTTCGCTTATCAATTAACAAAAACCATAGACATTTTACATGCTATCTATTTTATTCACGATGCGTGGAATAAAGTTTCTTCATCTACGATACAGAATTGTTTTCATAAGTCCGGAATTTCACTAGAACGCAATGACGACGATCATGAAAGCTATGATGTGGAAGATGAGTTGCCGCTATCAATGCTAGCAGAAATGCTTAAAGCAATAAGGGAATGTGGTTTTCATACTGATGCTAACGATTTCATTAATATGGATGACAATGTAGCAGTTGAGGATGATACAACGGAAATTTTAATTAATGCACCAACGCTTATGTCAGAACACGTCGAAACAGTAGACCAATCTGAGGAAGATTCAGAAACAGAAATTGACGATGAACCGATAAAATCATATCAAGAAGCGCTTAAGAAGACACAATCCTTAAAAGCATTTGCAAAAAGGAATGGCGATGCCGGAGCATTACAGCTCATAGCAAATTTGGAAATTTATTTAGAAAATGCATTAGTAAACAAAAAGTAAAACAAAGCAGTATATTAGACTTCTTAAAATAATTAGCTCTTGGTTGTAAATTTGCAAATCTCTATAAAATATGTACCTACACATGTACATACATACATATTTAGTTTCTTTGTTATTACATATTAGCATTATTATTTATTTCATATATGTATGTCATTATGTACCCAATATATTATGTGTAAGCCGCGATATAATGCATGTATTATTACTTATAGCTTATGAATTATTGTATTTGAAGTTAAGTAAATGTTATTTTCTATGAGCAAACGTTACTTTAATCATTATAACTAAAACTTGAATTGATTGTCTTTGTTTTCTCTAGAGCGGACAACTCCCTTAAACGGACCAATTTGTTGGTCCCGAAGGTGTCCGGCCAAAGGAGATTTCACTGTAGTTTGTTTATGTCTGAAGGACGTGTACGAAGTGTTATGAATATAATTATCTGTATGTGTGGTTTTTTGGTATATGTCAAAATGGAAACTGTTTTCCCTAATAGAGATAAGTAAATCCAAAAAGGGTAAGGTGTGTTCAATTTCCATTTCATGGGTAAACTTGATAGATGGGTACTGATTATTAATGTAATTGACAAACTGGTCTAAGTCAAAATCTCTTGGAATAATTGCAAAAATGTCATCAACGTATCTGACCCAAAATTTAGGAAACGTTGGTCCTTTTCTTTTATATCGTGTTCAAAATAATTAAGGAAAAGGTTCGCAAGAAACGGTGATAGCGGGTTGCTCATAGCTGTTCCAAAAGTTTGTTTGTAAAACTGATTATTGAAAGCAAAAATGTTCTGGTCCAAACACAACTTGGTTAGTTTTAAAAATTCATTTATCTCTTCTTCTTTGATATTGTTGAAAAGTAGAAAAGAATTTAGGTTTTCTAAAGTTTTTTCAGTAGGGACATTAGGAAAAAGGGAAGTTACATCAAATGAAATTAACTTATCATCAGGTGCAATCTTATATTTTTCTAGTTTCATCATGAGTTCTTTCGTGTTTTTAATGGAATGATCATTTTCAAATTTTAACTTACTAAATTTTTGTACCAGCCATTTTAACAACGCATAAGTTGGAGAATTAACATTTGATACTATCGGTCTAAGTGTATTTCCCGGTTTATGAATTTTAGGAAGACAATACATGTGTGGGATTTTAGGATTACTCATGTTGAGTTTTAAGTAACTTTTCTGATCTATTAATTTAGTGCACGTTTTTAATGTTTTTGTAACTTCTCTTTTATATTTGCCTAACGGGTTTTTTGCTATTTTAATGTACGGGCCCACCTCTATCATGTTTTCTACTTGTTCAATATATGAGTCTTTGTTTAGAATTACTACAGCATTACCTTTATCAGCTTTAGTGTATATACAATTTTTCTTTTTAAGTGACTGTATAATGCGTTTTTGATGCTTAACATTTGTGTTTTGTATATTTTTCTTTTTGATAATTTTACTTACGATTCGAGTCGCTTCAACTTTGAAACTAGGTCTATCTTCTTTCGGGATGTAATATGTGGATGTCTCCAAGTCATTGATAAGTTCTTCTAGATGAAGTTTTGCGGCTTCCACCAAAAATTTCAAACCTTTGTTTAAAAATTGAAGTTCCTCTTGTGTGAAAACTGCGGAAGATTGATTTTTGACATTATTATACTCCTTTAGTAGCGTTTCTTCTTGCGGTAGAAGGGACTTGAGTTTCTTGTTTCTAAATTCTTTTCTACTTTTCAACAATATCAAAGAAGAAGAGATAAATGAATTTTTAAAACTAACTAAGTTGTGTATGGACCAGAACATTTTTGCTTTCAATAATCAGTTTTACAAACAAACTTTTGGAACAGCTATGGGAAACCCGCTATCACCGTTTCTTGCGAACCTTTTCCTTAATTATTTTGAACACGATATAAAAGAAAATGGACCAACGTTTCCTAAATTTTGGGTCAGATACGTTGATGACATTTTTGCAAGTATTCCAAGAGATTTTGACTTAGACCAGTTTGTCAATTACATTAATAATCAGTACCCATCTATCAAGTTTACCCATGAAATGGAAATTGAACACACCTTACCCTTTTTGGATTTACTTATCTCTATTAGGGAAAACAGTTTCCATTTTGACATATACCGAAAAACCACACATACAGATAATTATATTCATAACACTTCGTACACGTCCTTCAGACATAAAGAAACTACATTCTTTTTTCTTCTCAACAGATTACAGAACACCCCACTTTCTAAAATAAATTATAATAAAGAGTTAGCATACATATACAAAGTAGTCGCTGATAACGGGTACGAGAAAGATAATATAGATCGAATAAAACGTAAATTAGAAAGGAAAAAATTAATTACCAACAGAACTACATTAGAATCCATTAAATTAGAAAACAAAAAAGTTTTTTGTAAATTTTGTTTAAATAAAAGATGGGAATATCAAATTTCAAACTTGTGTAAAAGATACAATATAATTCCTTCATTTGTCAATGAACAGAATACTAAGAGTTTATTACATAACAACATTGAAAAGTCAGACCCTTTAAAATACTCAGGAATATAAAAAATTTATTGTAATAATTGCAATAAAGTATATATTGGACAAACAAAAAGAAACGCAGAAATTAGGGCATCAGAACATTTTTATCATTTGAAAAATCATAATAGTGATAAATCAGCTTTAGCGTATCATTTTGTAAACACAGGACATACATTTTCAATTGATAATGTACAAGTTATCAAAAGAACTAGATGTAAAAATTTAAATATGTGGGAAAGTATTTATATGAAGAAATTTAAAAACAATTTATTAAACGCAGATGTTTCTCCACTTAGTCAGAGTTTCCTAGAATTCATACCACCCTTACACATTCATTAAACACCCACCATAGTTTTACAATATTACAGTAATAAAAGTACGGTTAGATTTATAGAGGTCTTAACTTACTACAATGAGAAGGTTTGTCACTGCAAACGTTCGAACATATATATAATGTAAAAACACGAATGAATCTGTATACTACCGATGATGTTTGCTTGGCAAACGAAATGTACATTTAGTTTATGAAATAAATCATATATATTTTTGTGAAACGAGTTTTTCTTTCTAATTAAATGTATTCAACATATTTTATAGTTTGGCAAAAAAAAAAGAATTTACGAATACATATTTTTCTTTCTATTACTACATAAACTTTTCATTTTATTGGAAGTATCTATTTATGTAACTCTGCCGGAAAACACTGCCTTGTAAGTTTTCTTCTACTTTCCATTTAATTCACATGCAAGGGAATATCATGTTCATCAGACATATCTAGAAGAAAAACAAAGCAAAATAAGATACTTATAACTATTCCTTTAAACTATACCTCTATTTTCTATGTTGTCATTCTTAACGATTGCTACAATAAGCTGCCTTTGTTGTTTCCAGATTTAATTTCCTGTAATATGGGCTGCATTGTATATCCTTCAGCCACAGCCTTCGGCATTTGTTTGGGGGTTCAAATAAAGAGGTGTCGAGAATAGGTATATTCATTATCTCCAAGTAATATACCATCTATTTTGTCATTCCGTAAAATAGAGCAAGTTACACTACAAATATCATTATTTATACAGATATACATACTTCAAACTTCCTGTTTAATATGCAGAGACTCCATATATGGGAATCATATGTGCTTTCTCTCCAATTAGCCACAATATCATGAACTCGACATTTTGCATCACTCACCACCGTATTAGAAAATGTAACTGAAGTCATACTTATATAGTGTTATTGTCTATTTACTTGAACATTTGAAAAATAGTACCATATATGATTTTAAAACAATAAGAGATTTTCACCTCCCGGATTTTTGATTTTACTTGTGTGCCATCTACACCAACAACATTTGACACCGAGCAATTTATAAAACTTGCCTTTCACTTCTCCCTAGGCATTATTTTCGCTTGGAAAATTAATTAATCCTTGTCGGTGTCTAGTTATTGCCTCAGCAACTTTTCTCACAACCAAACGCAATGGTGGTTGTGATAGACCATGAAGTTCAGCAACGACAGAAATTTCTTTCTTATTTATTTCTTTTTAGTATGTATTTCTACCTACCTATATCTTATCTATAAGCCCCTTTAGCTAAATAGCGTATAGTGGCAAGTACTTGAATATCTGCACTAATTGGTAATCCGTGATTACTATTTCTCTGTACAATTTCATCTATAACGAGATTAATAATAAATCTTGCAACTTCTTCATGCATTCAATAATTTTTTTTAAAAATAAGTCGTATACTTCGAAAGGATTCTTTCTTGCCAAGTATACCTTTAGATTCCGATTTATTACAATCTCAACGTCTTCCACCTCATATAATTCGTCTTGGATATTAATTAGATCTCCCATTTCACTTATAAAAAACACCAACAACTCACATACATAACCTTTACTATTTTCAATTCACGCGCACTTTTGGTCTGCTTTTGACAGAAACTGACGAATTTGCTATGTTGCCAACGATCAAATGCTATTAGAATAATACTAGTTAGTAGCCACTAAATATGCGACTATTAATAGGTACTGTTACTGTCCACTTAATAGGATGTTAGTGGCTACTAACTAATAGCGTACTAACACGCTATTAAGACATGCTCTATTAATAAGGCAGCAAGTCTTTATTTGTGCGGAGACGGCAAAAAAAAAGAAAAGAATTCAATTGGTCTAACGCCGACCCTGGGCTAAATATCCACCTGCTTCAGTTTCACAATCGGTCCTTTTTCAGGACCACCATATTACTTGTGTTAAAAAAAAAGGAGGAGGAATAGATACTTCATAATAAATATCAAACCATTAATTACTTTAATTTTACACCTGCTAGAAAAAAATAATTACATTCTTGATATTTACTGTAATCTAGAAAAACCACGATTTATTGAATATTCTAAAATAATAATAATCAGCTGTTTCCGACTACAAACACATTAAAGAGCAACAACCTTCCTATTTTAAAAATAAAAACAATCTTTTATTGTCTGCAATAAAGTGGGTCGCTCATCTGGCAAAAAATATGTTTTATATGAATGAGTACATTTAACGTTTTTTTCCCGTTTTGTACAAACAAATGCGTATTTTTCTATGAATGCGTGTTCGTTTCTATTTACAAATAAGCATTCTTATGTGTATTTATAAACATACATTCTGTGCCAGGTCCGCAATGGAATTTTTATCTAAAAAATAACAGAAAATTAAATTTTTAATTTCTTCGTTATTGCGGTATATTTGGGCCAGTTTCTGTTCGGACTTTACATACCTGCTACTCCGTCTTATATGTATATGTATAAACTGTAAGTTTAATGATGATCCTAAACGAGCATTTATGGAACTTCCACAAATTGTATTAAAACGAGTTACATTTTAGAACAATATAGTGCTGTGAAACTCTGGACAAAATGAATTTACATAACCTCTAAAAGCATCAAATATGCTTGTAAAAAGTACGATCTATTTTTAACACTACTATATTGAAATTTTATGTATGTTTATTTTTTTATAAATATGTTGTATTACATGCAGATAATTCTAACGGATATATTCCTGGAGTATCCTTTATAAGAATTACCCTGATACATATGTAACTGATAAAATGGCTGTTCTGCAAGTACAACTGAATCGAGGTTAACACCATATTGTGAGCTCGATTCAATTGTGTGAAATTGTTTCTAAAAATACTCCATTCAAATTGTCACATATACAAGAACTTGTGATTAAAGCACATACAAATGTTCAATAAACAAATGGAAAATTATATTGACCATGCAATTAAGTAAAAAATGCTAATGTGGGACTTGTATAAATTAGTGTATGATATAGAACCATTTATTATTTGTGTTTGAATCTGTGATAGGAAATGAGGCTTATTATTGCCTTGCACAAGTGGATGAGACTAATTTATACAGCTGTATTTTTATGGTTTATGTTGTTGTATTTTTGAGATACTTTCATAAAAATTTTAAAAGGTAGTTTACATTTTCACATAAATTTTACTATCAAATTTCAATAATTTATGATATAAACACATTTTGTTTTTATGTTGGATAGAAGAAAATATGAAATATTTATAAGTTCAAGTTTTCCAGAATAGGTTATGTCAGACATCACATGTAATCTTAATTTAGAGTAAACTAGACATGATCCAAAAAATCACACTTTATTCATTCATTATTTTCTTAATGTTAATTCTGTACACTTACTATAGCAACTAGAACAAATAATAAAATTTAAATTTGTTGACAAATCTCTACATTCGTAACTGTTTACATACCGTGCCTTCAAATACTTTCCTGGTTAGAGACGGCCATGCTTTTTTTAATGGTTGGTGACAATCATATATATAATACTACTATATCGCGTGTAGACAAGGAAAACTTCGCTCCAACATTGTGAAATAAAACATATGGTGCTATGCCGTTTAAGAGTCGCATTGTCCAAACTGCGCATGCGTTACAAATAATTTTTCAAATTTAGGTCTGTTTGTTTATCACATAGATTTATTACTATAAATATTTGATTAAAGTTTGTACATCGTCAAACAAGTATAAATAGTTTTAAAATCGACAAACCTCTTCTTTATAATTAATAATTGTGCCTTGTTAAATGTGGAAAAATAATTTAATTTCCCTTAATGAATGAAGAAATATCGTCGTGGCATCATGGGCAAATCATAGACAAACAGACGATCATACCGCAGAAATATATTTGTCAAAAATTGTACGAATTGTGGTTATGTTATAGTAGAAATTGTAAACTAATTAACTAAAACTCGCAGTAAGTTCAATTGCATTGCAATTGTGTTTCTTTGAAGATAGAAAGAAAAACACCTCTATAGGTACAATAATTTGTGATATAATAACAGCACTAAAATTATTCAACTCAAAATGCAAGAATAATAAAGAATTAGATAATGTGGTATTCTTGTATTCTAGAATTACTGTCATCTACATCGGACAAATGTACGCAAATAACACAGTAAATTGTACTTGAATTAGGTAATTGTATTACTATGTTACATATTAAAATATTTGAATTGCTCATATGTAATAAATAGGCTTTTATTAAACCTTACAGAGTTGCACACCGATCTTTTTGCCATGACCTTCTAATTTTTTTGGTATATGTCTAATAGAACATACATATGTTCATAGAAAGTTGAAGAATTTTGATATGTCCACCACGGAATCCACAGATCCCATATGATATGAGATAATAATATGCCGAAATTGGGTATTTTGAGAAGAGATTGGGCCGGCTATTGGAATTTATGCTATGATGCATCACTGATTGTGAAAATAACTTGAAGGATGAACACATTATTTATAAGATAGTGAAGTGTTTTTTTTTTAATTTGCTAAATATGTATCGTAATTTCTGTCACTAAATTATAATCAAACACATATAAAATGTATTTTATATTTAAATTTACAATAAAATATGTTTTAGTTTAAAACAACTTGTAGATGGTACAGTATAAAGATAATACTCATTTTGGAATTTGCCAAGACAAAATGTGATGAGTTCTGAACTTTTCCCAACATTGTGGAAGTAAATACTGCAGTGTTATGAACGGCAAGGTAGGCACGGCATCAAACGGTATTCCTGTTTTTATGATATTGTTACATTCTCTAAATCTTTTTTATCATTTTATAAATTTGTATGTATCTATTAATTCATACAAATATTGATATTTCATAATAATTTTTTGTTGTTTTAATTCCAAGAAAGTATAAACAAAATAAATTTCCGAACATAAATAAAATTTAATTTTTTACTTCGTAAGTAGAAATTGAACTTTGATGTAATTATTGAATCAAATACAACATCAACATACCTTTTTTACAAGCAATAATATAAATTATTTGCAAGTCTCATTTCTACTCATCTCAGTCTATGAGACATAGACATCAAGAAAAATGTATTGATTATGAATGTGCTATTAGATACACTACAGAAATTCAAGTGTATCGGAGTAATTGTTTGTTTATATTCTTTGCTACCATATGGGCGTAAATTAGGCTTCTTTCACGTTTTTATTTTCATGAATGACTTAATCATTCTAAATTTAAAAAGAAAGTTAACAACAATAAAAATTATATTCAATCAGAAAAATGTAATGCTGATTAATTCCACAACTTTTTCTAAAACATTCATGTTTCAGTGTACATCTCGACACACAATTAAATAAAGGAACACAACAGGAATTTAATTAGTTCTTTACATTGTTGATTACGCGACATTATATTGAATAATGTACGTAGACAAATATAAAATAGATGTTTTATTCTTATATATAGCCAAAATACTAAATACAGTAATTTAAGTAATTTTATTTGCATTCTTAAGCGTAAAATACATAGCAAAACTATATGTTTAAATATAATATAATCTGACTTACATAACATACCTGAATCTATTCGATTGTGTATGTAAAACATTAATTTATGCGTTTTCTGTAAATCAAAATGAAAGAAGCAGTATTTATATTCAATAATTTCACATACACCAATAAGCATATACAAATCAATGTACACAAGATTTTCGGTTCAAAATCTTTTCAATAAGACGAAATGAAACGATCGGTATTTACATTTAATAATATAATTTCACATATACTAATAAACACGTACAAATCAATGTATTAGTTGTAAGTTCACAAGTTTTTCTGTTCAAAATCTTTTCTGTTAATCAAAATGAAACGATCGGTATTTACATTTAATAATATAATTTCACATATTCCAGTAAGCACGTATAAATGAACGCAGAAGTTATAACTTCACAAGTTTTTCTGTTAATAATTCACTGGAATCAGGCTTCATATCGTTTATTTATTCTACCGCGTATTTTCTGGGTAATTCTACAAATTCACCGATGAACTAAACTTGCACAAAACTGAATTCAATAAAAAAAAACAACCTTGCGTATGCTTTCAGTAATATCATAGTTATAGATGTCAATTTAAATCAGAGGTTATAATTATGTTTTCTGTTTATCTGTCATTTCGTAAATTTCAAAATGGACAGTTTGAGTTGACGCATGCGCAGAAGACGCAAGGCGGCCAAGTCTATATCTCTTAGTTGGGACGAAAAATTACACATTATCAAGATACAACACACGCAATATAGTAGTATTATATATATGGTGACAATGCACATAATAAGACACAAACGCATAATTTTGATAGTTTGGTTATGTCATGTAACTAATAATAAGCGTCTATAATTTGAATTTAAGTATGACAACTGTCAGAATTTGAATTTTTCAAAAGCTTAACTTGTACACCAATATTCATTACTTCATTACTACTTTAATGAGGTAAGATGTTGAAGGCACAGTATATCAAATTTTCAGTAAATAACATTTTTAAGTTATGTTTCGGGTCCTAGCAGGATGTTCGAGCACTCGCTTATTCTGAGACAAGGTATAATAAATCAAAACACATTAATATGATTTATAACAACCTAACCTAATAAACTATTTACAAACCACAGATTGCTCAAAGCAGTGTAATTTGTCAACAATATTATCACATCACAGTGACGTTGTTTATGACGTGACTCGTCTGTTTCGTTAATTGAGCTATATATGGTGGAAACGCGTTACATTCCGTTGCACGTCATACTAGATCCATGACGACTCACCTTGTATATGTTGCCGGATCTATTTTTATTTCTGTCAGTGACATTTCATATAACCAAAGAAAAAAATTATTCACAATACAATAACTATAACGTAATATATTTAGTAATTGAAATGCTCTAAGACTTCAGTCTTTCTCAACTTATTTATTATATTGATTTAGATTGTCGAAAAACCTTAAATGTTTCATTACGTATCCATAATATAATTTAAAATAAGCAATACTTACGCTATTCACATTTAATTTAACATATGATTATAGAAAAGTTTGTAAAAAGCCCCGCAGAAACCTTTCGGCATTATATTCAATGGACGCAAATAAATAATAAATACACTTCTAAGAAGCACTGTTTTTAAACAATTTATATCAAAGCAAAAATAAACATGAACAATTTGACAGGAAGAATATACACAACGCACGTGTTTTTGACATATATGATTTATCTGCCAACACCGAATTGAACTATTAGTCTATTAAAAATATGTAATAAAGAAATTTAATATTGAAACGGAAATTATGTGTTTATTTGCCATGAATGCGTATATTATGATCAATTTATAAATCTTCTATTTAAGCTAATGAAATAAATGCCCTCAAGTATAATTTAACAAAGTAACTTTTTTAGTTTCTCTAAAACAGTTATGACAACATCTAAACGTCATCGATGACGTGCAACGGAACTTAACGCGTCTCCAGTATATATATATATGTATATGGTTGAATCACTTTGGCAACCGACAAGTGCCAATAAGTTAAAATGGTGCCAAATTTGAGATGTTGCAAAAATCTTACCTGTCAACTAATATAACCTACAAAAGCTATTTCAGGTCTGTCATAAATAATAATATTTCTACACCCTTTGACATTTGTTATAAGACGCTTTCTTTCGACCAAAGGATTACTAATCCAATGATCCGGATTTCAGTCAAACCGAACGAACGGTTGTGTTTATTTGAATTCTGAAACCGGATTCGTGAATCCGAGCGGAATCCCCTTACCCCTCAGAATCCGTCTTATTTTACGATTAGCAGATTTCGAATCCATGAATCGGTAAATTCTAACCTTAAATGTTGATTATTTTGAGTAAACATGTCTGAACAAATAGAAATTTTAGAACCCATTACAGAAGATCTACATAAAGTATGTATAACACATTCTACTGGAATACAATTTAAAGTAAATTTAAGGAAATATGAGATAAATCGAGCAAAAACAGGTAATATATAGTTAATTAATAGTTGTAATTAGTTACTATAATGGAGATAGCGCTCTAAATTTGTTTTTTGATTTTCAGATTTCATTTTTTTGACGAAATTCTAGAAAAGTATTATACATTGTATAATATAAATAAATATAATAAACTATAAATACAAATAAACAGCTAATCTGTGTAAACCTAAACAGTATTTATTCGCGGTTGCGCATGAACGTTCTTTCGATTATGTTTGACTGATCGCGGATTTTGAATCCACGTTCAAGTCAGTTTTGTTGGATTAGCAATCCTTTGGTCGAAAGAAAGCGCCTATATTTGTCGTACAAATAATATAAATGTTGCCTACTATACAGAAAAGCCAAATATAGATATAAAAAAGCCATATTTAATAACTTTATTTATAATATTCAATTTGTAACTGGCTTTTATGTATTAGTTTTTAACTACCGGAAGCTATAGATTCTGAAATATTAATTAATTAGTTTAATTTTATTGTTCTGAAATAGTTTCGGGAATTTTTAGTGGCATTGAATGAATCATCCGTCTTAGTTCGTACTTTGGCTGTGTCGGTTGCCAAAACGATTCAACCATATTTTTTCTGCCTAAATTGTCAAATGGCGGTTTTCATTATTATCAGCTCACTTTGATCAGTTGTCAACTGGGCTGCGTTCATAAACGTCACACTGCGTGCACTCTATACTCCATTCAGTCTAAGAATAAAGCATTGGGAAAGATAGGGCTTAAAATAAACGTTTGTGATTGGTTGAAATCGAGTGTGCATTTACACCGGCAAAATAATCGCATTTAGCTCGTTCTGTCAAAAATTTGTTTACTGACAGTTTTGTTCAAAGATTTTGTCGATTTCCGTATTTTACATAGTTATTTGTTGTTAATATTCTTAAAAAATAGTTCTTCTTAGAACTCGCAAGTGAAATATTCATTTGTTAAGGTATTTTATCAATTTCGTTAACTTTCTTTTCGTAATCGCTAATATTCTATAGTATGGCGGAAGCACTTTTACCAGGTCCTTCAAAAAATCGTAAAGGGAAACACATAAGATCTGGACAAAGGCAAATGGCTTATAATGTGTACATTAAGGATAAAAACAATATGTCTAAAACAGCTGCAGTCAATCAAACAGCAGAGGAAGTGGGTATTAATAGGAATACAATGTACTGCATTATTAAAGAAATGGAATTATATGGAGTTCCAATTTCTCCTCCAAGAAAAAGAAATTATCGTCATACTTACAATAAATTGGATGAAGCACAAAAAAGTACAATTAGACGACATGTGCATTCCTTTTTCTTGAGGAATGAGTTACCAACTTGTATAAAAATGTACGTAAATGTCAAAATATAATGATATCAGATATGTATATCCCTGCTATCCATCTGACAGTAAACATATGTTTTACTTGTTTTCAAAATACAAAGTTCATCGTGTGTAAACTGTGCTCATATTGTAGCGCCATCTACTTTATTCTTAGACTGAATGGAGTATAGGGTAAAATTTCACACAAAGCCGTTCAAAAACAGTTGAGTGATTCAATGATGTACGCGTGTAATGTGTTCATAAAGTTCGCTCTCGAATCACTCGAGCGTTTGAAAAACGCCGGATTTGAAACCACGGTGAAGAAGACTCGACATGCGCACATGGAAGTATGATTGTAATTGCCGCTTCTGTTATGTGGGGTTATATGACACATGCGCTGTCATACTTGTCACCACTCTGAAACCGTTCATAAATACCAAAACGCTCTGTCAACACTCCAGCTGCAAAGCAAATTACTCACACGCCACACACACGATTATAACGATTCATTTATGAACGCAGCCCTGATTGCGCTAAATTAGCTTCATCTTTCAAAGGCAAATCTTTTGACTTCTCTCGACTTTTATTCATCTTTCATTTCTCTCTGGAAGCATTTATCCTCCTGGAAATCATTTAATTGTTGGATTATTGTCGCATACACAAAATGTATCGTCACCACTTTTTTCATTCTCACATTAATTTTTTCTGTTATAGAAATCAATTAAATTCAGCGACATTCTGATTGCAACGCCGAAAATGCTACTACATTTACTAACAACAAGAATAATCAACTTGAAACGTCTCTGCCATCTTGTCATCGAAGACGCGGATAAAATTTTAATGAAACACGGAAAGGAATTCGATTCGATAACTAAAGGAATAGAAAGCATGTTGGATCATCGCGTCTGCTTCTACGGCGTTCAAGTCATCACTGTCTCTGAAACGTGGACTCAAAAATTGGAAAGCTTTTTGAAGAAATTAGATAATGAGCCGATAATTTGCATAAGCGATTACTTGCAGTGTGCCATATATGCTCGCGCTAGGATACAGATGCATTTCGTTAAAATTCACATTGCGAAAGCGACCATTTGCAGTGAGTCGTCGCACATTAATCTGTTTGAATGATAGCCAATAATACTGTGTTTTTGTATTTTAGGTATGGTTAAAGAGAAATCTGGAAATTATAAGACAATTATCGTGTGCAATCAAGATGCGGAAGTGTTGGAAATCGGTAAATTGTTACAAGTCGAAGGCGCTAGCGTTATCATAGTGACGTCAAATATGATGACCGAGGAAATTAGTGAGGAAGAGTTTTTATGGTATAGCACAACACCGGGTAGACATAGTGGTATGTATTTTAAAAAATGCTTAGAGAAATATTGTTTATTTTACCGATGTTTACCACAGTCGGTTTACATTTTGTACGTACAAATCAAATCGCTAATCCTAAGTCAACTTGCATACTGAATTAATAAGAAAGAATTTTGAACTGTTGGTACACAGCGTTTGATTTAAATCAGACCAAAGCAATGTTATTAATTTAATAGAATATATTTTGCCAAGCCAAATTTTAATAATAATTAGCTTTTCCTTTGAGAATTTATTTAATAAATATCGAAAGATATTGTAAATTGTGTAGATACTGTTGAAAAGCATTTCTAAGAATATCGTTAAATTTGTCTATTATAATATATAAAAGCGTGTTTGTTAATCGCGTGCGATAAACACGTCTAACCGAACGGGCAAAATCGACAAAAATTGACGACGCGGGCGCGCAACTCCTCTCTGGATGGGTGAAATTAAAAGCTGTCCTTTGGCGTGAGCGTACGGGCGACTTTAAAGGGTTCCTCGACGGAGAGATTTTCCTTCTTAGTGGAGCGTGTGCAGAGATATTGGCCATTAAAGGGGAGCGTGCACTCCATGTTGTAACAGAAAAATGGCTTACGTTATGACTAATTCCCACGACAACCGATAAAAATTGTAAAAATGTCAGGTATGACAGGCACACGGAAGAATTGTAAAAGTTTCACTTTGACGAAGAAATTTCAGGCCGTCGAGGTTTAGAGTGCCGAAAGAGAGTTGGAAACCAAAAGAGTGGACTTTTCCGCGACGATTGAGTGCACTGTGCACGTGCCAAGTATTTCGCTGTCGAAGGTACGACTCATTTAAAGCCTTTCTGCAAAGGAATGCAGTTAAAAAATCTCGCGATGACGAGTTGGCGTGTCATTAATTCAAACGGACGTATGATTTTGACAGCTGCTGCTTGAGTTTGATGTTTAGAAATTTTCTTATAATGATGAACAGTGCTAATTTACAAAAAAACGCGCGAACGTATCAAGATTCATAATTGTCAGGACGATGAGCGCAAAGAATTGACATTTAGAAGACAGACAGGCAACACTAACCCTTTATTAAAAACTGAAAATATCAGGCAAATATATAGATCGAGAAAATCTATATTTTGCTTAAAACTGTACGCATAAAAGTCAGACAACTACCAATTTCATACAATGAACAACTTGAAGCAAGACTAAATAAAGAACCATCTTAGTTTTGCCTTTCGGGCCTGCCAAATTACGTTAGATGCACACGAATTATACAACACCTCTAAATGTCAACATAATGTTGGAAATATATCATTGTTCAATATATAATTATATAAATTGAAGCCATTTTACGAATGGGATCATTTAATAACATTTCTCATCGATACATATATTAAACGGCTTGGATACATATCTATCATCTTTCTACATACAAATAATAGGGTGAGGTTTCTTTATTTGTCAGATGTGTCCGAAACACTTCGAAATAAAATAAATACATCAAATAAAATTCCCACAAGCATTTATGTAATTTCGTTTGCCAATTTTTCCACTTATAAAAGCAAACATTTAAAGTATGCGACTGCTGCTTGGCACCAACTAATCAGAAGTACATTTTCGGTTAAATGGTACTACAAAATGTTTAGTATCAACCGTGTAGGAGTCAGCAAGATTTTCTATTGCGTTCCAGAAAGTATATTATCAAAGTGTAATATGAAAATTAATTGATTATCTCAGTAAGTTTAAAACATATTGTCTTTAAGTTGATCATGTTATGTTGTTAATTTCATACGACAGTTTGATTAAGCACTTCACTCTGACATTACGTTCTCGCAAGTTTATATTTGAACGAATACACTTCAGTGAACTATTGTCACGATGACAGGTGAACGACAATTTTGGTTAAACATCTTGATGTCAGCAGTCTGACTTTTCATTGCCATATAAGTGTTTTATAGGAAATTGTAATAGAGTTGTAAGCGGTTGAAAAGGAGTCGGGGTTCAAGCTCGGAGAGATTGAAAATCCAACTAGTTTATTCATAATCACGCGTCTATAGATATAAACATTTAACTCTTTGCCATTGGACATCTAAACAATGCATATGCAACACAATTATAGTTGTGAACAGATATTACAGGAATTGTATGGTAGTCTTTTTACTTTCCCATACATATTGCTGTAACCCTTGTGAATTAATAAGGTTGCGCAATTACTAAGATTCTTTATTCTTAGAATCAAGAGGATTCACGAACATATTCCAGAAACTTAGCCTTATGCTACTCTGGGATATTATTATTTCTGCAAAAATGTGGGTTAGGCAATTTTGCACTTCATTAGTTCAGTTTAGAGTTACTGTAATTGTCCTTTCTCTCAGGGGCAGAAAATATTCTTTTTCCAAAGTTGATACTCTTAAGTTCTCTCCAGGTCAGATATATTAAATAAAATACAGAAATATCTTGTAACATAATTTATTAAACATACTAAAAATCAAATGTATACAAGGTGTGTATAAATTGGCGGACCCACTACACGCGGCGATGTTCTTCGTTAAATTCGGAGTCCAAAATCCTAATACGAAAATGTTGTACCATGCTCCATATCTTTGCACGAGGTTCCTAAAGTTCGGACTTTCAGTCTTGAAATAAGCATTATTACTTGATATTTGTTGACAGAAAGAGCTACAATTTAGAAGAAAGAAGAATTGTTGTTATTATCCTTTCGTTAAAGTTTTCTTTTTGATTTTAAAGTTTGTTTTTAATATTTGTTTAATAACTTATTTTGACGAAAAACACATCTGACAACTTTGTAAAACAATAAGTAGGCAGCCTAATGTTGTTCTATACTCCATTCAGTCTAATATGAGCACAGTTTACACACGATGAACTTTGTATTTTGAAAACAAGTAAAACATATGTTTACTGTCAGATGGATAGCAGGGATATACATATCTGATATCATTATATTTTGACATTTACGTACATTTTTATACAAGTTGGTAACTCATTCCTCAAGAAAAAGGAATGCACATGTCGTCTAATTGTACTTTTTTGTGCTTCATCCAATTTATTGTAAGTATGACGATAATTTCTTTTTCTTGGAGGAGAAATTGGAACTCCATATAATTCCATTTCTTTAATAATGCAGTACATTGTATTCCTATTAATACCCACTTCCTCTGCTGTTTGATTGACTGCAGCTGTTTTAGACATATTGTTTTTATCCTTAATGTACACATTATAAGCCATTTGCCTTTGTCCAGATCTTATGTGTTTCCCTTTACGATTTTTTGAAGGACCTGGTAAAACTGCTTCCGCCATACTATAGAATATTAGCGATTACGAAAAGAAAGTTAACGAAATTGATAAAATACCTTAACAAATGAATATTTCACTTGCGAGTTCTAAGAAGAACTATTTTTTAAGAATATTAACAACAAATAACTATGTAAAATACGGAAATCGACAAAATCTTTGAACAAAACTGTCAGTAAACAAATTTTTGACAGAACGAGCTAAATGCGATTATTTTGCCGGTGTAAATGCACACTCGATTTCAACCAATCACAAACGTTTATTTTAAGCCCTATCTTTCCCAATGCTTTATTCTTAGACTGAATGGAGTATAGTCAAATACATTACTACTGTCAAATTTTGACACTTTGTAATCTACCTATTTCTTCGACTTGCTTATTTTTCATGTTTATTTGTATAGTTTTAATCAGTTTTCGGGTTTTCGTGTTCACTAGTTGTTCTGTTTGTTTATTATGAATTTTACGTTCAACGAATATGCCGATATGTACATGATATACGGTTTCTGTCGTGGAAATGCTAGCATGGCAGGGCAGGAATATCGAGTGCGTTTTCCAAATCGGATGCATCCAAGTAAAAATGTATTTCGAAGGCTGGACCAACGACTTCGTGAAACAGGTTCGTTTATTCCAAGAAATGCGAATGCAGGTCGACCAAGGCAAAGGCGTACCGTGCAACTATAAGAGCAAGTTCTAGCCACAATACAGGAAGATCCCTCTGCGAGTACCCGTCAATTAGCTTCTACACTAAATATTCCCAGTAATAAGACTGTTCATTTGGTTCTACGAGAAAACTTGCTTCATCCATACCATGTTTCTAAAGTTCAGTCTCTTTACGGAAATGAACTTATTTCGAATCAATTATTGCAATACAATCTTAAATAGAATTCAGGAAGAAGGTGACTTTTTAAGACGTATTCTTTGGAGTGATGAGTGCATGTTTACCAGAGATGGTATGTTTAATACTCATAATTTTCATCATTGGGCAGATGAAAATCCACATGAATTTCGCAAATACGGTCACAAAAGAAGGTTTTCTGTTAACGTTTGGCTGGGTATAATAAACCACAGGGTAGTTGGACCAATTTACTTACCAAATCGCCTAGATGCCGGTGAATATTTAAATGTTTTAGAACTAGTTATTGATGAGATACCGCTGAACGTACGCCTTAATATGATTTACATGCATGATGGAGCTCCTGCGCACTTTGCTCGTAATATAAGAGACTGGTTGACTGAACACTTTCCAGACAGATGGATTGGTCGTGGCGGTCCCCTTTTGTGGCCTGCGAGATCCCCCGATCTCAATCCATTAGATTTTTTTGTTTGGGGTTTCATTAAAGGTAAAGTTTACGCTACACCTCCACAGGACGCTGACGAAGTTAGAGCCCGAATTGAAGCCGCAGTATTAGAAATCACACCAGAAAGACTTGAGCGAATAGTACAAACGATACCACAAAGATTGCAGCTATGTCTACAAACTGATGGATTTCAATTCGAACAATTATGTAGGTAATAATTACATTGATTTCTATCAAGAAGATGTACAAAAATTAGTCAATATTACCTATCAAAAAATTTTTAAACTTTGTAATATTTTCGTAGTAAATATGTAATCTAAGAAACCAATTTTATTTCGTTTGTTTCTTTTTTAAATTTAAAATGTAAGGTTCACATGACGACGTGTAAAAATGTTCCGAAGATTATAACTAGCACATGCGTGTTCAATGTTGCCAAATGTATGTTTCTTTCAAATTCATTCTGAAGACAAAGGAAGCCTGATACATCGTTTTAGGATTAGGACTTTTAACTCAAAATTTGACCAAGAATGTCGCCACGTGTAGTGGGTCCGCCAATTTATACACACCTTGTATACAAATAACGAGAAAATAAGAATAATCAGAATAAAACCATTGCATGTTATGATAAAAATTAAACTCTGATACAATAATTATACTAAAAATAATAATAATAATAATAATAATAATAATAATAATAAAACATCCTATGGAACACAATTGTTTAGCTCTATTTATTATAATAATAATGCAATCAACAAATAAAATTTTAATTAAATGTTATGACTTATACCAGATAAAAAATATATAATAAATCCCAATGGTAGTGATCATATACGCATTAGAACATGGACTCTGTTTTGATATTAATACTGCCCATATGCCTTTTCTCGCTTCTAAACAGTATTTCCAAAACAAATTCACGTCAATTGGTCAATCGGGGTTCCATTCTATGTGTCAATTAATTATATGACTCATTGAATCAACCCCCGACGTACACAATACCGCGTCCAGAAGCTAATGATTATGAATTTAAAATACTACGAGTTAATTAATTACTTGACTCGTTGTACACATCCCTGACTCAACTTCCGTAACACGTCAGACCTCAATGCACAAGCACATAAGAAATATATAAACTTTTGTATATATTCATTAATTTAAACAGAAAATTTTACCAACCTCGTTTATTTCCAACATAAATTACTACATCTAAATAGTTTAACTCTTTATACAAAAATAAAAAAAAACACAAACTACCTCAGTTCTTCATAAAGTTCGTTAAACTCTTACATATCATAAACCAACTAAACAACTGTTTCACAAAAAAAAAATAGGTTCTACAAAGAAAATAAGTATAAATAAAAATTGTAATTCTGACTTTTCTACATATATTCAAACATAGCTTGTCTGTATTTAAATACAAAAATAGAATAAATCTTTTATCCTACATAAAACAAAAACTATTACAAATTCCAAAATGTTTTACTGTAATACGTAGTGTTTGACCATCATGTTTAAAAATAATAACATTCTGGTTCCTCAGTGTTATTTTCCTCACTTCTAATCGCATATGAAATACATTTATTTGATCTGAGAATTATTAAATAAAATTCAAATAAATGTGTCAAGACATTTACAATACTATAAGTTTAATGTTGTTGAAAAATGTTCAAAGTCCCCTTTTTAATATTTCTTAAAAATTTGTACAAGTTCCTACTTATGACAATTTTTCTAAGTCCCTTTTAATAATACCCTAAAAAATTTTACAAGTTCAAATTTATTAATACAGACACCTAATGTTTATTTAGTATTTAGAGCGGTTTTCACCTGCCGTCAGTCTGATCTTAATCATTGTGTACGGCCCTTTTATTAACATTATTTTGATAAAAAACTCGGTCATGCTCTGAACCGACCATCATTTCCACTTGGTTTTTATTTCTTTTCAATCTGTATCATTTTTTGCATGTTTGTATATTCATTGTTAAGAATGATTGTTTGCATTAAATTTTTTAGTGTTAATTTGTACGGATGTCACTTTGAATACACAACTTAGTATAACTCAAGCGGACATACTAATTCATTATTCATTACCTGAAGAGCACTGGACAGTATTTTCAAAGCGATTCAAAAGCCTGCTGGATAATTATGAGTGTCCATTTAATACAAAGGTAATTTTACAGACAATTGACAGCTAAATATATTCTAACCTACGAGGAAAGAATAGAACAGGAGAGATAATAAAGTGGTGGGAAAATAGGTATTATTTAGATGGAAGTTACCACTTTAAGGCAGGTCAGTTATTGGTCAAATTGACTTCTTTAGTTCTTTTATAACGGTGAATTGTGTGCCTTGTGGCCGTTCTAAAACCACAAAAAAGAAGAATCTCACTTTTTCTCTTCATGGGTAAAGATAATTTCAAATTGGCATTCAACATAGGCAATAATAATTTAAAAAGTATGTATTTTGAATAACTTGTCATATATCTGACCTGTTTGATTGTGTGTTCAGTGGCGTAACATACATATTCTAGGCATTGTTTTTTAATTTTTTTTTAATACAGTTAGAATAAATGTTATTATATTAAAAAGAATAGAAGGATTGAAAAAATAATGCACTCACAATATTTCTTTAATTATTATTGTACTAAGAACCTATTTTGAATGATTATCGAGAACATACGAAGTGTACATATACCCTATACAACATATTTATGCACGCCTATGCATTGCGGCGGCCATATTGAGTTACCACTTTGGCCAAATATTATTTTTAACGAGACTCCTGTTCTATTCTTTCCTCGTAGATTCTAACAAACTAAAAAGATTTTACAATAGATTCCGGTGGAATTTATATGTAGATATTGTTTGACTCAGTTGTGTATATGTTAGGTACTGTGAATTTCGCAGGGTTCTCTTGTAAACCCTTTTTTGTTTGTTTTTGTTTTACGTATTCGATACATTTGTGAACTGGTTATAGTATATACTTATTTTTACTATTGTACATTTAGTTCCAGCCAGAGAGGTCTTGTGAAGTCCATGTATTTGTAAACGACAATTGTTCGAGACAGTATCCAAGATTGTGCGAATTTTTGACAAGAATGGGAACAAGATTGCCAGAAGTATTTGTGAATTTATCAAAGGTAATATTTTTTTAGTAATATTTTTCATAACACGAAAAAATGCATATTAAAATTATTAAAACTGAATATTTATCTTGGTGTATGGGCAATATATAATGACAATTTGACAGTAAGGTGTCATTTAAAAAGTTTCAATGACTAACAAGTTGTAATGCAAAAAAATAAATGAATGTATAAAAGTGAAATTGTGAACAATTAACCATAGAACCATCGCTGTTATCTATATAGTATCACTAAACGGTCTTGATTTATCAAGGACGTGCATTCAGTAACACCACACAAATAATATCGACAAAAATTGCATAACTAAAACAATAGATATTGTAAAAATAGGAGTAGGTCTGTCGCGTATTGAATGCACGTCTTTAATAAATCAAGACCGTGGCTGGCCATAGCTATAGTTTTTTTTAATGGAAAGCCATGTATATTATTACATTTATTCCCCGTATAATTCTTAATTGAAAAATGATAAGATAGTATAGGCCTAAAATTTAAGGATTTCGACTTCTGCCTATTTTTTTGAAAAATTCAATGTCATAAAATTATATTTCTTGAAAACGAGGTATTAGATAAACACAATTTTTGGTAACGTTGTTCATAATAAAAGCCTATCCAAACATATTTTATTTTTTTGCAATTACTAATTGAATTTGCAGAAAACTGTATTAAAGTTACATGACACATTTTTGTCTAATAGTATTTTTTCAAATGGAATATATTGGTTCATTTTTGAATTGCTTACTAAATTTCGCACCAAAAACATATAAGATATTATCATTTTAAGTGGCCATTACTGAGCTATTGTCGTTTTCTGATATAATTTTGCCAACTTTATGTCTTATTTTAATACGGTATAGTGAACCATGATATTTGCCGCGAAATTGACAATTGAATGGATATCATTAGCGGAACATCTACTAAATTGCTTGACAGAAATTACTCATAAGGTTCTCCGTTAGTACTATCTTCAAAGGAATGCGGGTCTATCATCAAATCACCGAGAATGCGTCTCCATACATTTAAGGTAGGCGTCCACATCTTCGTATCGTAAGTATCGGACGCATCGCATCGAACGGATTATTTTTCTACAATGCGTCCACAGTATCAGCAGCGATCGGATTTGCCGACGCAACTACCAACAATCGGATTGCCGACGCCACTTTCATTCGGATTTTGGTAGTGAGAGATAGCGTAGTGTTCGGTGGAATGTACAAGATAATGGAGGAAAACGATGCTGAGCGAGCGAGCAGACGGACTCCGCGCCGGAGTCCGTCCACTGATCGGCATTCCGTATGACGTCATCGGCACGCATCGTAAAAGTTGCCCCTCGGAGCATCGGCATCGGCATTGCCGACGGGTAGATTTTGTGCGATCCGTACGATGCGGATCGGAGGACGCACTTGTATGACTTTCTATACTAAGAATACTACGATCCGTTCGATGCGATGCGTCCGATACTTACGATACGAAGATGTGGACGCCTACCTTTATGCTCCACCTACGCTGATGATCTATTTATTTGTGAAGTAAGTGTTAGGTTTTCATTTGAATAGTAATGGAAATTTATTTTGCTAGCTCTACCGTTACTATGGAAACCAGCTTCATCCGCAAATAACACACCATCAGAGAGAATTGCGCGGGCATTCATTTTAACTATTTCCCATTGACGGAAAACTCATCTAGCTTTAAAATGATGAGTGCGTAACTCAGTATTTAAACGTATTCATTACGGACGGTACTTATGTCATTTTAAGGTTCTTGCAACGATGTTTTGGCTAATATCCATCAAACGACTTCTTTCATGGTTACTGACCTGTGGATTTTCTGTTGCCATAAGAAGTCTTAAATTGATTTTCATAATGTATTTAGGTTTCCTTGGTTTTGAATTAGCAATACTACCAGTAGTAATGAAAGTGTCCATAACTCTTCTAAAAGCATCTGTTCTGGGCATCTTCTGTCAGGGTAACGCTGCTGGTAAACTCTTTGGGCTAATAAATAATTTCTTGGACATTCCTTCAGTAGAAAAATTCCGTATTACGGCAGTGTTCCCAGATTGTAGAAACTCCGATTTCAAAGAGGCGCGTCCTGTATTTCTCCGATTGTTTACACCGACGTATGTTTTCGACCGTCGTGGTAATCGCAAGTGGTGCGAATGAGATGGAATATTATGTTAAGTTGCAGCCGTTAGGCCCTCTGATTTATGAGTGTACCGCGCGTTTGATTTGTTGAATCGACACTAGACATGTGTCACTCAAATCCACGTGGACTTGTAACCATAAAAATGATAGGACAGAATATAATACAGGCTATTTCAGGTACCAGATAAAATTATTATTCTTCACTCAAAATATTGCAAGAAGTATTTCTTGTCCTTGTAGTATGTAAATTATTATATAAAAAATTAACAAAAAAATGTATATAAATTCCCAAAATTACGTCTGTAATAGTTATTTATTTAGGTAATATAACAAGCACAAATATTTCTTGTCTGTAGTATGTAAATTATTATATAAAAAATTAACAAAAAGAATGAGGTGTGGCCACCACACTACTTATACATATGAGTTTTTCAAATTATACAATTTAAGAATTTTTTATACAAAAATTATTCAAAATTCTATTCTTAGTACTTCTATTCTCTTAATAATCTCTATAGAATGCATAATATATATTTGCAAAGAATCCCTATTGGATAAGAGTGTTACTTTCGGTACGAATTTTGAATTTTTTTTTATACAAAAGGTATTGAAAATTAAGTTTATTTATTTATTTATTTATATATTTTTTTTATTTTAAATCCTTTTATATCCGTAAGGTACCTGTCTAAAAAGCATGATTTGTGAAATATTGGTAAAAAACTGATTTTCGAAAGAGTAAAAGACCTACTTCCGGTAGGAGTTTAAAAAAACGTTTTTAATCAAATTTAATTTTGAGTATATTTTAATTCTCGACATTACATATTTATCTACCCGATAATTTCTTATATATAGTATAAGGAAGTATTGTGATAATTTGAAGTATGTATATGTGAAATTTTTGACCTCGAGATTTTTGCAGATGTCCATGTTTTGAAGTCCTCTGATACCGAAAAAGTGGTAGTTTACTTCAGCGAAAAAATCGAATTTTGCCAATATTTCGCCAACTACTAAGTTTAAACAAATTTATAAAGGATTCATATGTACTCAATATTAAATTTGAGAAGAATTTTATTATGTAGGTTTTTTGAAATTCCTGCCGTCTTCTACTATTATCGAAAATCAGTTTTTTGCCAATATTTCGCAAGCCATGCTGTTTAGACAGGTACGCTACGAGTACAAAAGGATTTAGAATTTAATTTTCAATACCTTTTGTATAAAAATAAATTTAAAATTCGGACCTGACTTTTACCGGACTTTTACTCTTATCGAATAGCGATTTTTTGCAAATATGTCGTAAATTATATATATTTATCAAGAGTACAAACGTATTTAGAGCTGGATTTGGAATATTTTTTGTATAAATGAAATTTCAAAATTCGGACCGGAACTACCACTTTTACTCTTAGCGAGTAGCACTTTCTTTCGAATATCTCGCAAAGTATGTATTCTGTAGAGATTTATTATAATAGGATTTTGAATAATTTATATATAAAAAAATTCTTAAAATCCGGCTTATTTTTCTAAGATAAAACTATTTACAACAATTTAAAACAATTTCGTATAATTTGAAACGCTAATACGTATAGGAAGTCGTGTGGTGGCCACACCTCATTTTTTGTTTCGTCGAAGCTCTCATCGGTAGGACTTTGATATTCAAAATGTAATAATTCATAACATTTAGATGTAGAGGGAATTTCCATTAGATCTTGCCTTATATCTTGTAATTTTCTTTTGTGAATTTTTAATCCTGGACGTCAAAGTAATTTCTTTTAGTACTTTAAAAATAAAAGAGTGTCAGCTACATTTAAATCTATTGCTGATCAACAAAACGTAACGAATATGTTTATAAAAGAATTGCTGCTTTTGAGAATGCAAATCAGTCGATAACATTCTGAATAAAACTTTAAATTCATTAAAATTTATAACTACCGTTTCATTCTCAGTCGAATACTTTCTCGTTTATAAGATCTTCCTTGTTTATCGCACAATGTCTATTTTCTTTCTCACTCACTCACAAAATCTGCTCTCTAAACACCCAATGAATGGAGATCGTAAAACCCTTATCTTTATGCCTCTGTTAGGGTACTCAGAACCGATAAATCTCGTCTGGCGAACTCCGCCTGCTAGCCGAAACCGTACCATGTTTCACTTTAACATTTCTCCAACAATTAGTCTTGCAGAATGTATTCTATTTTCCAAATCATAAGTTTAAGGGGGAGTGCTCACTACCTCAATCAGTTTCTTCCAAATCCTGATTTTTTTTTTTGAAATATTTAGACAATTATTTTTTTGAATTATCTAAAAAAGTAAAAGAAATATCATAGCATAGTCTTTTTTTTCGAAAATATATGTAGAAAAAAAATAAAAATGAAATTAGAAAAATATCCGAAAATTAACGATACCACAATAATTTAAAAAATATTTTGATCATGTCCTTGAAATAGTTGAAAAAATATTTTCTTAATTAAACTTGTGATTTGGAAAATAGAATACATTCTGCAAGACTAATTGTTGGAGAAATGTTAAAGTGAAACATGGTACGGTTTCGGCTAGCAGGAGGAGTTTGGCCAGACGAGATTTATTGGTTCCGAGTATGTACTCTAACAGAAGCATAAAGATAAGGGTTTTACGATATCCATTCATTCGGTGTTTAGACCAGATTTAAAATTTCGAATTGTGTCGAGCTTTACTTTATGTAAATCCATGATATCCAATAATTAATTAAATTATAATAAAACAACAATATGAAGTTTTGAGATTTACACTAATTTATTAAAAGACACACAATAGCTTTTTCAAGTGATAACTATAAACTAATATTACATACAAACTTCTACCTTTATATCAAGTGTTACCCCTATACTGGATTACTGAGAAATATTACCGTAATTGCTATTTGTGATCTTTAATAATACCTAATTATTTATATATGTAAAATATATTTTACAGACGTAATTTTGTGAATTTATATAGGTACATTTTTTTGTTATTTCTTTAAATAATAATTTACATACTAAGGACAAGAAATACTTGTGTTTTGCATTGAAACTAAGCTGTGTTATATGTTTGTTATATTACCTAAATAAATATATATTGCAAACGTAATTTTGTGAATTTATATGAATTTTTTGATAATCTTTTATATAATAGTTTACCTACTAACGACAAGAAATACCTACCTCTTGCAATATTTTGGGTGAAGAATAATAATTTTATCTGGTACCTGAAATAGCCTGTATTGTATTGTGTCCCAATATTTTTATGGTTATACAACAGTCCACGTGGATTTGAGTGACACATGTCTAGTATCGATTCAACAAATCAAACGCACGGTACACTCATAAATCAGAGTGCTTATGGGACTGCAACTTAACATAAATATTCCATATCTTTTGCACCACTTGCGATTAGCACGACTAGACTGTCTAAAACGTACGTCGGTGTATTCAACAATCGGAGAAATACAGGACGCGCCCCTTTGAAATCGGAGTTTCTACGATCTGGGAACACAGCCTTAATTAAGAAAATGTTTTTTCAACCCTTTCAAGGACGTGGTCAGAATATTTTTTAAATTATTGTCGTATCGTTAATTTTCGGATATTTGTCCAATTTCAATTTTAATTTTTTTTCTACATATATTTTCGGAAAAAGGACTATGCTATGATGTTTCTTTTATTTTTGAAAGTAATTCCAGAAAATAATTATCTTAACTATTTCAAAAAATAAAGTCAGGATTTGGAAGAAACTGATTGAGGTAGTGAGCACTCTCCCTTAAAACAAACATCCAAAAATCATACTTCTAAGCTCACTTTTAGTAGAATTTATTATAAAATCATGTTTGTCAACTGAGAAGCAACTTATTAAATGTTATCCATTCAATTGTCATTTTCGCGGCAAATATGGCTCACTATACCGTATTAGAATAAAAGACATAAAGTTGACAAAACTATATCAAAAAACTACAATAGCTCAGTAATGGTCACTTTTAACATAATAACGTCTCACATGTCTTCCCCGCGGATTTGACACACCCTGTATATCTATTTGAGAAAATACATATTTGGTTGGTTTTGGGCTACACACATATGAAAGAGGATTATAAAGAGCCAAGGCAACAACGTATTGCCAAAATATAATTCAATATAAACAAAATCAGATCATAATATATGTGTTACCGTGAAAGACCGAAAGTAGTGAATGTCAACATCCGCCGGTGGATGTCGACAAATACCAAATGCCTTGGTGAAAGTCCGAACATTTCTTAATTGTATTATAGATTCGGACTTTTACCGGTATATGTCGACAAACACAAATGAGGTCCGGTGAATGTCGGAAACGGCAGGTCGCAACAAGTTTTTAGACGGTTCCAGCATCTTGTTTCAGTTAGCTTTGCCTTCGTCAGTCTAACGCAACGTTTGACAGCCTGCGGGCACGCTCCCTAACCTAATTTAATTTTCTTATTAGAAATTATAATTTGTATTCAATGGCTACTACAGTGAATCGTGATAAGTTTTTTGAAAAGTTACATGCCTTAATTGGAAGTAAACGAGAAGACAATTGTTTTTATTTTTCACAAGAAAAGTACTCTAAAATCGTTTCTGAAGTAATTTCTGCTAAAAGTAAGTGTAGTACACCTTTGGACTACAGACGTTTAAAACGTTTTGACATTTTAAAAGTTAGTGATGAAGAAAAGTTAATTGTGCCATTAAAACCAGGAGAAACGAATATCCAGTATTATGTTACTAATGATGAGTTGTTTACAATACTTTCTGAAACTCACATAAGAACAGGCCATGGAGGAAGAACACGAATGCTTAAAGAATTGCAAGTTAGATACAAAAATATTACTTATGAAGTTGTAATGTTGTATTTAAATTTGTGTAAACAATGTCAAATGAAACACAGTGCGCCTAAAAAAGGTATTGTTGTGAAACCAATGGTCAGTTCCGAATTGAACTCTAGATGTCAAGTCGACTTGATAGACTTGCAATCACACAGGGATGGCGATTACAAGTTTATATTGGTATATCAAGATCATTTAACCAAATTTGTCCAGTTACGACCTTTAAAAAGCAAGAGAGCGGAAGAAGTAGCTTATCACCTTCTCCAAATTTTTTTAACATTTGGTGCTCCCGCTATATTGCATTCGGATAATGGTAGAGAGTTCAGTAATCGAGTCATATCTGAACTATGCGCTATGTGGAAAGATGTTAAAATAGTGCACGGAAAGCCTCGTCACAGTCAAACACAAGGCTCAGTTGAAAGAGCCAATCAGGACATACAAAATATGTTAACTGCATGGATGCAAGACAATGATTCAAACAAGTGGTCAGAAGGTTTGCCGTTTGTCCAATTCGCCAAAAACACAACTTATCACGAAGGAATACGCCAGAGTCCTTATGAAGCCCTGTTTGGCGTTAAACCAAAAAGGGGTATAACATCGTCATCACTCCCCCGCGGGCAAATTGCAAACATTGAGACCGAAGAACAGCTAGAAGCTTATGTTGAAGAAAATTTGGGTAGTGACCATATTGAAAGAGGCATGGATAATGAAAATACCATTGGAGCTGATCCGCAACCTGGCACGTCTTCATCTCAAGCACTGACTGATTCGCAACCTAACACGTCTTCATCTCAAGCACTGACTGACTCGCAACCTAACACGTCTTCATCTCAAGCACTGACTGACCCGCAACCTAACACGTCTTCATCTCAAGCACTGACTGATCCGCCACCTAGCACATCTTCATCTCAAGTACTGACTGAACAACACGAGCTAATTTCTTCAAAAAGAGTAGCTGCAAAAGAGAGTCTTCTACTTCAAGCAACAAAAATGTTGCGAACCTCAAAAAAAAAGTTTCCTCCTGCCCAAATTGGTGATACCGTAAGAATTCAAGTCCCTGATGTCGACCGTGGTCGTACAGACCCTCGAAATGTGTTAGCGGTTGTTGTTGGAATAGAGGATTCAGCCTTTTATAGACTAGCTAACAAAAATGGTACCTTGAAGCAGCTTTTCACCCGTAATCAGTTCGTAATTTGTAAAGAAAAGTTAGTTTCCATGGACGAAGTTTCAACAAAAGAAATGTCGCTAAGAGAAGCAGCTTCTGCTAATTCAAAAAGTGGAGGGCAAGGCTACACACGTTGTAACTGCAAAAGAAAGTGTTCCACGACTAAATGCAGCTGTAAAAGCAAGGAACTTTTGTGCAATTCGAAGTGTCATGGTAGTTTATGTTGTTGCAATAAATAAGATATTGTTATTATTTTTTATATTTCATTTTATATTTTTATGTTCTACTGTTTGTTTTGAGTTCAACAAAGTCTTTTTCCCATATTATTTTAATAAATAAAGACCTATGGGGGTTTTTTTTATTTAAAAAAAAAATGTTTTTAACATACACCATGAGTGCATGCTGAATGTCGACAATCGCCGGTGTAAGTTAGAAATAATGAAATTTCACCAATATTTCGGACATACGTCAAGCAACGTTGAGAATGTTGACATTCACCGGTGAATCTCGACATTCACCAGATTTCGGTCTTTCACAGTAACATGTGTACTACATGTGAAAAAGTAAAAAAGATTAAATATACTTCAGCACTACTGTACTATTACTTTAATGCATAATTAGACAGACCAATCTTTAACTGTACTTACGTTTATTATGATTGTATAAAATATTATCTATTTTGTAATAAATCTTGTTTTGTGTGATCATAATTAAACATTGTATTTAGTGCATAATCAAACGCTTCTTACATAATTATAACAATATTCTTAGTTGAAAGTTGTTGATTTGTACATACACAATATAAAATTCACACTGGTAAAGATTGATTGGATGCCTAATACAATCTGCCATTTTGAGTCACCTATATTTACATATTACTGTTTGTGTTTTTAGAGCATAAAAGAAAATGAAGAACAAACTAAAATACAAAATAACATTCCACTTTGTAAAGTATTAAAACTACTAGGTCACTGCAATATATTCAGGTGTAGAAAACGTCACAAACTTTGTAAAAAATTGGATTTACTAGACTGGGTGCCCGCCTCTGGCAGAGTAAAATTCAAATTACTCAGCGTACAAGACGCGACCGTTTTCGGAGGTCGCCTGTTGGAGCACATGGACACACAGAGAAATGTGCGAAAAATTACTGATTGTACGCACTTTTTGGCAAACGGTTTGAAGAATGACGTAAATAAAGCTTTCCCGATTAAAATTTCTGCTGGTAAATTATACGCTTGGTATGACAAAAATGAGGATACATATCATAGATGTAAGGTGTTGAAGATCCTGCATGAACATAGGATCACGAAAAGAGCTGCTGAAGTCACTATTAGATTAATCGATGCTGGTAGAGACAAGAGAGTCTTAACGGGAAATTTGTTTAATTTACCTAATCAGTATAGGGACGTGCCACCTCAAAGTGAGTATTTTTGCATGTGTGTTTATATGTTAGTTGAATATGCAAATAATTAAAAAAATCAAGTGTTAATGGTACCTCTTGTTTGTGTGTATTTATATATTTTACATTTTTAAGAGGAGAATTTCGACTGATATTTTGTCAGTTATCAACCATTTTTATTTGTTAGAATGTTTATTCTAAAAAAAAAACTCCTAGTGTAGTCGGTTTTGCGGCTTTAGCCTTCCGAATACCATTCGGATATGCTATTCACTGCATCACTTGGAGATTGTGAAAACAATCATGGAAATCTACATATCAAGTGTATAAATTAATATATGTAATCACTAGGCGTCGGAAGTCATGTTTACACAACGTCAATTCTAGGAAGGCATCAAGGACATCATAAACCGTGATTTGATAGTTTCATAAGCAAATCTAAATATAGAGAAGACGCGTTACATTCAATTGTCATTAGTTTAAAAGTTTAAATAGAAAATGTATAAATTGATCGTAATATACGCATGACAAATAAACACATAATTTCCGTTTCAATATTAAATTACTCTCTTGCATATTTTTAATAGACTAATAAATCCGTGTTGGCAGAATGACAGATAAGTCATATCTATCAAAAAGGCGTGTGTTGTGTATATTTTTCCTGTCAAATTTTCGTGTTTCATTTTGCTTTGATATAAATTGTATAAAAACATTTTCAACAGTAACAACATAAACTTGGGCAAAAACTATACGACATACTGAGGTCGATATAAAGAAATGGTGGTATCAAGAGGTTGGATTTGGTAGAAATGATACAGAATTGATAATACATAAATTTAAGTGAAAATTCTGATAGTGATTAATGTGACTGGGAGGATTAAAAAAACGTATTGTTGCTTATAAGCATGAAATTTTATCACCGAAGTAATGCTGTAAATTTTGACATTGTACTACTTAATGTTCGTTTAAATAAATGCAAATATATAACATTAATAAATTATTTTCTTTAACATTTTGATTTGTACTATTAACTTTTTGCAAACTTTTCTATAATCATCTGTTAAATTTAATGTCAATAAATAAGTGAATAAAAAAGAAAATAATTGTATTGTGAATATTTTTTTTGATTATATTGTTGCATTTTCGGGTTCTAAATAAACAACTCGTGCAAATGTTTTAAAACTGTCTGTATATTTACACACTTAGATCTAATCACAATATAAAAATATAAAATAAACGTAACGCACTTAAAACTACTACGAATAAATTAACACACGTATTTATTTATATCACTACTATTTATATCAGTAATATTTATGTATTTTGTGAACTATAATAAAACTGCACTACTCACATTATTTATGTTATTTTAACTGTTCAGTAAATACCGCGCGCGACTACTATTCAATAAATTCCATTGAAGGAATCCGGCCGCTTTTTATATCGGCATATAAGATTCTGGAAATATACGCGAAAATTCTCTCTTTCTCTCGATGTTTGTAGAACATACGACATACTTTCTGTGGCTTACACATATATACGTGGATGATTTATGACTTATTTACGGTGCGTCGCGCCAATGTTTACTCTTCTATTTTTTTGTGGACTTGTTTTCGTTACAATATCAAATGTCACTGAAAGAAATGAAAATAGATCTGGCAACATAAACAAGACGAGTCGTCATGGATCTAGTATGACGTACAATTGAATGTAACGCGTTTCCTCTATATGTACGTATAGAAAAGGAAGTACTTTCCAAGTAACAGTACATACAACTTCTCCAGAAACAATATTGCAGGGTTTATAAAACATATCGCACATACTGACTGTTCACTGTTCACGTTGAGAGTTCAAATGGAAGTAAATTACCAAATTAGCTCCTGAGCATATGGAACATATGCTCTGGAGCTACTGGATTGGAATGAATTTTCTAAATAACAATCCTCGAAATCATACATAGGTTTTTCCGAACCGTGGATAAATGTCTCTGTATTAAAGAACTTTATGTACTTTAAGTATGCCTCTATTACGACGGTAGATGTTGAATGGTGGTTTTCAACTATAAATCTATATAAGGTGATAGATATGATACATGTCTATTTATAGCCCTACAACGCCGCCTACATTCGCCGCGATAGATACTAAGGAGAGGGTTTTACCGATTCCGGAACTTCCTCATTGACCTTGATCATGTGCGTAGCATAGATCAAGGTTATTGAGGGGGTTCCAAAATCGGGTAAAGCCCAACAGGTCACGACTAGGTTAAGGTTAAGTTTATTTTCCAGTCAAGTCAATCTACATATGAGATTGTAGCAAGGATAGGCGTTTTCAAGATTAAGATTAATAAAGAGATCTAGAAATAGAAGAAGTTGAAATGATATTGAGTGCGTGATTTGAAATTGTTTCAGTAAATAGTTTTATTTCAAGCATGAATGAAAATGAAGAACTCTCAAGTGAAGTGCTGTTAGAAGTACAAGGGAAATTTAATAGTTTAAAAAATGTTGGAGAAATATTTTCGAATAGAATAGAAATTAATTCTAATGGGAAAGTATGCAAAGCTAAATTTAAGTGTGCTTTAATAAGTGATAATATTGCGCAATAGTTTTGTGAGACATATAAATATAACTTGTATGTATTTATGTGATGAATACGAATATTACAAGTAGGGAGAGGACACGAAAGGTTGATGACTCATCGCCCATGGGCGCACTATTGAAATGTTGTATTTTTAAAGAGGTTTTAATTTTATTTATATATTGGATAACAAGTGGCTGGTGATGTATAAAATACAAAATATGTACCTTATTATTTGTTCATTTTGTAGTTCAAGTCGAGTATTTACTAGCAATACTTTTTCAAACTTCTCTTCTGTAAGATTGTTTCACTTTGAATGAAGTATATCCTTGTAGATAGAAAACGTCCTTTCTACATCGCAAGTTGTTATAGGTGCGTACTGGAAATATTCTTTTATTTCAGCGTATTTAGCAGTTAGATTTGTGTCATTGTCCCCATACACAATTGCCGCAATGTTATTAAATCTGGATTTCTATTAGAAACTGCGTCTAACGTTTGCCGAAGGCCACATCCGAAGTCACTTGGAATACTTTTGAAATTATTAATCCATCTTTCAATTTGAGATTTCGATTTTCAAAATATGCGACTAGTTTAGGCAAATTTCCAAATTGTTCTTGAAGGAATAACAACTGATTTTTTAAATTTGGGATTTGTGTTAGTTCCTTGCACTCAGAAATACTTCGAGCATCGTCATTTAAAAATGTAACGAAATTTTGTAAACTATCGAAATTCTCAGCATAAAAACTATTTCTGTGTATGTTTTAGCACGAACGTGCGATATTTTGGCATTCTGTAACGATATTTTACAGACTTTGTAATAAATTTCGGAAATTCGGAAATTTTGTAAACTATAGAAATTTTCTGCATAAAAAGTAGTAGCTTTCAACCATGTTCCCCTCTAGTTATTACTGGCGAGGGAGGCAGTGACAAAGATGGAAGTTTTTCCCTGTAAAGAGCTACTCTCGATGGTGCTTTTCTGAAAACTTTTTTATAAGCGGATACAAGTCTATCAATTTCCGGATACCTGTCTCTGATATATTCACAATTCTGTGGAGAGCATGTGCTACACAATTAATATGCAGCATATAGGAATATGTTTCCTTTAATAGTCTGCATGTTTTTAACATATATGCGGCACTGTCACTAACAAATAAAAGTATTTTTTCCCTATACCTGTCGTCCGAATGAAGCATTTTGTGCAAATTCTCGTCAATGGTTTTAGCAACTGTTTCCGCATCAACTGTATTTATAACTTTAGATGCTATTACATATGCGTTACATGGAATAGTTGGATTTAGTACACCAGCTACAACATTTACGACACAGCATCCTAATATATCGAAAGTTTCGTCGGCACTTATCCATAGGTACTGATTTGAAAGATGTCTTCTAATGCATTCTACTGTTTTCGTGAAACACTTAGAAACACAATATTTGAGTAACGTGGATTCATCAGGAACATTTCGACCAGCATATTTTTGAAGAAATGTTTTGAAAGTGGGATTGTCAAGTTTCTTTAATGGGATATTAGGTGCCATTAAAGCTTCACAGAGTTCTTCGTTAAAATTGTCAGTTTTCAACGGGTCCAATTTCTGTGTATGTTATTGAATCTTAACAAAATCCAAACATCGAGATAATTGGGAGAAATATATTCAATGAAACGGTATTAAACAGTAACTATCACAAAAATTTTGAAGTACGTAATTAACAGTCAAAACAAAGAAAAAACGAAACTGACGTAAGTATGAATAGGTATATACCGATAGGTCCAGCTCGGAACGGGCCATAGTCAGCAATGAGTGGCAACACCGAAACCCCCACCGAAACCCCTCTACCCGCAGCAGCTTCAATTGCAGCACATTGCAGTTAAGAATTTAGTAAGACTTAAACCGCGCAGGGATACAGTCGTTTGCATATTCGTTCTGTATACGTAATTTGCCCATTTGTTTCAGACATAATAAGGTCCAATTTATTATTATTGTATTCTTAGCTGCTACGGAAAAGTAATTTTAAGTAATAAAAAAACAATAACGTTTTCTAAAAGATAAAAGTAAAAAAATCAATAATTCTGCAAAATAAATTCAAATTTTAAGAAAGTCACTCAAAATAGGAGCACGCGGAGTGGTATCGTACACACGTTGCCACATAGCATTACGTTCCATACGTATATTGTTGCCTATGTATGGCCCGTCGCGGGCTGGACCTATCGGTATAGTCGGATTCAAGAAAGATGATCACTGCGCCATTTTTTAATATCGTATGATTCAAATCAATACTTCGCCATCATGATAAGTACTGTAAACTTTAAAATGAACATGGTAATTATAATGACGACAATCTACGTTTTCCGGTTAGATTGATCGATCTAATTTTAGGTTATGTATAATTAGATAACTAAGTTAGATAATCGCCTTTATCGTTTATTAAAAATAAGTAATATAAACTCAATAGTCTTTTAATGTACTAAATTTAACATATGCTAAAATACAAATGATAATAGAACTTTATTGAGAAATAACGTGGGTACAAAACAAGCAATAAATACAATTTCTTTACATCAAATAAATGCGATCGAAATTGTATACATGTTTTACATGAAATGAAATAATATCCTATAAATATAAGAGGTGGATTTTACTGTTTAGGTGTAAAATATATGGAATATCCATTTTCAAAATATGAAGCACAGAGTAAACACTTGTCGAGCTACACTTTTAAAAAATATATAAACAGATTAGATGAATTATATACAGCCGGAACAACTGAAATGGTAGAGCCTGGAAATCTCAGTATTATATAAGGATGTGATAAACTGTAAAACCAAATCAAAGATTTGTTTCCCAAAACAATTAAGTTAAAACTGAATTTTAGTTATAATTTTCTGTTTGGCACATGATTGTTTAAATATAATATATGAATGGACTATTGTCGGATTGAAATGTCTTTTCATTAATATTTTGTTAAACTATTTTATAACTGATTACTGTTCTTTTTCTGTGTAGTTGGAGGTAATTAATAATTATATAGTTTATAGATTCCATGTGAAGACATGCAAAATAAGGACGTAACAATTTAATTCAACACTATTTGGAGAAAATCTACGACTGTTTTTCAGTGATTATTTTAATTTTCTTTTGGATGTTTCTCAAAAATAGAATCTTATAAAATTCTTGTCTTTTTCTTTATATAAGAGTAGTTTTATTTACACTTCTTTTAATTTTTGCCTTACACATTCATAAGAATTTTGAGCAAACATTATCTCTGTAATACTAATAAAAATGTATTTCTTTCTTTTAACAAAGATTGAAATGCATGTTGGTTTGAATGGCACTGGATACAATTAACAGACGTTTCTAAATTTGTTTTTAATTTAAAATAAAATGTGCAGCCATATTTTATTTTTATAAATTTATTATCAAATATTTATATAAACTTATGATACAATAATTCATTAAATAGTAGGAAATACATAAAAAGGGGGGTATAATATATTATTTCAAAAGTTAATTTAATGAGTAAAAAATGTACAATGTCACATGAATAACTAATCACATATTTATAAAGAGCACACTGTAATTTATGCAAAAATGACATTTTCTGTATATATATTTTCTTTAAGTGTATTGCTAACTTTTAATTTGCTTTTGTATCATTACAATATTTCAAGGTATAAATTTCTATAAAAAATGTGTGTCTACCAGTGTATTGTGAAGTATATGGGAAATAATTCAACATTTATTGAACTAGTATGGACGAAGATATAGTAATTCCACTGCTCTTCTCAAGAGTCAATATTTTAATATCAATATAAGAACGTTTATTAACCTAGGCTCAGTTTTAAAATAAAAGTTCATTTAGACTGACAAATAATTGATTACATTTTTTCAACTATTAATACTCAATAGATAATTACATTACTAAATAGACAGTGAATTTATTAAACTTTGTTAATATTATGGTTAGGATAATACAGAAACTACAATATTATCTGCGAACTTCAAATAAATAAGATGTGTTGCATTTAAAAAAAAAATAATTTTGCCAAACTAATTATGATTTACATTTATGTAAGAATAATATCCAAGAAAATAATTCAATATATTCTCTATTTTATGTTAGGCCACACTACATTCGATTCTAATAGCAAAAATAAGGTAACTTTTAGAATCTTCAATCATGTTCAGAATGTAGACCTATTAAACGTATTGTAAAAAACAGATTACATTTTCTATTTAGAAGTATTTTTAGATGTCACTTGTGTCACTGTCTTCACTATCACTGCTGCTTGAAGAATCACTAACATTAATTACAAAGTCATCGATTTCACAATCTATACGGCTTTCTCTGTCATACCAGTCTTGTTTGTATAAGTTTCTCAGTGTGATTGATACAGTTTTTCCAGATTTCTTCTGTACACTGGTCTAGTGATTCTTTCCACATAGCCTTCACTTTATCGTCTCCATATCCATCTCTACCGAATTGTTTATTATAGTATTGTTTGGCATGAGCCCTGTACATTATCGTACTGCCAAGACCGGCTCGGATTTCCCTTGGAGAATATCCAAGTCTCATCGAGAAATATCACTTCTCTCTGAAAAGGAGAAGTTATGTTTTTTAAATAATTTTTCAGGAATAATAATCGCATCTCAGTTATGTTGAATCTTTCCACTAACGCTCGGCGATTATTCTCCTTTTTAAATTTAAAGCCAATATTATGAAGTACACGATTTAAACTGCTTCTACTCAATAAAATATGGTTTTCAGCAATTTCTGCATTTAAAGTTTGTACTGTAACATGCTTTTTTAAAAGTAAGGATATTATTACTTCAATACTCAACATTTTTAAGGTCTTACTCTGTAAATACATCGTGTATAATGTATTTCAGATACTCATTTTAGAGCATTCTGCCAAATTGTCTGTTTTAGCTTTTATATGGGGCCTTTTCTTCCCTGGACTAGATAGAACAGGACTATTTAGTGATCAGGCTTTAATCCGTTTTACTGTAGCTACTCCTACCTTCAATGCATCTGCTACTTACTAAAAGATATTCATTAGAATTTGTAAAATGTTAAATCTCACAATGTTTACCTGTTGTACAGATGTAAGGGATATTAGAGGACCACCATTAACCTTCTCTTGCTCGAAATATTCTAATAAATTTAAAACGAGTCCTTGAGCCTGCGACCGTAATGTTTTACCGCGTCGTGACATTCTGGTTTAATAAAGATTGAAACAACAAACAAATTGTGAAACGAAATCAAACGATCAAACTACTAGAAATGTCAAAGCGTTAATGTCAAAGCCAAAACGCTGAACGGAAGTGTATGAAATAATACAGCGCATGCAATCACTCCGTCTTTGTCTTGCTCAAATAAATTCTATGAAACGTATGTCGTGCTTGCATCGCACTGAAAACACATGCATTCGCTTATGCTATCCTTGTTATACAAGTTGATATTATTTCTTATTTGGATACAAACATAATTATTTGATAGAATCATATATTAGTCAAGCAGGGATCATCTTTCTTGAATAAGACTGTACATATATAACTTTATTTATCATGCGAAATATAAGGTAAATATAATGAATTTTAAAAACCCCTCAGGCTACTACCTACGCCGATGAAGAAACGAATTTTATGAGGAAAAACGACTTTTTTTGCTGTCGTTTTGGGACAATAACAGATGTTGCAGTTTACCATATGAATAGTGATATTCAGTAACTGCGTGTTGTTTACATTATTTCTTTGCTCCGTCGTAATTTAAATCTCGCACGTCCGCTGTCTAATTACAAGTATGATGGGAATGCTCCTGAATTATTTAACCAGTTTTCTGAATAAAATGTTAAGTAAGGAATAACGTGAAACAGATAGAAATTACAGGTGGAGGTAAAAGAAGTGATTCAAGTTCAGAAAGTTAAGGTCAAGTCAAGATTAAGTAAGTGAAATATAATTATGTAGGGAGGAGTTTTTTTTATGAGAAAGGAGGTGGTGATTGTAGGAAATGGTAGACAGTATATATCAAGTTTAATGCCCTTGCTACAACCTTATAGTTACCTGGACTAGACCTTGACTTTGACTTGACCTCGATTTGACTTGACCGTTCTGCCTCAGCCGATTTTCGAACCTCGAATGAGGAGGTTCGAGAATTGGCTGGTATCGTCAACTCAACTACTTTTACATACCGAGATTTGTCTATAAAATTCATTGAATGGTATAATATATCGGTATTCAACCCTTGAAACAAGGTTGCTCGCATGCGTATGCATGCATGGATATGTCTCGCCCTGTCCTCTGTCGGGAATTGCGTGAGACTGCTAGAGCAGCAGTACTATTGTAGTCATTTCGACAGAGTGTGCGTCGAAAGGCCATAGAGCAACGACAGATCATTAAGTTCTGCTTCAAACTGGATAAAACGGCGACGGACACCCATGGAATGTTGGTGCAAGTTTACGGACAGGATGCTGTGAGTCAAAAATGTATGGACGATTGGTTTGTACTGTGGAGAACCAACGTGGTTCATCCTTCACCAGTGCGAAAGCGTACAAACCAATCATATAAATATTTCCTACTCAGAGCATTCTGCCCGTAAACATGCACCAACATTCAAAGGGTGTCTGTCGCCATTTTACCCAGTTTAAAGCAGAACTTAATGTTCTGTCGTTACTTCATAGCCTTTCGACGCACACTCTGTCGAAATGAATGCGATAGCAATGCTGCTCTTGCAGCCTCGCGCAATCCCCGATGGAGGACAGAGTTCCAGACATGTCCATGCATGGCTATGCATGCAAGCGACATTGTTTCAACGTTGAATACCTAATACCGTAGTCGACATATTTTAATTTCTGATACGAAAGTAGAAAGAGGAAAAGAGCGCGACGAAATAAACTAAAGATAAACATAAGCGAGGCTGCCAAGACAGTACACTCGACAAACGTTTCCTATTAAATGTAAGGCGTGAGGGTCCCCCGACACTGCGTTGCTCTCCCACCACTGTTAGCAACATCGCTTCATATTATAAGGTCTTCCGCATGATATAGAAGTATAAACCGAAATTAAAATTTGACGACTACGGTATATTAAATCATTCACCGAACTTTATTGACAAACCTCGTATACATACATATCGTAAGTTGTAAACATCGTCATTGAAGGCAAGTAGGGTGAAGTCAACTGCGTCGCGTTAACGAACCGGAGTTGGAAAAATGCGTGTAATATATACATTAGATCATTACATGTAACAGCTTATTATATATTAACCTGACTTCCGTTCCTAATATCAGTAGATAAGTTGTATCTTACAATATTTTTCATTTTAATGTTTTGTATTATTCTATTATAGGGCTATTCTATTGGATGATAAAAATATTTCATTATTATATTTTGTACCCATGCTGCGCGACTGTAAATAACTTGCTGCTGCCCATAAAGTCAGCCACTAGTATCAAAAACTACTTTGAAAACCCGGGCGGTAGCTATCAAATTCATTTAAATTACTATTTTTAAATAGTTTTATCAGTTATTTTCAGTACGTAAGAAAAATACCTCGTCAGAGATTTTTAAAATATGGCACAAAACTGTTGATATTTCTTTTATGCACTTCTTAATAAATATAATGAAGTTTTCCAAATAGTTTTTTCCCGTTAAAGAACTCCTAGCATTTCATCAGCAGCATTGATAAGAAGAGTAAAGTTACTTTAACAATTTTTTATCAATTTTAGGTGTAGATGTATATCTGGCGAACATACTTCCTCTGGACGAAGACGAACAATGGAGTGCCCGTGCTAAATGCAAGATATTAAAGATATTGAGCGGTATAGATGAGGATAAGGAAAATTCCTATTTCACTGGACGTATTGTTCTACAGATCGGCGATTCTCTGTGGTTAGACGATATACAGTTCTACGAAGATCTGGAATATGCAAGGGAAACGGTGGCTCTATTAACTTTAAAGAAAAAAATGCTCGACTTACAAATGTGCAGCTATAGAGAACAACAATTAAACGATTTGTATAAACATTGCGAAAGTTGTGGTATATATTTACCGAATTATATTGTCGATGCTCCTAAAGCTGTTCGTAAAAGTAATCAAGTTCGGCCGCAATGGGCGTTCTTAGAGGAAGGCTATAATCTTGTACTTTTCGCTGCGGCTGATTCACCTAATAGGTTTTACGTTCGACTACAGAAGTTTAACAAGATGTAAGTATGACAAATTTGAATTTAGGACTCTCGCGTAGCTTACTTTTATAAGCGTTTTTCGTTGCTATATAAAGGCAATTTTGTGGTTCCCACCAATAGATGTGAAATGATTCTTACTCCTCTAATAAGTTTTAGTTGATTTCTATAAGATGCACCAAAGTAATTAAAAAACTACAGTTTTCAGTATGTTCTTTTTTTAATTTTTATTTTTATATTTTATTAATTGAATTAGCAGACGGTTCTTGGTGGAAAATTTTATTAATAACTATTTTAAATAAAAATAAAAATAAAACTCTTGAAAACTTTCCACAATTTTTATTTTAGTCTTTGCGACATATGTTTCGGTATTTTTCATACCATTCTCGAGCCGAAACTAACAAGTCAGTTTGTGTTGTTGGGTGTTTTATATGTCGTTGTATTTATTGCCTCTTTATACATAAGTGTCTATTATGGGTGTGTGTGTGTGTTTGTAAAATCTCTGTGTGTGTGTTCGTTACTTTCTCTTTTCTTTGAATTGATTTTTTAATTTCTAATATTTCTAACAAATTTAATTTCGGTCCTTTGTTTACATTATGCATAAGTTTACAACTATCTATATCGGGAAAATGGAGATTATCTATACAATGTTCGGCAAGGCCTGTATTTCTAATATTATGCAATATTGATCTTTTATGTTCTTTTAATCCTAGTTTTGATCTTTCTGCCACTTTGTCCGATATAGATAGCTTTACAGTCTGTGCAACTAATTTTGTATACACCTGATTTGTCGGTAAGCTTAGTTCTTTCCTTGTTATTGACTAACATAGCACCTAAATTGTTTTTATTTATGTTGACTGTTTTGATACCTATTTTCTTAAATATTCTGTTAATTTTATAATTAATATGTGGAATGTATTGTACAATGTGCCATTTCGTGTTGCCTTTTTCTATTATTTTGGGATAAAAGTGTATTTTGGGGTTTTCTCTTTGTTTGTGTTTAATAATGTCATCTACTATTTTCTCTTTAAATCCATTATTTCTAGCTATGGTTTTAATTATGCGTAATTCTGTGTTGAAATCTTCTTCACTTAGTGGTATGTTAATTAGTCTGTAAGCGAAACTATGTAGAGCTGCTGTTTTTGTGCGCCAAGATTATTTGGAATTAGCTGGTATGATTGTATCGGTGTATGTAGGTTTCCTGTACATACTGAATTTTAACTTTTTGTCGTCTTTTTTGATAGTTAAATCTAGAAAGTTTAGTTTCGTTTCTATTTCTATAGTAAATTGGATCTTTTCGTGAATAGTGTTTAGATAAGTTAGGAAGTCGCGTGCCTGTCTTTCAGTACCTGACCATATACAGAAAATGTCATCTACATACCTGACCCAATGTTTTATTTGTTTGATGTATTTATTTACTCTTAAACAGCTTTTCTTCATAGTCTGCCATAAATATTTCAGCTAGAAGAGGGCTTAGTGGACTCCCCATCGGTAAACCATTTATTTGTGTATAGACTTGGTCATTGAATTTAAAGTAGTTTTGTTTTATGCATAAATTAAGAATTTCCAGAGTGTGTGTTTTTTCTTTATCTTCTAAATGGCTGTTATTAATGAGGTTTTCTAAGATTTCTTTTATTTCATTTGTTGGAATTGATGTGAATAAGTTTTTTATGTCAAAAGAAATTAGTTTTGTACTGCTATTGATTTCAATATTTTCTAATTGTTTGACTAATTCTATACTGTTTTTAATGGCTTTCTCAAATTTAAAATTAATTAATTGTGGTAGTTCTTTGCTGAAATATTTACAAAGTTTGTATGTGGGTGCATTAATGTATGAAACTATAGGTCTAATAGGGTTGTTTTCTTTATGTAATTTTGGTTGGCCATAAAGGACAGGTGTTCTTGGATTTATAATGAGCAGTTTTTTATCTTTCAGCATTACGTTATCTTTTACCATTTTTTTTTATTATAGTAATAAAAGTGCATTCTCTCAAGCAGTTCTTATGTTCCTATTTCATTCTATTTTTATCTCAGTATGTACTTATAGTTCTGTTTATTATATGTTGTATATAATTTCCAAACATTTTCAATTGAATTAAAAGCATTTGTAATTATTATTTATTTGATATTATTATTACATAGTATTAGAAATATAATAGAAAAGTATATAATAATATAGACTTGAATTCAGCAAAGACGATCCCTGCGTCATTTTTTAATATTGTTTGATTCAAATCTGTACTGCGTCATCATGATAAGTACTGTAAGCTATAAAATGAACATGGAAATTATAATGATGACAATCTATTTTAGGTTATGTATAATTAGATAATCAACTTTATCATTCATTCAAAAATATGTGATATAAACTCAATAGTCTTTTAATGTACTATATTTATCATATGCCAAAATACAAATGATATTAGAACTTTATTGAGAAATAACGTGGGTACAAAACAAACAATAAATACAATTTATTTACGTCAAATAAATGCGATCGAAATTGTAATATGTATATAATATGAAATAGTTACTACTTTAATAATAGTAGAATTTTGGGCTGGATATTTGATTTAAAACACAATCGTTGGCTAAATAACGTTTCGGAAATATATTTATTCCTTCATCAGATCTACAAAATATATAATTAGGGACAACTGTTAAGTAAACTATAAATTATCTTACAATTGCCACACTAGGACATAAAATATATGGGTTTGACAAACATTAAAAAGATAACATGATATGACAGTGACTTATAAGTATAAATGTCAAGATGACATATACAAAATTGTAAACAAAAAAAAAATTCTACAAAGCGCACATCAGGTTTCAAACTTCAGATATATCACACTGTTAAATTTATATGTGTCTTATTTAAAAAACAATATTTTATATACCTATAATATTTGAAAAAACTAAAAGTGGTAATCATGTATATGAAAAACATGAGAATTAGTGAATTTTAATTTTATTCAAAATTTTGTCATTATATCTTTAATCTGACAATATATATATATATATATGAAACAATGGTTTCTCGGGTTCTTGGCCGCGTGTGAGATGTGTCCTGAGAAGGACTGTTGTCTCGACGTTTCGACGAGATCGCACTCGTCCTTTTCTAGAGATAGTCTTCTGGTGGTTACAGTTGAGAGTTATCTGCTGTTCGCCTTGTTGTACGCCTGCTTTTATATTGCTGAGTTGGAGTGGGGTCGGGTGGGGGATGTTGTACTGTGGCGATCGCTCGCAAGCGGCTGCGTGTGATTGGTCCGTGTATTTGCGAATCCTGTGTATGGGTCTGCTTCGGTTGTGGAGTGTTGCGTGTATCGTGAGTTCTAATCTGTATGTCGGCCACGAGCGGTTTCCATGTATGCGGCAGGCGTAGGCCGCCGTCTCTTTTATTTAAACTTCTGGGCCTCTTTTTAATTTCTATCGCTTCTCTAGTGATTCTAGTAGCTAGATTTTCGCTCTTTGCTAATAACTTTGTATTGTCGAAGTCGATATTATGCCCCGTTATCACACGATGTTGTGCTAGAGATGAAGTTGGTTCTTTCTTGAGCACTGCGTTTCTATGTTCTTCTTTTCTTACGTTTATTCGCCTATTCGTCTGCCCTACATAGGATTGGTCGCACTCCAAGCATGGTATTTCGTACACGCCCTGATCTTCGAGTGGAATTTTATCTTTCGCGTTGATTAATTCTTCAGCTATTTTTCTCTTTGTTGTAAAAACTGTGTTGATGTTGTGTTTTCTTAGTATTCGGCTGATTTTATCTGTGGTACCTTTTACATATGGGAGAAAGGCTCTTGAAATGAATTCTTCTTTCTCTTTCTCTGTTCTTCTTGTTTTGTTATAGGTGGCTTCCTTTATTATTTTGTGCGAGTAACCGTTTGCAAGGAGAGCGTTTCTAATATTTGTTCTTTCTTCGGATTTATGTTCTTTATCTGTTAGTCTGTCGGATCGTAGTACTAGTGTTTTTACTACTGCGTTCAATTGCGCCGGATGATGGTGAGATTGCGCTTTTAAATATCTATTTGTGTGTGTAGGTTTCCGGTAAACAGTATGTCCCAATGTCCCGTTTTCTTTCTTGATCACCAACACAACACAATATTAGAAACGCTCTCCTTGCAAACGGTTACTCGCACAAAATAATAAAGGAAGCCACCTATAACAAAACAAGAAGAACAGAGAAAGAGAAAGAAGAATTCATTTCAAGAGCCTTTCTCCCATATGTAAAAGGCACCACAGATAAAATCAGCCGAATACTAAGAAAACACAACATCAACACAGTTTTTACAACAAAGAGAAAAATAGCTGATGAATTAATCAACGCGAAAGATAAAATTCCACTCGAAGATCAGGGCGTGTACGAAATACCATGCTTGGAGTGCGACCAATCCTATATAGGGCAGACGAATAGGCGAATAAACGTAAGAAAAGAAGAACATAGAAACGCAGTGCTCAAGAAAGAACCAACTTCATCTCTAGCACAACATCGTGTGATAACGGGGCATAATATCGACTTCGACAATACAAAGTTATTAGCAAAGAGCGAAAATCTAGCTACTAGAATCACTAGAGAAGCGATAGAAATTGAAAAGAGACCCAGAAGTTTAAATAAAAGAGACGACGGCCTACGCCTGCCGCATACATGGAAACCGCTCGTGGCCGACATACAGATTAGAACTCACGATAAACGCAACACTCCACAACCGAAGCAGACCCATACACAGGATTCGCAAATACACGGACCAATCACACGCAGCCGCTTGCGAGCGATCGCCACAGTACAACATCCCCCACCCGACCCCACTCCAACTCAGCAATATAAAAGCAGGCGTACAGCAAGGCGAACAGCAGATAACTCTCAACTGTAACCAGCAGAAGACTATCTCTAGAAAATGACGAGTGCGATCTCGTCGAAACGTCGAGACAACAGTCCTTCTCAGGACACATCTCACAAGCGGCCAAGAACCCGAGAAACCATTGTTTCATCATATACGACCGCGAAAACATCAGGAATATCATATATATATATATATATACACATACGGTGTATATATATATATATATATATATAAAAATATTAATATTCTTGGTGTTAGCGGCCTGTTTCTTACTCCTTGTCAAATATTAAAAATTTAACAATAAAAAAAACACATAATTAAAACGTTTCGACAAATTTATTTCTGTCTTCCTCAGTTAAAAAGTTTTTGTACTTATTACACATTTTTTTTTTTTGAAAATGTCTAACTGCAACCAGTTTTTCAAAAAAAAAAAAATGTGTAATAAGTACAAAAACTTTTTAACTGAGGAAGACAGAAATAAATTTGTCGAAACGTTTTAATTATGTGTTTTTTTATTGTTAAATTTTTAATATTTGACAAGGAGTAAGAAACAGGCCGCTAACACCAAGAATATTAATATTTTTATTGCTATAAACGGCCAAGAAAAAAGATTTTATTTTATATATATATATATATATCGTATGTGTCAATTTTCATTAGCCATAGGCGATCAATCCATGCAATATGTTGCAACGTGGTATCCCTACTTTCCTTTCCAATGCCAGCGATGCGACAACCGACACATGCTCGCAAATACAAGTTAGCATTTAGCAGTAACCATTGGACCACCGACCCGTGTGTTTCTAATGCGTTCAGAAATAATATTTACGAGTTGCCAGGATTTGTTTTTCTTTTTCTTTTCAGTAAATGCAGAGAATTATTAAGCTACGTTCACGCTGCATGACACAAACAAAAGCGTAATTCTAATAAAATTAAAAAATAACCCTAATAAAATAAATAAAAAAGGATTCCTCCCTGCACAGCAAGACATTATCCTAGGCGGTCGTAGAAATTTACTCTTACGTTTTCTAACATGTGAGCAGTTACTGAATTAGCAGCCTCAATTATTTTTTCTCTCAAGGCAACTATGTTTTCTGTTCTACCAGCTTCATGGGTATAAACAATATTTTTTAAATAACCCTACAAAAAAAATCATTTGGAGAAAGATCAGTAGATCGCGGAGGCCATTTGATGTTACCCGTTCCAGTAATAAGACGGCCAGGGACCACAACGTGTCCCCCACCTAAACATTGAATGCAAAATCTGGGTCGGGATCGGAGAATATCGTTGTGATGTCGGTTGTTGTCGGCATTAGTGACGGACAGTTGGGGTAACACGTTGCCACGTATTATATTCATACGTATAGATCGCACGTAAACATTGAATCCCTATACCTAATGATATTTGGCACATGCGGTATATATGTTTTACTTGAAATGAAGTTCATCCTATTAAGAGGTGGATTTTACTGTTTAGGTGTAAAATATTTGGTCCAGCTTGTAACTTGCTTTATCTACATCTCTACAACTTAATGGTGAAGAATTACATTACAGATTCTCCTAATATAATAAAGTGTTCATGAAATATCCATTTCGAAAATATGAAGCAGAGAGTAAACACTTGAAAACTAAACTACTAGAAATGTCAAAGCGTTAATGTCAAAGATAAACGGTGACAAAACGCTAAACGGAAATGTATGAAATAATACAGCGCATGTAATCACTGCGTCTTTGTCTTGCTCAATTAAATTCTTATTAATCGTATGTCGTGCTTGTATCGCACTGGAAACAAATGCATTCGCTTAGCTTATCCTTGTTATGTAAGTAGATACTATTTCTTATTTGGGTGTAGACATAATTCTTTGATAGAATTATATATTAATGACGCAGGGATCATCTTTCTTGAATTCGAGTGTAGTTGGCTTTATAGCAGTTAGAATTTAAAAAAAAAAAACATGATTAATATGTCTAACTTCCTTTGAAGTATTTAGGTACTAAAATCTTCATCTTTGCTTCATAATCAAAATCTTACTTAAAAGTATAAATTCTAGAAGTGCAGTGGTAATATATTTACTATTCAGAATTTTGAATATATTCAAATATATTACTTCTTGGTTTCAGGGTTAAAAGCGTGTTGTCGCCTCTACTTCTGGTGTCGACGTTCCGTCCACTTTCCTGAGGGGCAACTTCAGGTAATCGCAGCAAGCTCAACAACCCTGTTGATTACCTGAAACATTACTTGCTTCAGTTAATGTTGCAGGTAATCGCAGTAGATTTAATAGCCCTGAAGATGTTTCTTTAAATAGTGGACGAAACGTCGGCATTGTAGTTCGTAATTTTGCCGTATGGGCCGCTCTATTTATGTGTTCATATTCTTCTTTTTTAACCTGGTTAGGATTTAGTTTTCACCCATCCTTAAATCGCAATTTCAAGCGTAGCTAATTTGTTAACCTACGAGGTTAGAATACAATGTATTGATGGTACGAATACACAACACACTGCAAGAAAAAAACTAATGTTGAAAATGTTATCAACGTGTTTTTCTCTTTTCAGATTCTTAAAATTACAACGCGATATACAAGAATTGATAAAAAACCCTTTATATCCTAAAATTGAGGAAGTTATTGTGGGCAATTCATACTTGGCTCAAGACCCAGAAGGTGATGAATATGCTCGCGTCATAATTAGGGGTATCAATGACGAAATGGTAGAATGTTTCTTCGTCGATTTCGGAGATTCAGTTACTGTGTTGAAAAATGAATTGAAGTACCTAGATGACGACATCATAAGTCGACTTCCATATCAGGTAAGAAACGCAAGCGAAAGCTAATTGGTTATTCTGTTTTCCTTTTTAATTAAATTTTTAGGCGATAGAATGTAGTTTGTACGGGGTTCGTCCGATCTTGGATGATTGGGCATACGAAGCAACCGATGTGTTTTACAATAATAATCTGGACTCAGACGTACAATACCTTAAATCGAAAAAATCAGGAGATAATGGAAGAAATATTTATTCAGTGATAATGTTGGATTATTCAACAGATAAAACAATGTTTATCAATAAGCTTTTGATTGATTGTGGATACGCTTTGGAGGTAGAAAATGAAGACTTAAATAACGTGACTTTTCCAGAAACTAAGACAGAACATGAGACTGACAGTGATTTTAATAATATTGATGAAAGTAAGTAATGAAATGTGAAGAAAATTTGATTTGATGTTAGAATAGAATAACTCTTAAGTAACTCTTTCAGCAGAAATTATACCTATTAAAGACAATGAAGATGATAGTTCCTCTGATATAGAAGAGGACGATGATGGTACATGGCATGTCTGCGTAAATGATATACGTGCGTTCTTTAAGGACTCTTTCAAACAGGTACAGAAAGATTTAAAAATACTACTTATGCCACTTCATAAATGCATTACAAATCTTATATTTATACAGTCTCTTTTATATCTTGAACTTCGTATATGAAACTAGTGTTTCTTTTTCATAGAATACTGACGGTGATACTACCGCAGCAATCGCAGCAGACAAAACTACGTCTACACCCATTGGTCATGATCTGAAACCAATAAAAGCATTACCATCTGTTGGTTACTCCACACCAGATGTCACGTGGTATCAAACTGAGCAATTGATAAAGATGGATATCCAACTTGCAGATGTGAAAGAGTATAGGATACATATCTTAAGAAAAAGTATTTTTAGTTTTAGGTAAGTATACATAACACATTCTAGATTTTATTTGAAAAAAAAACAATATATGGTTGAGTTACTTTGGCAACCGACATTCACCAATAAATGAAAATGGCGTCAAATTCGAGATGTTGCAAAATTTTTTGTATACACCGCCTGTAAAGTGACATTTGGCGCAAGTGTAGCTCGACTAGGAAAGAGGTTTTCCCGGTCGAGGCGACTGTAAAAATTGAAAAAAACACTCGCACTTTGGGACATTTAAAAAAAAATCTAACTTGGTAGTAATAAAATTTAGTCTATAAAATGCTACTTCCCTCCACTATTCTTCACTAAAAGTTGGGGAAATAGGAGTAATAATTAAAAATTCTTCCAAAAAAATTTGTGGCGCCATCTATTTGACGACAGTTTAAGCAACATTCAAGCGCCATCTATTTGACCACATCGACATTCATATTGGCAGTTCTGAATTGTTTGTATTTAAACCAAGAAAAACGCAATAAATGTACTATAAATTTATAAATATAACAATAAATACCTCATGTTTGCCATGTGTAAGAATATAATTAGGGAAAGGTGAGTAATAGTTACGTACATGAAATGCTTAAATTAATTAGGTAATCTATATTAGGTTAGGAATGATACTAATGACACTAATCAATAATATTTTTTTAATTTAATGTGCGTTCAAAAAATATTGTACAAACCACTTGAAACCACGCGAAATTAAAAGCACTCGCTTCCTGCGGTCGCTCATACTTACAAAGTGCGCTCATGCGGGAAAATAGTCTTCCCGCACTTGGTTTGTAAATAACTATTATAGGTCAATTACCCAAATAGGCGATACACGTCATATGAAACGTCACTGTGATGTCATAACAGTGTTGACAAATAACGTTGCCTTGAGCAAGCTGTACTTTGAAAATAATCTGTGGTTAGGACTAGGTTGACATTTTAAAATATTAGCAAATACTATTAATATGTTTTAAATTATTCGACTATGTCTACAAAAAATATAAACAAATTCTAAATACATGTGAGTTTATTTATTTTAGACTACATTCACAAAAATAATATACACAAAATCTATTTATTATTATACATATTAGTGATTAAAAAACTCGTAACATTGCGATAAGCATATGATAAAAAGAAAATAATATTAAGTTGAAATGCTAGTTTTCTTCATCCTTTAACACTGTCTTCTGAATCGGAATATTCGGAATCATTTACATTAATTATAAAAGGTAATATATCCTGTCTCTCAAAACCTACTTCTCTATCCCACCATTTTTGAATTTCAGTTTCACAGTGGTTAACGCTATTTGCCCAAATGTCTGGGGTTACTTGTGTTAATGCCTCTTTCCACAGTTTTATGCATTCGTCCACTTTTCTACCATATTTTCCAATGTGATTGTTATAGTATGTTTTTGTTATTCCCCACACTAGTTCTATGGGGTTAAATATACAATGGTAGGGTGGAAGTCGAAGAACTATGTGGCCATACTTCTCTGCTAAATCATCGGTTTCATATATAGTTGGTGGTTTATGCCTTTACGTAAAGATATAAATGAAATTATTGAATAAAATAATTAAATATATATGTACTAACCGTTTAACTAAATCCAGTAATTGTATTTTTAAAGCAGGTCCGTCATAGTCAATGTTATTATTGGTGAGCCATGTCTGAATTTCATTTTTAGTGGCAGATGATGTTGGACTTTTATTTTTAATAGTACTGTGGTAACTGGCATTATCCAAAACAATTATGGACGGCTCTTTTAAACTTATAAGAAGTTGGTGTTCAAACCAGTATAAAAAGTTGTCTCTGTTCATATCACCGTGATAATCTAAATACTGACTATTTGTCAGAAATATTAGGTCTGCTCCAGAAATAAATCCATTAGAACTACCTGCATGTAATACAATATATCTAAAACAAGATAATATAATAAATATACATAAGATACGAATATGTTATTCTTAGAAATATAATGTACCTTTTTCCACCTACTTTTGAAGCTTTTGTGGTTTCTATAGATTCATTTTGCCAAGATTTACGAATTGTTCCATCTTGGAAAACCCAGGTTTCATCAAGGAACACAAACTGGCGAACATTTTCATGTTTCATACGAACATATTGTTGCAAGAATGTAACATGTTTTAATACAATTTGTGGTAGTTCCATTAAAGCTCGTTTAGGATCATCCTTCTTGTAATTAAAACCAATATTGTGTAATACTGTCCGTAAAGATGACTTGCCACCAGAAAAGAGTTCCTTTTCTTTAAGAGTAATATACAGTGAATGAAGCGTGATATGTTGTTCTGTAAAAAACTCAAATATTAATTTTATAAACGTAAATCCTTAAGAACTTACTGTTTCTATACATGTCATATACTGTATTTCTTATTGCACACTGAGTAAAGTCATCAACATTTACAACAGGCTTACTTCTAGGCCGTTTTTGCTTTGGGCTAGATGGTCCAACCCCCTGTTTTCATGTAGATGATATTTTATTTACAGTTGCAATGTGAATATTTAAAGCACTTGCTACTCTCTAAATGAAAAATATTATTATTAAAGCGTTTATTGTATAAACTATAAATAACAGAAAATATTACCTCTCGAACTGCTGTTAGGGGTAGCAATGGCGCATTATTATCGCGTTCTTTTTCAAAATACCCGATTAAAGAGATAATTATTTCTTTCGCTTGCTTACCTAACGGTTTAGGCATGATTTAGTTGTGAAAACAACTGATTGTTAAAAATGAAATCGGCGTATAAATATAGTAAAAATGGAAGAAATACGTATGATAATGAAGTGACTGAAAAATGTAAACAACTATGACAGTATGACATTTGACAGAATAAAATGTTACCATTTTATATGTTGCAACGGCGTACAGTTCTGGTAACATAAAACGTTACCGGAAGCTAGAATAATATTAGGATTAGTAGGTATTATTGTACTTTAATGTTACTTGGACCGAAATTATTCTTTATGACGTGTATCGTCTGTTTGGGTAATCGACCCATACCTATCAATTAATATTACCTACAAAAACCATTTCAGTACTGTCATAAATAATAATATTCATACACTTTTTGACACTTGTCATACAAATAATACAAATTTATCAACAATGCTCGCCTATTACACAAGTATAGGATAATAATATTTAATAACTTTATTGATTATTTTCCAATAACTAACTTTCATGTAATAGTATTTTAATAATGTCAGCTATATATCTTAAAATATCAATTATTTAGTTTAATTTTATTGTTGTGAAATTGTTCTGGTCAATGGGAATTTGTAATGGCAACGAGTCGCAGTTTTTAGTTCGTGCTTTGGCCATGTCGTCGGTTGCCAAAACTATTCAACAACAGTTCTGAACATACGAGACGATACTCGAATTCGAAACGCGAACATAGTAGAGATGGGCAAGATAGGAGAATAAGAGTACTCTTCAATGCGACTAGACAAACTAGCGTTTTGTCTTGCCCATCTCTGCTATGCTCGTGTTTCGAATTCGAGTATCGTATCGTATGTTCGGAATCGGGGGGAAGATACAAAGTGATGCAATCTTACGTTTTAATCTATATACATTAATAAATAAATTCTTTCTTTTGCAGCACTATTAAGAATGATAGAGAGTACAAACTCAGTTTTCAATTATTTGATAAGGTGAATCAAACATTTCAACATAACGGTGGCGGTCTTTTGGTAAGGGTAACACTCACAAAAGAAAAGCCGGCGGAATGGAAACGATTGACATTCTTGGATAAAAAAATGCGAAATATCAGGTATGATATGTCGAAGTATGTGTTTCCCGATGAAGAAAAGAAACGTTTATTCCTCGAAATCGGCAAAGACAATCCCGATGAAATTGACGAAGACGAGATCGTTATTGAAATCGGATCTGACGTAGATTATAGTGAATCCGATATTGATACAGATTTTGAGAGTGATTAGATATTAAGTGTACTAGTTATTTTTATACTCAAAAGAAGTATTTTTATATTTTTGTATACTGCCGATTTATATTGGATTTTAATCCAAACTGTTTTTATGGTACAATTAAGAAAGACTGCTCTTTTATAGAAATTTAAAATAGTTACCATACCAAGATTCGTAAATCTTACCTATGCATATTTAGAAGGCCCAACAATAATTTCTTTATACCATTGTTTTAAATATTGAATATGACATCTTAAAGTAAAAGGTAAAGGTTTTTTATTTTTCCTAGGCTTTTGAGCAGGTACAAATAAATTGTAATAACTTTTAATTAAAAAGATAGAAAATGATAATAATGAAAATAATCTTATTTTGTTATTTTATTTTTTTAATTTATGACTCATATCTTATTAATGAATAATTACATCTCAAAATTTTATGCTGATGTTGTCACTGTCTTGTGTGTATTTTAAATAAGCATGCAAATATTTAAAAGTTAAAGCCAAAATTTCTAGTTCCTATTGAAAAAGTCAACAACAACAAAATTTATAAGATCTTAAATGTGAATATTGTACATAGAACAATTGTTGTTAATGTTAGTTTATCATTTCAAGCGGAAAATTTCAAAGGCAGTTAATTTGTTAATTACTACAGTATGACTGATCCTAGTTAATAAAACAGGCAGCTACTATTTAAATATCTTCTATGCTCAGTCTCAGAGAAAGAGGGATTGATTCAAATATCCCGCCAAAAGCTGGAAATCGGCTTAAAATTCTGTAAATAATTTGTATTATTAAAATGATTGACTTTTGAATTAATATGTAAAATCTACTCAAAATTAGGATTGAATGCTATGTTTTGACGTAACCTATTTTGGTAAATTCTAAATTTGAGCGTATTAAATATTTTATGACAATTTCTTTTAAATATGAGAGTAATATACAGTGTGCAGGCGGTCTACCTGCGGATGAATATACTAGACAAGCTGGTCGACTGCAAATGGGAGAATAAGAGGGTAGCCTCTGTTACTAACATTAGAGCTACGTTAAAGTCGACACCGCAGAAATCGTTACTACTGCGTTAGTCCGTGAAAATTGCTACTGTTACTGTTAATAACAAATTCTTTAATCAAGAATAAAGTCATTTACTGTAATGCTTTAGAGAATATGGAAATGATATTAAACAATAAAAAAACACTATCTAGATAATTTATAAGTAGAAACTTGTTAAAGCATCAGATAATCGCACTAAATAATTTTAGTAACGGATTTCATCACGCTTCCCAAATTGTATGAGTAAATAAAAGAAATGATCATTAATTCTAAAAACTTAAAAACAATAATTTGGCGCGTAATCGTTCTAAATTAGATGGACGAAACGCGATTTCAAAATGTACTGGTCGACTAGAGATCGAGCGTGAACAAAATTCAAATGAAATGCGCAAGTACAGCTGCTATCCTAAACGCCAGTCAGTCAAGCCCCACTATACTCGACCAATAGAACAGTTTGTATATTGCTTTCTCGTACTAACTCATACAAACCCTCGGTGTCGTCGTTTTATCACACAGTAAATGCATCCGCAGCTCGCCGGCAAGCACTTGGTCGCATTCAGTAGACGGATCGCCCAGCCGTTCACTTGGCAACAGTTGAGATGTTGACTAACAGTACTGTTCTCGTTTATGTTATCATCTGCCATCTGGTACTTCTCACTGCTGCCATATGTTAATAATATATATATAAACTTAATAAACATAAATAATAAATTGCTTTTCTGCATTTCGTTTCGCCGTAGTTTTTAGTGTAAGTACAGTATTATAATAAATTTATTTCTACGCAATACATACCTTTAATTTCTTTATCTTACTTTTTTTTGTAACTTTCTCAAAATTTTGTGTTACGTTGGTGATAGCATGCGTTAATGCGTATTTTGATCAGAATTCGTCACTACTGTGCATAAAAATTTTCCGCTCGCAAATATGGTGACCGCTCCGCAACATGTTCAGAGTGATCTGTAACCGATCGCTGAACAGTTACGCAACTGTTGTGCCTGCTGAATGCGACCAATATTTATATCAGGTTTGAATGTAAAATGTAGACTGCCTTTAAAATTTATTAGGAAAGTATCGAAAATACAATAACAGAGTTATAAATATACAAAAATTAGCTGCAGAAACTAGTCTGATTCACTGAACAATAATAAGTCACTTACACTATAAATATTTCCAACACAAATAACAAATGGCTCTATGATATTATCCATTCGTTCATCCTACATTTTTTTTTTCTAAATAGGTAGCCTTTCTACTCTACCTGAATGATATGACGCATTGTCTATGACTATTACAATATTTATACTTATGTAATACTTGCTCAAACCATTCTTCGAAAATATTACCGTTCACTTCATCATACTAGTCGGCTATTTTTATACCTTCAAAGAGATTCCTTTTTAAAAAGGAAACTACTACTGCTCCGCACTATTTGCCATAGTTTTTTTGACAAATTCATCTATTGTAGTTTCGAATGCCTGCCCATATGTTCTTTAGAGGTCTTAGTTCGCCTGTTTCTTAATATTCTTTTATTATGCGATATGCAGTTGATTTTGCCAGTCCTATAACACATTTTTTTTTATAATATATTGTCATTGAAATAATATCTTTATCTTACATAGTGTCGTGCAGATGTTCATTACAAAATATATTTAATAATATAGTAAAAATAAACCGAAGCAAAATTGTACATAAATTTCATAGGTTATGGGTTGGCTAAGTTATAAACTATGGCGGATATCGCGTACTTATTTGCAGAGATATGGAGAGGGGAGAATAAACGTAAACATGCGTCTACTAACCAATAATGAACTCCGCCATTTTGACCCACGAAGTGAGCGGTTAATTTGAACGAAATATGTGAAACCCCAATACGATAAAATAAATTTTTTAATTGATTTTCATTTCCATTATAGTTAACAATGTATGACTAGTAATTCCCGAAAGCATGCAAGTTTCGAAAAACAGTACTAAAAAGTATTACTGTCAATATAAATTGCTTGATAAAAATTAAAAATTTTTTTCTTGTGCAATAAGTAAAATAATTGGATATTGTCTTTTACAGGAATAGTTATAATTAATAGAATAAAGAGAAAACGTTGTATTTTCTTAAGTTATTAATTACTAAATAAAACAAACACAAATTTGTTGTAATCTTTATTGATTATGAAATAATATTAATTTTGCTAGTTGCCTGCGAACTATGGGTCCTTGTATCGTAGCAGTGTATTTCTTCGCTAGATTAAATATACGAATTCTTGCATATGCAAAAATTATCCCTTTTATTAAAATACAATAATGACTTTCCTCATTAGGTGCTGTATCCATTATATGGTATTTTAAATCGGGAAACAAACGTTCACCGATTGTTATAAATTGCTGGCTTGTAGCAATAACAAATTGTGTGAGAAACTGACTGTCTGCTGGCAGTTTATTATCTGTACATTGCAACACATTTCTCAAGTTTATCTCAACCACAGTACAAATTTTTAAAACACCTGCAGAAGGAGTTTGTAAACCGCCTGAAAGTAAATGAATACATTTGTATACACTAGTTAATTATTTCTAATTTTTGAGGTACCTTACCTTTATTTTTGTGATTTAAGAGCTTATAATTGTAACCTTCTTCCACCATATTAATAGTAGAGGAACAGTTACATATACAATCAAGGCAACTTAGAGATCTCTTCAACATCTTGATTACATAACCAGCTATGTACGTTACGACGTTTACAGCCACCTCAGATAAACTAATAAAGTTTGGTATCACGTCATAGTCATGGTCTTGTACACATAATGTACTCGGTTCAATACTGTATTTTCTGCAGAAGGAAATATCAAGCTTATCTTCTTGTATAGATTTATTTTTTCCGGTACTAGGAACTGTTAATATTGTAGTTGTATCTAGTACTCTACAGTTGCCTCCTCTATCAGCAATTTTAGATAATAATAACAATCGTCGAAAGGATCTAACAAATTGCAAAGCTGTAGGATTATTGTTCCAACCATTTCTACTCCTAAAATCCATTTTATAGATGTTATTGTAAAAAAGTTGTTTGCATATTATATCAACAAACCTTATAGAGCAAAACCATATCTCTAAATGGTCTTGACTACATTTATATGTTAAAATGTAATTCAGTTTAGTTGTTTTTACATAATCATCGAAAATACCACAAATTGAAAGCGCAGATATGGTAAATCCTATAAATGGCGTCTTTTTAGGTGTAGCATATAATGGTCTTCCTGTGACATCAGTGCAACGTAATAAATAATTTACTGCATCTATAATAAATGGACGCCAAACATCTTCGTTTTCCATTTTTAATGGAGCTTTATAATTCTTGGCCCATGGACTTCTTGAATTTAAAATGTCAAATAATATATTGATTATTCGTATGAATCTGACAGTTGCCTCACAACCACTAAACTCAGGTAGATGCAATTCTGCATTTAAAAATTCAATTGCTGTCGCAATGCTCTCACTAATGGTTTGGGCCGCTAAGTGTACCTAAAATAAAATTACAATTTAATGATTGCTGTCATTGTATAATATAATTTTAATGTCATTATATACACACACCTTCATTTTTTGCCGATACCATTCCATATGTGATTTCCTTAGTTTGTTTGCAATATACAAGTTTTCTTTTTCTTGAAGATTATATAATTTTTCAATATATGCCCACTTGACCATCTTTCCATCAGGGTCTTGTAATACTTCTAAGCTGGCGAAATTGTTTCTGGCCAATTTCAACATGTGGCATGCATCAAATACACAATAAATCTTTTGATTTACATTACAAGGATGTGTAAACCAAGTTTTCATATGAAAAGGATTATCGAAGTTACATCCCAGTTCCTTCATCATTGTAAAGTTGGTGGATGGACCATCACAGGTTATAGAAGTAATGTTCACACCAACTTCATGTAATCGAAGCAAACATTCGTTTAAGATGTTTGCCTTTTCCCTTCCAGTCAAAGATTTCACAAGGAAATAAGCTATTGGAAGCTTCCAGTGTGACTGATGTGCTACCACCATAACAACAAATGCTTCAGTAGCAGGTTCAAGTTCATCATTATCAAGCGGTGTGCCAACATCAACATAGCCCCACATTTTTTTGCCATCAAATTCGATGCTCTTTTTAATACACATTTCATCTAACATAAGTGAGCATACAAGCTCTCGATTTTTCTGCTGTGACTCTTCGTATTTTACTTTTAATGCATTAAAAGCTACCTCAATATAACCAGGACTGCAATCGATGTTGCTATACCATTTTCGAATTGTTGCTTGGTGGGGAAGTGCCAAAGAAAATTCCGTTCTTACTACTTCATATGCCTTGCTCGAATAAAACTGTAATGTAGCTGCAAATTCTCTAAGAGGTTTAGGATATGTTTCATGTGTAACTGTTCCACATTTAACATTTTTTAAGTGTCGACTCATTAGAAGCCTTGGTACATCTATAAAACTTTTTTCTAAATGATTAGTAGCATTTTGCGAGAGATAATTCGCACTTTTCAAATATTCAACAACCGATTTTAAATTATGCACTTCTTTTTTTAATGTTGTGATTTTTCTTTTTGCAGTATATAATTTTTTTCTATAACTTTTCTGGTGCTGTTTGATTTTAATGTTGGAATCCTTCAATTTTCGTGGTGAAATGCTGCAATAACATTATTGAATTAGAAGAATTAGAAATTAGAAAATTATTAGAAAAAGAATAATCATAGTGTTACTTTTCGTACTTGTAATTGTGAATTTTTTTGACAAATTCAATTTTCCTTCGTTTAGTTCCACTACTTTCACTATTAGTTCCTGATACTTCACCTCTAAAGGAAGATTACAATATAATGATTGCAAATTGCTGTATCTTAGAGATTGTTATTTATTAAAACAAGACAATTAATTGATATACAATTACCTTTTCTTAGAACAAGATCGTTTTTTAGAGATCTGCCACCTATCACCTGAAGAGTTCAATGAACTACTTGAAGTAGACATGTCCACAGTTATATGACTCATTTGTGATGTAGACGGGCCATAGTTAATAGTAATATTTGGTTCTACATTGATTCTCTCAACTTGCTTTTCTTCATCATTTAACAGTAAACTTGGTACAGCTGATATATTTAATTTTATTTGAGCCCCTGCTTTTATGAAATCGGTGGCTTTAAAATGTTTAGAGCAAACATATTTATTTTTTGACCACTTGAAGTCCTCACATAAACCTAGAGCCTTTATCCATTGATCGAACAGGGAATCTTTTGGAAACCTTAAATTTAGTAATGCATTTTTAAGCTTAATTTATTTTTCAATGTTAAGTGTATATCATTAGCGTAAAATGATTAATTATCTTACCAATGAAAGGAAATTCCTGGGGGTCGCAATCTTTTACAATTTGTGCAGTTTTTCGCTGCACACGACATTGTAATGTATTCGTTAAAATTACAAATAATTTAATAAAAAAATATTCAAAGTCAATTAATATAATAAACACACTAGCACACTAAACAATACATGCAACCAATTCTAACTATAATACAATACAATTCGATACAAAATCTAGAACAACAGAGCACACATAAACACTTGACAAACTTGGGTCAAAATGGCGCTCATCTATGCGTCCTTCTAAAATTGAATGCGCAGTCGTCGAAGCGCGTTCTCCCACACTCTATATCTCTGCTTATTTGTCCATATTAAATTTGCCTGCGCAAGAACCAATGAAATTTCTTAAAAAATGTGTACTATTTTGGCGCAATATTTGAATCACTCCTTAGTTTGAGACAAGGTATAACTAATTTCATAAAAACGAACGTACATGTTTTTTAGGTGTGTTTGGACATATTTGCGTAATGCATAAACTGTCTTGGATCGATAAATCTTTCTTTTCGTTTGTACCAGTGCAAATTTTGTCAGAATCTGATTATGATATACAAGGGTAGATTTTGACGTTATGAAATACTGTTATTTACATAGTAGGTTTTACTAAAAATTCCACAGTCTTCAGTATGTTTGGAATTATTAATATTTTATATAATTCACTTCTAAGTAGTTTCCTCCCGATAAAATACACGCATATCATCCTTTGAACTTTAAATAAACGTGAATAGTGGTAACAACATTAGAGAAAGACAGTTTATTAGTTTTTTAACAAAATAAAATAAATACACTGGACATTAAATTCAAAAATGTAATTTACTAGAACCATAACTACTTAATATTTTGATAAAATCCTTGAAAAAATAACAAAGTGACGGTTTATTATTGTTCTTATTTCTAATTTGCAAGTATTTGAATGATATAAAGAAAGTGAGATTTCCTGAATTTAAATAATGAAGTATTTAGTGCTATACAGCTTGTGTAATAAAACACTTGATATTACCAAGTAAATATTGCAAGGTCATATTCTTTGGCCGTACTGGGGGCGCGACGAAAGACAGGAGAGGGTAGAGGTAACTGTGATATTGCTAGTCGATGCTTCACCGCTAGATATATTTTCGACTTGCTATATCAAATGTTCCAGTACACAACCTGTAATATGTAAATATATATACTTTCTAGATTTGATATGAACATAATTTAAAATAAATTTATATTGTATGAGAAATTATTGTGCAATTTATTTACTTGATAGTTGAAGGATGTGGAATAAAAACCACACACAATAAGTAAAGTTAATTGCTGTTTCTTTTTACAAACACTTACAAAGGATCTTATAAATTTATCGAAACAATACGTGTTTGTCTATAAATGAAACAATAAAAAAGTGTTCTGAACTCAATATGTGGTATGTTTGGGATAAAAATCTATCTTGTTAGTGTTAATAAAGTTCATCATTCATTTCTTTCTTAAGATTGGATCTTTGAGAAATCCATTAAAAAAAAGATAGTCTTTATAAATACATATATAATATGTAAATCGTATTCGTCCTAACTCACAAATGGAAAGATATGCAGTTTCTGAAATTGGAGCAGAAGAGGAAGAACCCATTTTATAGGTGGTCCAAACTTTCAACAACAATTTACACACAAACAAGAACTTTTTGTATTTATAAATGAAAATATTCAAAAAAAAAATATAACCCTAAAAAATAATTATGAAATGTCCTATACACTATATAAAATTATTTAACAAAATATAAACTAATAATAATAAGAGGAAATACACAGAAAAAATCAAATAATCGTACAAAACTTAACACGTGCTTATGTTTTAATGGTTTTGACATATTGACATTAGTCGATCATTTGACTAAAGGCAAACATAAGCCTATATTTCTCTTTTATGATGTCACCACTATCTCTCTGTCTAGACTCCGTCCATTAACGAAGTATTATAAGATGTATGATTATACTGATGATTTAATTCAAAAAGCAATAAAGCGTTTAAGAAACATAAGAAGCATTGGAGGAAGTTGGTTGCAAAATTTCGTCATGAGAGAATTTGAAAGCTTATATGATTTATTTGCATAAAATTTATAATACCTAGGTTAAACGTTTATCTGAATATAACTGTTTCTTAAACATCAACCCACGTAATGTGTGCATTTAACTATTTTACATATTTTTTATTTTATTGATAGTCCAGTTGCATTTCAGCAAATTTTACATTTTACAATTTCTGCCACTGGTTAAATTCGACATCATTGTCAAATTATATATAAGGAAAGTCCGCGGGTATTTGTTTTCTAAAATAGCTAAAACAGTCTAACGAAACATCAAAGACAGCAAACGCGCAATGGAAACTTTAAAACTAATCTGCGGGAATAATTGTTTCATTATCTTAATTTTAATATGTAACAAATCGTTCCATAAACGTTTTACATTATAATCCCAGAAAAGCATTTTAAAAGGTTTTTAACAATGATTTTGAAAATTATCAACATGAACTAATCAACTTTAACATAATATGTTATTTCATTATATTGACAATGTTATATTTGCATGCAAGAATGATTTTAAAATTATGTTTATTTTGTAAATTAAATATTTAGACACGACTCAGGCGGTAAAACAAATGAAGGAAAACATTTACAAGTTCTCCCTTTAATAACATGAACATTTCTCGGTTGCAATGCGTAAATCAGTCAGTTGCAGGCACCCGTTACTACTTATTATATTATTATTGGTGGACAAAGCTCACTTTGTAGGTCCAACCAATTTTTACTGAGTATTTTACATACGAGTAAATGCGTTTGAAATGTACAGAATAATGTAGACAGATGTGCCTTGGTTACAAACCAGCCTAGCCTGCTTAGGGAATTACATCACGGTACAAGAGACGCTACCAACACTGAATGTGATTTTAATCTCGAACTTTGCTATCAACTCTACTCTCTTAAGAAAATTATAAGTCCATAAGTGTATACCATCTCTAAGTCGATCAGATGAAATTCAAATATTTTTCCCACTTTTTAATTCGCCTCTGCTTAAAGAAAATCGTGTTCTTGTACTTTAAACTTCTTTATATTTAACAAGTAAACTAATAGATTCTTTCAAAGTTCGCCCATTAATGGTTGACACTTTCATTAGTATTTTCCTAGTTTGTAATATTTTTAACTTAAACTATAGGTAGAGCCCGGTTTTTATAAGAAGTACATGTACGTCACTACCAAGATGCGCGAAATGTGCTTACCATTGGCGTCGTAATAAATTTTAAAAAGGGATATAAAATGTAAACATAAATTGCAAAACCTAGAAAAATTAAGTAGACGTACATTATGGTTATGAGTTAATTATTGCCTTTTGAAGTAATCAATAAAAATTTGTCTATGTTTACTTCTTGAATTGCGTATATTCAATTTTTAGTCTGTAGTGCTTAACCAATAATAGTAGAATTCATTAATATTAGTATTTCTTTAATGTAGACAATATTAAAAGTGTTATTTACACATTGGCATTAACTTTGTTAAAAATTTATTTGTAATACGAAATGTAAGTAACAATGGTCAAGGTTTATTACAGGACTACAAAGAAGTTAAAACAAAATTTCATGTTTGCTTTTATAATTGCTATATGATGCTTAAAATGATTACGACATGCACACCATAATATGTATTTATTTATTTTTAGTACGAATTAAAAAAATACAAAAAATATATACAAAAGCATGGATATGTTTCTTAAAAGGGTACAGAATTTATTAAACAAATAAAGATTTTTATTATAATTTATACATCTTCGTCTGATGATTCTTCATCGTAGATATCTTCATCTTCGGATTCCCCAGTATTTACCATAAATTCAATAGTATCCATGACATCATCGATGAGATGCTCTTTTTGCATATAGTCTTCTACAATTTTATCCACATGGTGACAAATAGATGCCCACTCATCTACAGAGATTGCTGCAAATTTTTCTCGAGCTAAATTTTCCACGTCAGCCATTTTGAACGTTATATTTTTAGCTGCAACCCAATTCTTCACTGTTGCCCATATTTTTTCAATCGGGTTCAACTCAGGATGATAAGGAGGAAGTCGCAACACATTATGACCATTTTCCCAGAGTAAGGTATCTAATTTATATTTTGGATTAGCTGTTTTGTGTGCTTTTATAATTTCGTACAGTTCTGGCTTAGTGATGGCAGGGTCATGAGTTATGTTTCGTTCCAGAAGCCCCTGTATCATATCATTTTTTCTTGTGTTTGAATTAGGATCCTTTTCAAGTTTAACATTATGATATGACGCATTATCAACAACTAACACACTTCTAGGTGGAAGATTAGGTAGTAGTTTTGTTTTTAACCATGTTGTAAAATTCTCCTCGTTCATATCATTGTGATAATCACCAGATTTTGTTCCTACAGACAGAAATGTAATGAATATTAACGTTGTATATAGTATGCAACCATTATCAAGCGCTGACCTTTCGATATAGGTTTCTTTAATCCCAAAGTGGAATCATCGGCCCACTCTTTAGTCTGTGTATGCGAGATATGAATATAGGATTCATCAGTGAAAACAACGGATCTGCCGTCCCGCATATACATCTGAAGCTGTCGTAGGTACTTTATTCGTTTGCCTCGAATATCATACGATTCGACTAATATCTGCCTTTTATCAGTACTCCTGTTCCATCTTCAAAAATACCACGTAGTACAATAATATAAAGATCAAATATTCATACTTACTTGAATCCTATTCTTTTTAACACTTTCGAAAGAGTTGATAATCCACCTTCAAAGCCAATGTCGTTCTCCTTTAATTTGTTAAGGTTTCCTATAAAAAATATTTTAATAATGTCGTAATATATAAACACAAAAGTATACCTTTCAAAGTAGGCCTCGTTTGTTCAGTTAAATAAAAATTATGCACAAAGGTTCGAACTATTTGTGTTTGCCATTCCATCAAAGTGCTCTTAGGACTTGGTTTTTCTTTTTTTATGAGGGCTTGAAAATGAAGTAACAGCTCCACTGCTAACGTCCTTCATTTGTTTAACGACAGACCTGTAGGTTTTTTCGCTAACCTTTGTTGCAGCTAAGAATCTTTCTTTGAAATGTGCCAGGGGAATTCCGCATGCGTTATTTGTAGCTTCTTCTTTCATAAATTGCATCACATTAGCAAGGATTTCTCGTGCTTGGCTGTGAATAATGTGACCTTTTCCTATCTTTGTCGTCGAACTTGCCGTCATTTTTTAGGTTAGGTGAAAATACACGATTTACAACATATACCGTTTGACTGAAATAAAAGTAGATATAGGGAAACACAAACACGCACACATGTGCATGCAAACATGAAATGGAGGGGTACGATAGTAGGGGAGTACAGATGAGTTCATATATCGGGACACCGGGGTACCGAGGCTTTAGTGCAAAACGTTGAAAGGTAGTATGCAGACGTTTGCTTTAAGGAATTGCTACGCTATGTACGGCTTTTGTATAATATTTTGGTAACTGATGTATAATGTATTAACATTGAACTGAAACAAAACTCTATAAAATTTGTAACTAAAATAAAATTCTTATAAAAAATTAAATAAAATTCTCATTTAAAACGAAACAAAATATTATACTTAACGAACTATACAAAATTTAATGTTGAAGATGTTCAAATGTCTGTCCCTCTTGCATCAAGCAGTACCCTAAACGATTATAAAACCCATTTCGTACATTCGATAGCATTTCAGGAGTAATCATTTGTATGGCGTTAAGAATTTGTTCTCTTAAGCCATCCAAATCAATCGCTCTATTTCCTTCAGCGGTATTAATATTTGCGAGTTTGCTCAGATACAATGTATGTACGTTCACGCTCTAAAGTTACGGAACGAATGCCATATCTGCCGGTCTGCGCTCTCGATCTCCCCACTATCTCCCCACACCACAGGTGTTGTATACATACATACATAGGTACATGTTTATGTGTGTGTATTTGAAGATGCATATTAACTTTTAACTACGACAATCTGTATATGAAATTATTCTATTTACATACCTAGTAAAGAAATATGCGGCTCAATATAGTTTTTAAAAAAACTGGACGTAAAATAAACTTGAAATATAGAATGGAAAGGAAAATAACGGAAAACTACTACAAATACTAATAACACACCAAATCCAATAAACCACACGACGGCTATGAGAGCAGACCTTACCCTCAAATTTGCAAGGGACTCGTCCGAACGCGCTTTCGTTCATAGCGCATTATGACGTACATGTACTTTTTATAAAAATCGGGCTCTACTTCATTCTCATAAAGAATGCAATGTTAAGGTAGGTATGAGGAAATATCTCTGTTAATATGTGTCTGTAATTAATCTACGCCGCCGCCATTTGAATTTAGGCGATTTTTACGTTTTACAACTTCCATCCCTGAATCCCTGCGTGAATTCAAATTGTCAAACTTGACATTAGAATCCCATCAGCGCAGTTTAAAGGGTTTTCCAGCAGTGATTTTTAATATTATCGACATAAACTAATCTACTTTAAATAATATGAATTCGAGATTTACATGTTATTAATGCTATTTTAACATTGGCAGTGGTATAGTTGCATGTAAGCATGATCATATTATAATTATAGAGTGATGTTTATTTTGGAAATTGAATATTTAGGCACAACACTAAGAGTAGAATAAATGAAGAAAGATATTTCCATGTTGGCGATTTAATACTATGAAAATTTCTAAATCGCAATTACAAATGCCCATTACCTTGAATAATAAATCTATCCCAACTGTGGGCTACGTGACTTAAATTTTTAAGTTGGCAACATTGTCTAGTGGATGGAAATTTGTCTTAAAAATCATACAATACCTACCAAAAAGCCTAATTAATACCGCGAGATCAAAAATTATATAAAGGTTTGCCATGGAATGTAAACCATTAAGTGTAATACTGTCATTAATATTTGTCATTATAAGAAAATATAATGACAGTATGACACTTAATGATATAACTTAAGACAGACGTTTTACATTCCACGGCAAACCTTCTCCAATATAATTTTTGATCTCGCGGTATATGGTTGTTGTATTATTTTTATAAAGACAACTAAAAAGAAGCGAAGAAAACCACATCACTTAAATGATAGCGGTTATATTCAGAATAATACATGTTTCTGAAAAACTTTTAATTAAGAAACACAAAATGACGCCTCCAAAATATTACCGTCATTTAATGTTTTTCACAAATATTTTGGCATTGTTTAAGCTTGTTTTATATCTGTCAATTTATTGAAGTTGAAGGTCACCAAAATTATGTTAAGTATATCGTTTTACACGCCTCAAGTATAAGAAATTTGAACTAGAAATTGACAGATATAAACACTCTACTTGGCGTCAATTTTGACCAAGTTCTAGAAATTTAACTAAAATAATTGATACATATAAAATATGATTTGGCTGTATTTTTAGACAGTATCACATGAAATTTATGTATAACAAAATCTTTTTGATTTCTTTTGGAAATTTCTGTTTGTTATTTTCGGATAATGTTGATTGTATAACTTACCTTTAGTGAACTACGGAAGCCAATTGTAGCTATCTCCAGGCGTCTTAAATTTATGAGCAATATATTATTTATAAAGGGCTGTAGGTATATAAGTAAATGTATGTTTTGGATATTTGTTTTTTCTTTTATATAAATTATATAGAACGTTTTATTTGTTCCATGTTTTGTTTTAAGATAATAAAAAAATATGTTTTTATTTAGTATGGAGTTTTATTTTACAAAACCTCATCAGAAAATATTAAATTAACAAACTCCTCCTCTACTTGTTCAACTTCGTTCCATGAAAAATGGAAGGGTTTGGCTTGGAAAGTGAACAGGGATAGTCTCCGCATAGCTTCAATATTCGTGTGAGATCACGAGATTGTGTGCATTTCGAAGTTTGTGCACGCTTCTATGCTCTTCTTTGTTCCACTAAAAGAATTTGATCGTACGGTATTTTTCGAAATAGATGCGTGTGCGTGTGATCGTACGGAAAAATATCGTACGATTAAATTCTTTTAGTGGAACAAAGAAGAGCATAGGAGCGTGCATAAGCTTCGAACTCCACACGATAGGGCAGGATCGCTGTGTTGATGCCGTGTATTGCCACTACGATAGACGGATGCCGTGTCGTTGCCGTGAATACAGTGGCGTATATGATCCAACGAACGCTTGCACACTCCACGATTTTTATCGTACGATAAGTCTTCACGTCGATCTCTGTCCTTTACGATTTGTTTAAGATATTAAGTACAGTAGCAGTTAACTAGCCTTGTGTGGTCTATTCATTCTTCAAATATAATTTGTTGCTGTCACTATAGACGACAATGTGGATAACGAAATCCTCATTTCATTGATTGAAACCAATCCAGTGTTGTGGTACAAAATGCTACCGATTTACAAAGATAGGAATGCTATAAAAATGCATGGAAGGACTGGTGCTGCAGTTCTCTTTTTTCATTAATTGTGTGGACCCAATACTTTCGGTTACGCCTGCGCTGTATGAAACGACGATACAGCAACAACATGGCAACGACGCGTTGCGGATTCATTTTCGCAAGCTTTTAGCAAATGCCTGCACTATTATGCAGAGAAAATCATAGTGTGCAAATAACACAAATGATGAGATAATGCTACGATATTTTTCCGTACGATCGAAAATCGATGTGTGTGTGCAAATAAGACACACGAAAAAATAACGTACGATATTCTTCCGTACCTACGAGGAAAGAATAGAACAGGAGAGATAATAAAGTGGTGGGGGAATAGGTATTATTTACACGGAGTTACCACTTTAAGGCAGGTCAGTTATGGCAATATTGACCAATCATAATTTATAAAATGAGTATTTTGAATAACTTGTCATAAATCTGACATGTTTAATTATGTGTTCAGTGCCGTAACATACATATTCTATGCATTGAGGCGGCCATATTGAGTTACCATTTTGGACAAATATTATTTTTAAGGAGACTCTCTCCTGTTCTATTCTTTCCTCGTAGTTCCGTACGGTCGAAATCGATGCGTGTGCACTAGGCCTTAGTGTTTAGGCCAGGTAAGCTCTTTATTTCTGTTTAACGCAATATATTGGTAAGTATTCATTATGTCAAAATTCGTTATTCTAACAACGCATTATAGTGATCTCACTGAATAAATGTCTTTTTGACAACATTTTTGAATTATAAAAGTATTTCAAAAAGTCTACTTTTGGAGGTCGGTGTATGAATTGAATGTCTTCAATTTCGCAATGTAGAATTCTATAATTATCCGACATCTGACGATCGACTCTCTAATGTACCATTATCACGCATTATATTTATTTTTACTCGAGCTTTCCTCATCATTTCTTTGAAAAATCAATATTTCAATAATCTTCAAAGAGGTCGATGATCCTAATTCCATGTAATTCCACTTCCTGGACCTTTAAGAAAGTGGGAGACTGTGGGACTCTGTGCTTTGTGCTCTGGCTTTGTGGGAGAGAAACAGCATGTTTTGACAGTTCACGACCTTTAATTTGAATGTGATTCGAGTAATTCAATTTAATCAATTTCACTTTATTAAATATTTAATCATGACTGAAGAAACAGAAGAATGTGATATGACACGGCCAATATTCACGACAAGAATAAACGAAGAATGCGGAAATGATGATTTTTTAAATAATAAAATATTTCTGGATGATTCTATTAAGAATTCAAATGTGAAAGATAGTAAGCAGGAGGGCCCATTGGAATCCAGAAATGCAGTAAATAATGAAGTTTTCATTATGGATAATATCAAAACAGAATTTTCTCCATCTGACTCTCAAACATATAATGGAATAAATGACGAGGTTAAAAGGGAAAATGAATCTGTTCATAATATATGCTTCCAAAATGTAACCGATGTAAAAGACAAATATCAAGATGAGTATTTTAATGACACAAGGTTATCCAATACCACCATTAATAAGCTAAATGGCATGAATATAAAAGATTACTTGGGAGATGATAAAATAAAACAGCATGAACTTTTGAATGCAAAAATCGATGCAGTAATTTCATCAACTGAAATACTTAATAGTAGAATAAATGACAATGTTAAAATAGAAGATGAAATTATCGCAACTAGTGACATAAAAATTGAATTTAATCCTGAGCAACTAAGTAAGTATTTACGTCAATTAGTTACCTTTCCTGAAATTGCTAAAGATTATTTAAATTTATTTGTTCCATTCATTTTTGGCAATTCAGTAAAGCAAAAATAATTTTAATGATTTTGTTAAATAACTAATTTCCTTAAATTTAATCAACAGCATGTAATGATTGTCATGAAAATTATCAAGAATATTGCACAAAGTGCCGAATGTTGGTGCATATATTTGACAGAAATGCTTTGAATAATACAGATAATAAAGCAAAGGATGAACTACCAAAGAGTATTTTAGAAATAAGAGAGTCACCTGGATATTTGGGAATATTCACTCGAAAAGTAATACCTAAAAATGTAAAATTTGGACCTTTTGCTGGACTAAATTCACCAAATTGCTCTTGGAAAATTAAAGGTGGAAAATTCTTAGTTAGTGGGGATGAAACAAATGTTACACATTGGATGCAGTACATCAACCATGCAAAAACTGATTTGGAACAAAACTTGTTTGCCTTTCAGTATGAAAGTAATATATATTACCAAAGTACTCGTGAAATTTCAGAGGGTGAAGAATTATTAGTATATTTTGGTGATGAATATGAAGCTAGTCTTAATAAAGATGTTGAAATGTTCTTTTTTCCAACAACAGATATTACAATGGAAGATGTGTTTGCATGCACATTTTGTTGTTTGGGATTTAATTCAAAGATTTATTTGGCTAAACATAAGAGTATCTGTTCGAGGCGAATCAATAGACAGTCTTCAGTTGAAGGTAAAGGATCATTTAGAATTTGAAAATAACACAAGCATACAAGAAGTATATCTTTTCATTAATATCAATCAAAATCTTATTATTGTCATACCGAAACTTTATCTATTGTGCAGTAATTAATACTAATTTATTTTATTCATTTTTAGAGATTGTACAATGTTCATTTTGTAAAATTTATTTAGAAGAATGGGAATTTTTAGATTACCACATGGATTATTGTCACCAAAAAAATGACAGGTATGATTGATACTGCAGCATTACTATAATTTTATATATTTGATTATTTTTAACCATATAAATATGTATTTTTTATCAAAATTTCTTTGGGACTTGGATTTTCTTTTCTTTGTTATGCAGTCATCGACACTTCAAAACATATATATATATACGTATTAGTACATGAAAAAAAATGAAAGAAAATAAATGTTACATGTAATTGTTGCCTATTAATCAAATATTCGTTCAAGTATGAACATTGAAATGTGCATTTCACTGCATCATTGATATAGCTTAATGAATTTGAAGGCATTATACCAAAAAGCAGACACGTCCAAAAATGAGAATTTTGGGAAACTTGAAAAAACAGTGTAGCTTGCTTTGCAGACAGCGGGAAATGTTTATAATTTTTATATGGTTAGGTCTCATTAATAACGTCCCATGGATACTATAATAAAGTGGTTATATGTAAGATATTTTGAGAAAAAAAATAAAATTCATTGGACTTGTCTGGTTTTTGCAGAAAGTTACTAGCAATAATCATTATTTCTGTTTGTAATATTATATTATACATGTAATATTATTACAAAAAGTGGTATTTCCAAAATAACAGTCGCTTAGTTGTCTTCACAACCATCGGAATTATCGTCGTCATCAATATCAACGTTGCTCTCTTCAGTTGCCTGATTAGTATTATTAGGAGCAGGATCTTTCAATAGAGATTCATAGTACTGGCGGTGAACTGGGTTCTCAAGGTACTGGATGAGTTCTCGCAGGTTAGTGGCTTTTGCAGGTTGTATTCCTGGAGGTGACTGGTAAAGCTTTCGAATGTCAAGAGTATTTTTTCCTCTGTTTATGTAGGACTTGTTTACCACAATATGTCTTTCCCACAATCCATGGTACGACGTTCGCAGATTAACATGAATATCATGTTTGTCAAACAACATCATTCTTACTTGTTGAAGTTTTAGTGGAGGTTTAGGTGTTTTCAAGAACAAAGGTTCCACAGCGCTTCTAATGTCGAAAAAGTCTTTGTGGGTCATTATTTTTAGGTTGAATGGTGAAAGATGTTGTCGTGCATCCTGTACTACTTTGTCCCAATGTTCTGGAAGTGTTACTATGTTGGCTTTCTTTTTCTTGTTTCCTATTAAAGCGAAATCTTGATCATTAGGAAGATAACTGTGTCCTCTCATAGGAAAGAGATAGGTAACTCGCTTGAAAATTTTTAAGACATGGACCAAGCAATACAGAAACTGGACCATTGTCTTGTTCTTGTTTTGCCCGGGACAGCCATCAGAGATCAGTACGAGCTCATCCTTTCTTTTATTGTCCGGAAGGTTATTTATGGCGTCTAGCAACATAGATGTCACTTCGTTTGCACCTTTGTGTGCTTCACTTTCTAGGTAACGATACATGGTCACAGAATCATCTGATAAGTCATGAACTCCAAAAATATTAAACCACAATTGGCGCGAATAGTAAACAGGACCACTTGGAATGTGTGGAAGCGGAAGATTTTGCATAAAGTCGAACGACAGGCATGTCACGCTCCCTTCCTTAGCCTTCATAATATACCTTTTTTTTCTGCCTTAAAAGCTTCCGCTTTTCGTAGATGAAGCTTTTGTTCTCTGGTATATTGAGCTTTTGATTCGTCATCAGTAGCTGCATTCAACTTTTGTTGAAGGGAATCGCAAATAGCACATGTGTCTGACCTCGGATAACCAAAATGAATGTTAAAAGTATTAAAAACAGACCAATATGACTTATAAGAAATATTTATCCTATATAGCTCAAGAAAGTGTTTATGCATGACAGATATGCTTAAATCCTCAGAAAGATACTTCCGGTGGGGATTGTCTCTGAGTGAGTAGTGAGATTTTCTGGCTTGGTATGAGTTAATATGATTCTCTACAAGATACTTTATGCAATCGGGAAGCATTCTAGGTCTATTACTATGTTTGCCTTGTTTACTTTTAGGAGAGTTTCCAGTTAATAGCAAGCTTTGCTGTAATCTAGTGACTCTGTTCTTGGAAATGCCATGGAAGCTTAAAAAGGCTTTGTGACATATAGGAACATCGATACCTTCACTACGGATTTTGTAGGAGTAAGTTGCAGCGTGATCTTTTCTTGCCTCTGGCTCATCTTTTCTTGGACGTTTTCTTGCAACTGGACAAAGATCTACTAGACCACATAGATGAGAGTCTTGCTCATCCTTTGAAGCCAAATTGTTAAAATCTTCCAAAATTTTATTCCTTGTGTTAATGCCTACTTTGTTGAAACATTGCAACCTCGCACATCTAGAAAGATATAAAACTATTGTTTACAAGTATGTATTTAGTATGTAATACGAAAACAAAATTTGACCACCTATGGTACCTAATACCTTACGTGGTCAAAACCTCACCTAATCTGACTTATGTAACAGTCGGTTTAATCACACAAGACAAGTAACCTAACCTAAGATACATACCTGCAATCTTCACCGGTTTTTCTCATTGCAACCATTTTACCCACGTGGTTCACATGTTCTTCACCATGTACTTTTTTATCTCGAATTATACTCTCCTTTTTTGCACTTTTCTGCCTCTTTTTAGGCCACTCAGTAGTATCCATTGTAATAATAATAATTACGGCTACAATTATTATAATGACTCTACTCTTTAAACACCTGTTAGCAAGTGAGTGGTCACAACGCATCACACACGTGTGTCGTAAAAAACCAGACAAGTCCAGGACTTGTCTGGTTTTTGGCGGAATTGCCACGGACTTATCTTGTTTTTGTAGAATTGCACTTATTTCAGAGCTTTATATCTCCCGACACGTCTGGTTTTTGGTGAAACAAATTACACCATTAAATAGCGGCTATTTTCACGTATATAAAATGGCGGCAACTTCAAAATACGATATTTTGGACTTGTCTGGTTTTTGGAATAATGCCTTCATTTAAATAATAAGTTACATTCAATTAATATTCTAACATAAAACATCGCTAAACTACTCTTACTATGCGTAAAAAGTTTCAAAATGATCATTGATATCTGTGAAGTATTTATTATATTAGCGTGTAATCGTGTACGTCGAAATCATATTGATCGCCCACTGCAAGTGTGCTAATATTCTAGTTCGGCGGAGGCCAACCGCCTTCGATAAAGGCTACCAGACTAGTCCTCTTCTTCCGTGCAAGATCTAAAGCAATATTTTCCACCGTTTACTAGTTAGGAACTATTAAACACATAAAACTTTTGTTTTTATTATGCTTATTGATATTAATATAAATATTAATGCGTATGTCTATATTTAATATGTGTGATTCCAAGATTGTTAATTGCAAGTCATTGGTTGTTGATAGGCCAAGGCCATCCGTCTTCCACGAAGCCTACCCAGCGAATCTTATTCCGCGCAAGGGCTTAACTAAACTTTTTGCCCATTTCTGCATATTACTTATTTTTTATTATATTATTTATTTTATATTATTATACCTTTTCAGTTTACATTATACACTGTTTGAAGAAATTATTTGTACAGTGTTATTTATTTTTAATAATGCTTATATATCTTGATGTTACTTAATATACAGGCTGTCCTAGAAATAAAAAGACGGAGTAGCAGAAATCGGAAGCTAGATTGTGTAAAAACGTACCCTCAAAATATCAAGTATTTATTCGTGCGTAGACGGCAGAAAAAAAATAATAAAGAATTCAATTGGCCTTACGCCGACCCTGGACTAAATATCCACCTGCTTCACTTTCACAATCGCTCAATTTCAGGACTACCATATTACTTGTGTTAAAAAAAAAGGAGGAGGAATAGATACTTCATAATAAATATCAAACCATTAATTACTTTAATTTTACACCTGCTAGAAAAAAATAATTACATTATTGATATTTACTACGATTTATTGAATATTCTAAAATAATAATAATCAGCTGTTTCCGACTACAAATACATTAAAGAGCAATAACCTTCCTATTTTAAAAATAAAAACAATCTTTTATTGTCTGCAATAAAGTGCGTCGCCCATCTAGGTCAACAACCGACTACATAGCTGACGCATCGGGCAAAAAATGTTTTATATGAATGAGTACGATTAACGTTTTTTCCCGTTTTATACAAATAAAAGCGTATTTTTCTATGAATGCGTGTTCGTTTCTATTTACAAATGAACCTTCTTACGTGCATTTATAAACATACATTTTGTGCCAGATCCGATATGTAATTTTTTTATCTAAAAAACAACATAGAAAATTAAATTTCTAATTTCTTCGTTATTGCGGTATATTTGGGCCTGTTTCTGTTCGGACTTTACATACCTGCTACTCCGTCTTTTTATTTCTGGGACAGCCTGTACATTAAACATAAAATAATTCTAATTCAAATGTAAAACGGCAATATGTTTTGGATGTACCAGGTGTGGTTTTTTTAAGCAAGTTCCGTTTAACATCTTCATTTTTTTATGTTTGTTAGGCTATAAAGATATATTATTATTATTATTATGAAACGAGAGAGGCAGAAATTTTGCTACATAGGAAACGTTAAAGACGTACCTAAAAGTGTTTAATTTATACTCAAATCGCGAACAGATTCAGTGATCACGTTGGGTTCACGTGATCACACCAAAATCGTGTAAATAAAATCATTCGAGCATCAATGTCTCTATAGTCCGTCTCAACCTTATTATGCAGTACAGGTCTTATGGCAATTGATTTCATGGTTGCCAAATCGTCTCATTGTATAATGTTACAGTTCCGGTTCAATATCTGACATTTTTTGTAATCAAAACATAACCTATACGACTGTTCGTCATTCAATTGATGCATACTGCGCACAAAAAATTAATAGTAACTTGAAACACTAAAAGGGGAGAATATATGGGAAGATGGATTAGTTAAAATATTTGTAATAATATAATCCTTTGGGATTGTTCTGTAAAAAATTATTTAAAATCTAACTGAATATAGTAAGCCAGAGTAAATGAATTAATATTTCAAAGAAACACTTAAGGTATACAATTTTCTTCGTTACTGAATATTGACATCTTAATCAACTATCCACTATAAATTCAGACCAAGACAAAGTTAATCACAAGTTTATTTTTCATAAAAAACTTTTCTATTTATAAAAACAACTTAAATAATGCATATTTATGAAAAGAATAACAATAACCACACATACACATGTACTTTTATTTTTTAATATGTTACATGACTTATATAGTCTTATACATGACTTATATAGTCTTATTGAATATTAATATGTTAATCTACATTCCGTTATACACATTTAAAGACACAAATTCCTCACAAATTCATTTTGCAAAAACATACTTTCCCATTTATAAGAACAAGTTAATAATACATGATAACATTTATGAAAAAACTAACCATGACCATACAAAGGAGTAGGTACACATATTGTTTTATTTTTCTTTATCACTTAAAGAATCTTGATCTGATGATGAATGTGTGACGTGAATTATAAACTCTTCAACATCGTTTTGCATGTTGGCAAGGTGGCCAATGTAATTCTGCCAGTTGTTCACTGTTACATTCTGATAACCCTCCACAATTAATTGTTCAATATCTCTTTGTTTAAATGTCGTATTGTGCATTTCAACGCAGTGCTTAACTTGTGCCCACACCATTTCAATTGGGTTTAATTCACAATGATAAGGTGAAAGCCGAAGAACACAATGCCTTTTATTCTTTGCAAATTCATCAATTTTGTTTCTCTCATACTGAGACTTAACCTCTGACACACAAGCCAGTAAATCTCTTTTTAACATGTCATTATCAAGTGGAATATTCTTCTCAGTGAGCCATTTAATAATTTGGTCTTCTCCGTGCTACTGCTGGAAACTTTTCTAATTTTCTCGTGTGATATGAGGCATTATCGAGACCAACAACCGAGTTCTCTGGTATATTTGGAAGCAATTTATTCTTGAACCAATCTCCATATGTATCTGCATCCATTTCGCTATGAACATCAGCAGTATTTTTCTTACAAAGAAATGTACATTCAGCACCAACAACAAAACCTTGCTCGCCTCCAGCATGAATTAATGGAAATCGAGGCCCAAGACCACTTGGTGATTTTAAACCAGTGCTGAGTCCTTATGTAAAAGCTTGTCGACTGCTATGAACAGTAACGTCAGTCCACTTTTTATTTACCGAGTGTCCTGCATTCACTCATGATTCATCAGTATATATTATAGTTCTACCTAAAAATAAAACAATCACAATCAAACACAAGCAAATAATAAATTGCGTAATGAACATAAAAGTATAACAAATTAAATGATAAACTATACTTTCGTCTCTGAATTTTCTGATGTCTCGTAAGTATTTATGTCTCCACCTAATGATGTCATCTCTTTCAATAAGAATTCTCTTTCGTCCCACTTTTTAAAATTCAAAACCCATATCATGTAGCAATCTGTAAAAAGTATATGTATATAGGTTATCACGTTAATCAGAATTATAGATCTAGGTATGCATACTTACTTTTAAATGTTTGAAAAAGATAATATGCTTGCTAAAAAGAACGATTTAACAGAAATTATATATAGATAAATTAAAGACAATATAAAAGTTTACACACTACGGCAAAAACTGACAATTGACAGCAACGATTACTCATATACCCATATACTTTGCATAATAGAACTTGCAACAAGGCAACCGGATATAAAGATGTCGTTATTAAGAGACTACTAAAGATAATAAGAGATGCAATATCCCTATTAAACCTGTACTGCATAATAGGGTTGAGACGGACTATAGAATAGTTATCGCCGTAGTATTTGACGTAAGAAATTGTGCATATTCAAATGTTTTCTATTAAAACGTATTAAAATTGTATTGTCTCTATAAAATAGCACCTAGTAATCCTCAAACACCTGTGATACCATTATAGTTTACATAATCGCCTAATGTAAACGATCTTTGCCGCCGATCGTTTTTGTGCATAGGATGCCTTGATCACGCACTTTTATAACTGAATCTCTTCTGCGATTGTTGTATAGTTACGCCTTCCATACCAATATTTTTAACACACATAATACATACTTAAGCCACGCCTCTTGCGCATCTCAGGTACCATCACTTAATTGAGCTATACCTGTTTTATAGACCGAGAGCGAAAGGAAAATTATAAGTAGGGCGACAGGTGTCTTGGAAAAGCCAGGTTTAATACGTGTAATTATGGGTTTAGCAAGAGTAACTAGTAACTGGCAGGGTTGATTACTGAATTATCTCGAATTGTCATATAAAAAAGATGGACTTTTAGTTTTGGGAGCTCCATGTTTACTATATATTAATTGAATAAGAATACGGTCATATTTCAAAACAGTACACGCAAACTACGCCTCATATATGTTATGTGTACCGATCTCATCAAACTATGCCCGATATTTTAAATGCTCTTAAATAAGAATTCAGATTTTACTCATTTATGTTCCAAAAGGAAAAGAAAAGTAAATAATTTTCCCTGACTAGCTCGTGTTTTTATATCAGGACGATTCAAGTAGAGAGATCAAGAAATAATTCTCGGACATTAAATGGTACAAACAAAGAAAATAAAGATATTCTAATTAAATAACATCTTAGAAACCAACATTGTATCTGCCAATACGAATACAAACAATATGTGCAAAATAATATTAAATTCAGTTAAAATAAACACACAATGATAATATGCTCAGAACTAATTCAATATTGACAAATAGTTGCAACTATTTAACTATTGCCGTCTCTACAAAAATAACATTATACATTATTTGTTTCCAGTTGTCTTTACGTACATATATAAATACATCTACATAGGCATAAATGAGAAAACAGATTAGGCTCAAAATGAACATACAGATTGAATTAACATATGATTTGTTTAAGTCTCCAAATTATGACGAATTTTAACGCTTATTTAGCACTCGCATATTAATAAGTTTCAAGTACCTTTTTTATTATCGTCTTCTTTCCTTCTTCCTTTACTGGAACAGAAGATTTTTCCCGCAGTCGATCCGTTTAGTGAGGGACTTGCCACGATGGTAGAAATACTGGTACCTTCATTAATTGCCGTAAGCCCACTTATAAACTCACCTATTCTTTTTCTATAGGTAAAGTGCACTATTTCAGCTTTTTATAAGAATATATATTAACTTTTACACCTTTAATATGTATTAATATATTTCGGGAATCATTCATCACTTTTCTCGATCTAATATACTGTTAACCGCCTTACATGAAGATTCCCGGTCGACTTCTTCTTATAATTCGGGAACCTTTTATCACTTATACACTTCAAGACGACAGTCTAACATGCTGTCGACTGCTTTTCTTTAAGGTTCCTTGTCGATCTTTAATAAATCTGTCATCTTCTATATTATTTATGCGGTCCAAGATAGACATTTATGCTGTCAACCGCTCTTCTTGAAGGGTCCTTGTCGACTTTTTTTTTTATAAAATCTTGCTTTGTTTTACCATTCCCACATATTTGCACGTTCTAAACAGCGATATCAAAGTGCCACAAGTTTTACTCATAAGAGATTATACTCCGCACATATTCTTAAATCTAATAGAAGTATTCTCTAATTTAAATAATGCGTAACATATACATAGGTTAATATACATTTAATAAATAAAAATTAATAGTCAGTTTCTAACACACATGTTAACAAAAGGATTTTTTTATTCGTCTTTAAAATATATAAAATATTTGAATTTTACTGTACCGTTACATATTGCTGTGACTCTTGCCAATTGAGGTTCATGTAAAAATAATTTAAATCGTTCAATCAGTAAGTAAGTAAGAATCAAGCATACATCTTAGTGCTAGACCTTATGCTAGACCAAGATTCAATAAATTTTCTGCAAATAGTAGGTTAGGCAATTTTACATTTAACTAGCTCAGTTTAAAATGACTAAAGAAAATTTTCTCTCAGGGGCAGAAAATATAAATAAACTCTCCAATCAAGTTGAATGCTCTTCAGTTATTACCAGGTCAGGTAAAGAAAATAAAATGCAAAATAAACCTTACAATATAATTTATTATGGATATAAGAAAATTTTTTTAAAATTATACAAGTATATTTACAAAATAAATGTCTTAAATATTACAGAAATTCAGGCATGTCATGATTAAATAGTCAAATCAATAAACAAATCATAATTAATACAAAGAATAATATCAAATACAAATTTTATTTTCAAAATTTCTATGATTTTCTTTATTCATTAACGATACATGTAAACAATCAACATCTCAAACAAAATTTTTATTATATGTTGTGAATTGTACTGGAATATAAATTAAATTAAAATTATGTGACTTATCATTTGCAAGAATATAAACATTAAGGTAATGGCTCTGCCCTAATTAGTTCTGCCTGGCGCCTTTGCTCGCTCCCAAAACAGTACCATCAGAAAGCAAATCCACACTGGTAGGTACCCCAAAGTTGCATCCTACGAGTATGCTTTTCAACTCGTTGGACACAACCCTAACATACACCACAATGTGCTCACCCCTTAAGGCATATATATATATATTTGAGTTTAATTCAAAAATGTCTTTGTGCATTCAACTAATTAACTCAGCCCTGATTAGTTCTGCCTGGCCCTTTGCTCGCTCCCAAGACAGTACCACCAAGACCAATTCGTGCTTTAAGGATTCACCAAGACTCCATGCTATGAATTAAACATCTACTTAATTCATTGCACACATCCCTGATCTATTACCCAACACGTCAATGTCAAATACACAAACATAATAAAATATAATCAATATAAAGAAAGTATATACAAAACAAAAAAAAATACCTCGTTCTAGGGTTCCAGTATAAAACACCGCATAAGAAATTTGTACAACACTATATACACATTTATAATAAACATTAATAAATCACCTTAATTCTTCATATAATATTTCAAACTCATCCATTTCAAAATAAAAAATTTTTCACAGTCTAAATATCCTACATGTACATAAAACAAAAATTATTAAACTATAACTCTTCTAATCTTGTAAATAAATAATAAAGAAAATTTTATTAAAAACGCAGAGTGTTTATATTTAATTCAAAAAAATTATTATTAGGCTATCTAATTTGATAGTTACAGACACTAAAATGCTTTACCATAACACACGGTGTAATAACCCTGCATATAAAAATAAAACATTCTAGTAAAAAAAAAAATATATAAAAAAAATTCAAAGTTCTAATTAAATAAAACGGTTCCAGATACAAATATTTATTTCGGAAAAATAATTACAAGTCCCAATATAAACGAATCTCCTGAATTAAAAGGATATCTAATTCAGAAAAATATTCTAAGTCCCACTTCGATTGAAAATTTTTATAAGTACAATAAAATTATTAAGAAAGTTCCAATACGTGAACAAATTTCTATGTTAGAATAACGTTCAATCTATGAAATATTACAAGTCCTAATTTTATTAAAAACTTTCTAAGTATCGTAAATCCGATTCAGAAAAATTATTCTAAGTTCCGATTCATGAATAAATCTTTAAGTTAAATTAACATTTTCAAATATCAGCACCCGTGTAGGTATATTTTTTTAAGTTTAAGCGGTTTCCACCAGCTTGAAAAGTGCCTCTTTTACTATGCGTCCTCGCTTATATGCATATTTTTCTTCACAAAAACGTACGGTTATCCTCGGTACGATACCGATTCCACCTCTTCAATTGCATTTCTCTAGTGCTGCACCTTTCGGTCAGTCGATGTATTACTAGCTTTCAAAAACGTAAACAAACATCTAAGCATCGATTTGTTTACACGTTCGTGATTTGTCAATTTCATCTAGCGGAGAATATCGTTTTCACCGGGCCAATCTGTCGATCTCTCCCGGTCACAGTATTTTTCGTGCGGGAAACACTTTCTTGTTATTATTCACTTAATATTTTATGCGTATTCTAATATTATAGTTTTTATAAAAATTATAATAACATTCTTATATTATTTTACGTAAATAAAAATTAAATTTGCCAAAATATTAACTTAATGAATATCTATATACACATCATGATAAAATAAATAAAACAGTAATTAATTAAATTAAATCTAGAAGTGATCTTGATTATGCTTATTTACAATTTATCACCAAACTCAAGATCACTGCAATATGTTTTCAGAATTCATTCATAACAAATGGTTTTATTTTAGGTACTGTGTCCTAGCTGCACCAGATGGAACTATAAAGGAAAGAAAATTCAAATGCATGGAATGCGAATTTGAAACATCATATAAATACAATTTAAAATGTCATTTCGACTCACATCAGAAAGTGAAACGATTTAAGTGTTCAATATGCGACTTCAAAACTAAATATAAATCAAGTCTGAAAGTTCACATAAAAATAAAGCATTGTGATGATGGAACTAGACGTTTCAAGTGCTCCGAATGTGATTTCAAAACACATTTTAAATCATATCTGGACGCACATATTAATGGAAAACACAGCCGTGTTAAACGGTACAAGTGCGCCGGATGTGATTATGAAACGGCGTACAGAAGTCATTTCAGAAATCATCTTTTTTCACATGAAAATGCGAAACGATTTAAATGTCCCGAATGTGATTTTAGAACGAATTACAAGTCATACTTGAAAGCACATTTAAAAGCGAAAGCTTGCGAACAGAAAATACACAAATGTACAGAATGCGAATTCGAAACGACTTGTAAACGTGGTTTGAGAAAACACTTTTGTTCACATAAAACAGCAAAAAGATTTAAATGCACGAAATGTGAGTACGTAACGAATCTCAAAGCGAGCTTGAAAATTCATGTAAACGGAAAGCATCCTGATGAGCAAATGCAAAAATTCAAGTGTTCGATGTGTGATTTCGAATCAAATTACAGGTCGAGCTTGAATGCTCACGTGGGTGTAAAACATTGTGAAGAAGGAGGGGTAAGCTTAGACTTTCAATGCACTCAGTGCGACTACAAAACTTATCGTAAATCAAACTTAACCGTTCACGTAAACCTGAAACACTGTGAGGATAAACTGAAACGATTTCAATGTTCAGAGTGTGAGTTTCGAACGAATTACAAGTCATATTTACAGGCACACTTCAATGCTAAACACAGCAGAGAAAAGAAATACAAGTGCAGTATATGCGAGTACCAAACTGGTTACAAAAATTATTTAAAAAAGCATCTTGCCGTACACACGAGTGAGAAACAATATAACTGTCTCGAATGCGAATTTACAACAAATTACAAGGCAAATTTGAGGACTCACATCAATATGAAACATTGCGAAGAGGAGATGAAACAATTCAAATTTAACTGTTCCGAGTGTGACTTTAAGACGAATCAGAAATATAGTTTGGAAGCTCATATGTTCGTGAAACATTCCGAAGAGAAAGAGAAGCGATTCACATGTCCCGATTGTGATTTCAAAACTAATTACAAATCTCATTTAAAATCACATACGAACGCAAAACATTGCGGTGAAAGAAACTTCAAGTGTTCTATATGTGAGTACGAGACCATCCATGGAAGTGATTTGAAAAAGCACATGCTGATACACGACAACGTAAAGCGATTCGAATGTTCCCAGTGTGATTTCAAGACGAATTACAATTCAAGTTTAAAGGCTCACCTCAGTGCGAAACACTGCGATGAGAACTTGAAACAGTTCGAATATCAATGTCGGGAGTGTGACTTCAAAACCAATTATAAATCGAGCCTGAGAGTGCATGTGAACGTCAAGCATTGCGACGAGGAACTTAAGCGGTTCAAGTGTCCACAATGTGAGTTTAAAGCGAGTTACGAATCGCATTTAAAGACTCACATTAATGCGAAACACTCTGACAAACAAGTCAAACACTTTCAATGTTCGCAATGTGATTATAAAACGAATTATAAATCAAATTTAACAACACATATGCACAAATGCAACACTTCGTGAAGTGGTAATGCTCAAGATGATATTGATTAAGATCATTGCCTACTTAAGAACAAGGCCCACGCCCTGTCGGCTGCAACGAAACGTGTTTACTGGTAGTCATGCGTGCGATATAGACGACTACTGCTCTTGCACAGACGATCGCCGTATCCATGCATCCATATATTGAACGTTTTTATTTTTACTTGTCGTTGGATTTTCTGCAACAATTTTTGAGCGTTCATTTCAGCATTGATGATTAATTTTAAAATAGTTTCGCGCATATGATTTTCACCATTAATATTAAGACAGTAATGTTCTGATTCGTGCAACTGCCAGTAATCAACAACAAAATCCTTTTATTATCAATACTGAAGAATGTATCCACATAAGTTAGTAGTTTGTGGTACAATATATAGCTAATTAAAAACCTACACATACAACAATATCTACAGGAAATGATAAAAGGCCACGGCGCAAAATTTTAATTAAAGTATAATTTTCCTCAACAACCAGTTGCACCAACCCGGATTTACAAAATTCACGCTGTATAAAATGAGTACTTGCTCAAAATCATTTCTTTTAAATTCGGTATTGAAAAAATAATTAAATGCACCATATCACAGTATCTAACCTACATTTTCAAGGTTGTAAATACCCTTCAAGACAACCACATTAACCAGTTTTTGACGAAAAGCATTAAATACAATTATAAAGAAATGTCATACGAACACGCTTTTTTAAAATTAAAATGACAGCATGCATTATCTGTAAAAATTGATCACAAGTAACAGTAAAAACACGTCATCTCTCCGTGTTATAACTATTATAGTCACAATTTTATGTTAGTAAGTTGATTATGTTCTGTGTCATTTTGTTAGGAGTTGACTTGTTCATACTATTGTATTGAATTTTATCTTATTTATGTACATGTGTGCACTTTCATGTATATGTAATGACGTGTCATGTGATTTACATTATTATGACTAATAAAGACTGATTACTGATTACTAAAATCATAGTTGAATCGCTTTGACAACCGATATACGCCAATAAATTAAAATGGCGTCAAGTTATACGTGTTAAGTACTACCGCGAGATCAAAAATTATATTGATAAGGGTTTGCCATGGAATGTAAAACGTCTGTCTTAAGTTATATCATTAAGGGTCCTCGCTAGTGAATCGGAAATGTAATATTGGTTGCATAGCACATAATTTAATAAGCCAAGAATGTCCGAGTACTTATTACACATAGGGAATATATAATAAATATTTGAAATAATAACTCAATATCTAAGCGAATAAAAATTCATTTATGACTAAATATTTACACATTTGTAACCGCGGGAAAGATTTTTACCAGAATAACAATTCATTGTAATGTGGGTTGCCTAATTTTAATTCATTTTTTATTTATTTAAAGCAAAGTAAAGAATAGTTCAACGAAAAATAAGTGCAGAGCGGGGTAGATTTTTATTCAATTTATAACGTGAACTAAAGCAAATAAATCTGCTACAAAGGATTCTTGTGAAAACTTGTTTTTAATATTATGACATATTAATTAATTTTCTTTAATCAGATCATTTTTTTCTAAATTTGATTATTCAGCAGGGTAGATTACTAAATTCTTCTTCATAAGTTGACGTTGAAAGGTTTTCTCCAAATTTAAAATCAACAAAAATATCTTGCATCAAAAATCTCCTATTTTTCAACTATTCACATATCCACTATACCGCATGTGTAAAATCATATTGGGGATAGGATATATGTATACTAGGCACACCGGCAACAACGCCCGATCATGGCCGTAGTCATGGTACAAGGAAACAAGGTATGCTTTTGCGCATCTCTGGATGACGCGCATTCGACCTCTAGTACTACCAGTTCAATAAAGTTGTGAATTCACAGGACACTTATTTCAATAAAGTCTTTTTTAACAGAAATACAATACAACACAGTAAGAAAATAAAAGCACAATTCTAATTAAACATTAATTCTTAGTAAATTATTATATAAATTTATTAAGAACGGAATTCTAATGAAAATAAAAAATATACTCTAAAGTACTCTAAACAATACTAAAAAATAAAATGTTATTGCATAGGTTCAAAAATGCCTCCTTCCGAGCCTATCATAAAAATTTTCTCGCACATTACGAATCACATCGACTGTTACGGATTCAAAAACCTCTATGATTAGCCTTCTCAAAATATCTAAGTTTTCTAGCCTGCCAGCTTGTGCACTGTATGTTTTATTTTTGATGTATCCCCACAAAAAGAAATCATTTGGCGATAGATCAGGAGATCGCGGAGGCCAACGAATGTTTCCTGTTCCACTAATGAGACGATCAGGAAAAGTATTCATTAAAAAATGCTTTACTCTGACCGCATTATGTGCAGGACAACCGTCCTGTTGGAACCAAATAATATCCTGATCTATTCCGGTATTATCAATAGCGGGAAGTATCTGATTCTGTGGCATAACGAGGTAATTGTCCGCATTTAACGTACCATCAATAAAAAATGGACCAAGCAAATGGTCACACAAAATACCTGCCCAGACATTCACTTTCTGGGGATATTGGGTGTGTTTAGCAAAATATCTGTGCTGATTTTCCCGAGCCCAATATCGAACAACAGAAGGATTGTGCTTTCCATTTAATGGAAATGACGATTCATCTGTGAATACAATATTTGCGATGAAATTCTGATTTTCATTTGTCTTTTCCATTACGGTTTCACAAAACTCCATTCTTCTAAAATTGTCATCGAGAAATATTTCTTGCGTTTTCGAGTATTTGAAACATTTTAATTTATTTCGCTTCCATATGTTCGCGACGGTTTTATTACTCACACCCAATTCCTCAGCAACACTTCTGGTAGATAGCGTATCCTCTACTTCGAGAGTGCTACAAATCATTATATCCCGCTCTTCTCGTTCCTCAGCTTTTAGTGGATTTACCTCTCTAGGATTACACTTTGTGCAATTATTTAAACAAAGACATTTTTCAAAGCTATTCAAAATATGTAATATGCTTTGCTCACAGGGTACGGGTCTGTCTGCAAATATTTGTGGAAGTAAATTTATGCAATCCTTTGCAGAATGACAACTATCATCATCATTTGCAGTTTTTCTTCTGGTGTGTAGCGAGGCATTATTACCATTGACCCCTCCTCTCACAAACGCAGAACGACGCTGTTCGACACGATCTCCAGATACAATTTTAGTTGTTAAAGGGAGTCTTGGAAAATGCTTTCTGTCAGTGAGTTCAGTCAGTGACTTCTGCCAGAGTTGTCAAGTGACATTTTTTTCGATAAATGCGCGTCATCCAGAGATGCGCAAAAACATACCTTGTTTCCTTGTACCATGACTACGGCCACGATTGGGCCTTGTTGCCGGTGTGCCTAGTATACATATATCCTATCCCCAATATGATTTTACACATGCTGTATAGGACCCTTGAGTCTCATACTGATAAATACCGCGCGATCATTTAAATTCTAAATTAGAGCAGGCTGTGAAATTTAAATTAAGTTGGTATATAAGTACTAATTTACAATTTGAATTGTCAAAGTGACATTTCAAAATGTTAATTAATCAATAATTGACATTCTGGACAACCTAATAAAAAAAATCCCGCCTGCTATAATTTAGAATTTAAATGATCGCGTGGTATTAATGACATTATGACAATGATATTACTCAAGACAGACGTTTTACATTCCATGGCAAACCTTTATCAATATAATTTTTGATCTCGTGGTACATCATGACTACATCCTAGAAAAAGCCATTTCAAGACTGTCATAAATAATATTCATACACCTTTTGACTTTTGTTATAATTGTCATCCAAACACTATACATTTGTCATCAGTGCTTGCCTAGTACACAGAATAGCCAAGTATTAAATAAAATATAGATATAGATAAACAATATTTAATAACTTTATTTATAATATTGAGTTTGTAGCTGGCTTTCATATAATAGTATTTTACCAGCTGAAGATGTATATCCTGAAATATTAATTAGTTTAATTTTATTGTTCTAAAATTGTTCCGATCGATGGAAGTTTGTAGTGGTCTTGAATGGTCGTCTTTAGTACGAAATTTGGCCGTGTCCGTTGCCAAAACGATTCGACCATAAATTGTTACGTGTTAAATTGGTCGCCGCTGTCAAGCCTTGTTCTTTAGTAGGTGATGGTAAGATAAAAAGTATGTTTACAAACAATATATACTAAATACAAGAAACTCAGGCAAATTTGTAAATATTTTTGTGATACTCATTAAAATTAGTATGTTTGTTAGCTTTAATAACGTGTAGCTCTAATTTTGTATGGTTTTTATGCCAATTATTAAATATTTGAGAATGGTAGATGAGTGGTAGTAATATTAGTATTTGCTCATGTATGTTCCTAAAAACGTGTAATTTAGTTATTAGCAATATTTTTATTTTCTAATTACTATATAAGTCGTCTACAGCAGCAGTTTAAGCTCTTTACTCTGTAATATGCTTATTTTCTAATGTATTAACCTTAAATTATCCTCCCCGTCAACTTATTCATGTGCTTTATATATAACGCCATCTCGAATCTCATTTTTAAAACATTATGACAATTAGTGAAGGCTGTCAAATCAATCCACTCTTGCCCTATTTTGTTATTGATAAATGTGTTTTTTTAACAAAATTATATTCAAAATTGACTTTGTAACGCCAGCGCCATAGTTGTTTTGCAACTGGCCTCACCATATCTCTATTTACGTGGCAAGTAATATCGTGAGTGCATTATTCTATCAATCCTTTTATTCTCTTTAATATAGCAACATTTAAAGAAAACTTTAAGAAACATGTCTAGAATATGTATGTTACGCCACTGAACACATAATCAAACATACCGGATATATGACAAGTTATTCAAAATACTCATTTTATAAATTATGATTGGTCAATATTGCCATAACTGACCTGCCTTAAAGTGGTAACTTCCGTCTAAATAATACCTATTCCCCTACCAGATTATTATCTCTCCTGTTCTATTCTTTCCTCGTAGAGAGAGCCTATATAATCAGAGTGCTAACACGGATATGATTTGTATTGGACACCCAAGCAGCAAAATCACAATTTTAGAGAAGGATGAAAATATATATTTGCTAATGTAGAACAAGTGTGCATATATAGTAGAATTACCGAACAGATGCAGCAGCAACAACGCGTCAATACATAATATAATATAATGCAATGTTGCTACTGCATCTGTTCGGTAATTTTCTACTATAGTGATTTTTATACATGGGCGAGATAGGGGAAGTGGATCCGATTTAATTCAGACTAGACCGACTCGTGTTTTGTCGGCTCTCGGGTACCGTATTACTATTTATAATTTTGAATTTTATTTTAGTTGTTATTACAAACACTAAGCGCTAGTAGATGATATACGAAGTTTACCAAATACGATTCGACGTAACGAAACAAAAGCGCGCTATTTGTGAAAATCCTAACCTAAAATTATATGCATCATAGATAATTCATAATCAAATTGCTTGCATTCAGTAGACGGATCGGGAACCTTTTCCGCTCCAACTGTTCACTTCACAACAGTTGAGTGTTCAGTTACATTTTTAACTTTATTTATCACGTTTTTTTTAAATACATATCCATTTAATATTCAAAATAGGTTAACTATAGTAATCTATATTTAATAATACGTAATTATTTGTTATTTTAGCACATGACAGAAACCCGCAGAGTACCCACATAATAGCCGAATTATTTTACGTTGATTTCCTCTCTCGTGTCATCACTCTTATTATAAAGGCACACTAGCAGTCATAAAATAAAAGACAATGGTGAAAAAGATCATTATAAATAAAGTATCATTATATTATACCTATTTGTAAATTGTTTTATTATATATCTATAGTTCAACGTTATTAGTGAAGATATGTTAAGTATACGTTATTTATATCTTTTTATTTAAATCATTTAAAAAGCATACTATTTCTAATTTTTGTTGACAGTTGACAATGTTCTTTCTTTGTGAATTTACGTGAAAAAACATTATTATATTTTATAAATCTGTACCTAGCCCATATGAAAATAGTTGTTTAGTTTCTTAATTTTAATTAAAGATTTATGTACTTCATGGTCTTTTTTTTTATTGTGTACAATATTGAAGAAAATTTCAATTATCAGATAGTTTATATATAAAACTTTTCGCTTGATATTACTTACCTAGGTACTACGTAAAGTGATTATAATAAGTTATTTTTTCTAATGATACCATTTTTATCATAGATGCATATTTATGAATTCCGGAATTGGTAATAATGCGAACAAAGCAGTAAGTACTTATCAAGGCTTTGAATTTAAAGGATTGCGTATGAATACACAAAAACATGAAATTGAATTTCGTGGTATAGCCGATTTAGTTGGCGAAAGTCCCGTTTGATGTCTCTGATTTGTTTCATTTTATATACAAAGAATCACTATAGAGTATAGGTTATATGTGCTTACCACACAAACACTGAAAGATTGGACAAACAAAAGTGAAAGTCTTAAATTGACGAAAGATATCCTATAGATTACTACGTTATGGTATATTCAAATGTTGAAAGGCTGATCGTTTGTTGTTGGGTGTTGTAATATTGGTTGCATAGCACATAATTTAATAAGGCAAGGATGTCCTAGTACTTATTACACATAGGGAATATACAGGGCGAGTCTTTTTTCATTATTTGTATGTGGATCTCGAAAACCATAAGAGATACGCATTAGGTTAAATTGAGAAAGATTTGCATCTTTATAAGCCTCATGCAGATACGTCTTTGTCCATTTAAGAAAATGCATGGTTTACTAGATATTTGCAAAAAATAGAAATTCTGCAAAACCTTTTCAGTGCTATAACACTTCTATTCTTAAAGTTAGAAAAAAACTTTTTGAATATTGTTTTTAAGAAATTCAATTTCAAACAACGACAACTTCTTAAATTTTTAATTTTGCTTAGCATTTTGGAGTTAGCAAGCAAAGTCTATTTTTTTTAAATGGAAACTATAGTTGGCTATGACATATTCTAGTAGTGCATTTTTTTCTGCTTGCAATGATGTAAGGGTTGTAGCACTTATTTTAATAAATAACTGCACAATACAGTATTATTATGTTTAACAAAAATCATGTCTTGCCATGAAAAAGAAAAAAAACTTATAATATACAATGTAATACAAGAAACAATAGAAACGCTAAACGAATTAATTATTAACAACACGTAACACGCTAAATTTACATTAAGTGTTCGAAATGCCCACCATTATTATCGACGCACATACGGCACCTTTTCAACAAGTTAATAGCTCTCCTAATTTTGCGCCCATCTAAGCTATCAAATACATTAATAACAGCTTCCAATAGCTCCTCTTGGGTTGCATATGATCGCACATATACGAGATCTTTTATTGCTCCAAAGACGAAGAAATCTAACGGTGAAAGATCTGGGGAACGTGCAGGCCATAAAACAGGTCCATTTCTGCCGATCCACGAGTTTGGAAATAATTCATCTAAATATATTTTGACCTGTGCCTGATAGTGAGGCGGGGCACCGTCGTGTTGAAACCACTGTAAATTTGTACGGGTCTGTAAATTTAATTCATATAGGATATTGTCGAAATCTTCCCTAAGAAATTGCAAATATCGATTTCCGGTTAAAGTTTCATTGAAAATAAATGGCCCAACAAGTTGCGAACCAATAACACCACACTATAAATTAAAGCCAAACCTAATCTAGGGTCGCCTTTCTTCTAAACGGTGAGGATTTATTTGCGCCCACATGTGTTCATTATGGCGATTGAACATGCCGCAGTTTGTAAAACGTGTTTCGTCGGTCCATAAGATCTGCATCGGAAAGTTATTATTTTCATGGCACATATTGCCGTGAACTCGCAAAATTTGTAAAATAAGAATAGTTTTAGAGATTGATTTAAGAATTAGTTTAAGCTTAGAAATAAAAATAAAAATAACAAAAAGTCCTATTTAAATATTATTGAGTAAAACTATGCAACAAGAACTACATGAAGGTATACAAAGTTGCATACTCATAGTCAATTTATTATTATTCCAGTAAATAATGAAAATATGCAAAATAAAGTTTATTAAATAAATATAAAACAAAAGATGTAGAATAAAAATTTATTAAATAAAGAAAAGTATGAAATAAAGACAAAATAAATATAAGTAATATATTTCTTTTGTAAGAGAATACACATGATGTATGGTTTATAAATCATGAAAAGAAATGAAATACGATATGCATAAAGCAGTAAAAATCTTATGAGAGTTTAAGAATTAAATAGTATTAAAGAATAAAATTTACCTTAGCTTACTACTAGACTAAGAAAAAGGATATAAAAATATGTAAAACATAGAAGCAATCAGCAGTGACATATTTTTGTATTTAAAAGCTGACATTATAAATAAATAAAAGGTATCTGTGTTCATGATTTGTTCGTAACACAATGCTTCAGGGACTGAAAACAGACGTGTACGGTTGAATGACCTACAAAAAAACAACAAAATGTATAAAACTTGTGTAAAGTCTATTGCAGATTGACATATCACCAACAGAAAGATCTTGGTTAGAAGATAGAGAGGCGGTGGAGAAACAGACGTGTTCTACAGGGACAGGCAGTGCGGAAAGAAAAATAATGGTCATCTTCGACATGTTTCCCATTTTGCCAAGGCACAATCCGGCTAAAAGAAAAGTAAAACTAACATTAATAAATGGAAAGAAAAAATATGTATCGAACAATGAACAAGGTAATAGGTTCATTGACGAGTACAAAGAAGGATGGTATTAGTGACAAGAATAAACCTACCGTTGGGAATGATGTGCAAAGCAGAGGGGATCTTTGAATTGGAAGGTTATGTTGACGTTTAAGAAAAATTGTGAACTGTCAGAACAAAATGTGTATGTGTGCGTGTATCAAGGCGGCAACATATGGGCAGCGATTTCACGGGAAAGTGTATTCCAGTACCAACCTAAACATGGACTAGAGGGCGCAATGGTCAACATAGTTTATTTTTGCCGCTATAAATACGAAGACAAGATTCGACAGGAAGACTTTCTGATAACACCTCCGAGAGGTGAACTTCTCAAAACACTTACAAAAGGAAGGTCTCTTAAAGAATAAGATTTTTTTTAATTGTTATATTGTAGTTTTTCATTATTTCTTCAACACATATAGTCACAGTAATTTATTTTATTTAATACATTTGAATTCATTTGAAGCGTTCATAATGGACATTCAAAATAGATTTTTTGATAACAAGTAAGTTTATTATTTCTTTTGAAAATGAAGTAATACGAGTTGTTGGACAGACATTGATTTTTACGTGCGAATGATTAATCAATGTATTGTTGGACAAAATAGATAAGTAAATAATTTATCCTGTAAGGTTTATTTTAAATTTATATAGTTGGAATTACAACCAAATAGGATTAATGGTGTTGGTCAGTTGGAGAGATGTTACGTGAAAATGAGCATTTTCTTCATCGTATTGTCTAGACATCATTAATTTCTTTCAAATTAAGCGAATAATTAATTAGAATTTCACAAGGCATAGATTAAGAGCTAGATACAACACGTGCAAATGGTTGTCTAAAGCAATTAATTGAAGCCTATACATAAATATTATAACGTCGATAAGTATATTCATAAACGTACAATAAAAGTTTACATTTGTTTATTTGCAGGATAAATATTTATTTTGTTTGGTAGAATAAATAAATAAACAAAAGATCTACATACATTACAACCGGCATTAGGTATAAATGATATGAGCATTTTTCAATTATGTATCTTGTTTAGAGCATAAAGGTGTGTATATAAAGGAAACTATATTTTTGAATCCATAAATTACAAAATAAAAAAATACATGATTATGTTGAATAGACATACAGTTTTTCTTTGAACAAAACTATTACCTTTTCCCTATAATGAACAAGAGAAAAATCATCGGCAAAGAAGAAGGAACCACAAACATTGCCAGGACCCACAATAGTTATAAGGTACATGACCCAACAATATAAGATAAAATACGAAACCAATTATAAGTTCTTGGTGTGTAAAGAATAATTTAAAGAGTATAATGTGTACAAAAGACTATACCCTACGTGTGGTAATACACACAAAAATATGTTGTTACAGCATATAAATTATATGGCAATATTGTTATTTAAAATAAATATTTATATGCTACAGCAATATGTACGAACCAAGCACAAAAATGTAATCGTCTTCACGGTGTAGAATTTGACCAACTAATTTTTTATATGGATGGTACTTATGTTTTGATAGAATTCTCACTACTGTGCGTTGTGAGGTAGCAGCGCCTTGTGCAATTTGCCGCGTTGATGTTGATGGATTCTGATTAACAGCAGCTAAAACATTTATCTGCGTGTTTTCACCAATATTACCATTATTTCTAGGTTTAACAAAACTTCCATACTCTTTTAAATTATTGTATAAATTCTTGACGGTGTCTAACGATGGTTAAGGGCGATCAAAATACAATGAAAAATAGCGTTCGGCGGCTTCTTTACTATGTTTGTTACAAATAATGTAACATTCAATCATATCAAGTTTCTCAAGATTTATGTACACCATAACTAACTTTGCAATGCAACTACATCACTAACAAAACCAACTATAGTCACTCTAATGAACGAACTGTCAATGATGAAGTAAACATAATGCTTCAATTATTAATATCGCGTTTTCCATGGCAAGACATGATTTTTGTTAAACATAATAATAGTGTATTGTGCTGTTATTTATTAAAATAAGTTCTACCTGTACCGTACCTACATCATTGCAAGCAGAAAAAAATGCACTATTAGAATATGTCATAGCCAGCAATGGTTTCCATTTTAAAAAATTAGACTTTGCTTGCTAACTCAAAATTTCTAAGCAAAATTAAAAATTTAAGAAGATGTTGTTTGAAATTGATATTTCTTGAAGAGTTATAGCACTTAAAAGGTTTTGGAGAATTTCTATTTTTTGCAAATATCTAGTAAACCATGCATTTTCTTAAATTGACAAAAACGTATCTGGATAAGGCTTATAATGATGCAAATCTTTCTCCATTTAAGTTAATGCGTATCTCTTATGGTTTTCGAGATCCCCATACAGATAATGGAAAGAAAACTCACCCTGTATAATAAATATTTGAAATAATAACTCTTTATCTAAGCGAATAAAAATTCATTTATGACCAAATATTTATACATTTGTAACCGCGGGAAAGATTTTTACTAGAATAACAATTCATTGTAAGGTGGGTTGCCTAATTTTAATTTATTTTATATTCATTTAAAACAAAGTAAAGAATAGTTGGACGAAAAATAAGTGCAGAGCGGGGTAGTTTTTTATTCAATTTATAACGTGAATCCAAGCAAACAAATCTCCGAAGGATTTTTGAGAAAACTTGTTTTTAATATTTCGACATATTAATTAATTTTCTTGAATCCGATAATTTTTTTCTAAATTTGATTCTTCAGCGGGGTAGATTACTAAATTCTTCATAAGTTGACGTTGAAAGGTTTTCTCCAAATTTAAAATCAACAAAAATATCTTGCATCTAAAATCTGCTATTTTTCCATTGTTAACAGATCCACTATATAGGGCCCTTAAGGATCCTATATAGTGGATCGGAAATGTAATATTGGTTGCATAGCACATACTTTAATATGCCATGGATGTCCGAGTACTTATTACACATAGAGAATATATAATAAATATTTGAAATATAACTCAATATCTAAGCGAATAAAAATTCATTTATGACCAAATATTTACACATTTGTAACCGCGGGAAAGATTTTTACCAGTATAACAATTCATTGTAATGCGGGTTACCTACTTTTAATTTAGTTTATATTCATTTAAAATAAAGTAAAGAATAGTTGAACGAAAATTAAGTGCAGAGCGGGGTAGCTTTTTATTCAATTTATAACGTGAACTAAAGCAAACAAAGCTGCTACAAAGGATTTTTGAGAAAACTTGTTTTTAATATTTTAACATATTAATTAATTTTCTTTAATCAGATCATTTATTACTAAATTCGATTATTCAGCGGGGTAGATTACTAAATTCTTCATAAGTTAAAATCAACAAAAATATCTTGCATCAAAAATCTCCTATTTTTCAACTATTCACATATCCACTATATAGGACCCTTAAAGGAAGTAATTCTGCCAAATAAAAAAATATTCTTCAAAACTATACTGTGCCTAACAAACACGACATTTATGTTATGAGTGATATTACTCAGAAAGAAATTGCGATGAACTTGTACATATTCTCACAAGTCCGTCAATATTATTAAATAATTATTTTTGGCATTGCCTTGTACTGAAATACAGTATTAAAATAAAGTATTTATATACAACAAAAGCACAAGAAAGACAAAGAAAACAAAATATACCGAACTAAAATTGACAAAAGATATATGATGCGATAAATTACAAGTCAATTTTAATTTCAATTACCGACATTTGCAGATGTCTCATAATCAGTGTTGAATGTTGTGGGCATCTGTTGAGTGAACAAGAATTACAGAGACGTGTTTGTTGGGTTGCATTTAACATAAAATCTTGTAACATAGTTTTTAAGTCGAATTTGATGTCGCCTTCTGTCGCTATTGATCGCGAAGATAATCGATATCAAGTACATGTGTTTAGAATATAATATACGTCCTACCGGTCCTACATTGATAATTAATTTGTAGTTTTTAAAATTTTAAGAATTTGAGTAAGTAAAGTTACAATATAATATTAATAAATTGAATGGTTTAGTTCTAAATTTACACTTAACTGTTTAATATGTCATTATAAATGGAAATTATTTTGTGTATATCTCACAAATTTGTGTAGAATACAAAAGTATTCAAAACTTTGTCGAGGAACAATTTTTACAAATAGGTATATACCTAAAACACTGCAGTGTATGTAAATATAAAGAGTACAAGTGTACTAAAGTTGCTTTGGATCAATCTTTGTATATATTTTGTTACTTGTATTCTATTCACGACATTTTCAACCTCCATATTTTGGACATTCCTCGTTTTGGGATGGTTTTTCGAACGAAGTATGCCTCTGTCTCCGTGTGCACTATGCACGATTGCGCGTAAGCGGTTAAAGCTAAAGCTATATTCAATATAGAAATTAGACAAAACACTGAAAAGTTCGTTTGGGACAATTTTTATATAAAAAAAAATCAAAATTTACTTTTATAATGATTGCATTTATGAATAGCTTATTTTGTACTTCATATGTAATAGATATATTTGTTATGCAATGTATGGTCAAACTGTTCCTAGTTATTGACATGTGTAACTCCCTATTTTTAATTTGTGTAGATTCCTTACAAGACCTCGTTCTGCCCTCATAAGTACGCATAAATAAATTTTGAAGAAACATTATTGCACATGCAATTTATTTCAGAATTTTAACATTTGTATGTGAAATTAAAAACAGATTTGAACGATAACCCTGATATTAAAGAAAATTATTTGCCAATGGTGGATTACAATCAGATCAGATAAGATTAAAATTACTTCTACGTTCTCATCTGTAAATGGATGCAAATAAATTGAGAATTTTCTTTTAGATATGTCTGATATTAAATTTATATACTTTAATGCAAGGGGTCTAGGAGACACAGTTCGATTCTTACTGAAGTATGGGAACGTCGATTTTGAGGATGTTCGCATAGAAAATGAAGACTGGCCTGCATTCAAGCCATGTAAGATAGTTTTAAAATTATTGCCTTACATCATTTAATTTTGCATTAATTAATGTCAGCTACGCCATTTGGTACAATGCCAATGTACGAAGAGAATGGTAAACTGGTGGATCAAAGTATCGCAATCGCTAGATACGTCGCCAAAAAGGTTAATTTGGTTGGAGATAATGATTGGGAAAATTTAGAAATCGACGCTATGGTTGACACACTCACCGATTTGAGAAACAGTAATGCATTTGCTTTAATTTTATTTTTACTGATTGCCATGTAATACGGTCCCAAGATTTCCGATTTTTAGAAGATATAAGAACACTTTGTACCCAATCAAACTGTTATTAGTTATTTATATTTTCTGAACACAATTCTGTAAAAATAAAAAATATTTATTCAAAGGATGTACAGGTACCACCCCAAAGTTGGGGGACACAATGTAGAGAAACCCCTATCTCTAAATTAAGATATTTAATTTAAAGTTAAACTTTAGAAATAAAATTATTTGTGTTGCCAGCTCAACTCAAATTATCTCAGGGCGATTCGAGTTCATTGAAATGATTAAGTAAAAGGGGTTCCTGTACATGAATAAAAAATACTATTTAAAATCAGTGGCGGCTGCTGCAGGGAGGGCAACGGGGTACTGCCCCCCCCCCCCGTGACAAATTTCTTTTAACAGATACATTAATTATAAATACCTAATTTGTATGTAATTTTTCTGATTTGTTTCATGACAAATAATATGTTTTCGGAAGTAACAGTCCGTCTTTTCAGCGCGTTTAAAAATCGCAGTCTGACGTAGGCTCCGGGGCATCTCGCGCGACTGACCCGTCTGTATTAGAAATCGAGCGATGAAACTGGCGCGGGTAGCGCGCGTATATATGTAGGCGGCGGGGCACTACTCTATGGTGCCGGGTCCGGGTGGCGGTCCAGTATGTAATATACAGCGGTGAGTGTATGCTGTAATTTCTATCGGTGCAAATGCAACTATGAATTGCGTTAGTAACATTAAGACAGAATTAAAAAATGTAGGTCTCCCTAGACCAGATTTATTGATTAAACTAGAAGATCACAATTTGAAAACTAATAAAACCGTGACGAGAAAATTCAACAGAAGCTCTTACAGTTTATCAGACTGGATGTGTGTGTGTAATGTGCAAAATGCTTTTTTCTATTTTGGCGCTATAAAGTTCACTTTACGACATCCGTTTTGGTTGCAAAAGTATTTCTTTATCGCGCGCTAATTTTGTTGTTTTGACGTTGGTAACAAAAAAAAAATGGAACCAAATTATATTTAACTGTCAAAATGTAAGCCTTTAATGTAACAAACATGTACAATAGAAGTTGTACAAAGAATAAAAAGCACACATGCTAACATTTTATTTACTAATTAACAATATAAATTGTTAAGCAGAGTTGGATGATAAGTTTTCTGATGCTACTATTGTAATTTACTTCCAAGGTTGAATAGTACAACTGTTATATAAGTTTGTTATTGATAATATGTCGATACTATGTTAGCGAAAGATTTTGTAAATTGTCTTCTGCTATTTTGCGAATCTCTGGGGGCGTGCAAAATAGAAAAAATCAAGTGAACGGTGTTTTTCTACTTTGAAGAGAATAAAAACATTTTCTAGAAATACCATGCGGGAAAGCAGACTATGTGCCTTAGCAATGTGTTCCATTGAAAAACAATTACTGACATCAACACCAAACTTCAATAAATGAGTTATTAATCATTTTGCTGATCGTAAGGAACGGCGGATGGATTTTATTTTCAAACAAGTTAATTAAATAGCATATTGAGTTTATTTTTTGTCTGTACTTAATTTTTGATATTAAACACTCAGACCCCGGTGCCCTCCCGTCCCAAAAAATCACGGGCCGCCACTGTTTAAAATTTTAATAATTCATATATTAAAATCAATGAATCCTGTATCTATAATTTTACAAACAACACAAGAAGTAACATATATTTTAAAAGCAATTCTAATACATTTTTTTTTCAAACATTAAACTAACACAAACATTTCTGTAGGTCCTTTGTTCGATTCAATCGTAAGCTATAAACGCCAGAATTTATTACATACAATGCACATTCTATATTATACGTGTTTATGTCGATACTTGTGAACATATCAAGTTACTTTACACATATATTTGTTAGACGATCTTTATTTAATTACTTTCTGTTTGAACTTTTATTTTTACAGTCTCTCCTCTTTTATTACATAAAACATTACAGTCATTAAACAATAATCATTTAAATAATACCTTATCTAAATTCTTCTTATTCATCTTCTTTTTTGTACTGTTTCCAGCAGGAACTTCGGGCTGCTTATTATCGACGAAATCTTCTTTATTTCTACGATGTTTTCAACGGCATCATCTGCTTGTTCTGCTACTCAAAATACAATCTTCATTTTAACAATATAACACGTTGCAAAATTACTTCTTCGGTGCAACTTTGACCACTACTTTACTACGTTTTCTCGGTAGTAAATTATTTATTGAAGTTATAGTAACAATGACTCTTATGCGTAGTCTGATGTTAGGAGTTAGCCTTTTGATGCGATATTTAACGTATCTTGCTGTCGACTCTCTCTTTTCGCACGCGTATTTCCCTTTTATATTAGAATGTCTGGGGTTCCCCGCTTTCCACAAAGTTCAGGGGTTCCCATTCACATTTACATGTACATACACGTTTCTTTTTCTGGAATACTTTCTCTGTCTCACAGTGACCTATAAGTTGCGCAGCGAGGAGTTCTCCCAGCGGTCAGCACTCGGTCTGTGTACTGTACCAACTGTAACTAAAAATGAGTTTTAAAGAATTTGTAACAAATGGCTATCTATCTATCTATATTACTAATTATCAGCAGATACTATAATTTCAGAAGATTTGCTTGTCTTATTAATATCTTCATGTAGGATTTCTACCTTGCTAATATGACATTTGCCTTTTTTTAGAAGTCAACCCGTTATATTACGAAACTGATGCGGAGCAAAAAGAAAAATCGAGACTATCCATACTTAACGAAAGTTTGCCATTTTGCTTTGAGAGATTTGATAAAATCGCTTCAAAAAATGGAGGTTACTTAGCTGCAAATAAGGTACAGATAAATCTTTAAAATTATTAAGTATATTATTTTTTTCTTATTGTGTGCAGTTAACATGGGTTGATTTTTATCTGGTTTCCATCGTGGAACTCTTCGAAGTGCTTCTGGACCAAAAAGGCTTATTGGATAAATATGAAAATTTGACAAAGTTAAAACATAAAATTCATGCAATCCCTGCCATTAAAACATTTATGGAAACTCGCCCCAAAACCAAAGAATAATGTGTTTAGACATGTAACACGTAATTTTCAATGAATAAATAGATTATATTTTATTTGAATGTTCGTTTTTCTATTATTTGTAAACATTTTATGTAAAATTGCAGGTAAAAATTCATTATTACGATTCTTGTGAAACTACGAATTCTATGTCGGAGGTAATGAGATCTTTTTTACTGTATAGGTGGCGACTCTGCACAGTGTGGCTGAAAGTAAAAAATAATGTCGAGTGTCTCCAATTGGTCGCATCCAGAATATTAATTTTTTGAACGAATTGGTAGCATAAACCACACCGTGAGCGCTCCCAGCATTCCGTCGTATTCCGAATTGATCCTTGAAATGTAAACAAGAGCACGTTGGTTGCTATAGTAACGAAGATAAATAAGGTTATACTTAAGTGGCCTTATGTTAGTTGTTACTATATTTATTTTGGGACTATGCTAATTTGTATCATTCGTTATCTTTATGTATATAATCGTTGGCGAGTCTGTACTAATGATGTACTAATGATCGTGTAAGTTGTGAACTACTTGACTGATTGAGGACATAGTCGCGCAATACATTTGTTTTATCGAGACGATGGTTCATCGCTATACTAGGATCCGATAGGTGGCAAATTATATATTTATGGACCAAAATTACTCATGTTCACAATGTAAATATGTTGTTTTAGTGCCAAAAAAGAGAACTACAAAGTCTGGGAGCGATAGATAGCGCTGTGTTCGAGTTATTAATAAATTTCATATTTATAATCGTTGGTGCGTCTGTTAGTGATCGTGTAACTTCTAAATGACTTGATCGAATGACGTCATATTAACACAATATATTTGTTTTGATTGTTCATTGCTATGCTAGGATCTGATAGGTGGCGCTGTAGTAAAGTTATTAACAAATTCTATATTTATGGAGCAAAATGATCCATATTCACAAAATCTGGACCCGATAGGTGGCGCTGTGGTTGAGTTATTATAAATATTATAAGTCGAAATGATTAATATGTACACAATATGTTTGCGTGGTCAACAACATTGTTTTGATGCTTTTCTCCGACAGATGGCGCTATTTTTTGGTAGAATTAAATTTTCACATATGAACATTATTTTTCATTGGATTTCGACGTTAGGGACTTTAGCCAAATCAAACTCATCGCATCACCTGCCGGAAAGAGCAGAACAACGTCTGTCGGGCTAGCTAGTTTGATTATAAATTTCTTTTGCGTCTACTACTGTCAATAAATTGTCTTGATATAACGTCTGACTTTGGCACCTATCACATCCATTTTAAAACATGTTTCTTTTAATTTGTGCTACAAAAAAAGGGGCCCGCCCGCTCTCTAACTCCGCTCTTGATCATGAAGGTACACCAATCGATTTTTGAATGAACTAGCAAATTGTTTGGTAGCTGCTACCAAGCAGTTTCGCATGCTGAATGCGACATTGATTTACGCATTGCGATTTAGAAATTGCCATCACAGACTAAACAATCCAGACCGGCAACTTAATCCTAGATTTTATCCAGAGTACTCATCCTTGTTTAACAAACGTAAATTTGAATACTCTACCATCTCTGTCAAATTCACTGAACTTGGAGATGAGATGGCGCAAGCGTCAATTGAAATGTTTGTTATGCTGTGCTTATATGTCATTCAAAACTACATTTCAAATTTGACACGTTTGACATATTTTTGCAATCCTTTCTCGTACATCGTATTAATTATATGTTGATACAAATATGGTGTCCAAGTGTTTAGTGTGCGGGTTTGGACAAGATGAAGTTAACAAAAAGCATAGGTTTAAGATAAGATTGGCATTTCCTTTGTTTAAGAAGCGCATTTTTGACATGCTCTTTGCCTTGCAGGTTTGATACCTTTTGATTTATGTATTAGTATTATTATTACTATGCTGAATTTGTTCCTTTTGGTACATATTAGTTTTGTTTTTATTTGTCATATTACACAAGATTTGTATTATTATTATTGTCTTCTCATTATTGGTTATGTAATTTAATTTTATTATGTTTTATTGTATAAGTATATGTATCAATAAAAACTATTATTATTATATCCCTATGTTTTCCTTGACAGTTTTCACTTATTAGATTATTATATTTCTCTTAATCTTATATAGAGTAGTAGTTTATTGTGTCTAATAGGTCACCGTAAGAGTAGTGTTATAATACATGTAAGTAAAAGATTAATATTTATATTTCGTATCACATATTTAATATGTAACACCACAAAATTACACATAAGATGCTCAAACTATGGCTATAATTGTTACTGTAACTAATATTTATTACCATAGTTTTAGTAACTTTTGTGTATGTTTTTGTTACATAAATAACATATTTAATAAGCGTATTCTAAAAACAAGCTCAATTCAAATTTCGCGCCAAAATGCTGCTAGCGCCATCTTCGTACCAAGTTCACTGATGTGTAACAAGGATAGAAGATCTTGGATTTTTTTTTTCAAGTAGTTGCCGGTCTGGGTTGTTTAGTCTGTGTTGCCATGTTATTAAATCGGCAACTTGAAAATCGCTTATGTCATTTGTTCTACAGCCAGAGCCCTGCTCAAATATGTAATTTACAAAAAAACCTCAGTTTATGATTATTTTTTAATATTATTATAAATAATCTGTAATTTTCTATTCATACTATGTTAAAGTTGCTTAGTTTATGTAGATAATATCAAAACCATTCCCGAAAAATCTTTAAACAGCGCTGACGTGATTACACGAAATTGCGTTACTATGTTCAGGATAAAAAAATGAGGTGAGGCCACCCCACGACTTTCTTATACGTATGAGCATTTGAAATTATAGAATTTTAAGAAATTTTTTATACAAAAATTATTCAAAATCGTATTTTAAGTACTTCTATTCTCTTAATAAATGTCTATAGAATGCATACTTTGCAAGATATAAAAAAAAAGTGCTACTCGCTAAGAGTAAAAGTGCTACTTCCGGTCCGAATTTTGAAATTTCATTTATACAAAAACCATTGCAAATCTAACTCTAAATACTTTTGTACTCTTGATAAATATATACAAAATGCATAATTTACGACGTATTTGCAAAAAGTATTCGGTAAGAGTAAAAGTGTTACTTCCGGTCCGAATTTTTATTTTGTTTTATACAAAAGATATTTGAAATTATGTTTTAAATACTTTTGTACTCGTAATGTACCTGCCTAGAATGCATGACTTGCAAGATATTCGCAAAAAACTGATTTTCGATAAGAGTAAAAGACCTACTTCCGGTAGGAATTTCGAAAAACTCCTTTAACACAATTTTTCTCAAATTTAATTTTGAGTACATTTTAATTCTTTATGAATTTGCTTAAACTTAGTAATTGACGAAATATTTGCAAAATTCGATTTTTTCACTGAAGCAAACTACTACTTTCGGTCTACCGATTTTACTAAAAAACTAATCAGTTCTCAAGAGGGAGATTATACACGTAAATACGAAATTTGGAATATATATCTACAGCGGTTTGACCGCTATCGTGGTCACACACACACAGACAGACGGACAGACATTTTTTAAAAACCACTTTTTTGGTCTCAGGGGACTTCAAAACGTGGACATCTGCAAAATCTCGAGGTCGAAAACTTTCGTCATCACAATACTTCCTTATACTACGTATAAGAAAGTAAAACTATCGATTTATCAATAAACTCTAATAGTAGATTCTTAAATTTCATGTTGTTTTTGCTGGGGGATCTTCGTTTACTAATTATAACTATTAAATAAAACAATAACTACATATTTGAAGTTTATCTCCTAAGTAATTAGATAAAGATTTTTTTATGATATCTCACACAGCAATCAAGCAAAGTGTTTCTAGGTAGGGATCGTGTAGTGAACTAAGTTAGTCGAGAGTGGGTATATATAATAAATGATGATAAGTGATTTTCATAATAGTATACTGTAACGTGTCTTGTTTCTACATTATTGAAGGAACACCATATAAGTAAGAATTGTTTTTTTTTATTTATTAAGTAGGTATGTTAAACACACAGAAATAATTACACTTAATTATTTCTCTCTGTGCATAAAGTATTATTTGGAAATACACATATATTTCCTACACTTGAATACTGATAAATTTAGTCATTAGCAAAAGTTTTATTACTAAAAATTTCGCCCCAGGTTTGACCAGCAAACATACATCTGTCGAATGCCGGCCATAGGTATACTCTACTAATTGAAGAGTGTAAATTATAAACGGTCCACATCCTAAAACTTTCAATGGGGATAATTAAAGAAAACTACTTTAAGTAGTGTGCTTATTAAGCAAGTGTTTTTTAACACTTGCTTGCTGGTGGCGAAATGGGTATTGACGATTTTTAGAATGTCATTATAGACGTACTAAGGAAACGATCCGGGTCAAAGAAATATATTGTTATTTCACATATAATGCAGTTTTATGACAAAAATTATTTTTTGAAAATAATGTCTATTAAATGGCCACCACGTTTTTTTGAACATTCTTGAAGTCGTGATTGAAAATTCTCTGTAACTTATTGTAGTATTTCCTGATTTATCGAACTGATTTCCTGAGTAATGTTGGCTTTTAAAGCTAGTAGTTTTCGAGGCTAGTTCTCGAAAACCCTAGCCTTTAAATATCCATATCCTCATAGGAAAAAATCAGGGATGGTTAAATCTCGTGATCCTGGCGGCCAATTAAATTCACCATGTCTCGATACATGTCGTCCAGGAAGCATGTTTCTTAGATCAGCCATGTAAATTCGAGCAGGTATAGCTTGTTGCTTCATCTTGCTGGAAACGTAAGTCGTTATTATCCTCCTACGGCATCATTCTGTAACTTTTTATGTATACAGAGGTTGTTTGTGTATTTTTTAAGGTTATCCATTATCGAATATTTTGTTTATTCACATATCCTGATAAGTGGTAATGAGCATATAGGTAATTAAATGATTTCAAATGTTTGGATTAAGAGGGGCGTTTACTAACAAATAGAACCTTATGCAACTTACATTACTCGCGGGACGGGTAGACGCAAGGGGGTGTGAGTAGGTGGAGGTAGACGATATTCGGTTCTGCCACAGCGCTTCGGTTTTATTCACAGATTCTGTCATAGATAAAGGATTACTATAAATGGAAAACATAATGTATAAAGAATGAGTATTTACGGAACTGTTGATGTTGTTGATGTTTTATAATAAGCCAATTTTCGCTTGCCCATAACTGTTATATTATTATACACTCGAATATTATAGGTATATATGACATTTAAATGCGAGTTACAGTTTGTAATTAAACTGTCACTCACATTTAAGTCTGCAATAACTGACCGATTCCGATAGATTTTCGTCTTCGCTAGGACCGGTAGAGATACCGTAAAGTGGGGATAGACGACGCGATTAGCTTGGAAAAACCTCGTGTAAAATGTGTGTGACAATGTTTACTGTTTAATGTTTTTTATCTTTAAAAATAATTACATAAATTTGATGTTTCCTTTATATCGTACATCAAATGTGCAGCTGGCGCGTAGAGGTCTTTTTTTTTTCTTTTGTGTCTCAGCCTTAGTTAGTAGACATTAATCAAATTCATGCATTTTTGTGGTTATTTCTAAAACACATAACTTTCTTAAGAAAATAAATTAGTACAAAAACTGACCTTGACATTATAAATTTATGCCTTTTGCATTACTAACCCAAATTTTTGATTCTAAAATTACAAAATAAGTTTAAAAAACGCGAAACGGCGATGCCTTAATTTTCGATAGGTAAATGCTCCTCTTAACGAGAATTATATATATTTTACATATTATGACCCGAAAATTGATAATGTAAAATATTATAGATATGATTATATTAAAGAAAAGTTACACTCAGTTGAAAATAAAAGTAGGTATTCAAATAACCATATTTTATGATGTTTTAATTTAAGAGGGGCGTTTACCTATCAAAAATTAAGGCATCGCTGTTTCGCGTTTTTTAAACTCATTTTGCAATTTTAGAATCTCAAATTTGGGTTAGTGATGCCAAAGGCATCAATTTATAATGTCAAGGTCCGTTTTTGTACTAATTTATTTTCTTAAAAAAGTTATGTGTCTTAGAAATAACCACAAAAATGCATGAATTTGATTAATGTCTACTAACTAAGGCTGGTACACAAAAGAAAAAAAACGACCTCTACGCGCGAGCTGCACATTTGATGTACGATATAAAGAAAAAATCAAATTTATGTAATTATTTTTAATGATAAAAAACATTAAACAGTAAACATTGTCACACACAGTTTACACCAGGTTTTTACAAGCTAATCGCGTCGTCAATCCCCACTTTACGGTATCTCTACCGGTCCTAGCGAAGACGAAAATCTATCGGAATCGCGAGTGATACTTTAATTACAAACTGTCACTCGCATTTAAATGTCATATATATAGCTATAATATTCGAGTGTATACTAATATAACAGTTATGGGCAAGCGAAAATTGGCTTATTATAAAACTTCAACAACATAAACAGTTCCGTAAGTACTCATTCTTTATACATTATGTTTCCTATCTATAGTATTTCTTTATCTATGAAAGAAGCTGTAAATAAAACCGAAGCGCTGTGACAGAACCGAATATCGTGTATGTTTTTTTTACACCATTTGTACTTGTGCTTGACATGTCATGTAAGTTTAGATGGCAAATAAACTACTATTACCTCTACCTACTCACACCCCCTTGCGTCTACCCGTCCCGCGAGTAATATAAGTTGCATAAGTTTGTATTTGTTAACATTATCAGTAGCAATTTGGATGATTATAATTTTCAGTAGGTAGAACATTTTATGCATGCAAATCTGACTTTAAAAATCACTGTTTGTACGGAAATGTTGTTGAAATTGTTACATTTAAATCTGGGAGCTTGTGAAAATTACATTGTTTCAACGTCTGCAAAAGTAGCAGCTACAACTAACTATACCTAGGCAATTTTCTAAGAATAGATAAAAATATACGATAAGAAATTGTCGTCAGTCGTAACTGTTACTACGGCAGACACATGCTTATTTTTGGCAGTATGGATGCAATCTGAACTAAATTGGACTGCTAATGGCAATTAGTTGGCTGAAAAGCTTACGCTGTCTACTACGAATTTTGAACAAGCATGCGTCACCACATATTTTAAGGATGGTTTACACTTTAGTAAGAACGATCAGTTTTTGCCGACTTAGCGGCTGAATCGGCAAAAACGGAGGTAAACAAACACTTCGTACTGTAAAATAAAATACTTTGCCTGCCGCTAATATCTGTCAACATAGCCATGATTGATGACCACGTCAGTAAAGTGCCTTTATCGAACTCGCATGTTACTCGCCCCGCTTGCTTCGCTCGCTTAGCTCATAAACCAGACCCGTTCGATAAAGGATCACTTTACTGACTTGGTACATAAATAACTATTATCGTACACGTGTAAGCATAGTTTCTTTGCTCTGCATAGTAGAACTGTGCGAATTGTGGCGGCACTTGGAAACAGGATGATTATCGCGATGCTTTTATTCGAAATTTAAATTTAGACTTGGCCTTCGATATTTATTTTGGAGTGTCTCTTTTAATGTCCAGAGAAGTTATGAGAAATTTGACAAATGGAAAGTACCACAAGTATGGAACAAGAGAGGATGCTTTGTTGAGACCAACTACTCTAGACTAAAAGTCATACAGGCCCTAATTATTGGGAAGTAAAATTATACAACATGTTTCCGATCATACCCAATCTTTAGGCCGCTTACCTACGATTTAAATTTAGAACGATAGAAGTACTGGTCCAAAATGCGTTATATAATTTTGAAGACTCTGTGTTTCAAGTTTAGTACTTTCAAGTAAGATCCGATGTAAAATGGATACATATTAATGTGTTATTGCTAGTGTTTATTTTGTAATATTTTTACCAGTTTTTAATTGCTATGTTTTTTATATTTTTTTGAACATGTATGACAGTGCTGATAGGTACCCCTTGAGTTATATGAGGGGTACGCTATATATTTTGAGATGCCATGAAACTAGGGTAGTTAGAGCTGGCAACACTGCATTTCTAAATACCACCATCCTCAAGTACTATCAGTTGAGTCTTGAGTCGCTGCCTTCATAGAGCAAACGTGGTACATACCATTTGTCATCGAAACATGGACTTGTCATGAGAACATGTGTGCGCAAGGATCTACTACGAACAACAAAGTCTTGAACGATTGCAACTCGCATTTGGTGATAAAAGTCCTTCACGCGTAACTATGTTTCGTTGGAATAGCGAATTTAAAAGAGGACGGATATCGCTTGGTGATAAAGCACGTGCTGGTAGACCTTGTTTTTCAGTTACCGCTGGGAACATTGAGAGAGTGAGACGTATGCTCAACGAAGATCCAAGATGCACCTATCAAGAGATTGAGGCAACTCTTGGTGTTGGATCCGCAACTGTCAATTCAATTTTACATGATCACCTTCGGATAAAAAAATTGTTACTCCTTGGGTGCCACACACGCTGAACGATTTCCAAAAGGCAGAGCGAGTAAGAATCGCTCGGGAAACGTTAGAAGTTTTAAATAATGGTGGACATCGTATTCTATCTAAAATAATAACAGGTGATAAAATCTATATTTCATTTTACGATATTCCTACCCACCAGGAGAGCCGTGTGTGGATCCACGAAGATGCATCGACACCAACAATGGCCAAAAAGCAAAGGGTTGTCAAGAAAGTTATGTACGCAGTTTTCTTTCCTAGTATAGGATTAATGAAAGCAATCAAGCTGGAAAATTAACGTACAGTTTTAGCAAACTAGCAAAGTCAACATTCGCATCACGACAATGCATCGTCACACAGTGCACAGCAGGCAGTTGAATTTTTACATGAAAATAATGTAAAAGTCATTGAACATCCAATCTCTTCACGTGATTTGGGCATGTGTGATTCCTGGATATTCTTTAACCTAAAGACACATTTACGTGGTGGATGTTTCACGTCGGAGGATGAGATAGATGAAGCAATTCATCAATTTTTTGAAAGAATTCCAAAAGATGGCTGGCTTCAAGCTTTTACGTTGTGGAAGCTTCGGTTACAAAAGTGCATTGATGTAGGAAGTGATTATTTTGAACATTACATAAAATCATTTTCGTAAAAAGACACGTAGTTTTCTTGTATCTCAGAATATATAGCGTAACCTTCGTAAATAGCACAATAAAGTTATTATTATTACTAAAGATTAATTACTTACATGTACGTCAAACAAAATTAATCATTTCCATTTGTGTTTTTTAGAAATGTCCAACATAAAATTCACGTATTTTGATGCAAGAGGTATTGGAGACACCATTCGTATTCTTCTCAAATATGGCAATATCAGCTTCGAAGATATTCGCATAAAAGATGAAGAATGGCTTGCATTCAAGCCTTGTAATATTATATATGTCGAATTAATATTTATTCAGTTGCATTAATGCAAATTAATTTTAGCCACGCCGTTTGGTTTATTGCCACTGTATGAAGAGAATGGCAAAACGGTTCATCAAAGTATGGCTATCGCCAGGTATGTAGCGAAGAAAGTCAAATTAGGAGGTGATAATGAATGGGAAAGATTGGAAATTGACGCCATAGCTGATACAATTACGGATATTAGGGGAAGTAAGTTGTAAATCCATAGGTAATAAGTAAAGGGCGGAATATATGCAAAGTGCATATATTTGCATATTTTGCATATTTTATCAAATTTCACAAAAAATTGCATATTTCGGCAAAAATAAAATTTGTGTGCATATTTTTATGTTTTTCGTTTTATGAAAAGATTAAGTGCGACCCTGTTTAGGAAGTTCCAAGTAATCAGCTTGCCTAATGGAGAGCAGATGTGGTCTATTCTTTTATATTTATATTGTATAGTTTTTATTATTATATGGTTTATTGCCGGCATTTATTGGGTGTTTAGGAATTTCCAAGTAATCAGCTTGCCTAATGGAGAGCAGATGCGGTCTATTCTTTTATATTTATATTGTATAGTTTAGTTTGTCGATAGATTCCAGTGTGAAAAGAGTGATTTCGAAAATATTTTATTTCAAACGCCTAAAATGCCGAAAGCCGCTTCGTGGATTAAAAATTTTCCTGAGTTGGAGTTTAGTGGGGATAAAGTGTTTTGCAAAGTTTGTGCCAAAATCATTGTTTGTGAAAAGAAGTTCCAAATTGATCAACACTTGAAAACAGCTATGCATAAAGCTAAGTTGCAGAAAAATAAATCAGTGCCTGTTCAGCAGTGTGTGCAAACCGCATTTCAAAATGTCAAACCAAAGAGTGAAAAGGAGGTGTTTCATCAAGACTTATGCAAAGCTTTAGTCGCAGCAAATATACCTTTGAAGAAACTGCAAAATACACAATTCAGAGATTTTTTGCAAAAATATTGTAATCAAAACATCCCTGACGAATCCACACTTAGAAAGAAGAATGTGCAAACAGTATACGAAACCGTAATGGGAGAAATTAAAGTTACACTGGGCGATGAACATTTTTATATTATTGTTGATGAAAGCACAGACTCATGTGGTCGATATATCGCACATCTTATGATTGGAGGGCTTCAAGAAAATGAGCCAGGGAAACCATATTTAATATCTTCTAAACAGTTAGACAAAACAAATAATGAGACCGTAACTCGATTTATTCAACAGTCTCTATCAATTTTTTTTTTTACCAAATCCAGTTCCAGTAGAGAAGTTTTTAGTGTTTTTGTCTGACGCAGCGCCGTATATGGTTAAAGTAGGCCAAAACTTAAAAATATTTTATCCCAATATGGTACATGTCACTTGTCTTTTACACGGGATAAACAGAGTTGCAGAAAATATTAGAACAGCATATCCCTTGGTGAACAAATTAATTTCAAATGTAAAGAAAGTGTTTTTGAAAGCACCTCTAAGAGTGCAGATCTATAGAGAGAAATTGCCAGGAGTTTGTTTACCTCCAGAGCCCGTAATTACTCGATGGGGAACATGGATTAAGGCCGCCATATTCTACGCAGACCATTTTGAAGCCATTAAAGACATAGTTTTAGATTTAGAAGACAATTCGCAGTGTGTAGTGCAAAGTCAAGCATTATTCAAAAATGTAAATTTAGCTAAGGAACTTGTTTTTATTAAGGTTAATTTTAGTTTTGTACCAGATATAATAACTTCGTTAGAAAGTAGGAATATAAGTTTAAGAGAATCAATTAATATTGTTGAAACTTTTTCCGACAAATGCAAAAAAGTTCCCGGTGATGTAGGAAATCAAGTAAGAAGGAAACTCGAAGTTATTGTGGGAAAGAATGAAGGCTTTAAGTATTTAATGGAAGTCAAAAATATTTTTGATAGTAAACCATCCAACGAAGTAATACCTTGGCCTTATAACTTACTACCCAAATTAAAATATTGCCAGATCACATCGGTAGATGTTGAAAGAACTTTTTCTTTTTACAAACATATTTTTACAGACAGAAGGCAAACATTTTTATTGGAAAATTTTGAAAAATATATCGTTATAAATGCATTTTATACTATTTCAGGTTGAAAATTGTACCTATTATGTTTTTCTTTTAATTTTACCTAAAATAAATAATTTTTGTAAGAGTCGGCGTTCCTTTATTTCCATTTTTCCATGTTATATTCAAGGCATATAATTGCATATTTTGACAAATAAATGCATATTGTTGCATATTTCAGAGAAAAACGATGCATATATATGCGCATATTTTAACTGAATTGACGTGCATATATTCCGCCCTTTAGTAATAAGTTTCGCTTATAAAAAGGCATATTAATGCAAATAAAGTACCGCGAGATCATTTAAATTCTAAATTAGAGCAGGCTGTGAAATTTAAATTAAGTTGGTATATAAGTACTAATTTACAATTTGAATTGTCAAAGTGACGTTTCAAAATGTTAATTAATCAATAATTGACATTCTGGACAACCTAATAAAAAAAATCCCGCCTGCTATAATTTAGAATTTAAATGATCGTGTGGTATTTATTGAATTTGTTTTTATAAAAACTAACTTCTTCAAAAGAGAAACATAAAGTTTGATGATGCAGCAAAGGTGATAAGTACAAACATTAGGAATTAAGGCATACAAGAGAGCTGGTTAAAATATAACTTTTATAACATTGAAGCTGTTTCTATTTGCAACAAATACCAAATATCTCTCAACAATGCTGGTCAAAAACGTTAATATTTTATTATAAAGAACTTATTTGATACCAAAAAGACACATTTTAAATTAATTAATTTTAGTTTAGGATTCGCTGTTTTATTATTCATTAATTGACTTTTTAAAGTGTTATTATTATAGAAGACTATTTTAAAATCCAGCTTCTTTAAAACATTAATAATTTTCATACTTATACTACCTAAATATGGAATTTTAACCCATTGTTTTAATGCCAAGTCCTGGGACGGGGGAAATGCTGATTTTAATGTAATTGATTTATTCATTCTATTGACTAATTTATCTATTAGAGATGAGTTATAACCATTATTTTGTGCAATTTAGTTTTTAATTCTTTAGTAAAGTTAAATGTGTTCATCGGTACTTTCAATAGTCTATAAATCATTGAATTAAACACAGCATGTTTGACGTTAGTGGGATGATTGGAGGTATTTGGTATCAACGTATCGCGCATACAATTTCTGATTTACTTCAATTTTTTCAACCAAAGATTCTCTTAGTCTACCAAAACCCGGACACGTAGCTTACAAGGTAGTTAACAATTTTTCTATGACACAAACAGTTGAGAATATAGTAATTTGTCATCAATTTTCAATTTTATTGTTTTTTCTAAGAAGTCTAAAAATTTATAGTAAAATGTATATTACTTATTAAAGTTATAAATAACCAAAAATTAGCTGCAGAAATTAGTATGATTCACTGGATCATGATAAGTCACTTCACTGTCACTAAATATCCATCCGACATGCCTTTTTCTAAGTCTAAGAATGAAATGATCCATAACTGTTATAGCATTATCTGGCAATAATCATTCTTCAAAAATAATTAAATTAAATTCATTTCATCATGGTAGTCAATTATTTTCATACTTTCGAAGAGGTTCGTTTATAAAAACGAAACTGCACACCATCCGCCGTATAGTATTTTTGACATAATCAAATTCTAGTAGTTTCAAATGCCTACCCATTCTTTCTTTAAGAGATCTTAGTTCGTCTTTTCCTATTTTTTAATTATGGGATATACAGTTGATTTTGCCAACTCTATAATAGATCTTACATATTTATAATATACCAATTGTAATTAGAATACCTAAAATAGTACAGTTCATTTGCCTAATTGTGACAGGCAGGTAAATGTGACACTTGTTAATAATTATTTGAAAAACCCGCGCCATTATAATGAATTCCACGCTATCTGACCGTGGGCATGCACAATCAGGGGGTGAAATGTTAAATTGAGATTGCGTAGACATCGTTTTACTTCTGCCTGCAGTTGGTAGGTGGCGCACGTGTTGACGAAATTTTAGGATCACATGTGATACTTCAGGGCTTAGCTGCTTGTAGGCTTTTGACTGTGTTTGGTAACTATGGCAACTACATGTGGTATAGTTTTCAAATATTTTTGTTGACAGTTTCTAATTAATATTTATAAATATATGCTAATTATTAATCAGAGTTATAAAATATTAACTTATTTCTTAAAATTGTATGTGCGTAAGTATTTATTCTGCATAATTCGAGTAATTTATTTATTTATTAGCACTTTTTTCTAGACTTCCTAGTAATTATGCCGACAAGAAAATGTTATGTGTCAAATTGTGACCAAAATGTAAAAGTTTCCCGCATCCAAAATCAATTCGTTTTCATGAGTGGTAGGAAGCTACATGAGATTCTAATTTATTCAATGTCATAAGAGAAGATCGACGATTTCCATTTAAGGAATAAATAAGTTCAAATGTAAGAATAATTTAGAATGCTTTCTCCTTAATATTTTGAAATAGAAATAAATTTTCATATAAAAATAAAGCGTTACTAAAAAGATATGTTTCTAATTTATTACTAAGTTATTATAGCAATAAGTGTAGTTTATTTTTCTTTAAAATACATCTACTATTTTACTTCCGAACATTTAAAGTGCAGAATAAAAACTACTAAGGTAAATACAAAATGGAATAGAAATATATAATATTTAAATTTCCCGGTTCATCGGTTTGATCCATTTTAGTACTGCCTGCAGTTGGCAGGCGGCGCTAAACATTGTCTAAACTTTTTACTATTAAGTTATACTATCTTCTAGTATAGTGCACAGATCACTATACTAGAAGATAGTATAACTTCATAGTAAAAAGTTTAGACAATGTTTAGCGCCGCCTGCCAACTGCAGGCAGTACTAAAATGGATCAAACCGATGAACCGGGAAATTTAAATATATATTTCTATTCCATTTTGTATTTACCTTAATAGTTTTTATTCTCCACTTCAAATGTTCGGAAGTAAAACAGTAGGTTATTTTAAAGAAAAATAAAGTACACTTTTTGCTATAATAACTTAGTAATAAATTAGAAACATATCTTTTTAGTAACGCTTTATTTTTATATGAAAATTTATTTCTATTTCAAAATATTAAGGATAAGCATTCTAAATTATTCTTACATTTGAACTTATTTATTCCTTAAATGGAAATCGTCGATCTTCTCTTATGTCATTGAATAAATTAGGATCTCATGTAGCTTCCTACCACTCATGAAAACGAATTGATGTTGGATGTGGAAAACTTTTACATTATGGTCACAATTTGACACATAACATTTTCTTGTCGGCATAATTACTAGGAAGTCTAGAAAAAGTGCTAATAAATAAATAAATTACTCGAATTATGCAGAATAAATACTTACGTACATGCAATTTTAAGAAATAAGTTAATATTTTATAACTCTGATTAATAATTAGCACATATATATAAATATTAATTAAAAACTGTCAACAGAAATATTTGAAAACTATACCACATGTAGTTGCCATAGTTACCAAACACAGTCAACAGCCTACAAGCAGCTAAGCCCTGAAGTATCACATGTGATCCTAAAATTTCGTCAACACATGCGCCACCTACCAACTGCAGGCAGAAGTAAAACGATGTCTACGCAATCTCAATTTAACATTTCCCCCCCTGGTATAGTGATCTGTGTGCACAATACTCACCGGCAACAGTCAAAGTGCGGGAAAAATTGCTGCATGGTAAGTTCTTGATTTCATTTTTATACGGTGATTATCTTAAGTTTGAGACAGTAGTCCACGAAATTCAATGCCTCCTCCAGTTCTCAAATACTTCAGTGTTCAATTTTCAACACTTATAGCTAAAAGTACGCTTTTTCAAATGCCATGTGTTACCTAACCTCAAATCATTGTTTCTTTCTATTTGAGGTAGTGTCACATTTAGCCACCCAAAATTATCGTCGTGGCTAAATGTGACAGATTTCTGTTTAAAATGTGACAGTACTTTTAATTTGAGATACTTATCTGCACAGACAAGAAAAATGTCAGAAACAAAGAAAATTCGCAAACCGCAAAAAAAGCTATATACAAAAGAAGCCATGGAACGTGCCAAGGAGCTAACCGAAAATGGATGGACTGTGAAAAGAGCAGCAAACGCATTCAATATTCCTCGGTCTACTCTGATATTACATTTAAAAGGGTGAAAAAATCGTAGAAAAGTCACCAACAGTAAGGTGGGAAGGCCAATGGAAATGGCAGAGGAGATTGAAAGCTGCATAGCGGAAAATTTGCAAGTCCTAAACAAATGGGAATTTGGACTTACCAGGAAAGAAGTTATCGATTTGGTCGAAGCCTATCTCAGGGAGAATAAGATTGAAAACAGGTTTAAGAACAATCGGACAGGCAAGGACTGGTTTATTTCTTTCTGCAAACGGTGGAACCTTTCCTGCAAGAGATCTATAAAACGGCAAACTGTTCGTACCGAACAAACCACACCGGAAATTATTTATGGTTTTTTCGATCTGTTGGAAGAAACAATTGCAGAATTGGGCTTGAACGACGAACCCTCTTGCATATTCAATTTAGACGAGACTTCGATATGTCATGATCCGCAAAATACTAAGGTTGTAGCGACAAAAGACAAAGCTGTTTTCCGGACAACACAGGGGACAGGCAGAACAAATACATCCGTCCTTTTTTGTATTTCTGCCAATGGCGATAAATTACCACCTTTTATCCTATATAAAGCAAAATACCTGGGATTCATGGATGCTAGCAGATGCATATCCCGACACAAGATATATCGCTACACCAAGCGGATGGATGACATCAGAAGCCTTCTATATTTGGTTCAAAACTAGATTTCTGAAACACTGCCTCAAAGAACGATCACTTTCTGGTTCTATTTTATGGTCACAAATCACACCTGACCATCGAACTTATTAAATTGGCTCGCGACGAAGACATTACACTGTTGAAACTGCCACCGCATACTACTCATATTCTACATCCCCTTGATAACACACCATTTAACGTTTTCAAGAAAAAATGGGACGAAATGCTGGTTTCTTAGCAAAGAGAACATTACGGCCAAACGCTTGGAAAAAGCGATTTTGCAATTTTGCTGGGAAAAGCTTGGACTGAAGTGAGCCCTTCTACCTTAAAGAAAGGGTTTGAGAACACTGGTATTTTTCCCGTGAATCGTCAGAAAATCAAAACGGAGATCTTCAAGCCAGCAGAACTGCAGGAATTCAATGAAAAAAAATCCAACAGTGAACAGGAGCGATGCTCATCCAATAGCTACTGCTTCGCAACCTCCAAGTCCATCCTCAAGTTGAGTAAGCCTGGAGTCGTTGATTTTATAAAAGATTGCAAAAAAAAAAGGTCAAACCAATCAGAAGAAGTCTAAAGCGACGACTAAACTAGCAGAGGTTTTAACGAGAGAAGAATATCTCGAATCGCTGAAGTCCTCTGCTTTGAATGTGCAAAAGACAAAAAGAGTGCGAAAGCAGGTGGCAGATACAGATAGTTCAGATGACAACTATTCAGTCCATGATTCAAATTCTTCAACGGGTCCATTAGTTGAAGTAGAATCAGATGTTGATGATCCAGACATGGGACAGTCACCTGTTTCTTCTGATGTTTCAACCTATTCGATGAGAGATATAGATGAACGAAATTTGGTTCAATCGCCTTTTCCTCAAGATGTCTTACAATCTGCTTCATGGGTCGTGGTCGACTATTCAACAAAGAAATCAAAAGTTTACTATATAGGAACCCTAAACAAGACTGATGATGCACTCGAAATAAGATTTTTAAGAAGGAAGAAGGAATATTTTGTGTGGCCAGACATAGAAGACATCGATACAATATCTGCAGATCGGGTAATCACAATTTTAACATCGCCTCGAAAAGACAGACGCGATAGATTTTCTTTCGTCGAAAAAATTGACAAATGTGTTTTGTATCTTCAAGATTTTCTTATAATAATTTATTGTTTTTTTTTGAAGTGTAAACTTCTTTGGGCGCGTTGCGCTGATTGTAGGCAGTGAACAAGACTGACCTGCAACGCTCGGATATGTAACGCTTTTCGGGTAAAGTCGGCTAAGGGAACAAGATAAATAAATATATCATATAGAGGTATTTAATTTCAATTGAATTGAAATTTAAATGAATAAATAAATTCATGTCCCAGAGCAGATGTGAACCGGAGCCGCCTGGTCAAGAGCCCAGCACTTAACCATTAGACCAAGGGCGGGAGTCGAAAGCCAGTATTCATATCGTCTATTTATATATATACATTCGTCCGAAAATCTCCTTAATAATGCTTGCGGCCGAGGCAAGATAATCTCGAGTACGTTAAAGTTGTTCGCGGACAAGATATACACACAATTTTTTGGGCAACCGTTAAATTTTTCAATCGATTTAATTTAAGTTGAGGCACAATTTAATTTAATTTTGTTTAAAGGTGCTAAATTAAAGTGGTTTACTTGCTTTATATGCGTCACCATGGAAATGAGACGAATATAATAAACTACAAATACTTGATAGTTGTCAAAATAAGTCGTAGAATGTGTGATTAAACATGTGTCAAAATGTGTATTTACTTTAACGGCCGCTGCCATAGCAACGGCCGCGAAATTATATTTCGCGAACTGTGTTGCGTTCGCGAATTGGTAACTTCGCGGACGATTATTTAAATGTAATATAGAACGAAAAAAAAAAGTTGTATTTCGTATTATTAACCTCGCCTTGATGAAGCTTACACTTCTGCTGTGTGGTTTTAAGCACACCCATTTTCTTGTTGTTTATAATTAAGAGAGTTGATGTTTTTTTATTCATGTTTTTTATGAAGCAGATTAGTTTTCGTTTATGTTATGTTGTTTGTATAATGTTCTAATAAACCTATTTTTTTATTTCCCAAAGTCACATTTAGACCCCTTAGGTGTGTCACTGTTAAAACTGGCGAATATATAGCGAAACGATGAGAGTTTACCCGTGTGTGACATTTATAATTAAGAAGTGTCACATTTGTAATTTTGTCGGATAAATGTGACACCTACAACAATTGAAAAAAATATATATAATTCGGCATTTCGAATACAATGAGGTCATTTTAAATGTCCAGATGAATGCAGGTATGCTTACTCGGTAAGGATGACACGGCAAAGTTCTTATAGAAACTATAACGAATAAGATTTTGAATATTTTGTTCAACATGTAGAAATCGTGTCACAATTAGGCGAGTGCACTGTAACTGGAAGCTAAGTCTGACCAGAGCATAATACTATTTTGAGCAAGATTTCCGTGAATAAAATTTCTTTGTCAAGCACTTTCGAATATCACTCAAGTACACACATACGAAAAATTTCGTATATGAATAAATGTATGAATGCACATCTACCCTAAGCTGGCATTCCGAACAACAACGTGCAGACAGCTGTTTCGACCTTACATTGGTCTCATCAGTGCACGAACGTGTTGTTCACAATGCCTTAAAAACTTAGATTACCTGATATAGTCGACTTACGTACCAAATGCCATGAGAGATTCCCAGCGGCATCTGTAACACAAGCGCCACATCGCAAGGTAATGTTACGTTTCGAATATGCCTTTGATTACCTAGGGCTTTTCCCTTATTTTTTGGCTTTTTCCTTATATATTACGTTAGACAGTTTTCGATATTATTAGTATAAAAATCATCGTTTAATTTCAGAATTGACTAGAGTTAAGTACTTCGGTCATCAGTTGTTTGTAAAATAGATTCCCAATCTACAATGCACACCAACATCTTGATATTCGGACCAATTGGGTTGCCCTGTATTTCGTACATTTCTTTCCGCTACAGTAAGTTAGATCATTTCTAGACGGTTTTTTGAAAATCGTAACTTTGTCACAACTTCCTGACTGACACTCCCACACTATTTTTGGCATTCTCGAGTAGTTGGTTCACTGTAGCGGCAAAAATCGTCTGCTTTTAGAGAGTTTTACACATGGTATAGCTTGGTGACAATCAACTATATACTACGCGATAACTAGTTCTACGTGAGATATTTTGATTTTCGAGTATTTGAACTATTTCATTCTTGGGCTGTGTTGATCCGCCCTATTAAATTATAAACATTTTTTCTAAGATCTAACTTATAAGTAGAGAGCGGAATCGAACGAGCTAAACTACCACGGAGCCACAACCGTGAAAAGAAATAATGTAAACAAGTGCGTGTTGTTTACATTATATCTGAATAGCACTAATTCATAGGGCGAACTGTAACATCTGTTTACTCCAGAGAATCAGAGAAAAAACTGCCATAAAATGAGGAATTTTATGAATAAAATCCTTTCTTCATCGGCGTAGGTACAAGGGTGACGAGTTTTTAAAATTTATTATATTTATCTTATATTTGGCAATATAATATGTATGTTTCAATAACATACGCGTACATTTTTAGTTATCATTTATTTAGATCTAGAACGTTGTTTATGTTACTTTTTCTGAGATAAAAATTAATTGTCAGTGATTCCGAAATTTATTGCAAAGTCTGTAAAATATCGTCACTTAGCTTTGCTAAAACATACACAGAAATAGTTTTCATGCAGAGAATTTCGATAGTTTACAAAATTTCGTTACATGTTTAAATGACGATGCTCGAAGTATTTCTGAGTGCAAGGAACTAACACAAATCCCAAATTTAAAAAATCAGTTGTTATTCCTTCAGGAACACTTTGGAAATTTGCCTAAACTAATGACATATTTTGAAAATCGAAATCTCAAATTAAAAGATGGATTAACCACATTAGATTAATTAATAATTTGAAAAGTATTCCAAGGGACTTCGGATGTGGCCTTCGGCAAAAGTTAGACGCAGTTTTTAATAGAAATCCAAATTTAATAACATTGCGGCAATTGTGTGTAAATAGGCTGAAATAAAAGAATATTTCCAGTACGCACCTATAACCAGTTGCGATGTAGAAAGGACGTTTTCTATCTACAAGGATGTACTTAATTCAAAGAGAACAAGTCTTACAGAAGAGATAATGAACAAATAATAAGGTATTTTCTATTTTATAGATCACCAGCCACTTGTTATCCAATTATATAAATAAAATTAGAACCTCTTTAAAAATACAATATTTCAATAGTGCGCCAATGGGCGATGAGTCATCAACCGTTCGTGTTCGCACCCTAGTAATTATATGCAGCAGTGTCTTTTTATTAAACATGGCATTATATCTATGGTAACAGTAATATGTATAAAAGATTCAACACAATCATTTTTAATAAACTGGTTTACTGGGAATGCATAATCGCAACTTTTGCTCTTCTTAGAAATATCTTTAACGATAGCAATGGCAGAGAGAATGAATTAAACGAATTTGCGAAATACTGACACAAAAATATTTATAAAGAGTATATTTATTTTTCAGAAATTCTAGCTTTGTATCCTAAAATCGACAACGAAGAAAAACAAAAATCCAGTCAGGAGCGCTCAATGAGATATTACCTTTTTGCTTTGAGAGATTTGACAAAATAGTCGCAAAAAATGGTGGTTACTTCGTTGGAAATAAAGTATTGTCCAATTGAAAAACGTGTTGCTATTGTTCTAACAATATGGTACTTTGATTTCAGTTAACATGGGTCGATATATATTTGGTTTCGGTTTCCGAATTATTCGAAGTTCTCCTGGAACAAGACGACATCTTCAAGAAATACGGGAATTTGACGAAACTGAAGAAAACAGTACTTCAACTTCCCGTAGTTAAATCCTTCATGGAAACTCGACCGAAAACAATCTACTGAAGAATAATTTACAATTAGGTTTTATGAATACCATAATAAGGTTTGCATATTGTATCACTTACACCAAAATAAAAAAGAATATTTGTTTTTAAATATTTCTTCTTCTCGTTGCGTAAATACCTAAATTAACGTAGATGTACCTAATATTGAATTTAGTACTTATACCAAGATTTAATTTCGTAGAGTAAAGAGCAATGGCTCAAAAGTTATCTATAATTGTGTGATTACTGTCTAAAATCGGTGATGATGAATTCATAGAATGAAGGGAGTTCCAACTTGGTGGTGGAGATTGTGACAAAAAAACTGCAAAAAGTTTAACAAAGCAGATTCGTATATAGGGAAGTAAGTTGTCACCTTTTCGGTAGAAAATTCTGAAAATACAAACAAATATTAAACGTAATGTCCTAGTGTAAGATCAATATATAAATATTATACAGGGTTAGTTTTAAATAGCGTCGTTAAAAAAGGGGGTGAAAATATGAGTAATGCCCGTGCAAAAAAAATCACGATCCAATGTGCACGCAGTGACGAGAAATTGATTTTTCTTTCCTCGAGTCCTAGCCTGTCTCAGTTAATATACAAACATAATAATTTTCATATAGAGGAATTTAAGTTTCAAAATAGTATACTACTGTTTAACGGAAAAAAAAACATGGTAATGCACCGAGGTTGTCAACCTTTTCCACATAAAAAAAAAACATCGCCATAGAAAATCTTTTCAATTGCCTTTCAGTCTCAAAGATTGTAACTATTTGCATTTTATCATTTTTATGGAAGAACTTTAAACTGGAATTACCGACTTTAACTACATTTTGGACCTAAAAATGTGGAAATTTTTGATGAGTTACAAATAAACTTCTTTTTTGATTTTTAGTTAGACAATTATACGCTAAATACGTTCAGATTCGCATAACCTGGTACCTATTTAGCGGTAACCTTGTATATCTTCTGGCTGTCAGAAATGAATCGTTTTCAGGCAGCGCAACGACTACCGAAATAGCTGGGACGAACAACGCGGCGGCTGAACGTGCCCTCTAAACCACGATAGCAGCTCTTAGAGAGTAACTCTTAAATATACGCTTTTCACAAAATTACCAGTGTTATAAAAACCTTTATTAAACGTGATGGTTTCGGGTAAGGTAAAACATAAAGTACCAGTGGGATAACGCTCCAACAGTATGACTACCTTTTCGATTTTGTTAATTCTCTGATGATTGTACGTATTTATTTCTTTATACTTCAAACAATATACTCTTACAACGTTAAACTGATGATACAGGAAATTCTTGAATATTTTGAAAACAATATAGGCTTAAAGTAAATTGTCTTTTTATTCATCCACATGTACCTATAGTATAATAAAAATAAACATCCTTATGACTAATCTGCTATCAACATCTATAACATGCTCGCTTGCTTACGTAATGCCAGCGTAATATAAGCGAACGTTATAAGACAAGTCTTCTGAATGCCTCCATTATATTGCGGAAACTACAAGCACCTCGGGTTACCTATACACGCAGGCACCTATATCGCGGGAGTCTAAACGTCTAGCGGAATGACATCATTATAATTTCGCACGGTCGGCATTGTTTACAGATGTAAGAATGGCGGTTGAAGTGTTGTGATTTTGAAGCATAAGACTACAAGCTCTTCGGCTAACACAGTGGAGAAACGTGAGTACTTCTTTTTGTTTTAATGTATCTTAATGTTCATTGAAAATACTACATTCCCTAACTCACTATTAAACGGTAAAAAAAAAGAAAACACGTGTAGAAACTTATTTGAAAAATAGAATAATCGGTCTTTATTATTACTTAGAACAATATCAAAATTTATACACATTTATTCTAATCATATTTACAATTTACGCACATACACAAAATTATCTAATATGTACAAAATTAAATATAAAAATAAATTGACATCAGCGACCTCTTTATATCGTAACTGAATTAAGATTGAACATGTACTTAACTCTAGCCCCTGAACTGTTACTTACAAATCCCAATGCATTTTTTAACATTCCTAATATGAATCAACAATAAACAAGTAATAAGGTATGTATCGGTCAATTGGAGGTAAAATACATATCTAGATCTATTCAAATTATTTCTATGTTACGACATGCTCACAGGAAAAATTTACTAGTTTATCGTGAATTAAATCATTAAATTGGTACGGGTTCGGATATTTATTCAATAGCTACACGGTGAAATACTGATACGTCTATTCTGTCGCGGATCCGGCAGCGCGAGCATTTAGACGATAATTTATAAATTCGCGGTGCATGTTTACGCATAATATCGGAAATTTTACGGTCGCAAAAAATCTCTGAAATAAATAATTATTATTAAATGCGGGTTTTAATACAGCCACGACATCGAAAGTCTGACTTAGACGGGATACGGTTTATAACGGTAATCTATCACTTCTTCCCACGGCTCATGAGGCCTGAGTAAGAAGAGACATATTCGGATGAGATTAGCGGATTTTTGAAACGACTGTTTCACGATGCAGAGACCTGAAAGCAGTACGTTTCGAAGGAGTTAACCAAGTCTCTTCCACGCCATCTGAAGGCTGAATAGAGAGAGGTGTAGGGTATCGGATGGGTCGGAGAAATAAAATGAACGAGGCACGCTCGATGGGGCCTTTTATATGTGAAAACCCCCTACGTATGTAGATAAAAACCTGTTCAAAACACAACAATTTGCACACGATACTGACATGAAACGCGCGACTTTGAGCATGACGTAGACATTCGGTATTTTTCCATTAAAAATAAGTAAATAACATGAATTATTACAACAACTGAACACATATACAGGTCCATCCAAATCACTTTATACAATATTAATATTTGAACAAAATAACATACATACATTTAATTTAATATTGACAAATAAATTAATTATGAACTTAAAAATGTTAATTTGTTACAATTAACGAAGGAACTTCGTTACAGGCCCTCCCTTAAAAGAAAACATTGAAATCCTAATAACTACATACCAGAAGTTCAAAAACGGAAAATTAAATTTAAAAACTAACACTTGTCAGTCTATCATCACTTAAGACGTCTTTTATGCGCGCACTGGCACTAATTGTTCTGACGTTGTAGGTTGGCATGATGGATCTCGGCTTCACTAGTGACGGAAGTAGTGAAAACGACAGGACTGGTGCTGGTATCGCATCGGACAACTGCATGCATCGAAAATTTGAGATAGGCCTCTACTGCCGGAATTATTACAGAGGTTGCAGTGATTTTTTTTCTCTGGCGGTTTCCATGTGGACAAACACTTCGTGCGGCGGATTGCACGAAGTACGAGCTCTAGATGGTGTCATGAGCAAACACTTGGTACGGCGGATTGTACAAAGTATGAGCTCCGGATGATGTCTTGAAACAAAACACCTGGTGCGGCGGATTGCAGCAAGTATTAGTCCAAAACATCCCTCACGGCCTCCGGCGGATTCGGAGGTAGGAGATCGGCTTGGAGCTCGTCGGCGGACGGAATCTTGATGTCTTTCACATGGACTTTCACTGGCTTTCGTCTGTTTGGTACCTGTAACATGAGAACAGACGGGGACAGGATCTGGATAACTTTAGAGGGACCTTCATATTTTGGAGCAAGTTTAGCAGTAAATTTCTTAGAGGCGTCGGATAAATTATGAGTCTGGTGATATACCCATTGTCCAATTTGAGGGCGGTAAGGACGATGTCTCAGATTATAAGGCCTACTGTGCCTCTGGAAAGCTTGAGCCAACTTTATTCTGACGATCTTGAAAAAGTCGTCCAATTTCGACATCTCTTGGGCCAATTCTTCGGTATTCGGTCGAACAGGATCCATTAACTGCCCATCAGCGGTTCTTCGCAGAGAGCTCGGCGGCATGAGTTCTCTACCAAAATTAAGAAAAGCAGGTGTGAATCCTGTAGACTCATGTTTAGCGGCGTTGATGGCGAACATAAACTGAGGTAGGTATTGGTCCCATTCTCTATGATCTTTGTTAATGTACTGTGCAATCATAGGTCCTAATACCCGATTTGTTCTTTCCACAGGGTTCGATTGCGGAGCATACGGAGCATTAAATTTGATCTTAACACCTAGTCCATTGAAATAACTGGTGAAACTGTGACTGGCAAATTGCGGACCATTGTCAGCCAACAGGATCTTCGGACAACCAAAACGGTATATGATTTTCTCCTTCAACGCCTGGATAACGGTTCGTGAAGTGGCAGAGCGTAGCGGCTGGCACTCTACCCATTTGGTGAATCGATCATGTATTACTAGCAATGAAGTGAATCCTCTCTTGGAACGCGGAAAAGGTCCGAGGAGGTCCACACTCACTTGTTCCCACGGGCAGTCAACAGGTGAGAATAACATCTGGCCTAGAGGTTTTCCCTGATTAAACTTGTATTGCTTACAGGATCGACACCGATTGACGTATCGACGGATGTCTCTAAATATCCCTGGCCAATAGTATAATGAGGCGGCTCTCGCTATACTTTTGGCGACCCCAAGATGTCCAGCTTCAGGAGCGTCATGTATTTCTCTTAGGACGTCATTTCTATCAGGTGTAGCTACGCACAATTTCCATGCGCGCACTCCATCGGTATGTTGTGTATCAGGTATGTGTCTGTATAAATTGCCATTTTCTAATCGGTATTCTCGATGTTTTTCAGGATCTGATTGAACATCCGAAACTTTCTTATTATACCAAGAACAAGACGTTTCTTCCAACAAGGCACATGCGTCTTCATCGGTTTCATGCTTAAAAGGAAGCGGTGAACGTGACAGGGAATCGGCTAAATTATTCATCGCTCCTTTTCGGTATTGTATGACGAAATCATATTGCTGTAGATCAACAGCCCATCGACTGAGTCGTCCTGACGGATTCTTCAAGTCATTCAGGAACCTTAAACACTGGTGATCCGAAATAACTGTAAATTGGTAAAATTCTAGATAATATTTAAACTTTTTGATACCCCAAACGACGGCAAGGGCTTCCTTCTGGGTCGTCGAATAATTAAATTCTGCCTTACTTAGAGTCCTACTCGCATAGGCGATCACTCTTTCGGCACCCTCTATTATTTGGATTAAAACGACTCCCAAACCTTTCTCACTGGCGTCGGTATGTAATTGGAATGGTTTGGAGAAGTCCGGACACGCGAGAACTGGGCTCTCTGTCAGAGCTTTCTTTACGGCGGCGAATGCGGCTTCTTGTTCCGTCGTCCACTCCCAACGCACATCCTTTTTAATTAATTTTATAAGCGGAACGGTAAGTTGTGCGAAATTTGGCACGAATCGACGGTACCACGACGTTTGTCCTAGGAAACCACGCATTTCCTTCTTGGTTCGCGGCGGAGGTACATTTAAAATCGCAGCGATTTTGTCCGGGTCTGTACGGATGCCGTCCGGTGTGACAACATGACCTAAATATTTTATATTCTGTTTGGCAAAAGTACATTTGTCTGGTTGAAGTTGGAGGCCTGCTTCCCGTAAACGCGCGAAAACAGTACTTAAATTTTTCAAATGCTCCTCAAAAGTCTTGCCTAAAATAATAATATCATCAAGATATACAAATGCGTATTCTGCCATCTCAGGACCTATCACTGAATCTAATAAGCGCTGGAACGTCGCTCCCGCACTATGTAATCCATAAGGTAATGACACGAAATGAAATAGGCCCTTCCCCGGGATTGTAAAAGCCGTCACGGGTCTGCTATCTTTTTCTAACTCAACTTGCCAGTACCCACTTTTAAGATCAAGCGTCGAAAAATATTTACTATCGCGGAGCTTGTCAAGAATATTTGAAATGTACGGCAAAGGGTAAGAGTCTTTAATTGATACGGAATTGATTTTGCGAAAATCGACGCAGAACCGAACGCCACCATTCTTTTTCGTGACCACGACGATAGGAGAACTCCACGGGCTGTTACTGGGTTCTATTATACCGTCTTGTAACATCTTGTCTACTTCGGCGTCGATCAGTGCTTGTTTCTTCGGATTGCATGGATAGTATCTTTGTTTTATTGGGGCGGTATTCTGTTGTAAACGGATCGTGTGACGTATTAAATTCGTCCGACCAGGTACGGTAGTAAATTTACTCAATTCCTGTTCAAGGAATTTTTTTAAAACGGTTTCTTGGCGGTCCTGTACTTCGGAGATCCCACAGCTCGCGGCAAAGACTGCATTGTCTCCCTTAAAATACAGTTTCCTTTCGGAAAAATCAAGAACAGCCCCAATTTCCTTAAGAAAATTAATTCCGAAGATAACTGAGCACGGGCTCTTCGGCATAATGACAAAATTCACGTATGTAGTTCGGCTACCCATGCGTACCGGTAATGAAACTGAGCCAGGTGACTCTATAACGTCTCCATTGGCGAGGCGGACGTTGGATTTTCTATCCAAGACACGTTGGACATTATTTTTTAACAACCGGGCAACTAGTGATTCGGATAGAAATGAAGAAGTAGCCCCGCTGTCCACGAGAGCTCGTAAATTCTGATCACAAATGTGCACGCGGATCCAGACGCGATTATCTGGTATTGTCGAGTCTTTAATACACGTGCTTGCGGATTCAGGCGGTTTTACTGCTTGCGGACGGTCTTTGCCTGCAGACCGCCCTTTTCGGCGTTTCCCTGGCATCGGCAGTCGACGGAACGTATATCTAAACTACCACACCGAGAACAAAACATTTTAAACGGGTTACGGCAATGACTACGCGTATGGTCTTCCTTTCCGCATCTCCAACAGCGTCTTTCCGGATGCGATAACTTTTGTAATGACGGCGGCGGTACAGGAAACTGACGAGGCTTATTATTCTGAGCGGCATACGACAATTGATGCGAACGCGGCGTCGCTGACGAAGTACTGGGTTTATCGCTGGACGGGCGTTCCGGTGCGGATAGCGTACTTTCTCTCTTACAAAAGCGCGCCTGCTCTTCCTGCAGTAATTCATATTCAGCAGCGAGTTTAGACAATTGTCTGAGGGATTGTATCGCGTCCCTACGTATATACATTCTGTAACTGGGTGACATGTTACCATATACACGTTCCAACTTATCACCATCGGACATATCTCGGCCGCGTCTCCTAATGTTAATATTGCGGTTAAATAATCTTTAAAAGATTCCTTCGGTTTCTGCAAACGAGCGCGTATTTCTTTTTCTATCGAAAAGCTATACCGGGGCGGAAGATATTGGAGTTTAAAGTCCTCTAAGAACTCGTCCCATGTACCCCATAGTGTTTTATTATTTCGGAGCCAAAGCAGTGCTTTGTCCCTAAAAAGCTCAGGTAACGCATGGAGCATATGTTCATCTTTAATACCGTAACAAACTTGAAGTTCTTTAACTCTTTCCAAGAAAAATACAGCATCCGAGCTGCCATTAAAATGAACTCCCCATTTCCTTATTTGAGTGCAGATTTCAGCGGAAGAAATCTGAACGTTAGTGTCTACTTGCGGTGTTACAAACGGAACGTTTCCCTTATTCGCGGAACCCGTCTTACCCTCTTTCAAAAATGTGCTAATGCGTTTGCGTACCTCTTCTACATTACCGGTAGCGTCTAACCCTAAAGACTCTGCTGCAGCATTTAAGTCCTCTTTTTTCAATGTATATATCCACCCAAGAGGGTTTGGATTTTTGCCTTTATCTGAATCAGACATATTATAATTTATAATGTACCAAATTGACTAATAAAAATGTATTTTAGTTTCTATTTACTTTCCTGCCCTTCTATTCCCTCACAGTTAATAAAAGAATATGTACATCCTACTATCCTTTAATAAAAACTTATCTCTGTGTATGTATATAAAATGTGTATCAATCTTGCTATTTTTAAAATAAGTATATATATATTCTGACGGAAAACTGCTTGACCAATTTTTAAACGCGGCGGAATTTAATGTCGGATTTTAATTTATCTAATTCTTGCCTGAATTAATTTTTTAAATTCATTAAAACAAGGCCTTAACGTTGTAGGCGCCACTTATAACATGGTGCTACTTATAGGCTTTAACGATGGGCGCCACTTATAACATGCTCGCTTGCTTACGTAATGCCAATGTAATACAAGCGAACGTTACAAGACAAGTCTTTTGCATGCCTCCATTATATTGTGGAATCTACAAGCACCTTGGGTGGCCTATACACGCAGGCACCTATATCGCGGGAGTCTAAACGTCTAGCGGAATGACATCATTATAATTTCGCACGGTCGGCATTGTTTACAGATGTAAAAATGGCGATTGAAGTGTTGTGATTTTGAGGCATAAGACTACAAGCTCTTCGGCTAACACAGTGGAGAAACGTGAGTACTTCTTTTTGTTTTAAACAGTAAAAAAAAAGAAAACACGTGTAGAAACTTATTTGAAAAATAGAATAATCGGTCTTTATTATTACTTAGAACAATATCAAAATTTATACACATTTATTCTAATCATATTTACAATTTACGCACATACACAAAATTATCTAATATGTACAAAATTAAATATAAAAATAAATTGACATCAGCGACCTCTTTATATCGTAACTGAATTAAGATTGAACATGTACTTAACTCTAGCCCCTGAACTGTTACTTACAAATCCCAATGCATTTTTTAACATTCCTAATATGAATCAACAATAAACAAGTAATAAGGTATGTATCGGTCAATTGGAGGTAAAATACATATCTAGATCTATTCAAATTATTTCTATGTTACGACATGCTCACAGGAAAAATTTACTAGTTTATCGTGAATTAAATCATTAAATTGGTACGGGTTCGGATATTTATTCAATAGCTACACGGTGAAATACTGATACGTCTATTCTGTCGCGGATCCGGCAGCGCGAGCATTTAGACGATAATTTATAAATTCGCGGTGCATGTTTACGCATAATATCGGAAATTTTACGGTCGCAAAAAATCTCTGAAATAAATAATTATTATTAAATGCGGGTTTTAATACAGCCACGACATCGAAAGTCTGACTTAGACGGGATACGGTTTATAACGGTAATCTATCACTTCTTCCCACGGCTCATGAGGCCTGAGTAAGAAGAGACATATTCGGATGAGATTAGCGGATTTTTGAAACGACTGTTTCACGATGCAGAGACCTGAAAGCAGTACGTTTCGAAGGAGTTAACCAAGTCTCTTCCACGCCATCTGAAGGCTGAATAGAGAGAGGTGTTGGGTATCGGATGGGTCGGAGAAATAAAATGAACGAGGCACGCTCGATGGGGCCTTTTATATGTGAAAACCCCCTACGTATGTAGATAAAAACCTGTTCAAAACACAACAATTTGCACACGATACTGACATGAAACGCGCGACTTTGAGCATGACGTAGACATTCGGTATTTTTCCATTAAAAATAAGTAAATAACATGAATTATTACAACAACTGGACACATATACAGGTCCATCCAAATCACTTTATACAATATTAATATTTGAACAAAATAACATACATACATTTAATTTAATATTGACAAATAAATTAATTATGAACTTAAAAATGTTAATTTGTTACAATTAACGAAGGAACTTCGTTACACATCGAATACATGCTTTGACAAGTAAGTTATCATCAGAGGATTTTACTTTTTATATGTAGTAAGTATAAGAAGGTAGAATTGTAGTAATTATTGAAACTGGAATTCGACTTTTAGGAAGTACTTGGAAAATAAATTGGAAGAGACAAGGAAAAATCGATTGTTTTTATGATGTCTGAGAGAGTGACAATAAAATGTTAGCAGCAATTGGTAAACAATTAATTTTCATTAAAAGGAACATTTAAAAATGATTCGATTCTGACGGGTGATGCATTGAATGATTACTTTAGGAACTGCAAATAATACTGTCAACACCACATCTCCACTAGCACTGCAAACATTTTTACGCCTGAGTAGCCTATACTCCTGTTTTTTCAAGCTGGTCGCACACGAATAAATTCCTTTAGGTGGAGCAATTACATAGACAAGACTGATTCGTTTATTATCGGTGATGTACTCCCAGATGCCGAGCATATCATCGATAATAAACGAATCAGTCTTGTCTATGTAATTGCGCCACCGAAAACAAGGCAGGACATATTGCCGTGAATTTTACCTTAGAATTTAAGACAATACTGTACATAAATATATAATGTTAGAAATAAACATGATTAATGTTGACACCAAGATATACTAGTACATTTAGATTAATATTAGCAATAAGAAAACACACTCGTAGTTTAAGAAACATTTATTTTAAAATAAATTTTATTAAGCCATACAATAACACAGGTATGCACATAGGGTATAAGCACTTTAATTAAGATTATATGTATATAAACACTATTTAGATATAAGTGAGGCAAAACCTCAACAATAATAGTAAATGTCACAAATGAATATTTATTTTCAGAAGTGATAAACCAGAGGTAATGTTTTATTTAGAAAATAAAGAACCTGACTACAAGTTAGGAACAAAAAGAGCTCTGAGTATATTATGCAAAGAACCTACATTTAAAAATGGAAAGACCCTTAAAACCAACAACCGTGAAAGAGTGATGTTAACCAACGGGACGATTGTAAGAGTCAATCATTTAAAAGCAATTAAATTATACTCAGAGAATAAAATAAGATATGCTCGTAATGAATATGAAGAGGCTTAATGCACTCATATAACTTAAAGATAAAATACATACAGTTGCGATGAAAAGGATATTAAAATAAGGTATATCATAAAGAACAGCACAGAATCGTATAATATTTCAATATACACAACAAAAAGTATTAATTCTCTTCGCAATACGAATAACAGAAGTCCTTTTCATGGTTCCAAACTTTGTGCACATACAAATAAACATCTATAACCAAAGAAATAAGCAGCATTATTATAAAAGCAATGATTCATTACAGCATATTAAACATACAAAATTCTCCAAGAACGGAAAGATGGTTCGAGGAAAGAGCAGCACAGACGGAGGGACTGGCAATTGAAACAATAACCAACTTCTTTCCATTCTTTCCGATCAAAAGCAACAAAACAAAGGTGCGAGTAAGGCTAGCGCTCGGACGAAGAATCTACCTGAAAAACAGCAAAAGTAGCAATGAATACATTTATAAGTACAATAAATATTTACGATAGCAATAAAAGAATAAAATAAATATCAATATACTTACTGTACATTAGATATAAATAAATAAAACAACAAATACCGTCGTTGGTAAATGTGGAGAAACATCAAATGTCAGAAATAAACATAATAAAAATAAACGCCAACCTAAAATTTGAGAAGAATAAGAAGAGATATGGAATAAGTATCGAGATATCCGCTAGAGGCGCCACGACGAACAATTTGAAAATAAAAGCACGCAAAGACAATCAAATAACGAGCGGCATTTATTTTCAACTATAAAAAGGGAGTTTTTGAAGAAAAAGAGTTAGTTGTTAGCTGATACCTGTGACTTTAAAAACTTCCAATACACAGCAAAGTGATAGCATCTTTTAATACATTTATGCGTCAAGCGAGTAGTGGTTAAGTGGAGTTTTTACACACTTACCATTACTATCGCAGTGTAAATAAATAAACAAACCAACTAACAACTCACAAACTAAGTAGAAGCATACACGCTCCTAGAGGAATAATTCCCAATTGTTTTATCGTCGCCATATTTACAAGAAGTAAGCGTCACCAGTAAAATTATAGAAGATTCAACGGAAGGAAGAATCAACAAGAATGGACAAACAATTTCAAGCAGAATTCGAAGAATTGTATGAATCTACGCAGTGAGTAATTAATAATATTGTCATTACAATTAAATTCAATCAAAATACACAGGTTCTCTCCAAGCACTCCATTTCTTTTAAATAATTATTTATTTAAATAATAGAAAGTAAATATAGGGACACAATATTTATTAAAAATAAAGAACACTTGTCTTAATAGTGTACTGTGTGCGAATACTTGCATAACGGACCAGTGTTCAGTAAAAAAGACATTAGTAAGCACAGCTTTGAATAATAGTCAAACTTTTACAAACAGGAACGCCTAAAAGCTTCGCACTAAGAATCTAAAGACTCCGTGAGAATAGAGGTTTAGACAATTAGCTTGTGATGCATTAGGAACGTACCTGGGGTGGTGACTGATCCAAGCTTTATGTAGTACGTGTGAATGTTTGCATAAAGCCGATTAGTCAGTACTTTCATTATCAAGTCAACATAATTTGGACCTAATATACAGGCCTTTAGTAAGAAAAGAGTGAAGGTGGAGAAACCCTGTACTGACTGAATTCATATTTAAATAAACGATTACAATATTATCATGAAAACTGCCACTTATATAGTATTGTAAATAAGAAAATAAAATAAGTAATATACATGCTACAATAAATTTTAATTATTGTAATTACTAAGCAGATAATACATATTTTTATACATAAATAATCTGGTGTCATAGTTATTTGAATTCCTATCCCACACAACTTTAAAATAATAATAATTAAGGAGAAACAAGTAAGGAAAGAAGTAAATCACAGTAGAACCTACGAGAGATAACAATTTATGTTGTTTTGCCTATAAAGCTAACATAAACTACAATTTTATTTATTTATCTAACTAATAAATAAATAAATTATATAAATTTCATTTAGAGGCAAATACTACAGCATATATACGGCGCCCAACTTGCTGGCTGTGTTTTTCTTACAAAATAAATTAAACACACAATTTGTCAAATATCAAAGCTAAACTTAAAAACACAACTTGCTGGCTGTGTTTCTCTCCTTGCAAAATAAAATTGTTTCTTTCATGTAATCTTATTCAAGTGGGATAGGATTCATTTAAATTTCTATTAAGTAAAATATTAGATAGAAAGCGTTATTTGTACACAACAAAAATGTCAGACAAAGAACAAAACAGTAGCAAAGGTGAAAAACCCAATATTGAAAAAGAAATAGAAACAAAGCCACAATTCACTCAATATAGGGAACCTACGCAACTAACCTCGGACTCAGAGTCGGATAAAACTGAGACAAAAGAGGATGATTCAGGAAATGCGACAGTTGAGGGAAGCATACTCACAGAGGGCACAAGTAGTACAACAATGGAACAAAAATTTGAAAGCTTTTTCCATAAATTATTCTGTAAAATAGAGGAAAATAATAACAAAATAGAGGAGAATAATAAAACCCTAAGCCACAAAATAGAGGAAAATAATAAAACTCTAAGCCAAACTCTAAGCCACAAAATAGAGGAAAATAATAAAAATTTAAACAAGAATTTAGAAAAAATCAACTCAAAAATAGACGAGGGATTTAAAGAACTAAGGCAAGAAACACTAGAAATAAATGCCAGATTAGAGGAAAAACTGGACAAAACAGTAGCAGACCTGAGAAAACAAATAAATGACAACACAGAAACGTGCAAGAATACAAGAAAATTCTTTGTACAAGAAATGGTAGAAAGAGCTGCGAAGACGCAAGAAAACTTCAACATAGTGAATGAGGAAATAGTAGCTATCAATAGAAAAATAATACACAACGAAGTGGAAAATAAAGAACAAATAGAGAAAATTACACACAAGATAGAAGACTGCGAAACAAAATATGAAGCTTGCAATAACGCTGTGTCCAATCTACAAGGGAAAACATCAACTTTTGAACACACGATCAAACAGCTTGAGGACAAAGTAATGCACGGGGTTCATACACCTAGTGTGTCTTTGCCACAAACTGTGGGAAGCATAGACAATGCACCGAAATTCTCAGGACACTATAAGGACAATCCAATGATATTCCTGAGAACAATTAAGACATACATGAGAGGCATAACGGAAGAGACATCCAAACTACACTTTATAAGAGCATGTCTCAAAGACTATGCACTCCAATGGTATCACATGATAATGGATGATGTGATAGACTTTAACGATTTCGAAAGGCGATTCACAAGACAGTATTGGGGTCGAACGCAACAAAGAAACATAAGACACGACCTGATATTTGGAAAGTATAGGTCTGGATTATCTCGAGAGAACTATGTCATAAGAAAATATTCTTTTCTCAAGTACATTATACCCAGAATAGAGGAAAGTGACATAGTATCGCAATTGGCTGCACACTTTGATCACAATGTTACTCAGACAGTCGCACTTCAAGGAATGGAAACAATAGAAGAACTCCTTGAATTAGTAAAAAGATTAGACGACATAGATGAAAAGGGCTATAACGTGAACCGAGGGAATGGAAACATGAACAATCAGCCTCGAAACAACGACAGCAACAACAGAAACAACTACAATGGGAATAGGCGAAACAATAATAATTACCAAAATACCTATAACCCGGACAGAAATAATGATGGCAAAAGGAAAGATAATAGCCAAAATTACAAGAGGGAAGAGAAGACAAGTAAAGAAGATAAAAGAATTCAAAATATACAAATTGAAAAGGAAGTAAAAGAAGCAACAACAAAACAAAATCAAGAATCTAGGGGTGCGATACCAAAAGAAAACAGGCATAACTCAACAAACAAAGAGTGGGTGAATGCAGCATATTATTCTGGTGCAACGTCGCTGGATTTTTAAATAAGCCAGCCAAGAGAAAACGTAAAATACAAAACATCTATAATTACGATGATTTAAAAAAGATAACCACGGAACTACCACATATAAAAATCAAGATTGGGGAACAAGAGATAGAAACATTGCTGGATACTGGAGCTCAACTTTCACTTTTAAATAACAATATCATGAACAAAGATATTGAAAATTTGGGGTGTTATAAACCCATAAAGAAAATAAATCTTATTACTGCAAACAAGAAATGTATGATAACAGTAGATAAAATCTTCTGTATAAATATAAAGATAGATAATTTAAATTTATTAACCGAATTCATCATAGCACCTAATTTGAATAGCGACTGTATATTAGGGATGGACTTTTTAAGCCAGTATGGTACGAAATTAAATATGGAAAATAAATTATTCCACATAAAGGACTCAACAATATCATGGAGCAAAGAAGCCCATGAGGAAGAGATCCTTATCAATAATTTATATGAAGAAGATGCTCAAGAAGAAATCACAACAAAAATGGATTGTAGTTTACACAATGAAGTTAAGAAAAGTGCACATCCTGTGAGGCAACTTCAATGCGGAGACCTCACGCAAAATAGGGATGGTACTAAATTAAATTGTAATAAACTGTATATAACCCATGTGAATTATCTTTTGAGTAAGCATATAAAGTTATTTGATGATAGTCCAGGATTAGCCAAGGGTTACGAACATAAACTTAAAGTCGACGAGACACAGCCCTTCAGAATAAAAACATACCCCATTCCAAAAAAGTATACAGAGCAAGTCAAATTAGAAATAAAAGAGATGTTGAAAAACGGCATAATTACAAGAACGGAATCAACGTTCATAAATCCAATGGTTGTAGTAATAAAGAAGAAACTTAATGATGAAAAAGACGTCAAATTACGCGTATGCCTTGACGCCAGATGTCTGAACTCCAGAACCGCACCTAATTTTGAAGCCCCACAAAACATTGAAACCCTATTGACAAAATGTACAGACGCAAAGTGGTTTACAAAACTTGATTTAAAAAGTTCTTTTTGGCTGGTACCATTGCACAAAGATTCTAGGAAATATTGTTCCTTCATGTTTAATTCATTAGTATACTCTTACAATGTGGTTCCATTTGGATTAGCGTCAGCTACTGCAGCACTAGTAAGAGCAATGCAGCAGATCCTGGATCCACACGAAGAATACGTCTCACACTACGTAGATGATATTCTAATATTTAATAAAGACATAGAAAGTCACAAAGAATCAGTAGAGAAAATCCTGAATACATTAGCAGAAAATGGTTTAAAAATAAACCTCGAGAAATGCGAATTCTATAAAAATAAAGTGAATTATCTGGGATACATAATTGATGGAAAGACGATATCAATAGAGGAGGAAAAACTTGAGGCGATACGAAAATATCCCAAACCAAAAAATATTAAAATGCTTAGAGGATTCCTAGGAATGATAAACTACTATAAACACTTCATTCCTAAAATATCCGACCAAACGCACACGTTATACAAAATGATCAAGAAAGGAGTAAAATTCAAATGGACCCATGAAAGGGAAAAGGCATTCATCGACATAAAAGAAAATTTCTACAAGGCATTGATCATAAATCTACCAGATTTCAATGAAGAATTCATACTAAGATGCGATGCCTCCAGCAATGCTGTAGCCGCAGAACTCCTACAAATAAGAAATGGGGAAGAAATACCCATATGCTTCCTATCAAGAATTCTAAAGGATTATGAGCAAAATTATTCCTCGTCAGAACGGGAATTGCTATCCATTATATATGGAGTGTCAAAATTAAAATATTACCTACTAGGAAACACTTTCCTACTCGAGACAGATCATTTATCTCTAATATTCTTAATGAAAACAAGGTTTAATAATTCACGAATATACAGATGGTCTCTCATACTATCTGAATATTCATTTAAAATAAAGCACAGGAAAGGTACGGACAACATAGTTGCAGACGCACTAAGCAGAGCCCATGGAGGTAATAAACAATCACACTCATATCAGATAAATGAATATGATATCGAACATGCTCCAAATTTATACAATCGAGAAGATATCGAAGACAGTCAACGAACACCTGAGATACTAGAAATAATGGAAAAGGTACGAACAGAAGGAAATTACAAAGGCTACAATATAAATAATCAAATACTATACAAAACACTAGGTAACAAAAACCTAATCGTTCTAGACAGAGAACTCACGTTAAATATAATTAGAAACATACACAACAACTTAGGACATCCTGGAAACAGGAAAACATTCCTTGTTTTCAGAGAACAGTTCTACGCATTCAAAGATAGAAAATTAATAGCGGCAGAAAATAAAAAATGCAAGCGATGTCTGTTAGGGAAATATAAGAACAGAATCAATCAAAATATAGTGCACAGCACTAGAGTAGAAGAAAAACTCGAATTAGTAGCAGCAGATTTCCTTGGAAACCTAATATCAGGAGAACAAGGTTATTGCCACATTTTCGTGATGGTGGATATTCTCACAAAATACGTCAAACTATTTCCCACAAGAAAATACAATACACAAACTGCAATAAATTGTATAAACCAATTTATAGCAGCATATGGGCCAATAAGGAAATTACTAGTGGACAACGCTTCATATTTCAACAATGAGAGGTTTATACTAGAGCTAAGAGAAATAAACGTAGAAGTAATTTTCACTAGTATAAGACATCCTCAAGCGAACCCCAGCGAAAGATATATACAAGAAGTGATTAGACATTTAAGAATGCTAACACACGCACGACACAATGCCTGGGTACAATACGTACAAGAAGTAGAAAACAACATGAATTATTTGCCTAGCGTGACGACCTATATAAGTCCATACACACTAATGCATGGGAAATACCCACCAAGACCTTGGAATCAAGGAACACCAGCAGTAAACAATTTCGAGGAAATGATTGAACAAGGTAAAATACAGCAAAGAAACATTGCAGAAAAATATACAAGATTAGAAAATGAAAAGATTAAAAAGAATAAAACATATCAAATAGGAGACCTAGTTGTAGTGAAGAACTATCGACTAGGTAGGAGACATTTAAATAAATGTGCAAAACTGGACCTACCCTACAGTGGACCTTACAGAATAAGTAGGACACTAGGAGATGTAACTTATGAACTACAAGAAGTAGACAATAGAAATATAAAAGGAAAATACCATGTGTCCATGCTACATGACTACGATGAAATAAATAATCAATAAAATTGCATTTGTAGTTCACGTTAGTTGTGAAAACATAATTTACACATTTGTCAATTCATTATTTCATAATGGCAAACCATGGTTTTAACAACTAAGGGATATGCCGTGAATTTTACCTTAGAATTTAAGACAATACTGTACATAAATATATAATGTTAGAAATAAACATGATTAATGTTGACACCAAGATATACTAGTACATTTAGATTAATATTAGCAATAAGAAAACACACTCGTAGTTTAAGAAACATTTATTTTAAAATAAATTTTATTAAGCCATACAATAACACAGGTATGCACATAGGGTATAAGCACTTTAATTAAGATTATATGTATATAAACACTATTTAGATATAAGTGAGGCAAAACCTCAACAATAATAGTAAATGTCACAAATGAATATTTATTTTCAGAAGTGATAAACCAGAGGTAATGTTTTATTTAGAAAATAAAGAACCTGACTACAAGTTAGGAACAAAAAGAGCTCTGAGTATATTATGCAAAGAACCTACATTTAAAAATGGAAAGACCCTTAAAACCAACAACCGTGAAAGAGTGATGTTAACCAACGGGACGATTGTAAGAGTCAATCATTTAAAAGCAATTAAATTATACTCAGAGAATAAAATAAGATATGCTCGTAATGAATATGAAGAGGCTTAATGCACTCATATAACTTAAAGATAAAATACATACAGTTGCGATGAAAAGGATATTAAAATAAGGTATATCATAAAGAACAGCACAGAATCGTATAATATTTCAATATACACAACAAAAAGTATTAATTCTCTTCGCAATACGAATAACAGAAGTCCTTTTCATGGTTCCAAACTTTGTGCACATACAAATAAACATCTATAACCAAAGAAATAAGCAGCATTATTATAAAAGCAATGATTCATTACAGCATATTAAACATACAAAATTCTCCAAGAACGGAAAGATGGTTCGAGGAAAGAGCAGCACAGACGGAGGGACTGGCAATTGAAACAATAACCAACTTCTTTCCATTCTTTCCGATCAAAAGCAACAAAACAAAGGTGCGAGTAAGGCTAGCGCTCGGACGAAGAATCTACCTGAAAAACAGCAAAAGTAGCAATGAATACATTTATAAGTACAATAAATATTTACGATAGCAATAAAAGAATAAAATAAATATCAATATACTTACTGTACATTAGATATAAATAAATAAAACAACAAATACCGTCGTTGGTAAATGTGGAGAAACATCAAATGTCAGAAATAAACATAATAAAAATAAACGCCAACCTAAAATTTGAGAAGAATAAGAAGAGATATGGAATAAGTATCGAGATATCCGCTAGAGGCGCCACGACGAACAATTTGAAAATAAAAGCACGCAAAGACAATCAAATAACGAGCGGCATTTATTTTCAACTATAAAAAGGGAGTTTTTGAAGAAAAAGAGTTAGTTGTTAGCTGATACCTGTGACTTTAAAAACTTCCAATACACAGCAAAGTGATAGCATCTTTTAATACATTTATGCGTCAAGCGAGTAGTGGTTAAGTGGAGTTTTTACACACTTACCATTACTATCGCAGTGTAAATAAATAAACAAACCAACTAACAACTCACAAACTAAGTAGAAGCATACACGCTCCTAGAGGAATAATTCCCAATTGTTTTATCGTCGCCATATTTACAAGAAGTAAGCGTCACCAGTAAAATTATAGAAGATTCAACGGAAGGAAGAATCAACAAGAATGGACAAACAATTTCAAGCAGAATTCGAAGAATTGTATGAATCTACGCAGTGAGTAATTAATAATATTGTCATTACAATTAAATTCAATCAAAATACACAGGTTCTCTCCAAGCACTCCATTTCTTTTAAATAATTATTTATTTAAATAATAGAAAGTAAATATAGGGACACAATATTTATTAAAAATAAAGAACACTTGTCTTAATAGTGTACTGTGTGCGAATACTTGCATAACGGACCAGTGTTCAGTAAAAAAGACATTAGTAAGCACAGCTTTGAATAATAGTCAAACTTTTACAAACAGGAACGCCTAAAAGCTTCGCACTAAGAATCTAAAGACTCCGTGAGAATAGAGGTTTAGACAATTAGCTTGTGATGCATTAGGAACGTACCTGGGGTGGTGACTGATCCAAGCTTTATGTAGTACGTGTGAATGTTTGCATAAAGCCGATTAGTCAGTACTTTCATTATCAAGTCAACATAATTTGGACCTAATATACAGGCCTTTAGTAAGAAAAGAGTGAAGGTGGAGAAACCCTGTACTGACTGAATTCATATTTAAATAAACGATTACAATATTATCATGAAAACTGCCACTTATATAGTATTGTAAATAAGAAAATAAAATAAGTAATATACATGCTACAATAAATTTTAATTATTGTAATTACTAAGCAGATAATACATATTTTTATACATAAATAATCTGGTGTCATAGTTATTTGAATTCCTATCCCACACAACTTTAAAATAATAATAATTAACGAGAAACAAGTAAGGAAAGAAGTAAATCACAGTAGAACCTACGAGAGATAACAATTTATGTTGTTTTGCCTATAAAGCTAACATAAACTACAATTTTATTTATTTATCTAACTAATAAATAAATAAATTATATAAATTTCATTTAGAGGCAAATACTACAGCAATATGTATATCATGACTGCTGAAATAATTATATACTATGTCAAAGACAAACTGTGTCAGTCTTTGACTATAATTATAAACCACTGTTTCGAAGACGTACACTTTCCAGAAGAATTGATGATCGGAAGGATGATGCCAATCTACAAGAATGGTAACGTAAATGTAATATACGAACTACAGACCGATGAGCGTTTTGCCCATTTTATCACAAAATCTTTGGTGATAGGAGAAATAATGCAATATATTCACAAAGCCCAAGATGGTTGATGAAAAATTTTTAGAAAGAATATTCTAATTCTGCAAGGGGGCAATTAGTAGAATGGAATGAAACAACATCGCTAACGAAAACAATCACATATAGCCTAGCACAGGAATGTATACTTAGTCCAAAACTGCTCAATGTATATGTGAACGACGTGTTCTTCGACAATATTCTTGGTGTCTGAATGTGTCTGTATGCGGATAACACTATTATTCTGGTGAAAACTGAGTGCGACAGTGAGCTCGCTATAGAATAATTTATTGGTCCACAAATTACACAGAAATATGTTGAACAAGTCATGTTACAAAATATTGGAACTTAAAATGTTTGGGCTGTAGATAACGTTGTAAAAGACAAAAATACACAAATAAATAAATACATACAATTAAATATATAAAAAGGTAAACAACATATCATATACATATACACAGTCAGACACATACACAGTTTGCATGTGTCAACATATCCAGAAGTGTCACTGCTGAGTAACAGCGACAAATTCTTGCACCGAATAGATGCAAGTAATTTGCAGAAGCTGGCGCAGTTTCCGTTTAAACTCTTGAGCATTTTCCAAAACATGTATTTCATAGTTTTTTCTAAAATCGTTTTTATTTCTAAAAATATACACCAAAAGTTCTAAAATATTTACACTAGGCAAAGGCAAAATGCTGTATTGCTTGAAATATGGCCTGCAAGATGTAGTTGAATGAATACCGGTAATAGAACAAATTACGCGCTTCTGCGCAAGAAATACTTGATTGGCATACTGAGATGAACCCCAAAGGATGATTCCGTATGCCATGCGCGAGAAAACCTGCCCGTAATAGAACCTGACCAGGTCTATAGTATGCAATGAATGCCTCAGTACTCTAATCTGATAACATGAGAAATTAATACTGGAGATCAGCTTATCACAATGAATCCTCCAATCCAAGCACTCATCAAGCATCACGCCAAGGAAACCAACGCTAGACTGATGACTAATGCCAGTATCCAGGTAAGCAAGACCCAAGTCAAAAACCTCCTTGGACTGCGCTGTATGAAAAATTACAAAATGTGTCTTTGGCAGATTCATAAATAACTTATTACTCTGAAACCAGTAACAGAGTCGCCAAAGGACTTCACCGGCCGAAACCAACGAAATAGTATCGTCAGCATAAATGTACAGTGGAGCATCAACGTATGTTACACCTTATAACATACGTTGATGCATTAATAAAAAGTAAAAACAATACTGGGCCGAGAACTGATCCTTGTGGCACACTGAGGCCCACAGGAAAACCGAGGAATAGAAATTTCTTGTCAAGTTATCTTTCCTGTGTGATATCCTATCGCACTGGGTTCGCTCTGACAAATACGAAGCAAACCACTCAGACAATACGCCTCTAATAACGTAGTTACACAGTTTGTCAAGCAGGAGACGATGGTTCACGCAATCGAAAGTACGTGTAAGGTCACAAAATACTCCAGCACGGTGCTCTTCACGATCCAAGCCATCAATTATATCTATAATAAAGGCAGTCACGGCAGCCACAGTTAAAAACCCTTCCCTGAAACCAAACTGTCTATTTGTAATTATGTTGTTCTTATTTAAGTGACTCATCAACCTATTCAACATTGCATTCTCCAATAGTTTTGAGAAACTAGAGCTCAGTGTTATTGGGAGATAATCTGACACTTCATGTGTAGAGTCTCTTTTATGAATTGGATTAATAATCGATGTTTTAAGGATTTTAGGAAAATAACCTCTCAAAAGACAGATTAATGATCTGCGTTAAAGGCTGAATCCATGCAACAGCAACACTACGCAACAAGTTGCAAGGTACATGATCTGAGCCTGAACTACCCCTGTTTTTTAATTTGTTTATTATATTAACCATCTCATGCTCAGACAAAGGAAGGGCACACATGGAATTACAACCAGCACTACTAGTAATGGTATCCTGCATAGTAGTAGCAACACCAGATACAATGTTAATTGGGTCCTCAATAAAAAAGTTGTTAAATATATCAGCTATTCTAATAGGATCATTGATCTAACAATTATCTATATTTAACGAAATATTCTCCCTCGGTTTACACTGTTTATTTGTAAGCTCCGCTATAACTGACCATGCTGAACTGTTTATATTCTTAGGATTTAAGATTTTGTTTGCGTAAATATATCGTTTAGTATTATGTACAAGAGCAGCATGATCCCTTCTCGCAGCAGAATAAAACGCCCGCAGATTTGGGTAATGCAACTGCAGGTAGTACAAATGTCTCAATCTGCTACTTGATACCTTGACTTCCTAAGTAACCCAAGCAGCATGATTTCGGACCCTATCAGATATCAACATTTCTGGAAAGTTAATCTCAAAGAGGTACAAAAATATTCCATAGAAGGAATTGAATGCATCGTCAACATCTGTGAATATACTATCATCCTGCCACTCCACCTACGCGAGAGACGTCTGAAATCGAACAATGGATGCTTCACTAAAATGTCTTGCCATTCTTTTCCCAGCAAATACCGCACTGCACTCAGGAAAATTACAAATAAAAAAAAGTAGTCGTGATCAGAAAAGAGGCACGGACAAACATTATAACGCGCAAAAACCTGTCCAGACAAAATGATAACTATCGTTATCATTCTGAAAGTGAACATTGAAATCATCTGTCAAGACAATATAGGATTGCCGAGAGTAAATAGACTGCAACATATCAGATATCATATCCATAAATATCTCAAAATTGCCATCCGGCGATCGATAACAAGAGATAATTTTTATTTGTACATTACCAATCTCCCACAATGCACCACATACTTCAATGTGAATCTCCCGGCAGAAATCATTCAAACACATTGGTCTAACTCGCCCCCGCGAGAATGGAATCTCCGACAAAAATGCGAAACCAAGACCATGTCGCAGGGCACACAAGAATCAAGGAAATCAGAAGGCTGCCATACTTCAGTCAATGATATAAAATTTACATTTACGTCGTCTAAGTATAATTCTAGCTGGCATAATTTAGGCGCTGTTAATCCTTGCATGTTAAGGAATAAAATATCTATGTCATCACAATGACCGACGAGGCTACGTTTATACAATCAGACAGGGCTCTAGAAAAAGCAAATGGTTAGTTTGCCGCTAGCAAACTTTAAGTTAAACGAAGGCAAAACACACCTAATACTGTGGACAAGACCTGGTGAAGAGATGGTGGTGAAATTTTTGGAATTGAATGTGGGTGAAAGATTAAAGTGCAACAATTATGTGGATCGGCAAGCAAAAGAAAATTAAATCTGGAAATTTAGTGCTTTGAGAGAATAGCAACCATAACTGCACAAGAAGCTGCTGTACTACCATTTCTTCATTGACTACCATCTCTCTTATGGTATTTTCTTCTGGGGCATAGAACGTGCTTTTGTGCTACAAAAGTGAGCAATAAAGGCCCTATACGCTTTAAAGTGTCACGATTCGTGTAGAGGGCATTTTCGGTGGAAGGGAGTACCTACCTTGGCATCTCTCTCTAAATATATTATATATAATATATATATATCATGCCCTGAAATTATACACATGCACAGTCGGCATCAAGCTGCGAATGGTGATGAACAATAAAAGGTCTGCACATTCTCCAACATCGAATTACAACATTAAACTCTATAATCATTTGCCTAACAGCATGAAAAAATTAGAAATACGGAAATTTATAAGAGAAATTAACATTTCTCTTTTAGGTACAAGAAGAATATTACTCACTTGAGGCATATTTAGTTGGTCATTTGATCAATTATCATTATTTATTTCTTTGTTATTTTAATAAAGCATGTTCATGTCTTGTTTATATACATTTTATTTAAATCAATAAAGGAAATATCACGGATACATAATAAAAATAGGAGAAAGAATATCGGGTTAATCCGCTGTAGTGCAACCGCAGACACGTGTTTCAGACTCGTTGGTCATCGTCAGTACGGTATAGCCAAGGAATAAGGTGGGATATCCTTGGAGATAGAAACAAAAGGAAGACCATCGGGAAGGGATATCCCACCTTATTCCTTGGCTACACCGTACTGACGATGACCAACGAGTCTGAAACACGTGTCTGCGGTTGCACTACAGCGGATTAACCCGTTATTCTTTCTCCTATTTTTATTATGTTTCCGTGATATTTCCGTTAGTGATTTATCATTCCTGGGTTGAACGGCACGCGGGTTGACAATGTCTGCCTCGCGGCGGTGTCAGTTGTTGTCACTCAGACCTGAGGATCTTCTGACATTTAAGCTGCAATTGGTGGTCTGTCTTCCCGATGGTCTTCCTTTTGTTTCTATCTCCGAGGATATCCCACCTTATTCCTTGGCTACACCGTACTGACGATGACCAACGAGTCTGAAACACGTGTTTACGGTTGCACTACAGCGGCTTAACCCGATATTCTATCTCCTATTTTTACATTTTATTTATATATGTATTGTACTTTGACAACGATATTGTATATACATACCATTATGTAAGAAATAACCATTGTTACGTATTATTTAATACAGTAAAGATGATTTATCTACTATCTATCTGTTAATTTTTATAAATCATGCCAAAGGAATAACTGAAGTCACTTTTGAATATACCTCTATATTACATAACTTCCTCCTTCAAAAACTAGAGGCGCTCAAGTTTTTCATTTGAACAAAATGCACATGTGGCAATTATCTAGAGCGCTAATAATTCGTGAACAACAATATGGCGGAAAAGATTTTTTGGAAAATAGATGATTAAACACCGAGTGCAAATATATACATTTAACTTAAATTCGAAAAATATAGTAGAATCGTTTTAGCAGTTGGCCCGGTCAATGCACGAACTAGAAACTACGATTCAACACTGCTAGAAATTAATATTGAAGGGAACAATATTCGATCAAAGAAATTAAACTAATTAATTAATATTAAATGATAGCTATAACTTTCGCTAGTAAAATACTATTTCATGATAGCCACTTACAAATTATAAATAAAGTTATTAAATACTTCCTTTTTTGTACCCATATTTAGTTAACACTTGGCTATTCTGTGAGGTAGGCAAGCATTTTTGACAAATGTGTATTATTTTGATAACAATTATAACAAATGTCAAAAGATAATTATGACAAATGCCAAAAGCTGAGTACGAAGTATTTATGACAGTCAATGTAATGTCTTTTGCAGTTTCATACATTGCTATATTTCTTTGGCAGGTAAAATACTGCAACATCTCTAATTTGGGGCACTTTTTTATTTATTTGTGCATGTCGGTTGCTAAAGCACGATTTCATGTGACTTCAATTTTTTATTTAAATGTTAGAGATACCTACTATATTTTTTTTTCAAAATTATTTAGTATTTTACGCCAATATCTCTGTGTATTTACCAAACAATTGCCTAATATTATTTTAATAAAAACTATCACTTATTTAGTTACCTGTAATCATCCAAGTGTTTATATATGTATCCAATTATTTAGCATGATTTATTCATATTGAAAACTCGCTGATTTTGCATGCAGATAAAAATATAACGTTTTTATCAAAAATAATATTGTACACTTTATAGCTAATACCCAAATATTTAAAGCATATTTTTAGCAATACGTAACAATTTCAAAACATTCCTTGGCGGCTGTTGGAGCTGAACCCTATTATCTAATACAAACAATTTTATGAGCGAAATAGAGAGTAATGTGTGGTCAAGGTTATTCTATAATTAGATTAATAATGATGTTGATGCCATATGTACTATGGTGGCCTCTAAATAAAAGCATTCCTCTGTTTATATATGTAAACGGTAGGCTGTTACAATTTTAGTCGGCTTTTTTTTATTATAACGTTCTTTACAATATATATATATATATATATATATATACCTACGTCATAAGCAAAATATTCGATTTCGCGGAATATTATTAATATGATATTCGGAAACTAAACATTTTCGTCTGCCGTAAGTCTAAAAAAAATACATACATATATAATGGCGACACTTACGGAAATACCGGAAATTGAACAACTACGTTTTTGAAATGAGAAATCCCATTTCAATTTCATATTTGAATTCTACAATGACTTGTGGGTTTAAAACACTCCAATTATCAACAGATAATAAGCTCTAAAACCAATTTAATAAGCCATAATTGCGTACTTGAAATTTATTTGAAAATCATGTTGCATTAACAACTGTTAACAAGAAATGAACAGATTCATAAAATAATTATTTAATTGCAAAAGCTCAATGTGCGCGCCGTGTTCATCGTAGCAGTTTACTGAACGAACAGACAATGGTTCATTTTTGAAATTTGATATCTCTTCCTGAGTCTATTATCCTCGATAAAGAAACAATACATATTCATGTCAGAACAAGTCTATATAGGCATATTAGTCCAGCAAATCCGTCAGAAAATATGGGTTTGCTGTGAAAAGGTCGGATAGTTTTGATTTTTGGATATGTTGTTAGTGTTGGGCGTGTACCGTAAAATCGACCTCGGCGCGCTATGTAGTGTCAACACAACATCAAAATTTTGGACATTTTCTATGTTTTTTTCACAATATCTCTTGAACCGTTGGTTTTACACAAAATATTATCCTTCTCAAATTTAAAATAGAGTAAATTTGTCACAGTCTGAACTAAATCCAGCTCTGTAGCTTAAATAGTGACCGAGACACAGGCTTCCAAAAAAATCACGATTTTCTCAAAAAGCTATAGAAATTGTGATTTTTCGTCAATTTTTGTTGAATATCTTCTAAACCAATATAAGGTATTTAGAGTAAACATATGGATCAATTTTAAAGGCGAGTTAATTTGCTATAAATAAAGCACTATAGGACGTATATTTCAAGATATACAGTTGTTCAACGAATGGGTTAAAAAATTTTGACATCATAAAACAATAACCTCAAAAAAATAGTACTTAGTTGTTACAACTAAAGTTAAAACTCAGTTAAAACGCCGATGTCGAAAACATGGATTTTACGTTACGTGCCCAACAACATATTCAAAAATCAAAACTACCCGACCTTTTGCATACAATATATATCAATTTACTGGACTATATACAATGATACTAAAAGTGTCCCGAAATGTCTATGAAATATAAATATAAATTGTTTTTTGGCAATAGATATGATAGATTTATTTTCAATGGTTCAAAAGTTGTAAATTTTTTAATGGACTTCTGGGAATCATCCTGTATAAGTATATTTAGGATTATTTACTCTTTTGCGAAACGTAGGGCCGTCAGAGAGCGGTTTTATATACAATGTGGAAACCACTTATGGAATAACTTCACTAATTGCAAAACGAATAATATTTTTGTAGAACGCTAAAACAGATCAACTTTTATTTTAAATTGCGCCGGTTTTAAATCACTGCACCTATTACTTACGTCATATTCTTTAGAGCTGTGACGTCATACGCATTTTTTTAATGGAATGCTATATTTTTTTATAAATCCGTAGATAGTACTATTAAATACCTTTTCAATGAACTTACACTAGTTAACAACAGTTTTTGAGATTTTTACGTTCCAACCACAACAACAACAACAACAATTATAAAAACGTCAGTTTACTTATTCTTTTTTGATCAAAGCAAATATAGTTTTCTTGTATTCTACTATCGTCAGGTGGTTTCAATTTTATCACACAGTTTTTTCATGTTGACATTTTAAATATATTTTTGTTATAAAGATATCATCTATCTGCCTCCCATTTATAGATGCTATAAATGGGAGGCAGCTGAGGCGGTATGGACATCTGCGTCGTATGGAGGAAGAAAAATTACCAAAAAGAGTATGGAATTGGAATCCACCTCAAAGGAATAAATGAGGCAGACCAAGAAGGAGATGGAAGGAAAATATAGAAGAAGAAATGAGGAAGAGAGGTCTACGGGAGGAAAAGTGGAACGATAGAGATAAATGGCGCTTAGGATGCGAGAAGCGAAAATAACTGCAAAAGCTCGCTATAAAAAAATAAAGATATCAAGTAGGATTTGTTACATAAGCTGCTAAGAGTACTATCCAAAACTAAAACAATAATTGTTGCAATACATAAAAAATGAGTGTGACGTCATAGTTCAAAAATGGACGACGCCATGAACAAGTGTAACAACTCTCAATAAGTATTATATATAATAAATAAGGTAATTACTACACTGAATATGTGTGTTTATTTTGGGCTAGTTTACCTATTTTCTTCCATGCTTTTTTTCGCCTCCTTAAATTCTTCCATTGAAATTCTTTTCTAAGAGTTATATCTAACGTTTTTCTCAGAGTATCTCTATCAACCAAACACAATGAGATATCCTTCTTAAAAGCCTAAAGTAAACGGAATTAGTTTTATCTTGTGATATCTGTATTTGCAAAAATAATAAATCAGTCTTTGTATATTGGTTTATTTCAAATCACACATTCCATAAATAGAACGACTATATCTCCCAATTGTCATCATTGGACTCCTCCTTAATTAATTTAGGAGTGGGTTAAATTCGAAGAGAAGAAGTAGTGGCATTTTTTAAAAACAGTTTTGCAATTGAAACGTTCGTTGTCTGTGACATTTCAAATAGTAAAAGTAAGTAATATTTCATTCCAAATTTACGTTTCAGACAATTAAAGCACGAAGTTTAAACTTACTAATTATCTTATGTTAAAAAAATACTATATATGGTCACGTGTAGCACCATTTATGTCTGTTATATGCAAAATAGCTTAAGAATAATCGAAAATATTTATTGAAGGTTGTTAGATAATTTATTCATATACCAGTGGCAGAGAATGTTTACATTTTAAATATTATTACAGTAATTAACAACGGTATTAAAAATAACGTAACATCTCCCAACAGATTAACCGAATTATTTGATACATTATCGATCATGAGTTATCATGTGGTTGGACTTTTAAATGCTCCTCCTTTAATTGCGGTAGCTTCTGCAATTCTATCTATAACAGCGGTTCTTAACATTTTGTTAATCAAGGAACTATTTTGTTAAATATTCAGAAATCACGGACCCTCATACAACTTATATTACGAAGAAATTTAATATAATGTATAACTTAGAAATTAGGTACATTATGTATCTAGGAACACAAAAAATTTAAAATATTTTTACTAAAGTAAAATATCTATTTAATGAAATTTTACGTTCAGGGGTGCGTTCAGAAAAGGAAAGAATGTTATCCAAGTGCCATTCCAATTTCACACTTGCCGTTCAGAAACAAAAAGATGTCCCAAAATGATGACGTCATTGCAGTTCAGAAATGATTGGTGCGACACTAGGAGTGTTCCTTCCATCACCTACCTATTTGTGATGGTTAATAGCGGGCGATTCATGCGCATTCGGGTCGGGGTATTTAAAGCGCGGTTCTGAGTGGTTCTTAAGGCTATAATTATAATTTCATGTCATTTCATATCATATGGTCATATGTCAGTTTGAACCATTGAGGAAAAATACTATGGAGACGCTATAAAGCATCTTTGCTGTATTCTCAAAACGGGGGCATTGGGCGGTGCTAAGTGTGGCACAAATATGGATGCCTCACCTAGTAAAATATATCTATATATATATAATCTGTCATCCCACATCTGTCATGTTTACACTAACCTACGAAATGTTATTTTAGACGAATTCTTCTTATCAACGCCGTCTCTGCTGTTGCAGCTACGTAGGGCACAAGAAAAATGAGTGTTATACGTCTAATAATATTGCGCATATCATCAATATTTCGAGGACAGATCGTGCTCTTGTATACGTCTTTGGAAGTTTCACATCTTGTGCATTTGTTCTCGCAAAATATTAAAAACACTTGCAGAGCAGATACCTGCAGCTTCGGCTGTAAAGTCAACAATTCGTGTCTTAGAGTCAGCTGGACATTCTTGTTGGCGTTTGGTAAATATATTCAGTACAGTCTCTTTTTCTGGCACTGTAAAATGTCTCTTTACTCGTTTCTTCAGTACTGTATGACCAGGTAAGAAGAGTAACTTAAATTCAACACCTCTGGAAAGCTGAAACATAATTAACCTATAAACCATTTGCTTTGTTTATGACTTATAGATCTTACCTTCAATCAGTGGCGGCTCGGGGCGTGAGCAACCACACAGACAAGACCGACTCGCCCATTATCGGCGATGTACTCCCAGATGTCGAGCAGATCACCGACAACAAACGAACCAGTCCCGTCCACGCAACTGCACCGCCAAAACGCGCTCACCAGCCGCCACTGCCTTCAATTAATCTTTAATCATTAATAGAGTCTTTAAAAAGACTGAGAATAATAATAATAACAACTTAAGCAAATACAAGCAGCGCAAACACATGGAACAATACAAAATACTATATAGCAAAAGCAAAATATATATATATAGGTATAACATATATTTCAAAATAACAGACAATGTTATATAGTCACAATCATGTGACAAAATCACAGAAAGCAGATGATTTATATCGTGTGTTTTAGGATTTATATGTAGCTCTCAAAGCCAATAGAAAGGCAGTATTAAAAATCATGCGTTGATGACGCGTTTTTTGCTACTCTATATGTTCAGTGAACGAAGTATAGCATTGCATCGTCTATTTCTATATAATTTTGAAAAATCTTTCCCTGCAGTACAATACCAATTCCTTGGAGTTTATTCCATAAATTCAGTTTCATCATAGTCATTTGCAAATGATTTTTTCAGTTCTGCCAATGGTACCAAATCTTCATCATCCCGACCAGAGTAGCGTACAAAGCCGGCTTTCTAGAAACGGTTTTTTATTGCTTCCTCTGTTACACATCCCCAAGTTTTTAATACAATTCCCACACAGTCTAACAAAGTGAATTTAGCGAGTACATTATTTTCTTCAATTATAGAAGTGGTTCGTAACAAGATATGCTTTTCTATAGTATACGTTGAGGTTTTTTCATGACCCCAGTGTTCATGGGCTGTACAACTTTAAATTGTGAAGATATAATTTTGAAAAATTCCCAAAAAGAATATTCATTTAATTTCGATAGTTTAGAGAGAGCATACAACTGATATTTTATGGAATTTCGGAATAGATATTAAGCTACTGTAAAATCGGCCCTTAGATATTTATCAATTTTATAAGTATGTATTTTGTTTTTTCGGGAGCATGGCAGTACCGTATATATTGCCTTTCAAAAATTTCAAACTCTACCATTTTAACATTGCCAATGTTTATTAAAATAATTTGTCGGTTCGATTTTTCAGACATGTCCAACGTTAAACTGACATATTTCTTAAACAGAGGGATAGCTGACCTCGTTCGAATGCTTTTAAAATATGCGGACATCGAGTTTGAAGATATTCGAATAACACGTGACGAATGGCCATCACTCAGGCCTTGTAATACTTTTTCAAATTTAGATGTTAATAGACTGCTTTTATTGTTTTTGTGTAATTTTAGCTATTCCATTCGGAGAACTACCAGTTTACGAGGAAAACGGTAAGGTAGCCTGGCAGACTTTAGCCATCGCCAGATATATAGCCAAGAAAGCTAACTTGCACGGTGATAACGATTGGGAATGTTTACAAATCGATGCCTTAGGAGATACACTCTGCGATTTGAGTATAAGTATGTACTTACATCTTTCTTTTCTTATCTTGTCCATCCTATTTATGTTCCCTTTTTTTTGCTAAAGAACTATTAGATTAATTTGGGATATTTGTCTTTCTCCGAGTATCCATATCTCACTAATACATATATGTGATTGCTTTTTTTTAACAATTTCGGTACTTTTCTTTCTCTCAGGAAAGTTGTCTCCATCATCTTGTATATAATTTACGTTTACCCTGTTCTGTTACTTAATTGCCTATCCATTGCCATATAAGTGTCTTAGTTCAATTAGTTTTCCGTTCAGACTTGTTTCATGGATTTTCTTTACCATCATTGATTTGAATTTTCAATATAGATTTTCACATTTATCTTCTTCAGCTCTTCCTCCTAGGAAACTCTTTTTCATATTTACTTTTAGAGCCACGTTCTCTGCGAACATCAGTTCTGACAATTGTGTCAATTTCTTTATCTTCTCTTTGGCTGTTTTATAGCGTCATTACTACTGCAAATACGAGAGGGCTTAGTGTGTTGTTTGTTATATTATTAAATAATAATAGCTATTATAGCTGATACTTTAGATACACTTGTACTTGTTACAGCGGAAGAGACCATGCTGCTTATAGCTTATAGCTGGAGTGTCCTGAATATTTTCTGGCTGGTTATTTAAATATAATTCACCACTTACAAAGAAATTCCATCGGCCTTATTTTGGTAGTTACTTCAATAGTTGAACTGTCTTTGATAGAAGTCCTCTAGTGGTATTGTGTTACCCATTCTCTTTCTTTAAAGCTGTAATGGTTTGGATAATCGATATCGTTAATGTGTTCTCATTTAATTCTCACGTCTATCATAATATTTTAATATCTATTGTTGCGTTTTCGGGTTCGAAATAAACAACTCGTGCAATTATTTATTTAAAACAGTCTGTATATTTATGTAACTTAAAATTATTTAACAATATAAAAATATATAACTAAAGTATCACACTTAAACTACTATTAATAAATTAAAATTAACACTTGTATTTATTTACCACTACTAATATGTCCGTATTTATTTAAATCACACTTCTATTTATATCACACGGCACTACTATATATATTTTTACCGAACGACTTATATCTATTTTCTTATATTTATTTTAAGGGGCGTCGGCTACTTCTTACGGTCTTTCTTAATCCCGAATTACTCCGCAATTACTTCTCCGCAATGAATCCCGTAATGAATGAATCCCGGTGACCCAGTCGTCTTATATACACATGCATGAAATGTTCTCGAACAGTACCAGTAAATTCGGCAATATACCAGTGGAAATCTAGACTTTTTCTTGCTTACGTCGCACATCTGTGAGATGACACTGCATTTACGATATTTACCAGCCGAGAGAGAGATGATTTATGGCGGTGTGTAAATAAGAGCGTTTTTATACGTTGCCCGGTCTGCCCCTTTTTTTGCGTGTGACAATTTCGTTTTTATCGCGCCGAGAGATCTGATTCTTTTATTTAATGTAACTCAATTCGTCTGCTGGTTTCGTTACATTGCCCCCTTCTTAAAAACTGCGTTTCGTCCCGAAACACACTATTCCATGTTCTTCTCGCTGGCGGATGACGAAATCCACACCGGGACCCACGGGTGCACCCAGCCGTCTTGTAGAAATGGCAATCCACCGCCCCAGGCTGCACAACGGGCTGATTGGACCGACAGCCGCACACGACCATTTCCATACCAGTATACCGAAACACTGCCTCCAGCATGTTTCTTACTGTTCTCCATTCCAAACGGTCTAATCCGCAGCCCAGTTTCGGAATTGCCAGCCTCCTTACATTTCCCATAAATTGGCTCCTTACATTTCCCATAAATTGGCTCTCTAGGTTTTCCGGTAAATTGTCCCGCATCCGACACTTCACCGCCGTCACGTCCATGGTATGGGCCAATGTAATGAAACGCACCACCCCTGGCTCACTATGGGGTGTTAGTCTCATGCGATAAACGACGTCATCTATTTGCTCTAGTATTTCGTATGGTCCTTCCCAGTATTGTTGGAGCTTTGGGGACAGGCATCGGCGACGTTGAGGATCATACAACCAAACAAGGTTTCCTTCTCCGTAACCACCTCTCTCGGCTTGCACGTGGTAACGATTCTTCATCCTGTCGCTGGCATCCTGAGTGTGATGGCGTACTCGTTAGTGGGCATCCTCCAACCTTCGTCTGGATCCACTGACGCAGTCTTCTCCATTTGGGTTCTCCACAACACACTTGAGTAGATCATCCTCTACCTTCAGAGAGTCCCATTGAGCCCAGTAGGATTCCAGTCCCTGTGAACGAGGAGCCACTTCTTGCCAAGCCGGTTCGCGACCAATTCCCTTCCAAATCATCAATGAACCAAGGTCTTCATCAGCTTCTTGACCGATCCGCAAATTGTCAGGATGTCACTGATCGTCAACCACGGTTGTTCTGAATGTGTTGGCCAATTTTTCTTCTAGGCGGTTGCTATGCCTGCAGTCTTCTGGACGTGGTCTTCTTGCAACAGCATCAGCGTTTTGGTGTTGCACAGATGCACTTCGCGCTATTTATTTTGAGGCTCTACGATACTGAGTCGACGATTGCCTCTTCTCATCGACCCGTTTCATTCTTCGCTGCTCCGCTATGGTTTTCTTGGGCTTCTTCCCGCATTTATTATGCGCATGGCCCATTTCCATCTTCATTTCCATTTCCATTTCCAATTCCAACATCGGAGCGTTCTTCTCTTAGGTTGCACCTGATTCACCAATCGTCGGACTACCTGTCCCAGGTGTGCATGTCCATACTTCATCTCAAGACGCTTGATTGATTTAAGATAGTCTTGACACTCTTCCGGAAGTAAGGGCTGCAGAGCATCACTGGCCTGTCTTCTTAATGACACAATCAGACCAGTATCTTTCTTCGGGGACGTCCACCCATTTGCTCCTGCACCGGCTTCGAATTGATTCCGGTACGACATCCATGACGTCTTTCCATCGAAGGTGGGAGGTTTTACCTTTACCTTCGATGTTCGGGCAATCTCCAGGCTTCCGCTTGAGATATCATGGGGACCGCAGTCGTTCATCGCTGGCAACTGAAGCTGAACCCCAAACTCGTCCCCCATTCCGAACACGCGCTCCTCAACTTTCTGTTCCACGACTTCGATGGCCTCAGAAAATTCCTGCCTCCCATTCGATAAATTCTTTTGAATGTCTTCCTTGAAAGTAGTCTCGAGTTGTTTCGAATTACTTGCAATTTCATTTCTTAAAGCTTTTGAATTATTTGCAATTTCATCTTTCAAAGGTTTTGAATTATTTGCAATTTCATTTCTTAAAGTTTTTAAATTATTTCCAATTTCTTTTAGAGTCTTCATATTACTCTCGAAATGTTTTGCCATTTCAGTTAATATCTCATTTTTTAAGATTATTAAGCTTGGATCAGTCTGCATTTGAAACAAATATTTTTCGGGATCCTTACCTTCATTTATTAAAAGGTCACGAAGCCGGTCCTGGAGAATTGTTTTTTTTCCAGACGCATCTGCGTCCCTTTCTTCCAATTCTGCCCTTAACTCGGAGACCCTAATTCTTCCAAACGTTTAGTAGCCATTTATTTATTTATTTATTTGCACTTGTGTTTATCCCACGCTGACACCAATTTTAATGTTTTCGGGTTCCAATAAACAACTCGTGCAATTATTTATTTAAAACAGTCCCGTTGCCCGGTCTGCCCCTTTTTTTGCGTGTGACAATTTCGTTTTTATCGCGCCGAGAGATCTGATTCTTTTATTTAATGTAACTCAATTCGTCTGCTGGTTTCGTTACACTATATTCTAAATCAGCCATAATTAAATAAAATTCATTTGAATAATTCGTCTCAATCAATAAATTCCAATGGTCGTGATTTTTTGCCAGAGTATTATATATATATATATATATAACTATTTTATAGAAGTGGTCAAGGTATATTACGAAACCGATTCAGAAAGAAGAGCAAAACTTCAACAAGACTTGTTGGCTGAGACGGTACCCTATTACTTGGAAAGGCTTGATAAAATTGTCTCAGAAAATGACGGTCATTTAGTGGCAAATAAGGTAATTAAAATTTTTTTGTCATCAGTTCTGGGGGTGGGGAGAGGGTAGACCTTATATTATATTCCTAGAGAGGGTTTTCAATTTTAAACAAGTTTCCATTTTTCTAAATGCATCCTTGGTAACTTGTTTGCAAACTTTGGAAACAATTGGGACATTTTAATAGTATTTAGACAGTCTGTGTTTTACTGCATTCCTATTTTATCAAAGTAAATTATATCGTATATAAAATTGTTACAACGTTCTTTAGAAGAAATCAAGGACATAAAAATAACACTCCATAAATCTATTTTATTATGACCTTATTGTACCTATAATAAATTAGATACTTGGTTGTGTATATACATATAGCTACTATAATACATTACACAATATATCTATAAAATGTTAATCGAGAATAAAATCATTCCCCGGTCCAGATATATTTCAAATATATGCATGAACTGGTCAGTTTTATTTTATACAGGTGTCCCAGAAATAAAAAGACGGAGTAGTGGGGGTAGCAGGTATGTAAAGTCCGAACAGAAACAGGCCCAAATATAGCGCAATAACGAAGAAATTAAAAATTTAATTTTCTATGTTGTTTTCTAGATAAAAAAATTAAATTACGGATCTGGCACAGATTGTATGTTTATAAATACACGTAAGAATGCTCATTTGTAAATAGTAACGAACACGCATTCATAGAAAAATACGTTTTTATTTGTATAAAACGGGAAAAAAACGTTAAATCGTACTCATTCATATAAAACATATTTTTTGCCAGATGGGCGACCCACTTTATTGCAGACAATAAAAGATTGTTTTTATTTTTAAAATAGGAAAGTTGTTGCTCTTTAATATGTTTGTAGTCGGAAACCGCTGATTATTATTTTAGAATATTCAATAAATCGTAGTTTTTCTAGCCTTTATTGCAGTAAATATCAAGAATGTAATTATTTTTTTCTAGCAGGAGTAAAATTAAAGTAATTAATGGTTTGATATTTATTTTGAAGTATCTATTCCTCCTCCTTTTTTTTAACACAAGTAATATGGTGGTCCTGAAAAGGACTGATTGTGAAAGTGAAGCAGGTGGATATTTAGTCCAGGGTCGGCGTAAGGCCAATTGAATTCTTTATTATTTTTTCTCTGCCGTCTGCGCACGAATAAAGACTTGATATTTTGAGGGTACGTTTTTATACAATCTAGCTTCCGATTTCTGCTACTCCATCTTTTTATTTCTGGGACACCCTGTATAGAAAAATCTTTTATGGAGCTTCAAATCTTATTACTATGCGATATTTTTACGGTTTATCACGTTTTCAGGTCCCCTTATACCGAAAATATGTTTGTTGATCTCTTTGTTTCTCAATGTTTCCTTCTCTCTCTGACCACGATAACGACGATCTGCTACAAATGTACGCAAAAGTGAAGTTGAATTTTTTTTTAGAAAATAAGATTTTCGAAATTTTTTCAAGAAGCAGTTTACTCTTGTTGAAAAACAATTGTTTGTGAATATCTTGCAAGTTATGCTTTCTAACAGAATATAAGATATATTGAGAGTATACAAGTTGTAATCGAACCCTTATAATGTCCTACGTTGTTGAGCCATAACGAAGAAGAACAACTAAATTTATTAATAACGGCTCCAAAATTATGCCCTTCTATACTTTAATAATTTTTAAATAAAATAAAATAAAATAATTGAATCGTTTTACCTGACTAGCTCATTTATTTTTCCATGTCGATCCAAGGTAAGAGATGTCAACAATAAATAATCTTAGGGAATTATTTGGCACAATTCAATAAAACATAACTGTATCAATCTAAATAATATTTGTATTTGAAACCAAGAGTTCTTTCATATATTAATAAAACACCCAAAAAATACACAAAATAACATCAATTTTAATTAGAACAAATACATTAATAAAATAACATTCTAGCGCCTTTAATGCTCTATTATTCAATGAGATTTATTACTTTATCACTTCTATGAAATAATATATGACATAGAGTGTTTGTTCTCTACCGCCGTATAGTATTTATATTAATACCAACAACGAAAGCAATAAGAGAACAAACTACGCCAAGATTGATATATATCTACATATATCTACAATGCAAATGATATTTTAAAACAACACTGGCAAACAATTTACAAATATTGAAATATTGTTACATCTAAGACAGTTTATTAAATACGTTTTCAATCTTAGATTATTATATTGATTTATTTACGCTTTATAGTAAGACAAATTTCTATATTTAATTTTTTTATATAACACTCTCATAATAACAGTTTCTAAATACATTTTGTACTTTATCGAGCGCTATGTGTGGGTCGACTTACTTTTTAATTAGAAGACCTTATTACTTTGCGGTAAAACCGGGATATCTACATCAGTGACCGATCTTTTCCAAGGAGGGCCTTGGAAAAGATCGGTCGACTTCCTTCTTAATTGCAGTCTCGTTCACTTTTTCTCGTTCAAGTCTCGGGGTTCCCTTTTTTTCTAGAACGCCCATGTATCCTAGTTATAGTTTTCACACGATAATGTCACGTTTAGGTCGCGATAACATAAACACAACGTCACTAATAATATAATTAATACAAACATTCGGTGCCATGATTCTTACAAATACCTGTTTATCAATCTAGTGCTTATTTTATACATATAGGAAAAATAGTTCCAAGAAATATAACTTTTGGTTTCTAACACATAACTTTAAAAATACAATTTATATACATATTTGAAATTTATAAAATCATTTAAAAATAATAAATTATGCCGTACCGTTACAGAGTATTTAAAGCTTGATTTTAAATACTTAATTTTTGTAAAAAAAAATTTAAATTCGGACAGGAAGCAACACACACACAGATTTATTTGGATAAAAGTATTTAAAACTTAAATATATATAAAGAAATTCGAAACGGATATTTTTATGAGGTGTGGGCACCACACGACTTTCTTATACGTATGTGCATTCTAATTTTATATATAAAATTTCATCCAAATTAAGTTTTAAATACTTTTATCTTCTTAATAAACCTTTATTATACCAAAATTACTTCAAAACCAACTCTAAATAAATCTGTATAGAATGCATAATTTTATTTACTAGATATTTGCAAAACACGATTATTCGATTAGAATAAAAGTGTTACTTCCGGTCCGAATTTTAATTTCTTTTGATAAAAAAAATTGTTTCTAATGGAGGTCTAAATATTTTTGTACTGATAAATCCATATATAGAATGAAAAGTTTGTGACAGATTTGCAAAAAAAAATGCAGACAATTATTCAAAATCTGCTTTTAAAGACTTCCAATCTCATAATATATCTGTTTAGAAACGATTATCTGCTATATATTTGCAAGAAACTATTTACTGATAAGAATAAAAGACCTACAGGTAGGAATTTCGAGAAACTGTTTTTATAAAATTTGTCTTAAATTTTCTGTTAAGTATATCTGTATTTTTTAGATCTTTGATTAAACTTTGTAGTTGGCAAAATATTGGTAAAATTTGATTTTTTCACCGAAGTAAACTACTACTTCCAGTCTACCGATTTCACTAGAAATCTAATCAGATCTCAAGAGGGAGATTATACTCGAAAATGTCAAGTTTAGTATTGATAGCTTTAGCGGTTTGGAAAGAGAGAGAAAGAGGGAGAAAGAGAGACATTTTTCAAAACCACTTTTTCGGTATCACGGTACTTTAAAACGCAGACATCTGCAAAAATTCCGAGGTGAAACATTTTCGTCACAATACTTCCTTTGTAGTTAACAAAAATAACTTTTATTCTTTAAGTAATTAATTAAAGATAACTCACTAACTAACACTACATTTATGATTCTTTCAAATGTTTGAGGTTAAAATTTTTGCAATCTGAAGATTTACTGCCGCCCCTCACGAAAACATACGTGAGAGGCGGCAGTAAATCTTCAGATTGCAAAAATTTTAACCTCAAAAATTTGAAAGAATCATAAATGTAACCTTATTTCATAAACTGAATGAATTCTATCTTAATGGAAACAATAATAGTCTGATTTTTTAAACGAAAATATTCATTAAATTATACAATGTCTTAGTGAGTTACCAGAAATTGTAAATGTGTTTAGTACCACATTTTCATCGAGAGGAAAAAGACTTAACACTTACTTCTCCTGCGACAATCTATAATTTCAACAGGATCACATTTCCAATTTACTGTATGGAAATAATTGGATGGTGTTTGTCCGAAAAAGTATTTTTGACTGGTCTGCCCATTTTGATAGGATTATTTAAAAAGTCAAGTTTACAACAAACCAACAAACTCTAATAAATTAAGAAAATAGAGCAAAGTAATTCAGTAAGCAAGCAAACATTTCAAAATGGAGTTGCTTATTATATAGAAGCTAATGGAAACAGTGTTGTGTTTTTTTTATAATTTTGGTGGTGCTCTTTTGGCGTCACTATGTACCGAAATTTAAAATAATAATAAAAAAATTAAAACCTAACGAAGATTTTCTTTTAAAAACTAAAATTGACGTCTTCAAGCATTTATTTGAAATATATCTATAGGCACTTATCAATTTCTTGACCAAGTTATTGACCAAGAACTTGATCAAGTTAAAATTGACGGCAAATCATGTATTATACTTGTCAAGTCGACTTTATCCATTTCTTAACCAAGAACTTGTTGAATTAGAACATATTCTATTTTTCTTCTCAACTTGATCAAGTTTTTAGTGATTTCTAGTAAAATTCATGTTATGAAGTTTTTTGGCAACTGTGTAAAATGTAAACACAAATTCCATTTTGGAATATTGTTGAAAATGACATGTTAGTTTGATACTTCTTGAAAGAAGTGTGTGCGTAAATTATTTATTTTCTTTTGCACATCTTGTCCAGTTATTTTTACATTCAATATTAAACACAAATCTTCGGTAAATTTATTAATTTTTTTATTTCGTACTTTTGCACTATTGGTACTGCTAATTCACCTAAAAACTTGGTGAAGAAATTGATAAGTGTAATACAGCCTTATGAAATATTGTGCTCTCAATGTACATTACTTTACGATAGACATATAGTACCTACTATCTAATTTTCAGTTGACTTGGGTCGATATATTTCTCGCATCCCTTTCGGAACTTTTGGAAGCACTTCTGGAACAGGATAACATTTTCGAGAAGTATGAAAATTTGTCGAAATTGAGGAGTGAAGTTTGGGAAATTCCTGCTATCAAGTCATTCATTGCAAGCCGTCCAAAATCCGAATATTAAATATTCTGTATAGCTCTTAAATAAATTAAAAAAATGTACCTGTGTTTGATTGTTAACTACTAACTTTTTTTCATTAAAATTACTATACTTTAATGTTGTTTTAAATTAAACAACCCAAGTAAAATTGCTTATGTAATTCAGTACTTGCAAACATTTATTCATAATTTCTAAATCAGTTTATAGAATAGATTACGGTTAGAGGAACAAAAGAATCTTTTGTTTGTAACAGTAACAATATTTTAAAGTAATGTCACCTAGAACACAGTTTAAAAACGCAGTAACAATTTGGATGTACCTAAACAGTTGAAATGTAGTAATTTGTCAACAATGTTAAATATGATTATTTATTCTAATTCTAATAAATGTAAAGAATTTATATTAATAAAATGATTATATAAATGTGACTTTCTGGATTAATATGTAAAATCTACTCAAAGTTAGAACTGAATACGATATTTGACATAACCTATTCTGACTATTACAACATTATCTAACAATTTATGTAATAGAACTTATTGAAATAATTCTTTTTTTTCTTTCATTTAATCACAGTAGTCAGATTTTTTTTACCTTCAAAGAGGTTTGTTTTAAAAAAAAACAGCACACCATCTACCGTATAGTATTTTTAATATATTCATAAAATTCTCGAAGTCAAATGCCCGCCTACTTTTTTTTTAGATGTTATTTTATTATATTTACTGTTGTTCCCATTTTTGGCGTTTGCAGCAATAACATTTTATACATATGTAAAATTGGTTTTCGTCTTTTTAAGTGTACCAATCGTTTATGCTGTTTGGGATCAGTGGCGGCCCGTGATTTTTTGGGACGGGAGGGCACCGGGTGGGGGGGGGGGGTCTGAGTGTTTAATTTCAAAAACTAAGTACAGACAAAAAAATAAACTCAATATGTTATATAATTAATTTGTTTGAAAATAAAATCCATTCGCCGTTCCTTACGATTAGCAAAATGATTAATAACGAATTCATTGAAGTTTGGTGTTCATGAGTTTATCTTTATTATAAAAATCATCTAGATATTTTTGGTTTGCTGTAAAATTGTCAAATTGTATTGTATATTTAAAAAATGTGTTCCTAGTTGCTTTAACAAGATGTGATACATCAAAAGAATAAAATATTTTATGTTCTAAGTAAAAGTATGGTGATTCTGGAGTAACTCCTTTTTCTTTTGAATATTTACAAAAATTTGAGCCGACATCAGATACTAGTGCTCGGACAGAAAGCCCAACTGCAAATAACTTTAGTATTGTATTATCTACAGTCTCCTCTAAAGCTTTACCACTACATGTGCTGCTGACTAATACATAACCAACTGGCTGTTTCCAATTCATATGAATGCCCTTAGCAAAGAGAACCATAGCAAATTTTGCTGGTTTATATGTTGTTTGACCATTTATTTTATGAAATCCTACAATTTCGTCTTTAGTTATATTATAAAATAAATTAGCTTTTAGTCACATTTCATCAATGCGTGGAATGCATTCACGTGCAGCTTATGGTGTAAAATGAGCAGTTTTTATTTCACTTGCAAAATACACAAAATCAACACTCGTGGAGTTATATTCCAATTCTGTGTTAATCTTTGTAATTTTCTTACGCTTTCCAATTGAAGTATATTACTTAAGTATTTATAAACTCTTGATCTCAAAAAATAGATATTTAAAGCAAATTGTTTGTACTGTATGCTGTATCTTGCAATATTCTTATTTTTATTAACTGCACTAAATTTAACAACAGTTGCCAGTTCATTTGATAAATATCTGTCACAAAGCCCTAGAAAATATTGTAAATTCTCCTGTTTAGGATAGGATTTCATTTTAGATTTAGTAGCTATAACTCGATGCTGTTTTAGAGATTTTCTGTCTTTCCTTTGTGGGTGTTTGGGCAGAGATTTTTTTTCTGTTTGAACCCCAACATAGGGTAGGACTTTCCATAACTGGTAAAATAAAATTAAAAAATTATACATTTCGTTAAAACAAATTAATTGTATGTTTGTAATTGAAAAGTTCTAAATTATTCTACTTTATACTAGATTAAATACATATGTGTTGAATTTTTGTTCAAAAATGACTTCGAATTCTTCAGTTAACAACTAAACGTATTTTATTTTGCTCATAAAATAATTTTGTATTGTAAATATTAATTGTCATACCTATAGGTGGGTTCACGTTCACTTGTACTATGAACATTCATAGTTTCCACACATACTAAAATACATTTTGAAATTAGTATGCTTTTAAAATTTCAAATAATACTTAGTTCTCTAAAATTCTTATTTTCGAAGGAAGTTCCTTCATTATATAAAAAGTTTCATTCAAAGTGTTTACTACAAAGATGAATTATTACAAACTATCTGTTATAAAACTTACGGATTTGCTTCTTTAGGAAACGAAAAGAAATTGTAGAATATACTTTGTTGCTAAACATTTTTACAAGCAAAAATGCAACATCTATGTACTCCGGATTTCTTCTTTCGTACAGTTTCTATTATTTATATCAACAACAATTTAACTGGCACCTTTATTTTTTCGTAAATTATAAGTTATAAAATTAAGACAGGTTATATTTATACAAGTGCATACACAACAAAAACAAAACACGCCATTTTGTTTGATTTTGCGCACAAATATCGGAATTATGCAAGTAACGCTTTTGTCACTTCTGTTATTTTGTGATATTACATACTGGATGTCATCCGGCATCACAGTCTAGTGCCCTATCGTGACATATACCGCTCTCGCCCCGCACCACTTTTTATACGCGCGATTTCTAGTACAAACTGGGCAGTGGCGCAAGATGCCCCGGAGCCTACGTCAGACTGTGATTTTTAAACGCGCTGAAGAGACGGACTGTTACTTCCGAAAAAATACCCAAGCAGCAAAATCACAATTTTAGAGAAGGATAAAAATATATATTTACTAATGTAGGACAAGTGTGGATATACTGATTTTGCTGCTATGGATATTATTTGTTATCAAACAAATCAGAAAAATTACATACAAATTAGGTATTTAAATTTATCTGTTAAAAGAAGTGAAGTTTATCACGGGGGGCAGTGCCCCGTTGCCCTCCCTGCAGCAGCCGCCACTGTTTGGGATGATAAATAACTGTTTGACTTCTTGATCACTACGTAAACGTACAAATTGTATTTAATACCACAGTAAATACAATAAACCAAAGCAAGAATTTAAGAGAATGTTTACATATTATAGTTTGTTTATGTTATAAAATATGGCAAATATTGGCTACTTATTTTTCTATATTAATTTGTTTATGCAAGAAGCAATGAAATCTCTTAAAAATATGTACCTTTTTGGCGCGATATTTGAATCACTTTTTTTTTATTTTGAGAAAAGTATAGCACGTTAAATTTAATTATACCTGCTTTGTCGACGGTTCGACGACTTTTCAAAATTTTTGTTACAAGTGTTGATAAAAAGAGAATAAGTACATAAAATATGTTTTTGTAGTGATATCATATCTAACACGGTTGTAAACAATTAAACAATCTAGGGGGCAATCATCATCAATATCTGAACCGACATCTACTCTGTAATTGTAATATTCTCTTCAAAATAACTCATAAATCTAAATAATGATATGTACCTATATTTAGCAAATTCTTCTCGTTTTAATTTATCATACTTTAGGTATTTTTCTCATGTATCAAGTTATTGCGAAATATGATTAACAGTTATGTTTTATAAAGTCATCATAATACTTCCAAAGATAAACAAGGACATAATTATTATCATGAGTGAGAGAGTCATTAGATAAATATGTTTGGCAAACATATTTATCTAATTGGATTGTTTTCATTTTTTTGTAACTTTATATTTAATTAAATGCTTGGACGTAATTGTACATTTCTTAGAATAATTGTACTCCGTGGTTATCATGAGATGTCATTAAAATTATCAAAAGACAAATTACATAAAATGACTTTTATTTATTTCAAAACCAACAAACACGATAAGCATGTTTTTTTATGTAACAATATATGTAGACAAATATCTTAAAAATTAGACATGATTCTTTACCTTTTTGTTTGCATAATTGACATAAAATCAAATTGGTTAACTTTTGGTTTTATTTAATCCTGTCAAATTAGTTTATTTTTTAGAAAAGTCAATAACAGGTATTTATATTAGATACCACGAAATAATGTGTTTAATGTGTTAACTGTTTATAATTATGTTTTATAGAATTAATTCAACTATGCAGTTTTCGAACTAACAATTTCTAAACAAAAAATGCTCTACGTAAATCAACTATAAAAACTTTCAATAAATAATTGGAGTAATGTAATAAAAATTGCTTTCTCCGACTTTTAAGTTTGTAATAGACTAACAAAAGTTTTACACGAAACACCTAAGTTTGTCGTTCTACACTATATAATGTTATAGTCGCTATAGTCACGGACCTGTTTATTTTATGTACCCATATATATTATATAATCAATGTTTTTCAGAAGTAATATCACTATTTTGTAATTTCGGTAAATATTGTACAATACACTAAATCTAAATTACAGAACCAAGGTTATTTAAGCCCAACCCTCTATAACATTGTGTTAATGTTAATAATAAGAGCAAACATTGGTGGGATACTAAATTTAAAATTGTACGTAGTTAAATCATAAAACAGTCGTTCGCGGTCGCTGTCATTTTTAATACGTTGCGTTTGATTTGTGTTTCCGCTGTTCGTAGTCAATTTAACACTTTTATCTTTATAGGTTAGTCGTTTGGCGCGCATATTAGCAAGTGTCAACGAATCAAATCAGTGTACTGTTGTTTTTTCTCTTATCACAAAAGTAAGTTTTTCATAATTATTATATTATTATTGCACCAGTGCATTACATATCATGATTTGCTTGATTTAATATACAAAGCATGTTATTCTTTAGCCTGTATCCTAACATTTCTATATCTAAAAAATATATCCCATATCTGTGCTGGGCCGGGCGGCTTACATGTTCTAAGTATGTTGTATATCGCAGTAAATATGATAGCGCGATTGCTTGAAAGTACGCTCAGATTACAGATAAATATATATTTAAATCAAGTATATATCGTGTTATTCATTCATAACATATTTAACGTAATGTTAGTAGTATCCCAGGAATTTCATATGTAATCTAGGTTATGAAACACGCGAGATGTTTATGTATAAACACGGGTATAAAGTAATACCTTCAATATTGTAGAACGGTAATTTTATAGAAATATGCCATAAAAATAACAATGAATTAAAATGATGGAAGTGCCTCCGTAGCCGGCGCCGGTTTTAAGTATGGTTGCCGGCACCGGCATACCGTATCGCTACCGGCGGTTATGTGCATATGTGATTGAATCTCTACCCCCTTTTACAATTCCTATAATTAAAAATTTCCAACTAATTTTAAAATTTTATCTACAATTATCGCATTATCTATGAATTACTAAGGTGATTTTGGCAAGTTTTGGCAGTGATTATTCAGTCAGTTGAATAATAATGACAGCGATGGAGTTATGGTCATAACTCAATCGTTATGTCAATATCAGTTTCTTTCCGTGAAAGTTGTAGATAAAGTATCGATTTGGGTGTTATGGCTATAACGCACTCAGATGCTTACATTGTGTGCAAGTCATCTTCGTGGGTTATAGCCGTCATAACACGCTCATTGAATAATATACTTACTATATTTAATACACATTATGATATAAATATTATAGGTACTATAAATATAGGAGAATAATTTCTTTCTTTCAAAACTAAATATAAATCTAACAATAATTACATTAATTTAAAAAAAATTATTAAATATATTCTTTAGTATTCTTTTTTTTTAAAACCAATAACTGTGTTTCCGCATCCGTTGGGGCGGCCTCTAATTTTCACAGTAGGTATCTTAAAAAATAAAATTTTAACAAACATTGCCAAAACACTGAACATACTAAGTAGGTACCTTAACATCGGAAATTATGATGGCTTTTGATTTCGAAGAACTTTCACCAGATTGATTATCTTGTGTACTTGGATTTTTGCTCAAATTTATAATATTAATTTCACTATTTCGGTCAACATCCCAACACACTATTTGGTTTAACTGCGAAGTTGAATTATCGTTATTGTTATTTTCAAAGTTTTTCGTATACATATGCATTTTGGGGCTACTCTGATTTTCAGTTTCCTTCTCAGCCTCATTATCATCATTACTGGGGAAACTACTAAGATTATCAATTTCAATTTCACCGTTAGTGTTATCTCCAGTAGATGTATAACTATTATTGGACCATTCTGTAACAAGAGACTTAATGAATTTCAGCTGTTGTAAAAAGTCTCGGATGAAATCTCACTGCATATCTGGGACAATCTCAAACATTCATCATTCATTATTTTGAACATTTGGTGATATGTTAGTGGTCTGCGTTTATATGGATTATCATTCGTGACTTCTAAGTTAACTTCAAGTTTTGAATTAGTACTTGGCGTCTCTTCAAACTGGCTAGTTTTGAGGGATGGACAAAATGGGTGACGTAATTCAAAATAGGTTCTCTTCCATCGTTGCAAGCAAATGTTTTCATCAAATAAAGACTGGTTGCACATAGATCGAAGTTTGAGGATGTGGCGACAAGATAATTGGACGGAGCTCGCGGAGGTCCAAAACATACACTGACAACTATAAGGTGTTAGCTCTAGAAGACCTTCACTAGTAGGACCGAGACATTTTTCTTCTTCAATAAATTGAAAATCTTTGCATTTAGTCATACATTCAAGTTGCCGTTGAACCTGTTTAAAGGTGAAATTCGTTAAAAGTCTAGAATACAAATCTTCTACTGAACCTGACGTAAATGCCCTGATAGTAACTTTATGATATTCTTTAGAATTTTTGATATTTCTATCTGCTCGTGAAGAATTGAGGATAACAAAAAAAATTTTGATGAAATCCTCTGGATTAGAAAATTTGGTAATGACAGATTTCAATTTGGCATTGATACTTTCAATTCTGTTGTTTGTTTTGTTCAGAAAAGATGGATTTGCGAATGTCCGGTACAAAATAATCGATAACGACTTGATGAACATGTTGTTTCATTTCCAAATAGATTTTTTGAAAACACTCCTCAGATAAAGCATAGGCTAAATTGTGCAAGTACTTTTTGGCGACTTCACATTCTGTGGTGGACAATCCCATTTTCTTCACACTTACTTCTCTGTTAAATATCTGTAGAGTATGAAATAAACATATCTGCAAGGAGACATCAAGAAAATTTTCTTTTAAAAGCACTTCTCTCTTTGTTGTCCTTATCAGACATCACCACTTTTATATCTGATGTTCTCTGATTCAAATTTTTGAATGTTTTTATGAACCAATCGATATTTTCTTGAGTTTTGTTTAGTAATATACCAACTGCTACTATTGCACCACTTCCCTCTGCATCCTCTACCATAATTAAATATGTGGCCGCTCGACTGCTGTGTAGACAATAGGTGCCATCTATAAAAATTATTTCATATGTTTCATCTCAGGATCTTGAAAATAGATACATTTCAAATATGCTTCCACATCAACGTCAATATGAACGTCGCATTTGTAAATATTTCGTAAAATTGATTGACATTCATCAAACTTTATTCTGTTCTGTGGTTTTCTGTTTAGATTTGTTAAGTCTTTCAGAGTCACAAGGCACCCGGATTCATTAATGATATTATTTTGTACGATTTTTTTGTTGGCGCTAGCCTGCAATGCTGCTACTGAATTAACCTTAAGCTGCTTTGAAATGTTCAGTCTTTGCTACGGTAAACTTTTAAATAAAGTTTGTGCTTCCGGATGAGTGTGATCTTCATTCAGTTCCTTTATCTCTAAAAATTTCTCCATAAGAAGTTAATTTTAAAAACATACCGGCTGGGCACTTCTGCCTAAATGTAAATGTGTTTTTTGCTTTATTCCCAAAAGTGTGCATTCGGCCACCTTTTATGCAAGCTATTCTTACATAATGGTAAATTAAGTCTTTTTTTGATATCTTTTAGCCTGCGTCTCGATGGTTCTAGAATCTCTAATCCAGTAATCATTGAACACTTCATTTTTGTATTTCTGTAACTGCTTGTTGAAATTCTCGTAACTTTCAAACTTATCGCCCACTTTCAACATTCTACAATTAGAAGAACATCATTTTTAACAAAAAGCATAGCTACAGGGAAAAACATACCTGCAAATTTAGATAAATTAAAGGAAATTAACACTAAAAGTTAAACCGTTCACGCGCGCAATATGGAAAATAGAGGTTGTGTTGATAAGCCGGTAACGATACGTGAAGCCGGCTGCCGTCCGCAATTCCTGATGCCGTAGCCGGCACCAATATGCATACAAAACAGAAACCGGCGCCGGCTATGGAGGCACTTCCTAAAATGATATGCATGAAATTTGTCATTTTCTATTTTCAGGTTAGGTGTTTGATGTATTTTGTATTGGCACTTTATTTATAAATTATTTTATTAATTACCTACTCCAATACATGATGATTATTTTTTCGAGAAAAAGTATGAAAATCTAAATATTTAGAGTTTCTGATTTTGGAATTTATAAATTAATTGATCATTTGATTTGATTTATGTGGAATTAGTTAGTTGCTATATACAGGGATGCGCAAGAATATGTTAACACGCCGTTCTCAAGTGCCAATTATTTTTGAGGAAATTGAAGTATTCCACCAAATCTATCAAGAAACTAATAATACCTAACTTATAAAATTGTTAACTTATACTTAGTACTAATTTTAACTTGTTTTTTGTCTATGATGCACTAGCTTTACGAAAATATTGTGTAGGTAGATAAAGTCATTGCTGATGAAAACATGGTTTGAATTATACTAAAATTTGCAATAAAATATACGAAAATGTCAGCAAAATGTTATATTTAGGTGAGGTATCAAGTAGATAATCAATGATTTTAACCAACCAGATGTTAAAGCAAATATTTTATTGAAGTCATAAATGTATCATACGTTTATTTGTTATTTTTATTTTGCAAAATTTTGGCTAATCTAGTTTTTAGTATAAACATGAACGCACGTTATTATATACACCAATAATAATAATAAATTTTTAAACATTGCATGCCTTCTATACAGAATAGCTAAGTATTAAACAAAATATAAGAATAGAAAAGTAATATTTAATAACTTGGTTGATAATATTTAATTTGTAACTGGCTTTCAACTAGTATTTTACCAGAGGAAGCTATATATACTGAAATATTAATTAATTTAATTTTATTGATCTGAAATTGCATAATAAATAAATACACCACTAGATGCTAAGAAATTCCCAAATCAAAACTCTGCAGTGTTCATGTTCAAGTTCTTTAGTATGTAGGTATGTCAATGAATTGACGGGACCTAAAACCAGCGATAGGTTCTACCTGTCCCATTTTACTTTCTTATACGTAGTATAAGGAAGTATTGTGATGATGAAAATTTTCGACCTCGAGATTTTTGCAGATGGCCACGTTTTGAAGTCCCCTGATACCAAAAAAGTGGTTTTTAAAAAATGTCTGTCTGTCTGTCTGTCTCTCTGTGTGTGTGTGTGACCACGATAGCGGTCAAACCGCTACAGATATCAATTCCAAATTTTGTATTTACGAATATAATCTCCTTCTTGAGAACTGATTAGATTTTGAGCAAAATCAGCAGACCGGAAGTAGTAGTTTACTTCAGTGAAAAAATCGAATTTTGAAAATATTTCGTGAATTACTAAGTTTAAACAAATTTATAAAGTATTCATATGTACTTAAAATTGAAATTGTGAACAATTTTATTAAAAAGTTTTTCGAAATTCCTACCGGAAGTAGGTCTTTTACTCTTATCGAAAATCAGTTTCTTGCAAATATTTTGCAAGTCATGCTTTTTAGACAGGTACGCTACGAATATAAAAGTATTTAGAACTTAATTTCCAATATCTTTTGTATAAAAAAAATTTCAAAATTCGGACCGGAAGTATCACTTTTACTCTTACCGAATAACGATTTTTTGCAAATATGTCGTAAATTATGCATTCTATGTATATTTATGAAGAGTACAAAAGTATTTAGAGTTGGATTTGGAATATTTTTTGTATAAATGAAATTTCAAAATTCGGACCGGAAGTAACACTTTCATACGTATAAGAAAGTCGTGTGGTGGCCACACCTCATTTTTTACTTTCTTATACGTAGTATAAGGAAGTATTGTGATGATGAAAATTTTTGACCTCGAGATTTTTGCAGATGTCCACGTTTTGATGTCCCCTGATACCGAAAAAGTGGTTTTTAAAAAATGTCTCTCTCTCTCTCTGTGTGTGTGTGTTTGTTCGTGTGTGTGTGTGTGTGTGTGTGACCACGATAGCGGTCAAACCGCTACAGATATCAATTCCAAATTTTGTATTTACGAATATAATCTCCCTCTTGAGAACTGATTAGATTTTGAGCAAAATCGGCAGACCGGAAGTAGTAGTTTACTTCAGTTAAAAAATCGAAATTTGCAAATATTTCGTTAATTACTAAGTTTAAACAAATTTATAAAGAATTCAAATATACTCAAAATTAAATTTGAGAAAAATTGTGTTAATAAAGTTTTTCGAAATTCCTACCGGAAGTAGGTCTTTTACTCTTATCGAAAATCAGTTTTTTGCGAATATCTCGCAAGTCATGCTTTTTAGGCAGGTACATTACGAGTACAAAAGTATTTAAAATATAATTTCAAATATCTTTTATATAAAAAAAAATTCAAAATTCGGACCGGAAGTAACACTTTTACTCTTACCGAATAGCGACGTTTTGCAAATATGTCGTAAATTATGCATTTTGTATATATTTATCAACAGTACAAAAGTATTTAGAGTTAGATTTGCAATGTTTTTTGTATAAATGAAATTTCAAAATTCGGACCGGAAGTAGCACTTTTACTCTTAGCGAGGAGCACTATTTTTATATCTTGCAAAGTATGCAATCTATAGACATTTATTAAGAGAATAGAAGTTCTTAAAATAGGATTTTGAATAATTTTTGTATAAAAAAATTCTTAAAATTCTATTATTTGAATCGCGCATACGTATAAGAAAGTCGTGTAGTGGCCACACCTCATTTTTTTGGTAATTCTCCATATCTGCGCCATATACATACCTTGAACTTTTATGTAGTAATATAGGAATAGCAAAAGAAAAATGTTTGGCGTTGTATATTTTATTTACACCTTCTGTGTTAAATGTATTATATGTAATTAGTGTATTCATTTATAAAAAAATATTTAATTTTTAAGTAGTTGTGGAATTGTTGTAGGTTATTTAAACAACTTAATATATAGATAGGTATATTTCAGGCAGAATGTCAACGGATGAGGAAGGTGTAGAAAACTCAAATTGCGTGATAGCTGAAGAAGCAGTACGTGCAAGCACTGATCGTTTTAAATGTTCTGAAGAGTTCATAATACCTAATACAATCCAGAAAACAATTATTCAAAATTTGAATAATCGCCGTTCTTCGGGCAAAATATTTACTATGGACAATAAAAAACGGTTAGTAGCGATAGGAAAAATTGAAGAACCATCCAGGTGTATGATTTGTCTTAAACCATTGGCAGCAAAATTTGACTACCTAAAAAAGAACAATATCATTTGTTCTCAACAATGCTTGAACAGACTTAAAGAAAAATATTCAGGCAATATCGCCGTGAATCAGTTAAAGGATAACAGTTATGGCATCAATGGAAACCTACAAAATCAGGCTGCTACATCCAATGCCAATGTTGAAAATTCAAAAGTGGACGAGATTATTAAATGCAAAAATTGCATTACACCAATTCAAAAGTTGAACAATAGCTTTAACTGGGAAACATGGGATTTCTGCAATGAGACATGTTTAAGTCTATATCAAGAAAAATACAGTCCACATTGCTCAAATTGCGGAATACTGATACAAGATGAGAATTTATTGGGAAAATACCGCGTGAGATTCGGCAATAACATTACTCAATTCTGCAGAGGCATGTGCCTAGAAAACTACAAGAATAATTTAAAAATCTGCTTAAATTGCCAAGATAACATACCAAGATATAGCAAAGTCTTCCAGTCTTCTAGTGATAGAGAGGGGCAAAACGATTTCTGTTCCATCCGGTGCCTTAAAAATTACAATAAAATGAATCGACCGCTGAAAGATTTGAATATTGCCGAAGAGTGTTTTATATGTCACGCCCGCACGGTAATCGATATTGAGTTCGTATTTAAAAATGACACCAGACTAATTTGCAGCCACTCGTGCCTGCGTTCCTTTGGAATACTGAACCGTATTACTCCTGAAAAATGTGATTTTTGTTTGAAGTATTTTTCAACAAGTAACGGAAACGGCTATTCAGTTCGATGCGACGGTGTTATCAAGAGATTTTGCCGCGACTACTGCCGAAACAATTTCATAATTTCAAATCGGAAAGTTTTTTCTTGCCATTGGTGCAAAGTGAAGAAGTACAACTTCGATATGATACAGAAGTATTATGAAGACAGCACCGTTTCGATAACCTGCTCTTTAATTTGTTTGAGAACATTAAGAAAGTCAGCTAATTCTGAAACACTCATGTGGAGAGTATGCGATATCTGCCGTACAGTGAGCAAAGGGAGGTTTTGTATTGTACAAAATGAAGGTGCCACGAGATATTTCTGTTCTTTTCTATGCGTTCGAAAATATTTGGACACATGTGGCGCGCATCTGATGCAAACGAGTGCTCAGGCAAGTAAATATGCTATACCCGATGCGCCTGAATCATTAGCCGCAATAACTAATTTGAGACCGTTGTCTTCAAAACAGATACAATCTAGAAATGCGAAATCATCTTCTAGCTCGAATGTGATTTTTCCCGACAGACCACCAGTAGAATTATCAGCGCCATCATCTAGAGCAATTGTTCTTATAAAATCGGCCAGTTTGCCGTCGTTCAGAAATGTGGCTACCTCATCAAAACCATGTACACTGGACGTAGGAACCAACTTCATACCAGTTATGAAAGATCAGGAGACACTAACGGAAAAATTAAGGGAATTAAATTTATTATCAGTACTACCTGTACCAATTTATGTACCAACACCGATACCCATGTTTAATCTACCGTATCTGAAACCATTACCGTTTCCTCTATATATACCAATACCAATTCTAATTCCACTTACTGTACAGGGCACAAATAAGCTATTGAATAAAACAAACGAAGATCGTAAAGCAGTTAGTCTTATTGATCCTTGCGAAACTTATTTACATGAGACGTGTGAAATGTTAGTTGAAAATCCAAAAGAGATGAACGTGAATGATTCATTCACTAAGAGGGAATCAATAAAGGTAAAAGAAACAGATGATATCACTCTGTTTGATGATGTTACTATGATAGATGCGAGTACACAGTGTGATTTCGGAGACTCACCTGTTGATATAGAAGAACACTTAATCGTTAATAATATAACATCAACATCTGTAACCACGATACGAATTGGGGAACTGTCTATTGAAAAAAATATCGTTCCTGTGCAAAAATTTAGTAACCGATCAACCCCTTTTAAGAAAAAAACTAAGATGGAGTCGGAGGTGCGCTTAAAATATATTTACGGCATCAATGCGTGGAAGCATTGGATAAGTACTAAAAATGAAAAATTCGAAAGCTCTGATCTTCGAGATCTAAATGTCGAGGAGTTAAATACTTTATTGGCACAGTTCGTTCAAGAAGTTAGAAATCCTAGTGGTGAAGAGTATTCACCAGATACAATTTATTATTTCTGTTTGGGCATTCAACAGTATCTTTATGAACATGAGCGTTTCTATAATATATTTTATGATGAAGAATATGAGGATTTCATAAGTTCTTTAAATATAATTTGCGAAAAATTTCCAATTCACCAGGACTCCAAGTATATCGTCACTAGGATCGAGGAAGAACATTTGTGGGAGAGTAAACAACTAGGAGTGCATACACCATATGTCCTACTAAATACGATCATGTTTCTTACCGCTAAATATTTGGATTTGATAAAAGTCGAAGACCATGTGAAGCTGTCTTTTTCTAATGTCATCAAAAGCACTGAATCAATACCGAATAACGAAGGAACGATCAAAACTCGCGAATTTTTACGTTACCAATCGTCTCCTAGTGATACCAAACGTAAAACGCAAATGTACCAAGTAAATGTGCACGGAGAAAATCCACTTAGGTGTCTCGTTAAATTGTACGATTTTTACTTGTCGAAATGCCCAAATAGTGCAAAAACACGCAAAGGGAACATTTATTTGTCGCCAAAGAAAAACTGCCCCTTCAACAACATGTATTGGTATACAACCACCCGATTAGGAGATGATGTGATAATGAAAATGTTCCATCGTCTGAAGATGGTAATGGAATTTAACCTTGCAGCATTGGCCATATAATTTTAATTATTTTTATGGCATACATTTACATATTACTTTTGTTGTTGTCGGTGTTATGACACGCATGCTTTTTTTGAAGTTACATTTTTCGTTATTTTTATTTTAAGGTGAGTGCAAGTAATTTCTTTTTATTTATTATATCTATTACATATTACTCTGCAATATGGAGAGTTTTTTTTAATGGAAATGGGTCAATTTTTATATCACAGTGGTATTACTGCTTTATTCAAATTTACATCGTTGCCTGTTGCTTTGTGTATTTTTTATCATTAAAAGTTTTTTGACATTTTTCTGCTGTATATGGCTTTTTAATTTATTTGGCTTTCATGAAAAGAAGATATCGGCGAGCAAGAATAAGATAATGAAATAATATTTTTTCCTCAACAGTTCGACAACAGTTGCGTCTGCTGAATGCGACCATTGTCTATCCTGCCTTGTTGACACATTTTAATTATGTGCCGCGTCTTTAGAATGACGTTATAAGTTTATTGGTAAATAAGATGTAATGTAGAAAGATTTGTAAACCACACGGCTGAAATGGAATATCTTACTTATCCATATTTCTTAAATCAGTATGTGGAATATACAGGGTGGCTGACAAAAAACGCCCCAAGCCGTAGCTCCGTTATTTACTATCCGATTTTAAAAAACAAAATATCAAATAAAATGGTTAAGCAAATACTATCAATTGGCGTAATCGAAATATTATTAGGAACAAAAAGTTTGAACATGCGATAGTCAATTTTTTTTTTAAATGGCAACGTATATTTTTAATTAATGTTTCGGATAAAGAATGTTTTCCTGATTTTGATGATGTATAACACGTCAATTTTCAACATAAGTTTCAAGTGTGCCGTGGTTAATATCATTTTATTGGAATGGAAATTTTAAAAAAATACAAATAAATACGAAACTTATCTACAAATATTGTTCAAATTGTCTGCCGCCTTGTTGAAGACATAGTTGACACCTTCTAATTACTCCATTAGTGGCGTTGAGTATAAAATTAGGAGGTATTTCGCGCCAAGAATTCAGAAGTCTTTGCCGTAAAATGTCTATATTTTCCGGACTATCAAAATAAACCTGATCTTGAAGATAGCCCCATAACCAAAAATCCAGCGGCGTAAGGTCGGGCGAACGAGCGGGCCATTGAATTGGTCCATTGGTCCCTATCCACCTCTCAGCAAATGTCGCATTTAACCATTCAACATTTATTAAGGCATTATGAGGAGGGGCGCCATCTTGCTGAAAGTACATTCTGTTTAGCTCGGCAATTGGCAAATCATCTGAAAAGTTTGTAATGTTTTCACGCAATAGTTGATGGTATTTTGCTTGATTTAAAATGTCATCTATGAAAAATGGGCCAATTAATCGATCACCCCAAAGACCGCACCATACATTTAAACTGAATCTTTGCTGAAAATTATTCTCAATTATAATTCTTGGGTTTTCTTGGCTCCAACATCGATTGTTCTTTCTGATAAAAATGCCATTATTACTGAAACTGCATTCGTCCGACCAAATAATTTTTCGATAAAAATTACGATCTCGTTGTGTAACATTTAAGAAAAAGTTGCAAAATTGCATTCTTCGACCATGATCATTTTCCAATAGTGCTTGTACTTTTTGAGAGATGTATGGTATGAACTTGTGCTTTTTGAGTATCGCTTGTGTTGTTTGGTGCGATACGCCGACCTCATTTGCAATTCTCCGAGTAGAAGTCCATGGACTTTCTTCCACGCATAAAAGAACATCCAATTCTGTATTTTCCTTAAACTGTCGACTCTTACTTTTTGGCATTTTGAAGGCTCCATATTTTCTTAAATTCTGTTCGATTCTTCCGAATTTACGACGGTCTGGAACCTCTCTTGTCGGATAACGATAACTGTAGAGTCTCACAGCTTCAGCACTATTTCGATTACATGCAAAGTATACTTGCAACATGTCGGTCAGTTGATTGCTATCCATGTTAATGATGAATTAAAATCACAGAAAGAATCAGAACGTTGAACTAATGTCACACCGATACACAAATGTCACAATGACAGTATTTATTAACATTTACATTCTAATTGACAGTATTTATTACTTGATGCATTTGATTGCTATTCACGGCACACTTGAAACTTATGTTGAAAAATTGACGTGTTATACATCATCAAAATCAGGAAAACATTCATTATCCGAAACATTAATTAAAAATATTCGTTGCCATTTATAAAAAAAAAATTGACTATCGCATGTTCAAACTTTTTGTTCCTAATAATATTTTGATTACGCCAATTGATAGTATTTACTTAACCATTTTATTTTATATTACGTTTTTTAAAATCGGATAGTAAATAACGGAGCTACGGCTGGGGGCGTTTTTTGTCAGCCACCCTGTATATATTATCTATTTTTGAAGTGAGAAAGACTGTATTTTTGATTATCTCTGTAGGTATATAGCATTGTATAAGTATCACTTCCTATTTTAAATCAAAAATGAGTTTAGTTTTTACGTAAATGATTTTTTCTACTTTTGATTGCACAGATATTTATGTCATCGAACAATTATTTAACAAATCTTGGATTGAGTTGGTCTTTACTTGATGTAAATCCATTTTCAATGTGAAAATAAAACAAACAAATGTTTAAGATTTACACTGTATTTAATAATAACGACAGCTGTTTCGCTACACTGTAGCTTCGTCAGGTTAACATATACAATAATAACTATCTACATACACTTGACTCTTATATATAGTGTGTGGATATTAGGAATTCTAAGAACTGATATGTAAAGAACAATTTCTTGTCTAAAAGTGTCGGGTCTATACAAAAAGTACGTGGAACTAAATCTATTGCAAACAGATGTTATGTGTGAAATTAGGTAAACTGTATTACTAACTAAATATATTTAACAATGGTGATGAGTATGTACATAGTAAAACTCATCACCATTGTTAAATATATTTAGTTAGTAATACAGTTTACCTAATTTCACACATAACATCTGTTTGCAATAGATTTAGTTCCACGTACTTTTTGTATAGACCCGACACTTTTAGACAAGAAATTGTTCTTTACATATCAGTTCTTAGAATTCCTAATATCCACACACTATATATAAGAGTCAAGTGTATGTAGATAGTTATTATTGTATATGTTAACCTGACGAAGCTACAGTGTAGCGAAACAGCTGTCGTTATTATTAAATACAGTGTAAATCTTAAACATTTATTTGTTTTATTTTCACAATTATTTAACAGTTATATAGAGCGTTTGATAAAAGTAATTCAAGAGGGGACACGTTTAACAACGGATATTTTGTTTTTCGTAAAAGAAAATCACTGCTTTTTGTTCTCTTTTTATTTTACTCGAAAAACGTAGCAAATATTACATAAGAAAGAAAAACCCAATTCATTTGCGAAAAAAAAAAATGTTTCATCCATTACTAACTCTCATAATATATAAATATAGCTATCACTAAATTCTGGCAGATTCCAAGTATGCATTTAATATGGGGAATGTCATGCGAAAAAATTCAAACGTAGTTGATTATTGTAATATTTCTGCAGTATGACGAATCTAAGTTAAACAAAACAAGCAGCGACTGTTTAAATATCTCTTATCTGCTTTTAACTACTCTACTTTGTAGTTTGCATTTCAATACTTGATCCATACGCTAGATAGATAAATGTTTTTAATTCGTATATACTTTTACCCTTTTCTTTGAATTTGAATTTATATGTCATGTGCTGAATTACAGATATATGGTTTACTACCTGTGACTATATTGCGTATGCTGTATTTTGATAATATGTACTTTTTCATCCCAACTAAGAGAGATAGAATCTGTGACCTAGTTTGCTCTGCGCATGCGCTAAATCAAAATGTCTATTTTGAAAGAAATGACAAATACAATACATAAGTATTGATTTAAATTGACAACTATAACCATGATATTACCGAAAGCATACCCAAAGTTGTTTTTAATGAATTCATTAAATGTGTAAGTGTAGAAATCAAACAAACGATATAAAATTTGATTCCGGTGCATTTTAATTAGAAAAACTTGTGAAATTATGTTATTGAATGTAAATATCGATTATTTAATTTTGACTTATAGAAAACACATGAATCAATGTTTTATAAACAAAATCGAATATAAAGTAAGTGAGTATTATTTTCGACATATAGTTTTATTATACTTTTTTAAGCTTATAAATTTAAATATAATTATTGTATTTAATATTTGGCTGTACGTAAGAAGAAAACAGTATCGATTTTATATTTTGTATACATGCACTATTCAATATAATATCATATATGCACTTAGAATATTAAATTTTATTTTGTTTATGTTTACAATTCTATATCTATTTCGTGTATACCTCCTAAAAATTCACTCAAAAACTATACCGGGTGGTGCAATAGTGTGTCGGCGGAGCTTAGTGTGAAAACTAATAACGCTGCAGCAATGAGACTTTACGTACGTATGTAGTATGCGACTGTGCATGTTCTAATTTTATTTACAAATATACAGGGTGTTCCAAATTTTCGCAACCACATTCAACTTTTTTATTTTAAATACATTGCTATACTTTCTAGATATTATAATGATAGCCATTAAAATTATCTTTGTAATGATATATGGATATGTGCACTTCAGACTGTTCGTTTTGATTTTATTGATAATATTGTTAAAATCTTGACAGTTGCAGCATCTAACATTTTAAGCTGTAGTCTGTAAATGGGTAGAATGCCTCACGTAACTCTTGTATCTCTAATTTATGGGCTAACACGTTATTTGTTTTGAGGTTGAACAAAGTGAATAAATATACAGGGTGTTAAATATGTCGTGTCTAAGTTATCGATCTTTATTGGTTATTTTCTCGTTTTTTTTAAAATCTAACCTATAATATTTTTATAAGTCAGCATATTCCTTGTAAAATCGCCTTTAAAATGGTACCAATAACATAGTACTTATTTCTAGTATTTTCAAAGTTATAACCCTTTAATGGGATATACTTATGTTTATAACATGCAAAATGCGGGGCATCTAATAGTTGGTTGGCCATGAAAATAAAACAAAGTAATTTTAACAAACACCTGTTTTTTAAATGCTTTATCATTAGTTTTAGAAATACATTTTGAAAATTTTCGATAATAAAACAATCTTAATTTAAAATGTGTTCAAATATATTTCCATTCTGCTCTACACATGCTCTCAACCGTCTCTGTATCGACAGAAAAGCGTTTTTTATTCGTTGCTGCATGTTCTCTGCCGTTGTAGGAGGTGTTGCGTAAACAATGTTTTTTACAGTTGGCCACAGAAAGAAATCACAAGGTGTGAGATCTGGTGATCGTGGTGGCCAGCTTATCAAACTTCCTCTCCCAATCCACTTATTGGTGAATACCCTATCTAAATGTGCTCTTGCAGCAGCACCATAATGTGCTGGTGCACCATCATGTTGGTACCACAATCTCCTGATGACGTTATCTGGGAGGCCTTCTAATAGCAATGGTAAATTATTTTGTAGGAAATTTGTGTAGATTGCACACTTTAAAGTATTATCAAAAAAGAATGGACCAATAATAGTGTTTCCTATGATGCCTCCCCATGTGTTAACACTCCATTTTTGTTGATATAAAATGGGCTGAACAAAATGTGGGTTTGTAGTATCATAATAATGGGTATTTTTTCTGTTTGTGGTTCCACAATTAGCAAATGTTGCTTCATCTGTGAAAAGCACATGATCTAGAAAAGTTATATCGTGTCGTAATTGTAAAAGTAGCCATTCACAGTACACTAGTCTCCTTTCAAAGTCCGTTTGTAATAAGCCTTGATGATTTTGAATTTTGTAAGGGTGAAACTTATGTTTTTTTAAAATCCTTTTTACAGCAGTGACTTCTATCCCGTGTTGTTTCGAAATTATCCTTGTAGATACGTGCGGATTTTCCACAATGGACTGGACGACTATCACTTCATTATCTTCTGTAATCATAGTCTTACTTCTTTCATGTTCGACGTAATTCACTGAACCCGTTCGAAGAAACCTTATTAACAAATTTTCAAACGTTTTACTATCCGGTGCTCTTCGGTCGGGATATTCCATCGCATATGTTCTTGATGCTAAAAATGGATTTCTGTTGCTAGCGCCAAGAGCAAATACCATGTCTATGAGCTCCTCTTTCGAAAAATTCATTTTAAAGCAAAAACAACAATAAACTATTGTGGTATCTAAATGAGAAATAATGTCAATAAAGCGATATAACTGATAACAAGGTAAATACAACACGTAACAACTACTAACAAACAAACGGAAATTAATAATTCACTAGCCGGACTTAATTTATAACAACAAAACGCAATTACAGAAAAGAGAAAATACAGAAAACGACTTCTTATGGACTTTTGAAGTAGAGATTTGACGTTTGGTTGTACAGCCATTTTTTTTTTAAACCAAGGCCAACCAACTATTAGATGCCCCACATATTGCATATTATAAACATGAGTATATCCCATTAAAGGGTTATAACTTTGAAAATACTAGAAATAAGTACTATGTTATTGGTACCATTTTAAAGGCGATTTTACAAGAAATATGCTGACTTATAAAAATATTATAGGTTAGATTTAAAAAAAAACGAGAAAATAACCAATAAAGATCGATAACTTGGACACGACATATTTAACACCCTGTATATTTATTCACTTTGATCAACCTCAAAACAAATAACGTGTTAGTCCATAAATTAGTAACACAAGAGTTACGTGAGGCATTCTACCCATTTACAGACTACAGCTTAAAATGTTAGATGCTGCAACTGTCAAGATTTTAACAATATTATCAATAAAATCAAAACGAACAGTCTGAAGTGCACATATCCATATATCATTGCAAAGATAATTTGAATGGCTATCATTATAATATCTAGAAAGTATAGCAATGTATTTAAAATAAAAAAGTTGAATGTGGTTGCGAAAATTTGGAACACCCTGTATATTTGTAAATAAAATTAGAAAATGCACAGTCGCATACTACATACGTACGTAAAGTCTCATTGCTGCAGCGTTATTAGTTTTCACACTAAGCTCCGCCGACACACTATTGCACCACCCGGTATTTTATTGCTAAAAATATTTGCATGAATTGAATTGAATTTTCCAGGGATTTTGCGTTTGTCTGTCTCTAGTTTGTACATGATACAGGCTGTCCAGAAAGGGTATGGGGTATTTGTAAATTTAATAAAAGAAACACTACAAGTCAGTAAAATATTTTTTTTATTTTTAATCTTTAGACAAAGTTTTGGAAAATTAAGTGTCAAAGATTACGTTGTCCAAATGTTGACCCTCGCGCTGCTGGCACTTCTCTAACCGAACACGGAAATTAGCCGCCACGCGTCTACACATCTCTCTGGAAACGGCGGATATTGTGCTTTAATTGCAGTAGAGTTCGTGGTTTTTTTGCATACACTTTCTCTTTAAGGTATCCCCATAAGAAATAATCAAGGGGTGTAAGATCGGGGCTTCTCAGGGGCCAGTAGATGGTGCCTCGACGAGAAATCACTTTTTCCGGGAAAAGTTGATTCACAACCTCAAGTGATTGGTTTGAGGTATGGCATGTGGCGCCATCTTGTTGAAACCATATTGCCCCATTTACGCCTTCAAACTCCTGCAGTTGTGGAACCAAAAAGTTTCTTAACATGTCGCAATACCGTTCACTGTTTACCGTAAGTGCTCGCCCTCGCTGTTCTTCAAAAAAATATGGCCCAATAATGCCTTCACCAGACATGGCAACCCACACAATCACTTTTGGACTATGTAATGGTCGTTCATGTTTCTGTCTTGGATTTTCGTTGGCCCAATAGCGGCAGTTGTGTTTGTTCACGTGACCATTTAAGTGAAAGTTCGCTTCGTCACTAAACAGAATATTTTCGAACGTTGGGAAACGTTGAAGCATTTCATTTGCAAAATTCAACCGGACAGGATAGTCGGTGACATTCAGGTTTTGAACAAACTGAATTTTGTAGGCTGTAAGTTGTAAATCTTGCTTCAGAATCTTGTGCAACGACGATTTTTTAATGTTCATTACTTGACTGCGTTTGCGAACTGATTGAGATGGATTTTCACGCACTGAAACACTCACTTCTTCAATCGTGTGTTGGCTTCGAACAGAGCGCGGGCGACCTTGATTGAGAATTTTTGCAGTCGAACCGGTATTCTCAAACATTCGAATCCATTTTCTGATGGTATCATCCTTCGGTGCATTTCGTACGTTAAATTCTGCACGATATAAACTTTGCGCTGTAACAATGGAATCACCATTGCGATAATAGGCGCGTACGCAAAAAGCGCGATGATCTCCCGGGTACACTTCCATGGCTACTGTATCTCCAAAGAGCAGTGCAATGACCTATCCTTACCCTACCCCTCCAAACTGCGCCGTTACATGGACAGCGCAGATACAAATACCCCCCACCCTTTCTGGACACCCTTCATTTCTACATTATGTGAAATTTATTTTTCCACATTTATCAAGGTATAATTATTTTAGTTTACAAATCGTCAAGGAGTTTGATGATTTGTAAACTACTTATGGTTGTTTGATGAGTTTGAAACTTGAATTAAATATTTATAGTAATACATCTATGTGAAACAGAACTAAAGTAGAATAATAATTTGTAGCGCATGCGCAGTTTTCACGATGTCATAGGAAGAGCGGTTTCAGAATCCATGTAAATCATTTTCGTTTTTAAACATATAAAAAATTTGGGTCGAAAAGAATTTTTTAAAGAATATAAAATAATTTTGTTCTCGTTGGATGCAAACTTTATGGCGGAGTCTGAAAATTTTTATAATTTGTCAAAAATTTCGCTCTGATATTGAATTTAAACTAGCAATCATTCAGTGACGGAAAAATCGCTACCAGCGTAGATGCCTCAAATTTCATTATCCTCAACGATTTTGATTTGCTTAGAGATTATACTACTTATTTGAAATGCAGAAGTCGTGTAGTTGAATTGTATATGACACTGAATTTTTTAATGAAATTTGATTAGTATATTGATTTTGGAAACCATAACATTACATATACCAATTAAAAATGTATACATGCATGCATGAAATGGATGTACAATATGCCCTAGAGTCGGCATTACAGCAACCAACGCATAGGTACGTGTTTCAGTATATTATAACTTCATTAGGGTGTGACGTGGTTGCTGGAATGCTTAATGAGCTTGAGACCTTCCGCATATCGTCTGTCCGTGAGAAAATATCGGCGACATCTGGTATGCGAAAGCAACGAGCCAAGGGGAGTGATGAAGTCATAGTAGACTGAAACACGTGCCTGTGCGTTGGTTACTGTAACGCCGACTCCAGGGCAGATTGTGCATCCATTTCATGCATGCATGAATTCGATTGCGTATGTAATGTGTATTGTTTCAGTTATTTTTTGGATATTATTTTTGAGTATTAAATTTAGTACAGACATGACTAATTACTCTTCATCATTGTTTATTACAGATATGTCTAACGTTAAGGTTACTTATTTCAACGGAAGAGGTTTGGCCGAAACTATCCGTCTCCTCCTGAAATATGGAAACATCGATTTCGAAGATATTCGCATCGAACAAAGTGATTGGCCCGCAATAAAACCGAGTATGTTAAATATAAAAATTGCAAATTTTCTTTTATATTTTTGCTGTATAATTTATTACAGCCACACCTTTCGGTCAAATGCCCTTGTACGAAGATGATGGTAAAGTTATGTGGCAAACATTGGCTATTGCCAGGTACATCGCAAAGAAAGTTAAGTTGATGGGTGCCAACGATTGGGAAAATTTGGAAATCGATGCCTTAGCGGACACAATTACGGATTTAAGATTAAGTAAGTACTTTTCTTTGTCCAAAATTTATAAAAAAAAGCCTATGCACCGCATGCTTATGTATTTCGGTGTTAACGGCTTATCAGTGGATATGTATGGATGGTTGCGGTATATATTTATTAACATGTATATTTTACAGACCGTTTATGTAGAACAGACCTTAACAAAAGGATTAGTCCCTATATAGTAAATGGACTGCAGATATTAGTCCATGTGTGTGACAAAGGGACTAGTCGGTGTGCATAAGGACTAGTGTATTTTTATAAAGTCCCTTTTCAAGTAGATTATATATCACTATGAGTTTTAAACAAAGGCAGAATGTATGTTTTTTTATTTTTTTGAACAAGTTAAGACATTGAAATTTAGAGTTACATAACACTTTATTTTTTCGACAAGCACATCTGTTCAATTGATATTTAGTCTTACATTAACATTTTATAGAACCTAGCCCATGTCTAGTAGATTGAGCTGTAGCCACCGGAGAGCAACTTCCTTGTCTTGGGAGACTTTTTCAGTTGTCAAAAATGTTGGAAGTAGATGTACTGAATTCTGAACGACTAAAATTTCTGTAATTAGGTACTCCTGGTTTCGTATCCAAGCAGTAAAAGCCATCTTATGTAACATCTAACACTACCGTTAAAACTGACCAAGCATCTCCCTCACCGACGCGACGTCTGGAACAGGAATTCGTACAGTTGATATTCACTCTTTGGTTTGGACGGGTGCAATCTAATATTACTTTCAATCGTTATGCTTGTACCTATAATAGCCACCTCTGACTTTTGTAATTTTTCTGTTTCTACTGCAAAAATTGCAAATCTTTTCCAATGGTGATTTGCGAGATGGAAACAAATACTGCATATTACATATGAGATTTCTTGACCATGATTATGGTTTTCTGGTGGTACATCTTCACTCATTTCTGATTGTTGCGATTGCTCGGTTTGTGCGTTGTCAGTACCAATGGATATAACTAGGTGTTCTAAATTTTCAAATATTTCTTCACAGTCCATCGCTGGGGTGCTGCGATTGCAATTTCTCGGTTTGTGTGTTGTTAGTATGAATAAATTTAACCACATTTTCCATATCTTCTTCGGTAGTCACACAATCCATGGTTTCTCCCGGACTATTTGAAGTTTTCAATCCAATTTTTGGTTTGTCCGCGAACATGGCTTTATATGGAGACCTTTTTATTCCAGAATGCAGGGAAGTAGTCTTCATAAATTGTATGTATCCTAGACCTTCGTTCCAATGCTATGTTTCGTTTTTCAACATCCAAGTAGTTGGCATGTTCTCCACATCTTGGTTGGTGCGCTCGACTCTGGCTGTGGTGTGTTTTTCCGTGTATTAGTATTAGTTTGGACCATATAGTTTTTAATTATCAATTACCCTGTTGAAAAATTCACAACCTTTCTCAGATTGCAAAATCACAGGGGCTCCAAAAATGGTAAAAATATCCAAAAGGTGATAAGGGACGTTTGGTTTAAAGTGGTCGCAAAATAACGAGTTTTGTCCGGTGATCCTGATATACAAAACGCTGAAGATCATGGGTTTTGATACGACTACCATCTGTTCCCTTTCCTGTTTCATTTGACATGGTACACACATGTTTATAAACAATAAAGTTTCAATACACACTATATTTTTATATTTTTCTTTTGTTATTTTAATCATGCGATCTCTGCCACTACAACCTGTAAAAAATAGAGACATTATCTATATAATATTCCGTAATTTTTCAAAACTACTATCATGATCTGCGTGCCTCTTGAAGAGTGTTAAACAATTCATTGCCATGGGTGTAATATATTACATCAAGACTCAATGTTAAGAGGTACTATCAGTTTTTTCAACCCCTGAACAGATAATACATCGTCATCCTTCAGGAGCCAATACATTCTTCTCTTAATTTTAAATTTTGTATTTACGAATATAATCTCCCTCTTGAGATCTGATCAGTTTTCCAGTAAAATCGGTAGACCGGAAGTAGCAGTTTACTTCAGCGAAAAAATCGAATTTTGCCAATATTTCGTCAACTACTAAGTTTAAACAAATTTATAAAGAATTCATATATACCTACTTAAAATTAAAATTGAGAATAATTTTATTTAAAAAGTTTTTCGAAATTCCTACCGGAAGTAGGTCTTTTACTCTTATCGAAAATCAGTTTTTTGCGAATATTTCGCAAGTCATGCTTTTTAGACAAGTACGTTACGGGTATAAAAGTATTTAAAACATAATTTTCAATATCTTTTGTATAAAAAAATTTCAAAATTCAGACCGGAAGTACCACTTTTACTCTTATCGAATAGCGATTTTTTGCAAATATGTCGTAAGTTATGCATTCTATATACAGGGTGTAACAGTGGGAACGCCGTGGTCTCTGGTAGTCAAATGGTAACAATTTTGAAAAAGTTACATACTGGAATATATATAGGTGGATTAGATCTACAATTTAAAAATAATAGGCAATATACAGGGTGTTTCAAAACTTAGCAATGTACCAAAGTTATGTTTTTCTTAATGGAACACCCTGTATTTTATGTCATTTTTGAGTTGTACACTGAAATCTAGATCAACTTTATTTAAGGTTTTCTATGTCTAATTTTTGTAGTTTAGGAGATATTTCAAGTTTTTTGAAAATGCAATGTTGCACGAAAAGTTTAGTATCTCGAAAATGACTTAATTCAGAGAAGTGGAACGAATAGCGTAAATGGCAGATCCTTTGGCTGATTGAATGCCATATTCAAAGTTGTCGAGTATTGTACAGGTCGTTCATGTACCGAGAGCAAACTTTATGAACTTCTTTCGTGCATAACTTTATTATTTTAAATGGAACACCCTGTATGTATTTATGTTATCAGATAGAACATTTTATTGTCTAAAAACCAGTATCAGGAATCCCTATGACTATCTTTACTAGTTTTTAAGTTATTTGTGTTTTTTAGATAATTTAAGTGAACTAAATTTGTTTTTTGTAAGTGAACACCCAGTATATCTTTACATCGATGGATATAAATATTATTATTCGAAGAAGTTGATTTTATATTGTCACAATTTACATGAAAACATAAATTCCAAGTAATAAAAATAAACTAAACAAAACAGCAGTAAATAATTTTGTATTTGGATTAAGAAAAAAGGATTTCGTATAAAATAAACGAAAAAACATAAAAACAAAATAAACGAAAAAGTGCTAGCGTTCAACATAATTGCCATTTTCTTCAATACAGAAAATAACCCTCTGTTCAAATGCTGTTCTAACGTTCCTCAGCATATCCGGTGTTACTGAACTGAAGGCGTCTCTGATTCACGTTTTCATATCCTCTGCTGTAGTGGGCAAGATATTGTAAACGATCCCTTTTACATACCCCCATAGGAAAAAGTCCATACATGTTAAGTCCGGAGACCTTGGTGGCCAATTGCACGGACCATCTCTTCCGATCCACCTATTAGGAAATTTCCTGTGAAGGTAGTTTTTAACGGACCGTTTAAAATGGGCAGGAGCGCCGTCTAATTGAAGCCACATCCGGTTTCTAATATTCAAGGGAATATTTTCCAAGAGGGTCCAAAAGTCCCTTTTTAAGAACCTTAGAAATTCGTCTCCGTTTAGGTGCCCATTGAAGAAGTATGGTCCAATTACATAATCGCCTATAATGCCTCCAAACACGTTCAAACCCAGCGATGCTGCCGATCCAAGGTACGAAAAAGATGGCGATTTTCGGTATCATAATAATGAAAATTGTGACGGTTTACTAATCCATTATTATGAAAACTGGATTCATCGGTAAATAAAACGTAATTAAAAAAATCATTATGTTCTGCGTTTCTATCAAGAGCCCACAAGCAAAAATCAATTCGCCATTTATAATCCATTGCGTATAAATTTTGATGGTATTGTAAGTGATAGGGATGGTATTTGTGTTTTCTTAGTATCCTAGATACGCTCATATGAGTTATATCTAATTCCTTGGCAATCTGTCGTGTGCTTTTATGCGGTTCTTCAGTGACTGTTGCCAATACCACGAATTCATTTTCTACGTCTACAGTTGTTGTTCGCCTTTTGTATGCAACACTCCCTGTGGCACGGAATCTACCCAACAAATTTTCAAATACCCTTTTATCTGGATGTTTTCGATTTGGGTACTTCTGCGAATACACCCGAGACGCAAGGAAGCAATTTTCCTGACACTCACCAATAACTAAAATCATATCAGTTCTTTCTTGCAACGAGTATGCCTTCATGATGTTAACAGAGTACACGTCAAATAGACAGTTTCTCTATGAGGATCCAACCTCCTAGATTAAATAATAACAATTTCCGTAAGTTATCTAAAAAACGCAAATAACTTAAAAACTAGTAAAGATAGTCATAGGGATTCCTGATACTGGTTTTTAGACAATAAAATGTTCTATCTGATAACATAAATACATACAGGGTGTTCCATTTAAAATAATAAAGTTATGCACGAAAGAAGTTCACAAAGTTTGCTCTCGCTACATGAACGACCTGTAGAATACTCGGCAACTTTGAATATGGCATTCAATCAGCCAAAGGATCTGCCATTTACGCTATTCGTTCCACTTCTCTGAATTAAGTCATTTTCGAGATACTAAACTTTTCGTGCAACATTGCATTTTCAAAAAACTTGAAATATCTCCTAAACTACAACAATTAGACATAGAAAACCTTAAATAAAGTTGATCTAGATTTCAGTGTACAACTCAAAAATGACATAAAATACAGGGTGTTCCATTAAGAAAAACATAACTTTGGTACATTGCTAAGTTTTGAAACACTCTGTATATTGCCTATTATTTTTAAATAGTAGATCTAATCCACCTATATATATTCCAGTATGTAACTTTTTCAAAATTGTTACCATTTGACTACCAGAGACCACGGCGTTCCCACTGTTACACCCTGTATATTTATCAAGAGTACAAAAGTATTTAAAACTGGATTTGCAATATTTTTTGTATATATGAAATTTCAAAATTCGGACCGGAAGTAGCCTTTTTTCTTAATCCAAATACAAAAATATTTACTGCTGTTTTGTTTAGTTTATTTTTATTACTTGGAATTTATGTTTTCATGTAAATTGTGACAATATAAAACCAACTTCTTCGAATAATAATATTTATATCCATCGATGTAAAGATATACTGGGTGTTCACTTACAAAAAACAAATTTAGTTCACTTAAATTATCTAAAAAACACAAATAACTTAAAAACTAGTAAAGATAGTCATAGGGACACAAAAATTAGACATAGAAAACCTTAAATAAAGTTGATCTAGATTTCAGTGTACAACTCAAAAATGACATAAAATACAGGGTGTTCCATTAAGAAAAACATAACTTTGGTACATTGCTAAGTTTTGAAACACCCTGTATATTGCCTATTATTTTTAAATTGTAGATCTAATCCACCTATATATATTCCAGTATGTAACTTTTTCAAAATTGTTACCATTTGACTACCAGAGACCACGGCGTTCCCACTGTTACACCCTGTATATTTATCAAGAGTACAAAAGTATTTAAAACTGGATTTGCAATATTTTTTGTATATATGAAATTTCAAAATTCGGACCGGAAGTAGCACTTTTACTCTTAGCGAGGAGCACTTTTTTGATAATATCTTGCAAAGTATGCATTCTATAGCGATTTATTGAGAGAATGAAAGTACTTAGAATAGGATTTTGAATAAGTTTTGTATAAAAAAATTCTTAAAATTGTGTAGTTTGAAACGCTCATACGTATAAGAAAGTCATGTGGTGGCCACACCTCATTTTTTTAATCTATACTTAATGTCTGAATTGTTTTTTTTTTAGAGTTCGTGCCATTATTTAGTGAAGCTGATGAAGAGAAAAAGGAAAATCTAAAGCAGAGTTTACGCACCGAAACGGCGCCCTATTATCTGGAGAGACTCGAAAAATATGCCACGCAAAATAACGGTCACTTGGTTGGCAGTAAGGTATAAATATAATCGTATGTTCTTTTTTAAAAGCTACCATTGCGAATGTTTTTCTCTGTTTCAGCTAACTTGGGTTGATTTTTATTTCTGCACGATGGTGGATCTTTTTAATCTGCTCATTGGTGAAAACGTTCTTGATAAATACGAAAACTTAAGGAAAGTTAAAGAGAATGTTAGTAACATACCAGTTATCAAAACCTGGATAGACACGCGCCCCGAAACTCCTTTCTAATTTGTACTCCAATGCAATGTCTTTTGCTTTTGCTCTGTAAAATTATATAATATTAAGCACAATATACACTGAATATGGCACATTTGAATTATTTTATTTTTCCTGGTGTATAAAATAGGGCCGGGAATTTTCCAAATTTCAGTATTCAAATTTTTATTTTGATAAATATTCGAATTATTTAAATATTCGCTCGAATATTCAAGTATTTGAATATTCGAATGTTGGAATATTTCAACAAGTTCTTCTGTATTAGAATATTTCAACACCAAATTTTGAATTTTTATTACCCATTGCAATATTGGGATATTTATTAGTCATTATTAAGCTTCGGATAAATATGCATTTGCATAACTGCATATTCTAATGCATAATTAAGTCATTTTTGAGTTGAAGTGCATATTTTAGTCATTTTCAGTTTTATCTGCATATTTCCCAGTTAATTTTTGTTAACATAATGTAATGGTTTTTATGGGTCCAAAAAATAATAAATAATTCACTCACTATTTATTTTTAACAGTCTATAATTAAAACACCAAATAAAAATATAATTGGAAATGAAATTAAAGAACACTCTTCAAACAAACGAACTATATATAAACTAAATTAAATAAAACTATAATTATTGAATCACAGTAACACAAAATACTATGCATTTATCTAAGAATATTTATGTGACAGATTTATGTAAGAGTAGTTACTTGGTACACACGTATTTACATAACCGATTCTGAAAGAATGAATGAATGCTTTTTCTGTCCTGTTGCCTTTTACTTTCTTATACGTAGTATAAGGAAGTATTGTGATGATGAAAATTTTCGACCTCGAGATTTTTGCAGATGTCCACGTTTTGAAGTCCCCTGATACCAAAAAAGTAGTTTTTAAAAATGTCTGTGTGTCTGTCTGTGTGTGTGTGTGTGTGTGTCTGTCTGTGTGTGTGTGACCACGATAGCGGTCAAACCGCTGTAGATATCAATTCCAAATTTTGTATTTTCGAATATAATCTCCCTCTTGAGAACTGATTAGATTTTGAGCAAAATCGGCAGACCGGAAGTAGTAGTTTACTTCAGTGAAAAAATCGAATTTTGCAAATATTTCGTCAATTACTAAGTTTAAACAAATTTATAAAGAATTCAAATGTACTCAAAATTAAATTTGAGAAAAATTTTATTAAGAAAGTTTTTCGAAATTCCTACCGGAAGTAGGTCTTTTACTCTTATCGAAAATCAGTTTTTTGCGAATATCTCGCAAGTCATGCTTTCTAGGCAGGTACATTACGAGTATAAAAGTATTTAAAACGTACTTTTAAATATCTTTTGTATAAAAAAATTTTAAAATTCAGACCGGAAGTACCACTTTTACTCTTATCGAATAGCGATTTTTTGCAAATATGTCGTAAGTTATGCATTCTATATATATTTATCAAGAGTACAAAAGTATTTAAAACTATATTTGCAATGTTTTTTCTATATATGAAATTTCAAAATTCGGACCGGAAGTAGCACTTTTACTCTTAGCGAGCAGCACTTTTTTGAAATCTTGCGAAGTATGCATTCTATAGCGATTTATTAAGAGAATGAAAGTACTTAGAATAGGATTTTGAATAAGTTTTGTATTAAAAGAATTCTTAAAATTGTACAGTTTGAAACGGTCATACGTATAAGAAAGTCGTGTGGTGGCCACACCTCATTTTTTACTTTCTTATACGTAGTATAAGGAAGTATTGTGATGATGAAAATTTTCGACCTCGAGATTTTTGCAGATGTCCACGTTTTGAGGTCCCCTGATACCAAAAAAGTGGTTTTTAAAAAATGTCTCTGTGTCTCTCTCTCTGTGTGTGTGTGTGTCTGTCTGTGTGTGTGTGACCACGATAGCGGTCAAACCGCTGTAGATATCAATTCCAAATTTTGTATTTACGTGTGTAATCTGCCTCTTGAGAACTGATTAGATTTTGAGCAAAATCGGCAGACCGGAAGTAGTAGTTTACTTCAGTGAAAAAATCGAAATTTGCAAATATTTCGTCAATTACTAAGTTTAAACAAATTTATAAAGAATTCATATGTACTTAGAATTAAGTTTGAAACAAATTGTCTTAAAAAAATTTTTCGAAATTCCTACCGGAAGTAGGTCTCTTACTCTTATCGAAAATCAGTTTTTTGCGAATATTTCGCAAGTCATGCTTTTAAGACAAGTACGTTACGAGTATAAAAGTATTTAAAACATAATTTTCAATATCTTTTATATAAAAAAAATTTCAAGATTCAAACAGGAAGTACCACTTTTACTCCTATCGAATAGCGATTTTTTGCAAATATGTCATAAGTTATGCATTCTATATATATTTATCAAGAGTACAAAAGTATTTAGAGTTGGATATGGAATATTTTTTGTATAAATGAAATTTCAAAATTCGGACCGGAAGTAACACTTTCATACGTATAAGAAAGTCGTGTGGTGGCCACACCTCATTTTTTTTATAGAAGTCCTATTATTCTCGAATTGCATTATATAAACAAATCTGATAGAACTGTCACCGTCCTTCGAAAATATATTTGGTAAATCGTTGATTGACGGAATACATAAAGATGCGCCACTACATAGCACTGAGCGTAGCCAAAACTGGATCCGAGATCTATAGCGACTGCATCAGTCGTTTGGGTCCGAGATTCGAAACAGCCCGAGACAGCGATGATGTTTCTCGGCAAGGGGTTTGCGGGACGACTTAACGGAAAGACACGCAATTTTAGTATAGCGTTGCGTATCTTTATATATTCCTTCAATCAACGGGTAAATTCCAAACAGCTTTTATGACCGATTATCAGTTACCCAACACGTAAGGACTGGAATATTCCATAACTTTGTTGTTTGATATTGAGAAGCGAACATCCCAGTGTTAAAAATTCCGAAAGAATAACGATCAGTTAGCGCAATTTTAAACCAATTTGTTAAAGACTTCAGCGATTTTACAACTGATGGAAGTGTGCTGTTTTGTAAATACTGTGAAGTGAGTGTAACAGCAACAAAAAAGTGCCAAGTGACGCAACATTTACAAACCATTAAGCGCCAAAAAAAAGAAGAACCGAAGTTTAGGAAGTAAACAGCAGATGTTAGTACCAGCTATATTAAAACCTGGTCCCAGTCGTTCACCATTTAACGAGGAATTGTGTGAAGCTCTAATTTCTGCGGACATACCGTTGGCGAAAGTAAAAAATGAAGCATTTAAAACCTTTTTGGAAAAACATACCCAGCAAAATATTCCAGACGAATCTACAATGCGAAAAAACTATGTTCTGCCATTATATAACGCCACAATACAAAAGCTGCGAGAAAAAGCTAAAGATAAAAATATTTGGGTATCTTTAGATGTAACAACGAATGTAGAATAAAGAAGCATAGCAAATTTTGTTTTTGGTATCTCGGGAGTTGAAGAACAAAGAAATAAATCGTATCTGTTAATAATAAAAGTGTTGGAAAAAGTGAACCATACAACAATGGCCACATTTTTCAATGATGCGCTAAATTTTTTGTGGCCAACAGGCATTTGCTACGAAGAAGTGCTCGTTGTGTGTAAGGATGCTGTTCCATATATGTGTAAAGCAATGAGTGGTTTGAAAATACTTTAATCAAAAATGACTCACGATACATGTGTGGCGCATGGCTTACATCGAGTGGCCGAATTAGTGCGTTCCGTTTATACAAATATAAATTTGTTAATATCATCGACCAAGAAAGTGTTTTTAAATGCACCTTCTCGCGTTGCCAAGTTCAAAGAAATTGCTGGTGGTGGGATTCCACTTCCGCCGTCCCCTATTCTTACAAGATGGGGCACCTGGATTGAAGCTGCAAACTATTACGCTCAACATTTTGAGCTTATTGCCCGTGTTGTGAACGATTTCTATCCTGAAGAAGCGAAAAGCATATAGGAGGCTCAAAACGCTTTAACACAAAGAGGATTGCGCGAAGATTTGATTTTCATTATATTAAATTTTACTTGTATTTCCGAGGCTATTTTGAAATTGGAAACCAAGGGACTTAGAAGACCTTTAGAAAACAGCATACAAATTGTTGAAAATGTTTTTGATAGGTGAAGTAAATTAAAAAATTGTAGTTTTCCAAAAAAAAATGTCGTCAGTTTTAGATAAAAATACTGGATATCAAATTTTGAAAAATATTTCTTAGGGTTTACAAAATGAGGAAACTGCTGTTGCTCCCAGTAATTTGAAGCTCACTGACATAGTGGATTTATCATTCGCTCCTATTGTATCATGTGACGTGGAGCGATGTTTTTCAGAATTTAAAAGTATTTTAGGTGATAATAGGCGTAAATTTATATTTGACAATTTATTACATCATGTCATAGTGAAGTGTAATAGTAAAAATCTGTAAATTTATTGGAAATAGACTTATTATAACCTTTAAAAATTTTTTTATTTAAATCTAATAAACGATTTTTTAATGCATATTTAAATGCATATTTTTAATATTTTAGATACATATTTGCATGCATATTTTGTACTTTTTTAATGCATATTTATCCGAAGCCTAGTCATTATTGTTTCTGTTATGCGATGTTTTGGTAATCACTTAATAAGGCTGTTTATTGTCGCTATGCAAAAAATTATAACAAAGCGAAAGCGGAAAAATTATATTAAAATAATAGGTACATCTTTAACTCAAGAATTCAGGATACAAAACACGTTTTAATTTGGTAGGTACATAACATAGTACATATTAAACACACAAATAAAAATGTGATGGTATTAAGAAAATCATCAGTTTCATAATTAATTTTGGCAGCATCATTAAAGACTAAGTTAAGGCTGTGCGATGAACATGGTACATAAAATGCACGAGGATCAGTGGCGTAACTATGCCCACGCATGCCCCCGCGGTGCGGGGGGGGGGAGCCCAGATACACCTATTTGTAGGATACACCAAGGTAATAAATAATTTGATAGGTTGAGCTTGATGTTGCGGGAGGGGGAGAGGGGGGGGGGCAAAATTTGTAGTTACGCCACTGACGAGGACTGATATTTAAAAGCTTTCTTTGTAGACCGTTATTTTTACCCCTCATATTTGCCCCGTTGTCGTGTTTTTGATCACGTCAATTATTAACGTCAAGACCTAAATCTGCTAACTTACCTATAACAAAAGTAGTCAATCCCTTCCCTGTAGTATCTATTACTGGACAGAAACCTTTTTTGTTTATTTTATTTAATTTCACAAACCGAATTATTGTCGTTATTTCTTCAGTGTGACTTGTGTCAGGGGTGAAATTTAAAATGATTGAAAAATATTTAGATTGGAAAATATATGTTTTCTGATTACCTTTGATAGTAATGCAATAATTTCTTTTTGAATTGTATCCCTTAAATATGTAGGTGTATGTTTAATGCCTGATGCTTCTTAAATTCCTATACATTTGAACAGTGCCGGATTTACAAATTTTGAGGCCCTAGGCCAAGTTTTCTAAGGGCCCCCTCCTTGTTCTGTGAATTTGGAGTTACAATAATTTACTTGATGAAAGATTAGTTGAAAATAAAACTTGTAGGTTAATATTTAAAAAACCCTTAACGTAGGCTATTTGGTTATGGTTTAGTGATGACAAGCTGTCCAAAAATCCAAATATTTTATTTACGCTAAAATATACTTCGGACCTTGTGTCTAACTCTGTAGTAAGCCTGTCAATTACAACATAAAAAGTATTGATCTTCATATCTTCTTTTCCGTTGATCTCGGTAACGAAATCATCTCTAATTTCATCCGGAAGTACTTTTCTTGTTGGCCGCCTCTTCGTGTCTAAAACATATGACGCTGTTTTTGATAGCTCCTTACCTTTTCTTTCGTAGGAGTCATACTCATCTCTCAGTCCTCGTACATATTCCTTGAGGGATTTGTAAATGCTGCAGGTGGCACTTAAGTCAGTAGTTGTGTTTTGCAATGTTTTACTACTTTTGTTGAAACGTTCTAAAATATCATACCACAGACAGAGCAAAATAGCCGTTTCTAGCTTGAAGAACTCCTGACAGATTCCATTTGCTTCAGCTTTCGTGACATTTTTTTCTTCAGGGTTATCGGCTATTTTTCTGAAAGCGTTATGGTAGCTCCAATAATTAAGTACAAGAGCTTTTACTGCATGCCACCTAGCAGCCCATCTCGTGGTATTCAATCTCTTTGGAAGAAGCTTATTTTTTGTGTCACTATCTTTTACTAAACTTTCTATTACTGCCCACCTTGATGTCGATGCGCTCAGAAAGACGTATATTTCTTGGATGAACATGAACAATTTCGTAACCTGCAAGCAGCAGTCTGCTGCATGAGTACCAACCAAATTCAATGAATGGGCAGAGCATGGAATGTACTCAGATACCCTGTTGTGTTTTTTTATGAGGGCTTGCAGCCCATTGTACGTGCCTTACATATTACAGGCATTATCATATGACTGTCCTCTCATGTCACTTATTGAAATATCTAGATCTGAAAGAGTATTTAAAATTATCTCTTCCATATGCGCGCCAGTATGGTCTTTAAGTTTAACAAAAGATAAAAATCGCTCCACTGGACCACCATCATTTAAAACATAACGTATAATAATTGTCAACTGATCTGAGTGAGTAATGTCAGGCGTAGAGTCTACGCTTAGAGAATAATATTTACTTATTTTCAGCTCTTTCACTATAACAGCAACAACCTTTTTGTACATAAGCTCAATAAATTCGTCACAAATAGTTTTAGACAAATAGCTAACTCTTCCTGATCCAGGATTTCCCCGTGTTTTAATGTGAGTTTTCAAAAAATCGTCATATTCCGCAAGAAACTCTAAAGCTCCCATAAAGTTTCCATTTCCTAGGGAACCAAATTTCTCTTCAGAACTGGAATCACCTCGGAGAGCGAGTCCACGGGTGCCAAGAAATTTTACGACATCCACAACCCGTTTAAGAACTTTATGCCAGTAATCTACATCTTTCACATAGTTCTCATGTAGGGCAGAATCTATTTTTACAAGAACATTAGACCTTATGACAAATATTTTTGTATTTAACCTATGTTCTGCACTCTTTTCGTGCTCAAAAAGCCGGCCGACGTTTTTCCAATCATTGAAACCCTTACAAAACGAGTTCTCATTTTTGTGAGGTTGACATAGCTTGCATGGAACACAATAAAAACAACCATTTGAATTAGAGTACATGACCCATTCTCGTTTTTTCAACTCCTCATTTGGCAATCGGGTAAATAACATGTGTTCTTTTGCTATTCTTACTTTGTCTGCATATACACGTTTAGATTTAGAAAAATCACAGTCCTTAATGTTTAAACAATGTCTTGGTAGGTTTCTTATAATGTAATCAGTTAAGTTTGACGTTAAAGTACCCCATGCATTTGGATCCGATAAATTAAATTCTGGATTACAAGTAGGTAATATTTTTAGCATCATATAGTTCTCCTTCAATATTTGAACTCTCGGTGAGAGTGGGGTTGTAATTGTCAAAAATTGTCTGAGCGGGTCCATCAACCCCTGCGGCAGAAGTACTTGGAATATTTAACTCAGGCTCAAAATTATATACACCGCTAACTTCAGCTACAGGCGTATCATCATTAGAAACTGGCGTTGTTTTAAAAAATATTTCTAGTTTTTGAGTTTTTTTAATCGTTTCCAAATGGGCTTCCTCTTTAACTTTTTTCAACTTACGTTTATAGGCTCCACTAGCTGTGTGAATGTTTTTTTTCATGGTGAATATACGTTCAAGTAGGTCTGGTCTATGGTCTATCTCTTTAATTAACTGAACTATCTGTTCATAACGTTTTCACTTACACTAGCCACAATTGTCAACAAAACATTAAGCTGCTCACCACTCAGGAGACATCTTAATATAAAAGTATACTTTACACAAAATGAAAACATAACCTCAACCGCTCTAGCGCCATTACAACTCAGATAAACTGATGAGTATGGTGACTCGAGATGTTGGGTAACACGAAACCGCCGCTAGTTGGGCTGTTGCGAGGCCGGGAGGGAGGTGTTTAGCCGGCGCGGCGCGTACCATGCTGACTTGCACCCTTGCACCACAATCTCTCTGCCGCGTCGCGTACTGTCGCCTTAGCAACCAGTCTGCCAATATTGGAGATTAGTCGAGTAAAACAGATTTGTAAAGGACAAAAGTAAAATCCGTATAAAATCTGGCTGGTTTATTAATCACCGTACGAATAAAGCTGTAACTTTGTATCCGTCGGGTGGTGATGCCATCGGCGCCAGGGGCTCCTCGAGGTCGTCGACTAGAAATGATTGTTTTAACTTCCGCACAGGTCACTGTGGGAGTCGCTGATGGGGTCCGAGCGTTGGTGCGAGTACATCCTTAAGGGTGCGTACTACCACGGCAGCCGAATCACAGAATGATGTTTACAGGGGCCACTAGGAGTGCTGCATCGCCACGTGCTGTAGATTTTATTGTAACTTATAGGTATAGTTTCTGATTTCTGAGTATAGTTAATGTTGCAAACTCTTATTTTTGTCGTCGCTGGAGAGGTAGGGAGCATCCTTAAACATATTAAAATATATATGTATGTTGTACAGTTGTATCTTGCAGCTTGCGGCCCCCCTGAGCCCGCGGCCCTAGGCCGCGGCCTAGTCGGCCTACTGGTAGATCCGGCACTGCATTTGAAAAAAATATGAGTGTAAGAACTGGGTTATGGAAGGTATCGTTTTTTCAAGTAAACATAACAGTCACCCACTTAAAAATTTTTTCTCGATAAACTAGTAAACTAGTCTTTTTTAAATCACTCCTTGCTATTATCTGTCACATTGTTGTTTTGGCCGCTCGTGTGCTTTACACGCACAGAATTAACGACGCGGGCCTGTCTCGGGAAACCATCACTGACCGCTATATTTCTTCTGTAAAGATCAAAAAGACTGGAATACTTACAAAAAAATCTGCTACTTTTTTCAATGTTTTCTAAAATATAAAAATTGCAAGAACGTATTCATGAGTGACAGTGGTTTAGAAAGAATTTAATGCTATTTTTATACGACACTTGTACACTATTTGATCATATGCATAGACCTTTCTTCAACCTTTGCAGAAAAAATCGTTGAAGAGCATGCAGACGGGGTTCATCAAGTCAAAAAGCAAATGGAGAAAAATACAAAGGAACATTAAGCGAGAAAGTGTGTGTTAAAAAAGAACTCATCTACCATTGACACATAATCAATGAAATTTGAAGATTAAAAGTTATTTAAAATATTTATTCAGAAACATGAAGAAGCGAAAAATTATATAATCTGCGTGTTTGTTAAAAGAGAATACGTGTTTTGATTGTTTTTGTAAGCTTGTATAATTTAAAGAAAACGCATGTTGTAAACAAATAAACATTCTGAAGTACTCTCTTCATAATAAATAACATATATAGTTATTATTCGAGTATCTTAATTTAGATAGATAGTACCTACACGTATTAGGTACATACGTATTTTTCTCATATTTCAATTTATTGTGAAATATGATGTAATGGTTGTTTTAAAAAGTCATCATCATCTTTCAAAGATAAAGAAAGATGTGCCCACTTGCAATTTTATCAAGTGCCAAAATATTTTGATATATCGATTCTTACTTATGCTAATAATTTTGTACCCACCTACTTCGTCGTTATCATGAAATGTGAAATTAATAGGTATTATAGAAGGTTACATAAAAATATTTTCCTAATGTGATAGAACAAGCGCGATAAGCATATTTATGAAAGAAAAACTATTCTACGTTTTTTATTCGAAATCGGTTAACTTAAATATACCTATTATTTTACAATTTGCCGTTTTGTACATAACAGGTGTCTCTAATTGACTTACGCATTGCGTTTAGTAATTTTCATTTTATTAAATCGGCAACTTGGAAACACCTTCCTTCATTTCTTTTACCGCCAGTGTCGTTATAGTTATGATTTATAACCACTGATGGTAACACCTACCGATTTTTCGGTAGATCTACCGAATATTGCCGACCTTTCTACCCATCTAGTAAGAGTGATCCTATCTTTAATACACACAGTGATGGTAACCCTGACTCTTACTAGATCGGTAGAAAGGTCGGCTATATTCGGTAGATCTACCGAAAAATCGGTAGGGTTATCATCACTGTTTATAACATCCGGAAGTGCTTTCAGGATTTTTAAGTTTTTGTAACACGAACACAATACGACATTTCGAATAACTCTTCAAAATATCGTAATAATTATTTTCTTATACATATTGCTGCAGCTTCTACTATTTAAAATTTTTAATAATAATAATAATTATATAATATTAGAATTTTAGCATAGCAGCATATTTATAAATCTTGTGGGTTCTTGCAGTGGTTTACTTTCTTCCTACCTATCTTTCTCTTATCTGTATAAGTATGGGATATGGTCAAAATCAAATATAATATATCTATATTAATAATAATAATAATAATGATAAACATTCTTTATTATCATTTGAATCTTATTTACAATACTTCTGTTTTATTTGCATTTGTTTGAACAACAAAACAACACACATAATTAATATTTATTTGCTATGTTTAAGGAAAATAACTAATTTGCTTTCAAAATTATACTTAATGAAATTATCTCCTACACAATATTGTTTATTTTTCTTTTTATATGACTTTCATAGAACCCATTTTTGATGTGCGTCCACCAGATTCTATTTATTATTTGAAAGAGAAATAAATTACTGATCACTATATATCCACTAGCCCATCAGAGCAAACATTCTCACGTAGTACTCGAATAACTTAGCCTTTTGTTATCAAGAACATTCCGAAGATGGCATCCACTAATTGTCTAAGGCAAACATTCTCACGTAGTACCCAGTCAGATCAGTATTCACCCGTCAAGTCTATTCCCAAAATGGTGTCAGTCTATTAAACTATTATAATATTACAATATAAATTTTTAATAGCATTAACTAATTCATTTAAGGTAAACATTCGCACGTATTACCTCTATAAGTTAGTCTTCTGCCATCAAAATATTTCGAATTAGTAAAAAAAAATTAATCAAAGTGAACGCCCATCGAAACATCAATATTATTGTGACTCAATAAGAAACAGTATTGTGTATCACTTGCTTTGTTTGTGCATTCATTTTCTTTTATAATACTTATCTGTATATATTTGTAATTAATAATAATTATAATACTGCTTAAATTATATGCATCTTAATTTAAATGTTGAAAATATACGGTGCATTTAGCCCCGCTGTTTTTATGGAACCTAAATCTAGACGCGATACTAATCTTTCTCGTTTGAATTTTTGAGTTTGTGTGCCACCTTTTATAGGTATAGACAAATGAACGTTGTTGCTTTACCGCCCGCTGTTTTACTACCATAGGTTGGCCCTACCGGCTCCTCTCTTGTTGAATATGATTTTTAAATATTTTATGTTGGTGCATATATTTATTCATCTTGACAGTTATTAATGATACATGAAAAGCACCTCTTTCAAAACGTTTCATTATTTTACACTTAGTACTCTTATCTATTTCAGGTAAGTGTATGGTTTACCTGATCTTAATATTTACTTTTCTTTAACGTAAGCATTTGTTATATTTATATACCGTAGTCGTCAAATTTTAATTTCGGTTTACACTTCTATCGCATGCAGAAGATGACCTTATAATATGCAGCGATGCCTGCTTGCTAACAGTGGTGGGAGAGCAACGCAGTGTCGATGTCGGGGGACCCTCACGCGAGTGTACTGTCTTGGCAGCCTCGCTTATGTTTATCTTTAGTTTATTTCGTCGCGCTCTTTTCCTCTTTCTACTTTCGTATCAGAAATTAAAATATGTCGACTACGGTATGTCATTACTGTTATTGTTGTTTGGTGAATATTTTCTTTCTCCATTTATTAATCTTATTCGTATTTCTGTTTTTCTATAATTGTTTAGAAGGAGAACATCCTTCAAAAATTATTTATAATGTCTGCAACCTGCATTACTTAAATTCATTCTAACTTACATATCCTATTATCTATTTAATAAATCATTTTAACTCATTCTTACGTCCTTATTTCTGGACCTATCTAATAACTTATTTTTAAATCATCTTATATACATTTTAATTTGATGATTATTATAACTTATACTAACTATATGTAATTAAATATTTGATTAAACTAAAACGTGTACACTACAATTAATACTATTTATTAATAAAACATGTTTTTGTCTATATTCATTTTTAAATATTTTATCTACTCATTTCTATTTATATTTAAATATAAGGTTCACGGCAATATGTTGTCGTTCTATCCTGGTAATAAAAAGGTGGTTCTTGACAAATGCCTCCCTCTCTCTCTCCCCCTCCCTTCCTCTCCCCCTCCCCCCCCTCTCTCTTTGTCTGTGCTTCATTAGTAATGACCAAACAGCTAAATCTAACAACACCTAACTTTATGAAGTATAATCTTCCTCTTGAGATCTGATTAGATTTTCATTGAAGTCGCTGGACTGGTAGCATAGGCGTAACTAGACCTCAACCATGGGGGGGAGGGGTCACGTCAACCATGGGGGGGGGTCACTTCAAAGATATGCCACGATCGTCCATTTTTCGAACCCGTTTTTCTTTCGCATTTGTCAGTACTGATAGTGTTACTATTTCTTTCCATCAGAGTTTGTTAAAATAATACAGTTGTCAAGACTTTTAAAATTAACAAGTACTTAATCACCCAATTTTTCTTTTCTTCCCCCCCCCCCCCGCCGGTTACGTCACTGGACTGGTAGTAGTAGTTTACTTCAGTGAAAAATTTAATTTCAGCAAATTTCGTCTACTGCTAAATTTAACCAAATACTGTAAAATCAATAGTGGAAGTAGATCTTTTACTCTTATCAAGAAATTAATTTTCGCGAATATTATAAAAGACATGCTTTCTAGACAGATGCATTAGCACAGCAGTATGAAAGTATATTTATTTTACGTTTACGCTAGATCATCACAAATCTGACAACTCAATATGTCAAAACTTTTACCGGAATTTTTATCACAAATAAATATAATTATGGTTGTAAATAAAATAGTATACAAACCTCGGTGAAAAGTTTCATTCCTGTCTCGGTTAACTACCTAATCTCTCGACAGTAATGAAACACTTTCCACCTCGGTATGTAATATACTATTGCAGGGTATTTTAGCTGTTGTAGAAAGGCCAGAAATAGAGTTAAATGCATTGAAATTAATAGTCTTTCAGATGGAGAAACCTTTGTCATCTGAGGAACACAAGCAGTTGATCATTAAGACTTAAGCTCTATAGACCGTCCTGCAAGTATGTACTTAAAAACATTTTGCATTTTATCATATATTTTTATGCAAATTATTTCTGTATTCTGTCATACGTACGTTCCCATGTAACATTTTTCGAATTTCGCGGGTGTTTCAAGACACTGGATTCAATAGAATAACAGATAGAAGTGTGCTCACTGATATTTCACCGCAAAATGAATAGAAATGTAATTTTATTAATAAATGTTTCTACATCTATTTTTTGACCAAAGCTCTGCTTGGGTGCACAGTGCACGGTTTGTTTAGTAATTTCAGGATACGGAAAAAGGCGCAAAACATTCGGAGAACTACCTGCGTTTTAAATTATGGCGTCAGAGCGTGCGTGAAATACACGAATTTGAGTCAAAGTTATAGCATCGTACCTTATATATTCCTGTCATGATATTGGCCATTATTACGACATACGTGCGGCATATTAAATATCGCCAAATACAATACGTACAATAATACTGAATGGTTAGATACTCTTTAATCAAACGGTGTTTACTAATTTAAATAATACGTCTACAAATGTATTAATAGAAACCAATTGACGGAAAAATGTACAGTGCCTGACAGAATTAATGTCTCCCCCCTTTAAACACGTAAGTATCAAAACTAGCTACCTTCTTTCTGCCGGGCAACGTGTATCCGTCTTTTTCAGTTATGCGAACAAAGGGTATAATCATGGTACAAATATATAAGGTATGCTATAACTTCGACTCAAATTCGTCTATTTCTGCGCTGAACACACATGCGTCATCAATGTTGCGTCATCCATCATATGTTTGTAGTTTGTGTTTTGTTTATATTTAGATTTCGAAGAAGTTATGTCCGATTATATCGTATTTTGTGTAATTATAATTATTATTTCAAGTATTTAGTGTAGTTATTAAGATTTGTAAATATTTTTGTTAAGCCAAAGACTTTTAATTTGATTTATTTAGAACTTAAGAAGGGGTTATAACATAATATGGTAATCTGCTGTGTCTTGAACTGCAAAAGTAGGTCAGAAAACACTCGAGGAAGGAATATTAGATATTTTCGTTTTCCTAAAGATCAAAACCTATCTCAGCAGTGGATACAAGCCTGTGGTAGAAGGATAAAAAACACAAGAAATCGTAAGTTTTGTATTTGGATGTATTTGTATACCTTTTAATGATGTTATTATTTACAGATTTTATATGTTCACTTCATTTTGCATGAGAAGCATATGGGAACTGGTACCACTTAAATAGTCAACAGATGAGACAGAAATATATGTACCTAGTAAAATCTACCCGAATACTTCATAAAGCAGCTGTTAATATTCATTAGATGATAGTACACAAATTGAGATACCAGATAGCAATTGGATTGCATTAATTTCCAGAGGGTGTCTATGTCAACCTAATGCTATGATGAAAAAAATGGCAAAAGACGTTAAACAACTTTTTAATGATTTCCACAAAAATTCAATAAACAAAAAAACAAACATACTAAAGCTATTGCCAAAAAATATAAAGACGGACTTGCCACAAGAAGTTGTAGAATATATATTAGAGTACGAACTTACATACGTATAAAAGAGATGAATAAAAATAACTATTAACAAAAAAGAAAAATACCTACAAAAAAAAACAATAAAATTTACCAATAGAAAAAAGTAACCATCTGTTATTTATTACCTGTAAATTAACAATTAATAAACGAAAATCCTATATTAAACCAATAGTTTCCTTACTATAATACTTTCAACTTTTGCAATATTCATTGGTATCAGTAATTTAAAGCAATATACTAGAAAAATGCACATTTTTAAGTCATAAATTTATTTTTGTGATAAATTACTTTGTCAGTAAAGTAATTACAAATTGTATTATCAAACGACGTAAACCAAAGTGTCCCATAATATCCATTTGGGAACTTTTTCATTAATACAGTCTTATTATTTTGCTTTATGAGTTTTTAAACAAGTAATTTGTAAAGAAATTTTATTTTAGTTACACATTCGCAAACAACTGTGCTATGTATTATGTTTATTTTATTATTCTTTATATAGTAATCTATATACTATTACATCTGTGGTTATTCAAAAGTAGTCTTTCTTTTCTTAATATCAGTGGTAATGACGTAGCTGTGTTCAAATGACGTATACATGGGTGAGATAGGGGAAGTGGATCCGATTTTAGTCAGACTAGACCGACTCGTGTTTTGTCGGCTCTCGGGGAAACCGTAATACGGTGCCCGAGAGCCGACAAAACACGAGTCGGTCTAGTCTGAGTTAAATCGGATCCACTTCCCCTATCTCCTCCATGTATAGTATAATATAGGCATTGTGATCTTTGAATATAAATAAATACAAGTAAAAGTAAACAAGTTCCAATATCTGCAAGATAAATATATGAGGACTATTATTATTCCTATTTTAACGTTTTAAATATTTGAAAAGATAAAACGTTTTACTTGTTGTAATGGGACAATACTTGCTATATTTATTATAGGTATAATAACCATTGTTATTCTCTGTTTCTGCGATTCATCGTTTTATGTAAATAAAATACTTAGATTTCTAATTTCTAATAGAGGAATGAATAGAAAGTATAAAACAGGAAATATAGGCTTTGGGAAATAATCAGATAAACAGACAGAGAGGTGTTATTGCTTCTACACTTCAGTTGTGGTCTTGATTTTGTTAATATAAGTCCTTATAGAAAATTGAAAATAATGCCTCGACGACAGCACCAAAAAGACTCCACCTTCGAAATAAGAGGAAAGTAACCGCAATGAGAGTTCTCGAAAAAGCAAAACGGCAGAAGAAGTTGGACTATATACTCAAATTGCTGAACAGTCATTAATTAAAGTAAAAAACTTGATCTCGTAGAATCATTAGAAAATTCTAGAATTACAAAATTAGGGTTAACGTTAAATGATCAAACCAACCTATGTCACTCCCCACTTTTGTCCTTAAATTTGTAATATGTTTGTCTAGCATATAATTTCTCGCACTAATGTAAATTCTTCATTACTCATCCACCTGATGAAGTGGCTGTGCGACGACACAACATTGTAGTGGTTTACTATAATTGAAATTTTGAAACTTTAATATCAGTGTTTTATTTTATTATTATTTGTTTCATTCTTATTTTGTAGAATATACTATTTATTAGTTGTATTTCTTTAGTTCATTATTATTATTAGAATCATTAGATCATTTTATTGTAATGAGTTGAGTTTTTATCCCACATACTTGCTTAATTAGACACTTATATGTATTCACTGCATACATCAAAAACGTTTCTATAATTTTATATCTTTTTCATAAGTTGGAACGAACAAAACAATTTGTTACATTAGAAATCTTTTAATTTTAAAAACCATTTTCTTTTTAGAACTGCTTGTCAGATTTGGTTTCAGTTACTGATTAACAAGAATGACAATGACTATCATAGCTATAATAAATAAAACAACTATGTATAATATTTAAAACGTTAAAATAAGAATAATTAAAGTTGATTATGTTTTTATTATCTATTGATATCAACCCACATATCCACTGCTCCTGTAAAATTCTAAAATAGTCCTTCATATAGTTACCTTGCAGATATTGAAACTTGTTTACCTACCTCTACTTGTCCTATTTATATTCAAAGATTACAATGCGTATATTATACTCCTTTTTCGCATAACTGAAAAAGACCGATACGCCTTGTCAGACGAAAAGAAGGTAGGTAGTTTTGACATTTACGTGTTTAATGGGAGAGACATATATATTAATTCTGTCAGGCACTGTACTTACATGAAGATTAATCTCCTAGTATGTATATAAATACGTCATTCTTTACGGTATAGTCATTACAAAAGAGATTTCGTGTCGTGAAGTGCAACTATACCTACCAAAGAAAAGTAAGTTTATACATGTATATAAGTAATTGTTTTGTTTCCAAAGTTAATAGGGCATATTTGAACACATCCTTTACTGTTTAAATAAATATATTTAACTACTTATTATAAACTAGTACAAACTGATTTTCTCCATTTCAAGAACACTCTATTCTGCTTAATTGGAACAAATTGAAACCATAACATTTTGACCCAATTAAGCGGCTGCCTAAATTAATCAAAGTTCTACAGAAAGTGTTTTTTCCTGTAGTTTAATTTCACATTAAATAAAACATAAAACCACATTTACGGTATAATATATATATATATATATATAATAAGAGTATAAATGAACATTTAACATTTACATATAGACAATAAAAAATAAATACATTTTTTTAATGTAAAAAAAACTAAGCTTTAATTATAAAAGAATTCATGAAGTATAGCCACCCTTTGTGTTTGTATGACTGCTTTTGCTCAAAATAAGCACAGGTATCCAGTGTGGACATAGAACTTTCATCATTGCCTTCCTGCATAAATCAAAAGCCGTTGCAACATGGTGATACATTTTCCTGCTGCTTGGTTTGAAACTGGCACCGGTAGATTTTCATCTTCAGAGTCATTGTCCTCGTCTAATATTTGACGTTTAGATTGAATACCTCACTAATTGCAACCTCATCTATTGTTAAAAATTTCTGATTATTGCCAATCGTCACTTGTGAAATAATGTCGCTTTCTACTTCGTTCAAATTTTCTGAGGCATGCAAAAGACTAAAACCAGAGAGAGCAAAGCAGTTTTGCATGGTTTTGATTTTTATAGCTCGCCAAATATCAGTGAGAAACTATTGTCTGCAAAAAGTTAAGTTTTGCACTTCCATCTCTGGCAGTCGAGGAACTTATTTATTTTATTATATTAAATTGTCATCAATAGACTCCACTATGTAATTTACCAATTTCCCACGGTACAATGTCTTGAGATTCTTTATTATTCCTATCTCCATCGGTTGCACTAATTATGTGGTGTTCGGAGGAAGAAATTCAAATTTTATATTTTGTAAGTTGTACCAACAAGCAATATAATCTTTCTTTGTTGACCTTCTTATTCTGCATCCCAACTAGTTAGCTACTTACGAAATATTTCAGAAGTCATAAACTTTCTATTCAAAATACCTTAAAACTACGAGGTTTAACACTTTTCCCTTTGATGAGAAGTTTACATTTGTCAATACCTAACATATGGTCATCTTGTTGGATGAGATGTGATATGATAGATTTTGGTATACCAATTAACTCAGCGAGTTTACGATGACTTGCTTGACCAGGCTGATTTTTAATTTTATACATTATGGCAATTTTACTCTGTAGTGTTAAATCTTTTCTTGGCATCCTAACAAAATTTAGAAATTATAAATTATTTTCGTTGTTATGAGATTGGCAATACAGAGGTCATTATTTTTCGTTTATAACGAAAGTGGATTGTTTCGTACGTTCTATATTAAATAAGTAATTCACTTAATTACCTTAAAACATTATAGGGAGTAATTATGATTAATGAGATTTACGTATAGCCACTTTGGCAACCGGAATGAGCCAATAAATTAAAATGGCGTCAAATTTGAAATGTTGTAAAATTTTACCTGTCAAGTAATGTAACCTACAAAAGCCATTTTAGGATTGTCATAAATAATAATATTCATACTTCTATTGACATTTGTGATAATTATCTTTTCATGTTTGTTATAATGATTGTCCAAACAATTTAAATTTGTCAACAGTTCTTGGCTACTACACAGTATAGCCAAGTATTTTATAAAAATGTAATATTTAATAACTATATTTATCGACGACTAAACAATAAAGTAGGTATTATATTAATCACTATTGGCTAATAATAACACTCATAATACCCGGAGGGAATAATGAAATGGGCCATAACGTTACCATTATTCCCTGCATTCCGCCAATAAGAACATAACGTTCCTAACGTTGTCGTAGTAACGATAGACAAGTTCGGCCATTTTACTAACTGTCTAACTGTCAAACGTCATATTGATATAGTAATCTGACATTTTCGTTTAATTATTTTGATTTTTTTGAGTAATTTTCAGTTAGTCGTCTATAAAGTAGTGTATACTAACTCGTAATAATGACTATTATTCCCTCGAGCCGAGTTACTCCCTCGCCGCTTACGTGGCTCGGTTCGTAAATTCAGCTCTCGCGAATAATAACTGTCATTATTGACTCGTTGTATAAACTATTATTATAATTTTCAATTTGCAACTGGCTTTAATGAAATAGAATTTTAGTAGCGGAAACTATATACATATTCTTACGGATTAATTAATTCTATTGTTCTGAAATTGTTTGGATCGATGAGAATTTGTAGTGGTATTGAATCGTCGCCTTTAGTTCGTAGTTTAGCCATGCCGGTTACCAAAATGATACAACTATAGCTGCAACTTGCCACTGACAATGCGGGTATTTTCTGTTGACGTCACTATTATTCTAGGCCAGGGTTCACAATCCAAACAAACTGGATTCTCCTTTTTATGACGTATAAAGTAAGGACTATTTCAAAGTAATTTTTATAAAAGCTGTGTACATAGATTGACCTTTTTTTGGTGTTAAGTATGATATTTGAAATGTATTCTAACGATTCATTATAGTTTAACACATAAAATAATGGGATTTTTAGATTTATATACAACATATCTTTGTGTTTACTACAGTGACAGTTTTTAATGTTTTTTTGAAGAATATAAATATGAAAAGATTAAATTACTTACTAGGTAGGCATAAATAAAATCTTTGAGAAAAACAGCCACAGTTTGTTGTAAACACAATGTTGTATTGTCTATAAATCTGAAAATACAAGTATTTTCTGTGTTAAACTATAGAAAATCATTAGAACACATTACACATAGGGGAGAGTTACCCAAGATGGGACGATTTTTTTCGAAAATCAATATTTCAAAAACTAAGTATAAGAGACAAACATTGTGATAAGTAAACAAACATTCATTTCAAACACAAACAATTTTTGGTAAGGAATTTAATCACAAATAAACAAAATGTCTTATTTTCTACGTTAAAAAAAACAAAGCAAGGGGCCCGTCTTGGGAGACCAGCCTCTTAAGATGGGTCAATGGGTTACCTAACAAGAGATATCACACTTCACATCCGGCACATGTGAAATACAGGTCATCCGTGACTCCACAAGACTCATGAGCCCACTCTAAACATTCATGGCAGTTATACCAGTCCTCCTCACTACCCACGTACTTTTCTCCACACACGATGCAACTTGAATCATCAACACTTTCATTGATATTAGACTTATTCTGGTTGCAATTTGATTTATTTACGCCTTGATTATTTTTGCCTTTGAAAACAACTACTTTCTTGATTGTTTTGATGTTTTTCGCGGATTTTTGGATCTGCAAAGCTGCTAATTCATTTTTGTAAGGTGATTCTGTCAGAATCGTAGATTTCAAGGACCTTCTAGAAGATGCCTTCTGCTTCTGTTTTTCTTTTGTCGTTGGTAGGGGACTGATATCAATTATTTTGATCTTAGAAGAGGAAAGCTTAATATTATCAATGCTTTTTATTTTACGCTTACTGACAAAGGTTGACAATGGAAGCTCTTCTTCAGAGTCACTGTTATGATGTTTTCCAGGTGTAGGTGAAATATTATGCACCCTTGAGGTAGAAGGAGTAGGATCTTCGTATGGATTTATATTTAAAGTAGGCAGTGGTGTTGGTTCTCCATTTTGGTCTGTCGAATTAATATTTTTTTCTGTTGTTTCTGACG